>OY288276.1:76147616-77347616 GCA_958450335.1 Hibiscus tridactylites
TTAATCTACTCTTTTCCCCTTGTGCAGATAGCGAAGGAAAGGGTTAGCCCAGTCCCTGTGGAGACGATATCCGATACTCTAGTATCACTTTATTACTTGCGACGTGTACACTTGCACTCAATTGCGATAGACACTTTTACACGCAACAAGTTTTTGGCACCGTTGCCGGGGACTGGCAACACACTCTTACCCTAGCTTCTGCACTTTTCTATTATTTTTATTTTTTTTATTTTTTTTAACAAAAACTCAGGTGAAAATACAGGTTCAAGGGCATCAACATGCCAGGAAAAACCATTCGAGAGTTGATGTGGGAAAGTTCTTGCAATTACCGTAAAGACATGCTGCCACGACAGCAACAGGGGCAACAAATGTCGATGCCGCAACAGCAAAATTTTTTATGGTACGATCAAAACCCACATATACCATAACAGTTTTGCTACAGAACCCGACCTGCCCTGGCAATGTCATCATCCTCAAGAGCAGTCAAAATCCTTAGAAGACACACTGCAAGCCTTCATGGCAATCACTCAAAAAGTGTCGGCTTCTACGAACGCAAGTATCGCCAAGATGGATGAACTCTTGAGCAGACCTGTCCTCATTCATGCCACAGATGAACCTGAAATCATGAGGCAATGTGACGAGGATGCCTATGTGAAGGAATACCCAACATATGATGAGTCTGAGCAACAACTTGCCATGGCAATGATCGAGGAGCCGGAATGGAGCAACACCGCGACAACGCTGAGTGGAATTCAAGAGAATGTCACGGCAGCAACCACTTCTGAGGCAGAAACTGCCACCTTGACAGCAACTGCCGCCTCGACAGCAACTGCCGCCTCGGCAGAAACTGCCGCCTCGATAGAAACTGCCGCCTCGACAGCAACTACACCTTGACAGCAACTGCCGCCTCGACAGCAACTGCCGCCTCGACAGCAACTGCCGACTCGGCAGAAACTGCCGCCTCGACAGAACTTGCCGCCTTGACAGCAACTGCTGCCTCGACAGCAACTGATGCTGAAGCAGCAACCACATCAGAGGCAAATTCTCAACCCACCACCTCGATTATGCCTGACCAAGATTGCACACATCCATCCCTGTCATGGCACTCGCACGACCACCTAGAAGAGCTACCCAATGACAATGCCTCACCGATGGAATATGAGCAGGTAATAAACGAACCTTTTGAATTATATGAAAACTCACCAATTTCATTGCAGGTATTTGAGGAACCAAAGCCGGTGGACACAGAATCATCAAAGTCTCTACTGATGGAGATCTACGAGTGGTCAACAGAATTTGGTATAGAGAGTGACGGCACTTACCAATGTCCCATTGACCTGCAAAGTAACCTGATAAAGAACTGTCAAAATAACTACTTGCTGCAGCAGCGGGCACGGCAGCAAGGGATACATTCAACCACAACAACATTCAACGAAAACAAGGTAAGTTTATGGTCGAATGTCAATTTGATTTTTTCTAATCATATGTTCATGCCCTCAGAAACATTACCAAGAAGGGAGGACTTCATGGACTACAAAGGGAAGAGAAAGAAAGGAGCCCCCAACATGAGAATAATCACCAGATGGAGGGTACGGATGGACTTCAAGAAGTACCGGAAACGACGCCTCAAGCATCATTAGGGGACTGAAGCCCCATGAATACAGGAAGTGGTTACCTTAGGAGATGCCCCACATGGCATCCCTAACTTAACCTAACTTTTATTTTTATTTGTTTTATTATTATTATTTATTAGGAAATAAGGTTTATTCTATCTTAATAATGTTTTTATAGGAAATAAAGGAGTCAAGAAGGACAGGAGAAGTGAACTCAGCCCACCATCCATCCATCAGCCCAACAACGCCCAATATTGCAGCCTGTCGATCCACCTGTCGCGGCAGACACGGAGAAGACATGCTGTCACCATGCTGTCACGACAGACGTGTGACAGACGCGGAAACGTGTGTCAGACGCATCAGACACACTAAAGCTCGACAGCCGCCCCGTTATTCGCGCTTGTCGTTACAGTTTCAACGGGCAACAATTCTTTTTCTATAAAACTCCGTTTCATTTTCATTTTCACTCACTTCTGCTTTTCTTACTTGCTCTCCATATTTAGTTTTCATTTGCTTTCAAATTACTTTTCACAACCCTTGCACTAACATGTCTTCCAGAAAAAAAACCCGCCGGAATGCTGCCTCTACTTCCTCGGCAGCAGCAACTCCCCCACAGTCCTTTGCAACCAGAGATTTGTGGGAAGAACGAGGCCTCATTTATACTCCAAAGGCAAAGAATCTGGGCCTCAAGCCTTTCATCACCTGCCGCCTCCATACCATCTTTCGCCTCCATACCATCACCTGCCCCGACGGCAGCCGGCAGCACCCATGCCGAAACATCTGCCCGAGGAACCCTCCGACAAAATAATCAAGGGCAGAGGCTGGACAGACAACAACATCAACAGCCTCATGAAGCTGGTAATGGCTACACTTGTCTCATCTTTCAATCCAGCCGGCTCCCCAGAAGAATCATCAGAGGAGCCTGTCCCTGAACCTGCCGCCGCAGCCGCTCCGACAGACCAGTTTGTCCTCATCCTTGCTGCGCTACAACGGGTAGAGGAGAGACAAATGGGATTGATGACGTTCATTCGGGACTTCGCTAACTCGACGGTAAACTTCATTACCCAAACTTTAAATTTTCCCGATGTTCAATTCCCTACATTTCCTGCCCATTATTTCCATATCCCCTCCCCTGTCCACACACCCAAACCACCTGCCTCTCCACATTCCCACTCGACTGCTTCCACCCCATCACCTGCCCCGACAAGAAACACGTGGCAGACAAAAAAACGGCTGCCCAAGGCTAGCACCACCACCAGCAGCAGTTGGGACAGTGGCAGCAGTTCCGATGTCCAGCTTGTAGAGCAACCTGCCCCGGAACCTGCTCCTGAACCTGCCCAGCCTCATCCACAGCCCAGACGCCGCCGTCAGATCCGTGTCAGCAGCAGCAGCGAGGACAGCGACTAAAAAATTAAGTTTTTCTTTTCCTCTTATTGCTGCCTGCCCTTATCTTTTGTGATGTACTCTTTTTTTTTATTTTGCATGTCATTTTGCATTGAGGGCAATGCAACCCTTGAGTTTGGGGGTGGCAACCCTCTATCATTAATGGAGACTTAAGTACATTTTTTTATTATTGTTGTGTCTTTTAAGTTCTCTTAAAAAAATCAGAAAATTTAAACTGTTGGCTTAAAAACTGTGAAGTTAACTTACATGTCATGACAGCTCTGTCGTGGCAGCTTCTTTAGGACAGTTTAAGGAGAAGTTTAGAGCCTTTCTATAGTTCTGAAAACTTAAACACCATTGTGACTGTTATATTGCTTAGATTTCTTTGAGCCAAACTAGAATAGAAAGCTTAGAACTTGGATAGCCCCTAGAGGTGCCTAACACTGGCTCTAGGAAAGAAGTTTAGCAAAAGAAAATTCAAAAACCTAGAGGTGCCCGAAACCGGCTCTAGGAAACTAACTAGAGGTGCCCGAAACTGGCTCTAGAAAAACTTAGCTTGAAAAAAAAAGAAATCAAAGAAGCATGAAAATGTGTCTTCAAGAAAATAAACTTTGGCATAAAAATTCAAGTTAAAGAGTTGAATATTCTAGTGAAACTAAGAGAGTCTTAGCATATAACTGTTCACAAGCATGCACACACTACACAAGAGCTATAGGGAGATTCCGGACAGATCCTAACCTTTTCCGACAAGTTGCTGCCACCATAGAGAATGAGCGACGGGTAAAGGACAGTTCACCGTTTGAAGGCCAACACAAAAATTTTCATTTTTCTTTTAATTCTTAGTTGCTTGAGGACAAGCAAAAACTTGAGGACAAGCAAAAACTTGAGTTTGGGGGTGTGATGAGTGTGTAAAAGTTCTATTATTTATACCCTTTTAACCCATATTTATGTTGCATTCAAGCACCATTTCATTGCATTTAGGTCAGTTTACAGCAAAACATCACAAATATATAAAAGGCACGGATTCTACTAAAAATGGCTGTTTTTGGCAGGTTTCTGTCATCGTAGACAGTGAAGGTAGGCGCGGGGCAGAGAAGCAGAAGAGCTGAACTAGACAAGCAGACAAAGAGGACGATGCTGCCATGGAGCTGCCGTGACAGCATGGTGACAGCATTCAGGGCAGCAGCCATGATAGCACCCAGGGCAGCAATCGTGGCAGGCGCAGGGCAGATAAGCAGGAAAGCTGAACTGAACAAGCAGACGAAGAAGACGAACCTGTCATGGAATCTGTCGTGACAGCAAGGTGACAGCAGACTTATGAAGAGGAAAAGTAAAGTGGACCTCGATAGATAGAGAAAAATCTGCTCGTCTGTCGTGTGAAAGCCAAATATTTTTCCAAGCCCCGAATCAAAAGATATGTCAAGCCAAAGCTCAAGGAGAGGAATTCCCATAAAGCAAGGATGCGGCTGGAAAGTAGGAATCCTTAAGAGATTATGCATTTATTAGAATCTTACTTTTCATTAAAGTTGTAATCCTTGTTAACCTAGAATACTTGAGCCCAAAGCTTATATAAGGGCATAGATTTAACCTAGGAGGCATAATCCCTCATTCTACCCCAAAACCGACATCTAAAACCCCTCCGCCGTTTACCCGTCGTTTACCTGTCACCGACATGTTCTAAAACCCCCTAGGGCCACAGGTTGATTTGTAAAGTAGTTGCAAGGGTTGTTTTGTTTTAGGAATTTTCAGTTCAATAAAATAAACTTCAAGTTCTCTTATTTTGGTTATTAATATCTTGCAAGAGCATCGGGAGAGCATTGTGAGGTTATCCATTTACTTAGCATCGGGAGAGTTAAGTATACGAAAGAAATAAGAGCAAGTTCTCTAGCTTATAGTTGAACTATCTCGTGCCTAGGGATAGGGCGAGGTTAAGTGGCTAAAGAAGAATTCATACACATCGGTGTTCATCCTTCGATTCACGCCGGGAGGTATCATCAAAGACGTGATCATCGGCAGACTTGTGCCTAGGGATAGGGCAAGGCAGATCTGGGATTCTTGCCAAGCTTGAAGTACGGAGTTGGTGTGTCTGCTGCCGCGACAGCCAACGGACAGCTGCCGCGACAGGTGCTGTCGGCGACAGGCGCGACGACAGGACTGGATTCCCTAAGCACTGCAATACCTGCACTACTGAGCAATTCAATACCAGCCCATTCTCTCTATCTTAATTTCTCTACTTTTATTTTCCAGTATTCTTTATTATTTTCGTGACAATATCTTAATCTACTCTTTTCCCCTTGTGCAGATAGCGAAGGAAAGGGTTAGCCCAGTCCCTGTGGAGACGATATCCGATACTCTAGTATCACTTTATTACTTGCGACGTGTACACTTGCACTCAATTGCGATAGACACTTTTACACGCAACAGTCGGCCAACTATATCCGGTAATAAGATTTCACATTGTCAATAACCCACCAAACCAACACTTACCTCGTGTTCTCATGGTCACAACCATAACTAACATGGGATCAATTAAAGCAATCATATGGAAATCATTCATAACACATAGTGAATTTATCGAAAATAAAGACTACAATTCTTAAAACTTACTCTTGAGCTTAGATTGGCTTATCAAGCTCAATCTAAAACCCTAAAACACATCCTTAACCAAGTTAAGGCTTAGAAAACATTTCCACTCACCAGCCAACACACAAGCAATAGTCGAAACACCGATTCAAGCCCCATAATCACCCAGTATCGCGTCCGAAGAGCCCAAATCTATTTCCCCTATTTCTAACCAATTCAAAAATGGAGCATTAGACCCAATTCAAGCCCCCAAACTTGCAGCAACACAGAAACTCAACATCTATCAACAAAACCAATCGATTCACAACCGAAAACACTTTGAAACATCGTCAAAACAACTCAAACCAACTAGTGGCCAAAACTCAAAAAAAATTACCATCAAAACCACACCTTTCAACATCCAAAACACTTACCCAAAGTCTAGGAACCATCAGCCCATAGTTCTTCACAAGAACAAACCAAAAACCCAAAATTTCAACTCTAAAAGCCTCTCCTTTTTGCTAGTTTCGGGTTTCCCATTATTAAACCACTATCCCAACAATTTTTTGAACATCAAAGCAAAGTTAAAAACACTTTTAAACCTAGCATCAAACAACCCAAACGAAAATTCCCTCATTTTCCTCTTTTCTCAACATAAAGCATTTTGGAAACAAACTTAGACAATGAGTTATGGAAAGATTTCATCAACAACTAGTTTAAGGAAGAGAAAATCAAAACAAGAAAAATATTACCTTGAAAGCTTGCTTAGATGAAGTGCGTGAATCAATGGAATAGAGAAAAATGGTGTTTTGGGGAAGATAACGTGAAAATAGGTTTTAGGAAGATGATGACGATATTCAAAAACCCCTTTCTAATTTCAAAGTTCCCTTTTTACCTTTTTTCTTTAAAATCCTTAAAGTTGTTTATTAAAAAATGGTTCCCCAAAATTAGTTTAACTCGAACCGGTTTAACCAAACCCAATTATCTCCCAAGCCCTAAACTCAGGCGTTACACTTTTTAGGGGCTTCGACTTTTTGGAAAACTTTAAAAATCAACGGAGTCACCACTAATCTTTTTGAAAAGTGTGATTTGATCACTTTAAAACGTGGTTATTTTAATAAAACGTTTTGTTTTAATAAAATAACGGATTTGGTCTACAAAAACCAGAAAACATTTTCGGGGGTCGGTTACGCGTGGGGAAGGGTTAGCACCCCCACAACGCCCAAAATTGGTACCTAATTGATTTCAAATTTGTTTTCAAAACTGGAATTTACAAGTTCACTAAGGTTCAATTTTATTTGCCCGTTTAATGAATATCAATCTATCTTAACGACGTTATCGCCCATGAGATTAACTTTAATCACCACCAACATTTCTGGCGCTAACCCGCCATTCTCGTTTAATAAGACACCACATTAAATTAATTTCACTTTTCAAACAACATGGAAATTCAATGTGTTGAGCATTTTTATTTATTCTAGGTTTGATTATTTTAAATCATAAAAAAGGTCTAAGTCTTTTATTCCTAATTGAGGGTTTGAGTTTGTTTAAGTGTGTTTTATTTTTTTCTGAAGAAAATCTTTCCACAAACACGTCTCTATCTAAGCTTTTAGAACCTAATCCTAAGTTTTGACCTACTTCTAAAGAACAAACAAGAAACTTGAATTATTCGTTTGTGTTTTATTTTTTATTGTTTCTTTAAAAAACCCTTTATTCTTTTCTTTTTTAACTTTAAAACTTAAACCCTTCTTTTTGACATTTTTTTTCTTTTTAGTCCTACTGATTTTCTACATTTTTTAATTTTATTTTTCCTTATTTTCCAAATCTTTTTAGTTAAACATTTTTTAGGAAAAATAATTTAATCTTTTTCAAACTTTTATTGTCTAAAATTCTAAACTTTTAACCTATGGTTATTTTTATTAAAAACCCTTTTCAAAATTTTATCTTTTATTTTTTTCTTTTAAAACTTATTTTTTCAAACACCTTTATTTATCTCCTTTTCCCTAAAAAAAACCTTCTTTAAATTACCTATAAACTTTTTATTAAAAATTTTATTCTAGAAGTCAAAAGTTTCTTTCAAAAGCCCATTTTATTTCCTTTTTTAAAAAAAAACTTCTTTAGTGTTTAGTTTTATTTTATGCCCTTAATTTATTCCTTCAACTTAAAATTAAAACTTTATTTCAAACCCCATTTTATTTTCTAACTAATTAAGACTTTTTTTCATGATTTATCATATTTATTAAATTCCTTGATTTTAGTTTTTTTTCTAAAACATTAATTCATTTATTCCTAAATTCAAAAGGATCAAAACCTCTTTTAATGTCAATTATTTCATTTTCAAGATCAAAATTTTTAACAAAAACATTTTTTACTTATGTAAGAATCTAAAAGATTAAATAAAAAACTAAAGACAAATTTAAAAACGAAGTCATTACCGAATTCAAGAATCAATCTTCCAATTCCAACAAGCGCAACCTAAAACAACATAAACACACAAAAAAACAATATTCAACCAAGGAGAAGTATGAAATTAACTAAATAAATTTAAAAGAAAAGAAAGGATTCTTACCGGAAATGAAGAACTTGCGTATGATTCCTTCTCGAATTGCTCCCAAACATCTTCGGAAAATGACCCAAAGCTCGAACTCACTCCAAGATTTTTTCCAACAAATTCAGAGAAAATTTCAAGAAATTGTTAGAATTTTTAAAGCTTTTTTTCAAGTGGTGAATTGATGAAGAGCACAATGGGGAAATGAGGTATTTATACTAGAACATAGGCCTTGCAATTCATTGCAAAATCGAGATTTAATTCCCAAATTGAAGCTGAAATTCGAAAGAGGGCATGATCCTAGAAAACCCCCTCAAGAAATTCCCAATTTGGTTCATATTCGGAGTCGAATTTCTCCCTTGATTCGAGCCCTAGCTTTAACCCTTTTCTTCTGTTTTTTTGTAGATTTTGGCAGTTACGATGGACGGCGGCGAGCAGCATCGGTGTCGTTGGGTCAGCGACGGCGAGACACGTCGACCGGCACCAACAGCGTCGACATCCGTGGTTTGAGGACGGCGAACGAATGCCTGACAGCCGGCCAGGTTGTTGATTTGGGGCTCCCAGATCGAGCGCGTGGCCGCGCACGTCTTTTCCTTCATTTTTTATTTATTTTTTATTATTTTTTTCTTTTTTGCTATTTTTTAAGTTCCTAATGTTTTTAATGGGTTTTTTTAAATAAATGGGTTTATTATTTTGTTTTAAGATTGAGTTTTTATTTGATTTTTGAAACGAGTTTAAAAATGGATTTTATTGAAGTGGGCTTTTGGGTTTAAAAAAAGTTTTTTTTGAAACGAGTTTAAAAATGGCTTTTATTTGAAATGGATTTAAAAAGGGTTTTATTTATTATTATTATTATTATTTTATTTTTTTAAAAATAATGGGTGAAAATCTAGTGACAACAGCTGCCCCTCTTTGCTTATTTGTGTGCAACAGGGATAAAGCAAAGACCAAAAGACACTGATTTTCACTAATTTTCTAGTTGGCTCCATTCTCATGATGCCCGAACGGATAGGCATGTTCTATTCTCCAGATGCCAGAATAGATGAGCTGGGTTCCATTCTCCAAATGCCCGAACAAATAGGCGGGTTCTATCCTCAAAATGCCCGAATAATTGAGCTGAGTTATATTCTCCAAATGCCCGAATAGATGAGTTGGGTTCTATTCTCCAAATGCCCGAATAGATGAGCTGAGTTCTATTCTCCAAATGCCCGAATAGATGAGAAGAATTCCATTCTTTGTACATTCGAACGGATAGACAGATTCTTTTGAAAAATTTCATCCTCCTTATGCTTGAATGAATAAGCAAACATGCTTCAAAAGATTTCATCCTTCTTATGCTTGGATGAATAAGCAAACTCCAAAAGATTTCATCCTTCTCATTCTTGGATGAATAAGCAAACTCCAAAAGGTTTCATCCTCCTCATGCTCGGATGAATAAGTAAACTCCAAAAGGTTTCATCCTTCTTATGCGTGGATGAATAAGTAAACATGCTTTAAAATATTTCACCCTCCTTATGCTTGGATGAATAAGCAAACACTCTCTTTTCACCTGAACGAATAGGTGAATCTTCTAAAAAAATTCATCCTCCTTACGCTTGGATGAATAAGCAACCTCCATTCTCTTTGTGCTCGAATAGATAAGCAGATTCCAAAAAGGGTTTCATCCACCTTACGCTTAGATGAATAAGTGGGATCTATTCTCATTATGCTCGAATAGACAAGCAGTTCCCATTCTCCTTGGGCCTGAACGGATAGGCGGGTTCTTTTGTTGAAAGGTCCTTCGTGTACCTGAAAAATGTGATATTCAATGCAATTATGATGTGCATGCCCCGAGGGATGCCTAAAATATGAATGCATGTCTCATTTCTTTTGCTTTTTGAATTCTTTTTCTCAGAATTAATTTTTCCACACGTTTGCTCGCTCAATCCAGATAAGCAATTATACTTTTTCACTGTATTTTTTTCAACTCATGGAAAACATTCGATCTTTGAAAACTTGCTCACTTAATCCAGTGATCTTGTACTCATGTTTGGAAGGACGGATTGCTTTCGCCATTTTCATTCTTTATATCTCTTCGCTTCATCGAAAACATTCGATCTTCGTAGGCAAATGTCTCAAGATCTACTATCATTGTGGTTGATACATCAATGTTGAGTGAAAGGCTTCCTTGTGTGGTCTTGAAAGCTTCAAGTCTTCATATGTCCATTATCAAGCATCTTCAGTGCTTCTTGTGAATTCTTAAATTCTTGCCCCTGCGGGACATCTTCAATTGCTTACATGTGAAAGCTTATTTCCACCTTGAATATCTTCGAATGATGTTGGCGCTTTAATCTCTTCTTCTCACACCTATTAATACTGAGGGACTTAAATCATTGGTCAACATAGATTGCCCCCAATATGATGGCATGGTTTGTTTCTCAAGTGCAATTCTATCTCTTTTCATGCTTTTGAGCTTTTGCATCTTATACGTGGATCTTTCTTGACAACAAGGCTCACTTCAAACTCTTCAACATATGTGCTTCTTCTTTTTTTCTATTTTACCATCTCATGCAAGGCGATGCTCCCATTCAAACCGAGGTTTAATTGTTTTTGAAGCGATGAAAACATTCGTTCATGGTCTCCTACAATTGAGATCAATACCAAGAAATTTTTTCCTTTTCATGAATCTATGTCAGCCTACTTGTAGGATGCAAGAAAAGGCTAGAAATATGAATTAAGAGAGGGGAAGAAAGGAAAAAAGTCATGGCAAACACGATAATAGGGCAAAGTAAGATGCCCTAAAATTCAAAGTATGAATGATTCATGAATCCATCAACCAGATAGTGTCCCACTTTTGTTGGCTCTATTTTACTCACACACTCCCCAAATTTAAAATTCCCACTTTTCTAATCTCAATCAAACATTAGAAGCTCGACGTCCTTGAAGAAAGGTTAACTCAATTAGGCAGAATATGTTCTGAAGACGAACTCCTTTTCTAAAATATTCATGCGTGATCCAAATGATCTTTTAAGGCTTGTAATGTAGGCTAGGCTCAGGTTGTCATGAAAAGGATATATAGGCTCAAATACATATTTTAAGGATGATTAAACCAAGGATCAACTTTTCTTGATGAAATCACTATTCTTCTTCTTTTATTCTTTAGATCACTCTAGACTGCCCATTTTGAGTTTTTACCCTAGAGTTCATTTCCTTTTCTGGCACATATCTCGTTTGAAGGATTTATTTCAAATTTTCCTTCACATTTCTTCTTTCTTCATTTATTTTCCCATTTTTCTCTTTTCTTTTCTTCTCTTTTTCTTTCATTTTTCTTTTTCTTTTCCTTTCTCCTTTTCTTTTTCTTTCTCCTTTTCTTTTTCTTCTTCTTCTTCTTCTTCTTCTTCTTCTTCTTCTTCTTCTTCTTCTTCTTCTTCTTCTTCTTCTTCTTCTTCTTCTTCTTCTTCTTCTTCTTCTTCTTCTTCTTCTTCTTCTTCTTCTTCTTCTTCTCCATCTTTTTCTTTTTCCTTTTTGTGTCCTCATTTCAAATTTAGGACATTTGCTTAATTTTTCGTGTTTCCTTTGCTTGCAATTTTCATCATTTTTGCCCCTAGTCTAGGGAGTGATCCTTGGTTAGGGTTCAAACACAAGAAAAACAATATTTGGCTCAAAGGGGGACAACAAATGGATTTTCATTTTCTTATTCATGAAGGGAAATGAAGGAATGCCAAATTTCATTTCACACACAAATACCGTCGAAGAGAAGGTGTCTTCAGTTGGTAGATGTTTTAGAGTTATCACTTCATTCAAGAACCCTAACAGCAATGTCTAAGAGGAAAATTCACTCAAAATCTGTATATTAAACCTGAACACACATTTTGCCCCTCTATCTCAGGATTAGATTCAAGAATCATTCAAACAATCAATAATAGGGACTCTTCAAAGAAGATGTATGCTTGAAAAGAAATGGATGAAGAATGAAAAGAAGGGAAAATGATGAAAAAAATGAGAAATGTTTGCCACTTGGAAAAAATGCATCTTTAAACAAGTAGATTAACATAAATGCCCTTACAAAAGATCCCTAATGCTCACGGGCAAAAGCAAAAGGGTTAATTCTAAGTATTATCCCAACTGTCTAGGAAGATTCTGCATTATTCCAAAGAGACAAGCATAAATTTCAGCTAATCTTGCCTTCATATGTTTCTTGACGGATTTTCTTAATGTGTTTGTCATATTCTTCTTCTTTGAGTCTCCCACTTTTGATAGTTTCCAATATCAACTCCCCGTTCATGACCATGTCTGCAAAACCTTCGGTGGCATGAATTAACATATAGTCATAGAAGGAACCATTTAGAGTCTCCACAAACATTGGAGTAACCTTATTTTCCGACAGTGGGGGTTGAACTTGGGTTGCCTCATCTCGCCATCTCTGCGCATACTGGTGAAGCTCTCATTGGGCTTTTGTTCCATATTCTGTAGTGCGGTCCTGCTTCGGGCCATATCTGTCATATACTCGTATTGTTTGAGGAAAGATTTCGACAAACCTCTCCAAGTGTGTATGTTAACCCAGCTTGATTGGGTATACCATCAGATAGCAGGCCTAGATAGACTGTCTTGGAAACAGTGGACCAGCAACTTCTTGTTTTCTAAATGCGGCGACATTTTCCGGCAGTACATGGTCAAGTGTGCCAACGGGCATGTAGTTCCATTATACTTTTCAAAGTCAGGGGCCTTGGAATTTGGAGGAGCCACCATGTCAGATACTAGACTCAAATATCTAGTATCTATCCCCCATAAATGCTTCTTTCTTGAGAAGATTTAATCATTTACCCCATCTTCTTGTAGCGGTCTTCCCATTTCCTCTCGACCTTTGCATTGTCAGTTATTTCATCAAGGTCATGTACCTCGTAAACTTCCTCAGAATTTGCCTTTACTTCATTTCAGGCAGAAAATTCAGCAGAATAAGGCGAAATCTTCACTTTAGGTGAAGCCACTTCCTTTTGCATCCTTAAATGTGTGAAAGCCATCCCCGAGAACCGAGGCAAAGTATTGGTGTCTTCTCCTGCTTTAACTGCATCTGGGTCTTTGAACCCAAACATGGCTGCGATTTGGCTGACTGTTTTCTTGTGTGATAACTCAACCTCTTTCTTCAGATCATTTTCCATTTTCTCAAGATTATCACAGATGCTCTTCTGATTTGCTTCCAGAGTTGTCAATATTTCTTTAGTGTTCATGGCTCGAATCATGTTTGCGTGGGATCTTTACTACTTAAATGGAATTTTCCAAAATTAATCTTTTTATTATACATATGTGAATGCAATGATCAAAACATTATTTAATGCAAACTTAAAAACAAATACATGGAAGAAAATGTATGTATGAAAAAGCAATAATGAAGGCGAAGAGTCATCAATTCTATTAAGGCGTTGCTCTAAATGTAGCTTCCATTGGATGATGAAGGTCCTACGAATACGTCTCGGTCTGAGCACTCATTTCTTTGATCAATCTTTCGAGCCTTGGTCCTACCTTCCCTATCGGTTCGACGTGGGGCGAAGAAATGTAGCTTCTTAACACCACATGTTTAGCTACGTCTTCAATTTAGGATGTAATGCTTTTATTGAACTCATCTCGCTCCTGGTCCTTTCGGCGTTTCCCCTAAGTTGAGTAGACCAACGATTATCTTCAAAATCATAGCACTTGCAACTTATGGTATTCTGTTTGGCGCTGATGTGAGCATACTTCGATGTTTCATCCACTTGATCACTCGTCAAATTCTCATTGCTTGCCGGTTGACCTTAGATTGGTGACATATATCCTCATTGTCTTCTTCTTTTAGGTACCTTCCATTCATGGCGAAAGCTTTTCAAATTTAGCAACATGCTTTAGAATCAATCCCTTCTAAATATGGGATGCATGCAACAAATAAATATGCCACAAAAACAAAACAAAACAAAACTCACACACAAAAAGGTTAGTACTCTTTTTTAATAAAAAATAGAAATAAAACCTAAAATGTCCAAAATAATTTAATTGCATAATAATTCTGGGCAACCATTCTAACATTCCAAGACATGCCTCTAGGGATTATTCTTGCGACTTTGACCAGACTCAACACCCTAGGCTTTCCGCATGGCTCTATTGGGGTAGGCTCTAGATTTTCAAGCTTGGTTCGGTTCTAAAAGGGTACCCGAGCTATCCTTGTTGTCCCCTACTAAGTGTAGCAGGGCCCTCGATTCTCACCCATCATAGGCTTCAAACGAATTAAGTTCAACTCAGGAGGACTCACCACCGATGCCTTCTCGAAGAATCAATATCCTTACGAAGACAAAGGGAATGATTCCGAAGGTACTTGCTAGGCCTAAATGAAGAATCAATATTCTTACATGAGCAAAGTGTGTTCCCCCCACTTAAACGAACGGGACAAAACTCGGGAATAGAGCTTGGAATTAAGTCTTAAATGCATAAAATAGAATTACATTCATTAAACAGACAAATAAATTGAACCTATTATGAACTTGCAAATTCCATTAGATTTTTTTTTTAAAAAAAACCCTTTTTGAAAACCATTTAAAATAATTTGTGGCCTGACCCTCTTTTGTTTTTATTAAAAAAAACACTTCCCCAACAGAGTCACAAAGCTGTCGCAACCCTTTTTAGGAGCTTCGACTTTTTGGAAAACTTCAAAAATCAACGGAGTCACCACCAATCTTTTTGAAAAGTGTGATAGGATCACTTTAAAACGAGGTTATTTTAATAAAACGTTTTGTTTTAATAAAACAACGGATTTGGTCTACGAAAACCAGAAAATAGGTTCATGGGTCGGTTACATGTAGGGAAGGGTTAGCACCCCCCACAACGCCCAAAATTGGTACCTAATTGATTTCAAAATTGTTTTTCAAAACTAGAATTTGCAAGTTCACGAAGGTTCAATTTTATTTGTCTTGTTTAATGAATATCAATCTATTTTAACAGTCTTATCACCCGGGAGATGACTGCCAACATTTCTGACGCTAACTCGTCATTCACGTTTGATATGACACCACATTAAATTAATTTCACTTTTCAAACAACATAGAAATTCAATGTGTTGAGCATTTTTATTTATTCTAGGTTTGATGATTTTAAATCCTAAAAAGGTCTAAGTCTTTTATTCCTAATTGAGGGTTTGAGTTTGTTTAAGTGTGTTTTATTTTTTTTTCTGAAGAAAATCTTTCTACAAACGCGTCCTTTTTTTCTTATCTGGATGAATAAGAAAATCTTTGTTTTAAAAAAAACTTCTTTAGTGTTTAGTTTTATTTTATGCCCTCAATTTATTCCTTTACCTTAAAATTAAAACTTTATTTCAAATCCCATTTTATTTTCTAACAAATTAAAACTTATTTACTTCTTTTTTTCATGATTTATGTTAAGTGTCTAAAAGTCTTATTTTATTTACCCGTTTTACTCATATTGTTGTTAGACTTAGGCACATTTTGGTTGCATAATTAGACAATCATGCATATTCTCATAATTTCCTTCACCATTAAGCTTGATTACATATTTTAGTGTATTTTCTAGAAACTGTGCTGTTTTGGTATGTATTTTGGTGCATGCAAGAAAACTGCCGCCGAGACAGACAATGCTGAGGCAACAAGGAGGGCAGAAGGAATGAGCTAAACAATTAATGGAGGATGCTTTGGGACCCACTGAAGAGCTGATAAAGATAAGAAACCTAGGATGAGGAGCCATGCCAAACCTTGCAAGTCAACACAGACCCCTGACCAGGCAGTCAACTATTTGCTGCCCAGGCAACCAACTATTTGCCGCCCAGGCAGCAACTTCTAGGATGGCTGGAATATGCAAAGTGGTATGCGACTAAAAGAGCTCATCAAGACCGATTTTTGGAGACCACTTGCACGTACATTGGAGCCCAACAGACAAAGAAAAGCCATGGTCAAAGTCAAGGTGGAAAAAGTCAGACGAGAATCTAGGAAGATTTAATGTTAGATTTATTCTTTTAATGAGTTGTAATTAGGTTCTAACTAGGATTCCTGCCCTAAACCCACGTAGACCTAGACTCCTCCCCTATAAATGTAATCGACTTGAAGAGGAAAAACACAATTGAGATTAGAGAGAAACTCATTCTTTTCGAAACCCTAGTGCCGTCAACCCCCATCATGTTCTAAACCTTCCCTAGGGCTAAGTGTTGGTTGTGTAGTAGTTGTGAGAGTTTTGCTTGTATTCGTTTAGGATTTCAGTTTTTGCAATAAAATTCAAGGTTTGTTTACTTGGTTCTTCACTATCGTAATCTTTATCGGGAGAGAAGAGAGCTTCAATCTATTTGTTCAATATCGGGAGAGTTGAACTCACGAAACGAGTAAACACAGTTTTATCCAACCATATTGTAAAGCTACTTCGGCTTAGGGCTAAGTTTAGAAGTTCAGCGGCTAAGAGAGGCTTCATAATTGGTTGGTGTTCACCCTTAGATTCATGTCGGGAGGTATCATCCAAGACGTGTTCACCAATAGTACTTCAGGCTTCGAGAGAAGAGGAAGTCATAAAATGGAGCCTTGTTGAACCTTGAATCATCGCTTAACTACCCAGGCAGTCACATTGGTCTCTGCCGAGGCGGGGATATGCTGAGGCATACTCATGGGCAGCTACCAAAAGTGGTTAAGTTGATCTGCAAAACTGTGCCGAGACAGTGCATCCAATCTCCACACTACAAAGCATCCAATACCAACCTATTCTCTCACTATGATATCTCAATTTACTTTACTTACTTTAATTTTAGTTTCAATCAAACCAACTCTTAATATTTGTGTTTTTATTTTTAATTGTGCATAAAGGTGAATCCCGATGGCTGTCACAATCCCTGTGGAGACGATATCTTAAATACTATAACTTGGCACCGTGTACACTTGCAAGTGTGCATCACTTTTGCACGCAACAAGTTTTTGGCGTCGTTGCCAGGGATTGGTGTACAACTTTTGTTTTTATTTTTCTGCACTTATCTTTATTTTCTTGCATTATTCAGTTTTTCTTTTGTTTGAAAAAAATATTTCAGGCGCAATACAAGTTCAAGGGCATCAACATGTCAAGAAAAACCACTCGAGAGTTGGTGTTAGAAAATTCTTGCAATTTTTGTGAAGGAAATCATGAGTTCGAAAGTTGCCATCATCTTTTCGGTGAATACATGGACGAACCGAGATGGGACCAATAGCAAGATTATTCATGGTACGACCAACAAGCTCAAAGTTTTTCCTACCATGATAATTTTGATGTCGTAGCAGCATACATGCCCTGACAATGTAGTTCTCCTCAAGAGCAATCAAAATCCTTGGAAGACACGCTCCAAGCTTTCATTGCATTCACCCAAGAATTGTTAGCTTCTATGGACTCAAGAATCGCCAAGGTGGACGCACTTTTGAGCAATTTGGCCCTCATTAATACCATGGATGAACATGATGCCTCGACAACCTCTGCCTCGGTAACCATTGATCACCAACAACTACGTCCCATAGACACTGATATCCCAAGGCAAGAAGACGCGGAGCATTACGAAGAACACATTGATGAGCCTATAAAACAGATTGCGCTATCAAGGACTGAGGAACCTGAACAGAGCTATGCCTCGGCAGTTGAGGAATCTGTAGATTGCTCTCATCTACCTTTGCATGGGCAATTGAACGACCACATAGAAGAGCAACACGATGGAAATACTTTGTTAACGGAATATGAGCCGATAAAAGCTGAACCTTTTGAATTCTTTGAAAAATCACCTTTTTCATTGCATGTATTTCTTGAGGAACCAACACCGATAGAGTTGATGCCAACAAAATCTCTACTGATGGATATAGTTGGGAGACCTAAAGAAAATGGTGTTCACAAAGCTCTTCATAAAATTGGGTTTTCCCTTGACCTGCATCGCATTATGACAGAAGATTGCCACAACAACTGATTGCCGTAGCAGTTGCCTCGGCAGCAAAGACTACTTTCCACCATAACGAACTTCGACGAGAATAAGGTAAGTACATGGTTGGATATTAATATGATTTTTCCTAATCACATATTCATGCCTCCAGGGAAAACAACAAGATGGAAGGTACACATGGACTACAGGGGAACAAGGAAGAAAGGAACCTCTACCATGATAATGCAAAAACAAGTAGTTGCAAACACAGTGGTCCACCCTTTATGGGACAAATAGTCACTTGATGGAGGGTGCGAGTGGATTAAAAGAAGTATCAGAAGCGACCCGTCAAGCTCGAACAAACAAGGGAGTAGTTACTTTAGGAGATGCATGCCAATGCATTCCTAGAGTAACATAATTTTTATTTGGGTAAACTACATAAATGACCATCATATTATTAGAAAAGTTGCGATTTGACCACCTTATTTTTTCCCAAAGCAATTAAACCACCATAACTTAAATTGGGTGCAATGCGACCACCAGCCGTTAGAGGTTAACGGTAGGGTGACGTAACAGTTAAAAAATTAAGGGTATAATTACAAATTTGGTCCTTACTATTTACACATTCTTTTAACTTAGTCCTAATTTTAAACTAATAAAATAAATTAATTAGGTGGTGACACGTGTCAACACCTTATTGGAGGAATTTAATTATTTATATTTGATATAATAAATTATTTTCCTCCTCCAATCAGGTGGTGACACGTGTCACCACCTATTTAGAGGAGAAAAACAAATTCCCCAAACCTGCGATATGCAGGAATCGAACCTGGGTGAAGCAAGGATAAAGGCAACGCCTTAACCACTAAACCCAGTATATATTTGTGTCATAATTCACCAATTGTAATATATGTCTTATTGTTTGTTACCATTCAAAATCATCTTCTTCCTTTCCTTTCCTTAACCATCAAAGGTTAATGCAAATTCCTCGATGAATTTGAATAGGAGAGGATGATTCATATCGAATAGGAGCACTGCATTGTTCAATCTCATCCAGTTATTCGATGCTGAATCAATGCTTTATGCTCCGATCGTATTCGTCAACCCTTTGAAACTATTCACCACTATGAAATTCGTATCCAAGTAAATGCCTTCGTACTTGTACAAAACTGCAAGTCTCGTTAAATTAGATAGATTCTGAGCTAGTGGGATCACTCTAGGATCCTTCTTCCCACTCTTGATATTATCGAACCAACCTTCAGCCGGTGTGTTCTTTAGCAAGAACATGAAGTCTGGTGCCACTGCTTGAACGTTGAAGCCGATATCGAGTAGCGGTTTAAGGACCGTGTAACCCTGGGGAGAGTCCATGGTTCTTGATAGAATCATCAAGAAACCATTGGGATGTACTTTAAAAACACTTTCCGCAGCTAACATTTCCCTTCTACCAAAAGTCTCTGCAGTTGAAATCCATGTCATGAAGAATTGAAGCTCACACTTGTTGTTAAAGAACTCCAGGACTCGACCATGGAACTTCTTCGTCGGATCATCGGATCGGAAAATATCAGATTCTGGGAGTTTTCTCCCGTGAAATTGATTATTACTATCAACTTCAATAATCATATTCCTCTGTGTAGAGATAGTCAACGATATAGGAAGAACAACACCCGAATTTACTTTCTTCATAGACTTCTCAGTCTGCGTCAATTCAGAGTCTTCTTTTTCGGTGAACGCAACTGATTGCAGCGACACGTAAGAAACCATACCGTACGCAAACATGAAGAGTAGGAGAAAGGATATCAACATGATAGATATTAGAGGCGATTTGGCCCGACTAACAAGCCGGTAACGGAAGATTCCATGGTAAATTACTCTTTTAAATGACATGGGAAAATATAGGGTTGAGCTGCTGAAGCTTGAAGTGTTGAGTTTTTAGAAGCAAGGTGAATTAAGAGCTATAGAAATGAAGCTTTCATGGCGGTCAGAAGATGACGAGGAAGAGAAAAAATGGGTGAATTATAACACAATAAGACATATACTACAATTGGTGAATTATAACACAAACATGCGCTTGGTGCAGTGGTTAAGGCGTTGCCTTTATCCCAACTTCACCCAGGTTTGATTCCTACCTAGAGCAGGTTTGAGAATTTTGTTTTTCTCCTCTAAATAGGTGGTGACACGTGTCACCACCTGATTAGAGGAGGAAAATAATTTATTATATCAAATATAAATAATTAAATTCCTCCAATAAGGTGTTGACATGTGTCACCACTTAATTAATTTATTTTATTAGTTTAAAATTAGGATTAAATTAAAAGAATGTGTAAATAGTAAGGACCAAATGTGTAATTATACCCTTAATTTTTTAACTGCCACGTCACCCTACCGTTAACCTCTAACGGCTGGTGGTCACATTGCACCCAATTTAATCGTATGATGGTTTAATTGCTTCGAAAAAAAAGTAAGGTGGTTAAATCGTGACTTTTCTAATAATATGGTGGTCATTTATGTAGTTTACCATTTTTATCTTTATCTTCCACATTTTTATTCTTTCATAGACTTAGAATTTTTAAATTTTCAGTTTTTATTTTTCTACATTTTATTATTTTGTTTTTGTTTTTGTTTTAGGAAGGAGTTCAAGAATCAAGAGTCTAAGGAGTGAACCCATCTACCCAAGCCTAACAACAACCTAACATTTACCCGCCCACCAACCCGCCAATGGGCAGAAACCCGCCAACGAACAGAATTTAATGCTGAGATGACAGCCTCTCCCAACAACTATTTAAACTCTCCAATTTCACCCATCCACAATCACTTTCACCTCCTTGCTATTTCTTGAATTCTCTTTGATCTTGTAATCTTTCCAATCTTTAGCCTTTTTTTCTTCGTCTTGAAAATAAAATTCAACCGTCTCGCAACCTATCAACGGCCACAACCAGCAACCAACCA
The DNA here is from genome assembly GCA_958450335.1 of Hibiscus tridactylites. NCBI lineage: Eukaryota > Viridiplantae > Streptophyta > Magnoliopsida > Malvales > Malvaceae > Hibiscus > Hibiscus tridactylites. The sequence continues at coordinate 76,168,534 of OY288276.1, forward strand.
GCCTTCTAGAGAATTCCGACAGAGGCAGTCGAGCAACATCATTGACGGATATTTGCCACGCGACAGTACTGATGCTGCCACCCAGCTCCCGCCGCTCGAAAGTGTGCACTTGCGCTCTTACAAAAAGAGAACACCTACACGCCCTATAAGTTTTTGGCGCCGTTGTCGGGGATTGGTAACATCAAATTTCGATTTTCAATTTCTGCACCTTTTATTTACTTTTTATTTTATTTTTATTTTTAATCTCTCTCTCTCTCTATATATATATATATTACTTCACTTTGCTAGTGTATAACCAGGGCAAACCCTAAAGGAAATCTCTTCATTTACGACGACCTCGAACGTGAAACAAGAAGGATTAAGAAGGAGCTCAGGGATGTCCTAAAGCAAAACAAAGAAGAAAAAGGAAAAGCAAGGTTAAACATTGTAAACGAGGACCCACCAAACGATGTCGCACAAGGCAGGGGCAGGCAGCAGGACTTGCCACCCAAAGGTCCGCAAGACCTACCACGGCAAGACCTACATCATCGACAGAAATTTGCCACGCGGCAGTACTGATGCTGCCGCCCAACTCCCGCCGCTCAGCAGTACTGAAGCTGCCAAACAGACCCTAATACCAGCAGTACTCCTCCATCATCTTCGGAACCAGCTCAATAGGCAGCAGCTCTGATTTATGCAATACATCAGGGCCGTCCCCACTTCCATCATGGAAATACACCTAGATATGTTCCTTGACAGTGCAGTCTGGTTCCCCAAATTTCCTGCAAAAATACTTACCCGCCATCACCAGCCTTGGCAACCCAGATCGACGCCACGACAACTGCAACTACAACTGCCTAGGGATGCCAAGGTAACGACTGCACGTGGTTCGACTAGCAGATACACGCATTCAATAACCACACAAGCAAACATGGCTCGAAGGAAATTTATCATGCAAGGTGACAACCTTTCCGACTAACTCATTTGTATTTGTTTTCTCATGCATTGAGGACAATGCTCCTCTCGAGTTTGGGGAAGGGAAATAGTCCTTAGTTTTAATTGTCTTAGTTTGTTAGATGCATTCATCCTAGATTTTGCATATGTAAAAGCTTAAGTTGTTTATCCTTATTTGCATATGTAAGCCTCTATTTGTTTACCCTTGATTTAAATCGAAGTAAAAAAAATTAGACTTGGTTAGTCTTTACCCGCGGCGGCAACTGTCAGTCGTGACACCAACTTTAGCATGACTTTCGAAGTCCTTAGAGCTTTTTGTAGAGCATTTGGGTGTTCTCTATTTATGAGCGCAAGTGCACACTCCTGTCAAGTTATAGTATAAAAGATATCGTCTCCTACAAGGATAGGACAACTTGATTCGAATTGTTGTTCCTGCACAAGGAAAAGTAAATGCACAATTAAGATTGGATGTTGAGAAGAAAAGTAAAATAAAAACACAAGTAATTAAAAAGGAAGTGATCAAATTGATAGAGAGGGCATGGTTATGCTGCTGCTTAGTGTGAAATTGCGTTGAATAGGTCAAGTTGTTTTGTGCTGCCAGACTCTGCTGCCTCGGCGGTGGATGTCAGGTGGACTGTTGAGACCCTCTCGCTGCCTCGACAGGGGAATGGAATTGTGTCTCAGCGACAAACTCGACAGAACTACAAGGCTCGGCAAAATGCTTCAAAAGTGACTCCGCTTATGTCTAAGTCAGAGTTCTGTTGATACCCACTGCAGATAATAACAGTCGCGGCAGAACTACGATTCGTTCTCTTTTAGCCGCCTTAAACCCTTAACCCATGTCTAGGCCGGATTGATCGCATTGTCTATAGATGAAATCGTACTTACTCCTTTCGTGAGTTCGACTCTCTCGATACCGAACAAATGGATAGAATTCAACTAATCTTTCACCTTAATTGAAAACTATGAAGAACATGGAATAAGTAAACCTTGTAATTTTATTTGCAAAAAAAACTTGAAATCCTATACAACCATTCTCACAACTAATTACAACATAACCCAAACTCAAGGAGAAAATTAGAACATGTCGGCGACAAGAAAATCTAAACTATGCATAAGGAAAACCTAATCTATTTTGAATTAGAATTACAATGGGTATATATAGGCATTAGCTAGGTCTAGTTCTTATTGAGGTAGAAGTCTTCAAAGTAGCTTTCCACATTAAATGTGACTTTAAAATCTGGCTTCTTTGAGTTAAATGTGGACTTTATCACGTTGCCTTGTTCCACAAGCAATCTCGAGATTCACCATCGGCAGCTCTGTCCTCTGCCACAGACGTTGGAAAATAGTGGATAGCATTGATAGAATCAGGATTTTCTGCTCTACAAATCACACTCTGGTTCTCCAACTCCATAGTTTGTTGTCTTGGGCGGCACGGTGGGCGGTGGCAGCTACTCGGTTGCTATTTTCTCTGTATGGAACTGCATCAGTACAGCTCTTTAGTTCGCTGCCTCAGTATCACATCCTCAGCTCATCTTCCCTGTCAGCCTCTGGTACCTAAAACCAAAAGTACACTAAAATAGTACATTTCTTTACCAAATAAAGGATAATCTAGAAAAACATGGCAAAGTAAAGAAATACTGTAAAATGCAATGCATGATCCTAATTACGCCTCAAATGTACTAAAAACAACAATAATATGAGATGGAATGTGCATGAAATATAGAACTTGTGGACACTTTACACACCCCCAAACTCGAACTATTGCTTGCCCTCAAGCAATGCAACCTAAACATACTTGCGCTTATATTAACCAGAAAGAAAAACTTGTTTTCAACTTGATTTCATGTCTCAAGGTCGTGGCACCTATATTAGATTAGTGAAGGGAACTTAGCAAGAAAATAACTCAGAATTAATTTCTCTAATGCTAGTGCAGTTTGTGCATGACTGTACACAAGCTGAATTATGCAGAATAATCAGATAAACAAAGATGTTGTTATGATATGTAAGGTTGTTGCCGAGACAACACAGTTAAGCACATCATTTAATCATGGCAATGAGGGCTTCAGCTTATCACAACTACTCTTCTAGGTCTGAAATTAAGATATGAGCAAACTACAAAACCCCAAACACATGGAGTAGAGTCATCCCGTGAAGACTTTCATTCACTCATGCTAATTTGTCCGTCACTTCAAAACTTTCAGATTCATGGACTTTGATAGCATCAGAGTGTCCTCGCACATGATTCTTCCTAGAGCTTGTTGCGGGCACCTCTAGGGTAAAACAACAATGTTCTTTGTTTTTCTTTTTTTGTCGTGGCAGTGCTGTATTTTTCTGTTTCCATTTTCTGCCTCGGCGATTACCTGCAACCATTGTTAGAACTTTGCAAAGAATTCTAAAAACAAAGCAGGCAGTGTTCATTAGATATTCTAGCAAATTCAGCAAGTAACAGAAGTGATTGACAGCTTTGGTAATAAAAAAATTCTAAGTTATTTTGCATGCTTTTACCTTATTAAGTTCAATTTATTATTTCGTGCGAACATAAGTAATCAGCTAATTGTCATAGACACAAGTTATATAGCAAATTTTTTTGTTCCGATTAACACTAAGCCAAGTACAATACAACCTATATACTACTAAGTATGCCTAGACAAAAGATTCGAGAGCTATCCCCCCCAGACTCGAGATGGGCATTGCCCTCAATGCACAAAAAAATAATAGAAAAATAAATACAAGTGATATAAAAAAACAAAAAAAAAATAAAGAAAAGAGAAAGAAAACTAGAAATTGGCTGAGGGTTGAGAAGAGGCTTGAGTCTTTGCTGCTGAGGAGGATGATGAGGTTTGGATGATTAGGTGGCGGCTGGCAAATATCCGGGCGACAGACTTAGCAGGTGAGATCTTTGTTGTCCATGGCGGTTGGACTCTCTTGGGCGTGGGACGAGGCTCCTTTTGAGGTTCGGTAGGGGGAGCGACAGGAGGTGCTTCGCTCTCTTTTGACTCTATCACTTCATCCACAGGCTTGACGGCTATAATGTGCCGCTTCCTCTTCATGTTGCCTTCCTCCGTGGGTGTTGCCGGAGGGTCTACCGCCATTGGGATGGTTGCTGCTGCTACTACTACTGATGTTGCTAGTTCTGGCGGTTGCTGCTTAATCTCCTCTGATGATGAAGTGTTTGCCACTATTGCCGCCGTGCAGGCAGGTGAATGGTGTTGCTGGTGCCTCTCAAGGGAGTCTACCACCGTGTTGGATGATGTGGTGGCTGAGTAAGATGGGAGTTGTAAAGTATCCATAAGTCCTATATTTCATACACATTCCACCTCTTATTATTACTGTTTTCAAGCTCATTTTAGGCATAAGTAGGTTCATGCATTGCATTTTACAGTATTTCCTCGTTTTACCTTGCTTTTATAGATTATCGTTTATTTGGTAAACAAGAGATATTGTTTTAGTGTATTTTTGTATTTAGGTACTAAAAGGATGAAAGAGGGAACCGAGGAGCTGAGGATGCAATGTTGAGGTAGATAACCTAGGAGTTGTACTGATGCAGTTCCAGCAGAAGACAGTTGCTGCCAAGTAAAGTTGTTGCCGACCTTGCTGCCCACGGCAGCTGACTATGGAGTAGGAGAATCGAAGTGCGATTTGTAGAGCTTAAAATCCTGAATCTATCCCTGCCATCCACTTAATTTTCCGACGTCTGTAGCAGCAGCCAGAGCAGCCGAAGCAAGATCTCAAGGTTACTTGCGGGCTAAGGCAAATGAGATAAAGTCCACATTCAACGCAAAGAAGTCAGAGTTTAAAGTCACGTTAAAGATGGAAAGCTACTTTCGATGACTTCTACTTTAAGGAGGACTTAGCCTAGTTATTTCTCTATAAATACTCATTGTACTCCTAGTCCAAATCATCTGAGGTTTTTCTATATACTTAGCTAGTGTTCTTTGCCGCCGCCATGTTCTAAACTCCATTTGGGTTAGGGTTATGTTGTAAATTAGATGTGAAACAATTGTATTAGATTTTGAGTTGTTTCTTTTAATAAAATATTCCAAGTTTGCTTAATCTATGCACTTCATTCTTTCAATTAGTCCTAACTAGACAGTTGAGAGAATCCATTTGTTGGGCATGAAAGTGTAAGGCTCACGAAAGGGTTAAGCACGGTCACAACATGTTGGGGCGTGACTAACTTGGTTCCTAAAAACTTCACAAGTTTAAGCGACTAAAAGAGATCACCAACTGATTTTACTAGCATGTGTTAGGTTCACGCTGAGATTGCTAGGTATTTCCTACGTCATGCTAGCTTTTCGAGCATCCTTTCCTAGAAATAGGGAGGATCACTGTCGACTATCCCGCTGAACTTGGAGTATCTGCCAGATTTGCCGCCAAGACTTGTTTCCATTTCACCTGCCGAGACAGCGAAAGTTGCAAAAGCAGTGACTCACTGCGGTCGCGTGACAGGGTCATAGCTTGCCGCCCGCCATACCCGCCGAGGAATCATATCGTGGCAGCACGAAACAACTCGGTTCTTTTACAACGCAGTTTCACGCTAAGTGGCAGCATAACCCTGCCTGCTCTATCAACCTGAATCACCTCCTTTATTACTTGTGTTTTCATTTATTTTTCATCTCAACAATCAATTCACTTGTGTTTTTATTTTACCTTGTGTAGGGACTACAAAACGAACAAAGCTGTCCAATCCTTGTGGGATTCGACGTCTTTTATACTATAACTTGGTAGGAGTGTGCACTTGTGCTCTCACAAAAAGGGAATACCTACACGCCCTACAAGTTTTTAGCGCCGTTGCCGGGGATTGGTAACAGCAAATTTCATTTTTCAATTTCTGCACCTTTTATTTACTTTTTATTTTATTTTATTTTTAATCGAAATATATATATATATATATATATTACCTCCCTTTGCTTGTGTATAACCTGGGCAAACCCTAAAGAAAATCTCCTCATTTACGACGATCTCGAACGTGAAACAATAATGATTAAGAAGGAGCTCAGGGAAGTCCTAAAGCAAAACAAAGAAAACAAAGGAAAAGCAAGGGTAAACATGGTAAACGAGGACACACCAAATGATGCCGCACATGGACGGGGCAGGCAGCAGGACATGCCGCCCAGAGGTCCGCAAGATCTACCACGACAGTACCCCCTGATCTGCCCAGGCAACCCCAGCCCGCTCAAACTACCATAGAATATCTCGAGCACGAATTCCGAGGGTTCGACCCAATAGTGACAGAACCTGACATATGGGTGGGCCATTTTAAATTATAGCCCGTCATGTTCAACATGATAAACACACTAGGGCACTTTGGAGGGACTGCCAAAGAAGATGCTCGACAACATTTACGAGGATTCCTGGACATTTGTCAAGCATTCAAGATACATGAGGTCCACCAGGATGTATTGAGGCTGAGGTTGTTCCCCTATTCACCGAGGGATAGGGCGAAACAGTGGTTGAATAACCAGTCAGCCGGATCTTTTAATACATGGACGGAACTCTGCAAAGATTTTTTAGACCGTTTCATCCCGTCCAACGTTACTGATAGGCCGCAGAATGAGATCACAACCTTTAGACAAGGGGATGAAGAGCCGGTGTATGAAGCATGGGAGCGGTACCAACAAATGCTAAATAACTGCCCGCTACATGGTCTTCCGGCTTGGACACATGTATCTATATTCTATAATGGGGTTAACTACCCAACTCGGATGATGATAGATACCTCAGCCAATGGGATCATTCTCGACAGACCCCTAAAGGAAGCACTGCGACTGCTGAACCAAGCCGCTAAAAATGACTACAAATACCCGACAGCCCGCCGAGGCGGCACAAGGTAGTCAGCCACTATAAATGAGGTAGAAGCCTCAGAATCTGTTAACGCCCACCTCGATACACTGACGGAGCTGGTAATGAAGAATGTGCAACCCCCTGGGAAGGTCTATGAGGCAAAGTCTGTGGAGCCATTCTATGGTGAATGTGGGGGCAACCATGATTCCTCTGATTGCACAACAACTGCTAATTATATGGGAGGATAAGAGAGGAATAGTAGGCCTGCCCATAAAATCTACAATCTTGGATGGAAGAACAATCCCAACTTCTCCTGGAGCAATCCGAAGATAGCTGCAAACCCACAACAACTACAGGGAGACTACCAACAGAACTAGTGACTTTATTATTCGTACAAATAACTCACTAGGTAGCAGACTCAGTAGCCACAAAACAATAACTCACTAGAAGCAACCTTACACAATTTCATGTCTAGAACTAGTGACTTTATTGTTCGTACAAATAAATTTATTAATAAAACCGAGTCTTTTATGGACAGGACGGAGATGCAGATGAACAACCAGGAGGCTGCTATAAAGAACCTAGAGACCCAATTTGGGTAATTTATCGAGATATACAGCAGCCAGACAATGAGAGTAGCATCTAGCAGCTTAGAGGCAGCAACCAAACCCACTTATGAGCAGTGCAAAGTCATATCTACAAGAAGTGGTAAGCATCTGGAAGAACCCAAGGTGGAGACACAACCAGAAACCCAGCCGGTCCAGAAAAAGAAGCCTACTGTAGTAGCACCAATACTAGCCGCCCAGCACCAACACCAGCCGCCCCAACAGCAGAGCGAAACAACGGTCCTGAAATAGATAATCCTCCCCGGACGAAGCCTCAAGCAAAGAGAATATAGAGGACATCTGTCTGCCAGCACCATTCCCCCAAAGGCTCAACCAACAGCAACAAGAGCACCAGTTCAGAAAACTCCTGGATATTCTGAAACAGGTGCACATCAACATACCTCTAGTTGAAGCCATTCAAAGTATGCCAAACTATGCCAAACATCTCATAGACATGGTTTCTAAGAAAAAGAGGATTGGGGAGTTCGAAAGAGTGGCTTGTTGAGTGTGTAAAAGTTCTATATTTTACCCCCTATTTAACCCATATTTCTACTGCATTTAAGCATAATTCATTGCATTTAGGATAGATTTCATTTATACATCACAATTTTATCAAATGACACAGTTTCTACTGAAATTGGTTGCTTTTTTAGGTAGCTGCTGTAGCAGATGGAGGGCAATGGAGAAGCAGATGCTAGGAAGTGAAGACGCAGAGCTAGAACTGGACTGCAGATGAGAAGGATGATGTTGCCATGGCCGCTGCCGTGGCAGCCAAGGACGACGACAATGGTGATGAGAAGAAGTGAACTGGGCCTCGACAGAAAGAGAAAATTTAGTCGGTCTGTCGTGGAGCATGTTGCGTGTAAAAGTGTCTATCGCAATTGTAGTGCAAGTGTACACGACGCAAGTAGTAAAGTGATACGGAAGTATCGGATATCGTCTCCATATGGACTGGGATAATAGCTTCACCTTGAATTACTGTACGAGAGTAAAAAGAATAGTTTAAGATATTGTCATGAAAATAATAAAGAGTACTGTAAAATAGGATTAAAAGAAATCAAGATAAAGAGAATGGGTTGGTATTGAATTGCTCAGTAGTGTAGGTATTGCTAAGTTTAGGAAAATCTGCTATGTCGATGTCCCCGTCGCGGCAGCACCTGTCGTGGCGGTAGTCTGTTGCTTGTCGCGACAACGATCACACAACTCAGTACTTCAAGTTTGGCAAGAATCCCTGTTGTGCCTTGGCCTATCCCTAGGTCCAAGTCTGTCGATGAACACGTCTTTGATGATACCTCCCGGCGTGAATCAAAGGATGAACATCGATGTTGTTGAATTCTTCTTTAGCCACTTAACCTCGTCCTATCCCTAGGTCCGAGATAGTTCAACTATAAACTAGAGAACTCGCACTTATTCCTTTCGTATACTTAACTCTCCCGATATTAAGTAAATAAATAACCTCGCAATGCTCTCCCGATACTCTTGCAAGATGTTAATAACTAGAATAAGAGAACTTGAAGTTTATTTTATTGAACTGAAAATTCCTAAAACAAAAGCAACCCTTGCAACTACTTTACAAATCAACCCGTGGCCCTAAGGGGAATTTAGAACATGTTGAGAAGGGGAAAACGACTAGGGTTTTGGGAAGAAGGCTAGAGATAGGTGATGTTCCCTCCTAGGTCGAATTACATGCCTTTATATAGGCTTTGGGTCCAAGTTTTCTAATATGGAAAGAATACAAGTTTAAATTAAAGTACAACTCTAATAAAGACTAAATCTTCAGAGAATATAGCTTTAACTCGTCCTTCTTTCTTGCTTGGAATTTCTCTCCTTGAACTTTGGGCTTGGCCTTCATTCTGATCTAGGGCTTGGAAAAATATAATGGTTTTCCACGACAGACGGGCTTAATTTTCTCTTTTTGTCGAGGTCCACTTTGCTTCTTCTCCTCAAAACTGCTGTCGTCCTTTGCTGTCACGGCGGCGACCATGGCAGCATCGTCCTCCTTGACTACTCATCCAGTTCCAGCTTTTTTGCCCAGCGCCTGCCTCTCCATCTGCTACAGCAGCAACCTGCAAAAGCAACCAATTTCAGTAGAAACTGTGCCATTTAATATATTTGTGATGTCTAACTGTAATCTAGCCTAAATGCAATGAATTATGCTTGAATGCAGCAGGAATATGGGTTAAATATGGGGTAAATAATAGAACTTTTACACACTCAACACACCCCAAACTCAAGTTTTTGCTTGCCCTCAAGAAACTAAGACCTAAAAGAAAAATAAATATTTTTGTTTTGGCTTAAAACAGTGAACTTTCCCTTTCCCTCCATTCCTTCTCTGTTGACAGCAGCACCTTGTCGTATAACTTAGGATTCGTCCGGAATCTTGCTATAGTCCTCGTGCAGTGTGTGCATGCTTGTGAACAATTATATGCCAAGACTCCCTTAGTTTCACTAGAATATTTCAGCCTCTAACTTGAATTTTTATGCCAAAGTTTATCTTTTTGAAGACATTTCTTATGCTCCTTTGATTTTTTTTTGTTTTAACTCGATTTCATTATTTTTTTTAAGCTAAAGTTTCACTAGAGCCGGTTTCGGGCACCTCTAGGGCTATTGAGTCTCTTTTGCTAAACTTCTTTCCTAGAGCCAGTGTTAGGCACCTCTAGGGGCTATTCAAGTGTTAAGCTTCCTATTCTAGTTAACTAGAAGAGTTCTAGGCAGTATAACAGTCACAAATGGTGTTTAAGTTTTCATAACTATAGAAAGGCTCTAAACTGCTCCTAAAACTATCCTAAAGGCACTACAACGACAGAGCTGTCACGGCAGGCAAGTTCAGTTCAAATACTTAAGCCAAAATTTTCAATTTTTCATTTTTTATAGCAAAAAAAAAATAAACTAAGTAAAAGACACAAATTTTAAAACTAAATTAGACTCCATTAACAGAGGGATGCCACCCCCAAACTCAAGGGTTGCATTGCCCTCAATGCAAATGACAAAATAAAAGATAAAAATAGTACATCACAAAATATATAGAGGCAGACAACAAAATAAGATAAGAAACTTAAATTTTATGCGCTGTCGTCGCTGCTGCTGCTGACTCAGAGCTGTCGGCGGGCATGGCCTTTCTTAACTGGCTGGCGGATGGGGGAGGCAGATGTGTTCTTCGTTTTGGCCTCCCTCGGAGGTTGAATTCTGGTTGGAGAGATGTGAGGGGGTTTCACCACTACCTGGACCTCCGAGCTACGACTACTGTCATCACTGTTGTTTCCATCACTGCTGCTGCCGCTGCCGCTATCTGGCTTGTTTTTGTCTGCCATTCTCTTCTGTCGTTTCATCGGTGTGAACTCTTTGGAGAGATTCCTCTTAACGGAGGGTTCGTTGTCACTTTCCTCCCAAATTGAGGAAGAAGAGAAATCGACAATGAAGGCATCAAGCTCTTCCGAGAGCATTCTTCTCTTGGTACCCCGGGCAGATGTATCAGCTGTACGGTTGTTGCCGGCGGCTGTCATGGCAGGGGTTGGTATGGATGCTGCAGACGGTGTCCTTAGTGTGGCAGCAGGTGTTGGGGTGTGGGCAGGGGTTGGGACAGCAAAATAATGGGAAGGGAAGGTAGGAAATACAACTTCAGGGAAATTTAAAGATGTTTGGATGAATTGTACCGTAGCTGCGGTGAAATCCCTGATGAAGCTCATGAGACCCAGCTGTCGTTCCTCCATTTTCTGTATGGCAGCAAGGATCTGGGAGGAGGAGTCGGTCGGGGCTGCTGCTGCTGTTTCCTGCCTGGCTTCCGTGGTAGCAGGTTCAGTGTCTGTCGACTCTGTCTTGTCTGCTGCCGTGGCAGTGGGATCAAAAGATGACAGCGGGGTGGCAGCAGTCAGCTCCATCAAGCTGAGTATATTCTTGTCGGTCCATCCCTTCCCTTGGACTCGTAGATCGGTGGCAGCTTCAGGTACCCCATGGCCGCGGCAGAGGGCTGTGATGAGGTAAGGAAGGTAGAGTGGTCCCGTCGGCCGGTGTGCACACTCCAAAATGCTTTCCCGGATGAAGCTGCCCACATTAATAGGCCTCTCATGCAAAATAGAATGAATGAGGGCTAACCTGGGTTGGTCGACAGTGGTGTTGTGTGAGGATGGCATGATGCGCTTTTTGATAAAAGCGTTCCATAGTTTAGCTTCTGGCAGGAGTTGAACTCTCTTAACCGTCCTCGGGTTCTTTGGATTTGTATTCCACTGTGTACCTTCATCTGATAGCTCTGCCATGACAGCATCGTAGGCAGCAGGGTCTAGGCTGTTCAGAAATTACTGGTGACCATCGTTGTTGTTGCCCACGTAAAATCCGTACAAGGTGTTGATGTATTCTGCTTCGAAGGGCACCTCCCTCCCTCGCACGGTAACTGATGTCGCCGTTCTGCTGTTGATGGCAGCGTAGAAATCTTGAACCAGAGATACGTTCATCTCCTCTGGTTGTTCGAAAAAGATCTGCCACTGTAGGGCCTTGATTTTTCTGGCAATGAACGTCTGCAGGCCCAAATTGTCCTCCTTGGAGGTGTAGATAAATCCCCTTTCCTCCCACATGTCTCTAATTTGGAACGATCGTGGGGTTGATGCTGTCGGGGTGGAGCCGGAGGCAGCACTCCTTCGGGTGTTTCTGGAAGACATGGTTGCAAGGGTTGTGAGAATAAAAATGAAAGCAAATAAAATTTTCTAGAGTAAGCAAGTAAGAAGAGTAGAAGTGCGTGAAAAATGAATAGTAAAACGGGGTTTATATAGAGAAGAGTTTGCTGCCCGTTGGAGCTGTAACGACAGGCGCGAATAACGGGGCCAGTTGTTACGCGGTTTCTGACGCGTCTGTTACGCGTTTCCATGTCTGATGCGCGTCTGTTATGCGTTTGCGTGTCTGTCGCGACAACGTTTCGACAGCCTGTATTTTCCACGCCTATCGCGGCAGCTGTAACGATAGGCTCCAAAATTTGGGCTTTTTGGGCTGGTGGAAGGATGGTGGGCTGAATTCACTTCTCCTTTTCTTCTTGTCTCCTTTATTTCCTAAAAGCAATAAAAATAAAAAACATTATTAAAAATAAAATAGATCTGATTTCCTAATATATAAATAATAAATAATAATTAAAAATAAAATTTAGGTTAAATTAGGGATGCCAGGTGGGGCATCGCCTAAGGTAACCACTTCCTGCATTCTTGGGATTTTAGTCCCCTGATAATGCTTCAAGAGCTGTCCATTGACTTTGAACTGGTGCCCGTCCTTTAAAGATCTGATTGTGATGGCACCATGGGGAAAAACCTGCACCACTTGGAATGGGCCAGACCAACTAGATTTCAGCTTCCCTGGGAAGAGTTTTAACCTAGAGTTAAAAAGCAACACAAGCTGCCCTGGGCAGAACTGTCGTGGCAACAACTTCTTGTCATGCCACTTCTTGGTTTTTTCCTTGTAGATTCTTGCGTTGTCATAGGCCATTGTCCGAATTTCTTCAATTTCGTTCAGATCCAGTAGCCTTTTCTGCCCTGCCTTTTCCAAGTTCATATTAACTGCCTTGATTGCCCAGTATGCTCTGTGCTCTATCTCGACAGGTAAATGGCATGTTTTCTCGTAAATCAGCCGATAAGGAGACATTCCAAATGGAGTTTTGAATGTTGTCATGTATGCCCATAACGCATCATTAAGGTGTAAAGACCAATCTTTCCGAGTTGGCTTAACCATCTTTTCAAGAATATTCTTGACTTTCCTGTTGGATATTTCAGCTTGTCCATTGGTCTGAGGGTGGTATGTTATTGCAATCTGATGCTTTACACCATACTTTTTCAAGGCAGCAGCTATAACCTTGTTGTCAAAATGCCTCCCTTCATCACTGATGATCGCCTTAGGGATGTCGAATCTGGAAAAGATGTTTTTATGTAAAAACCTTTGAACTGTCTTGGCATCATTCTTTTGAGTGGCAATAGCTTCAACCCACTTGGACACATAATCTACTGCCAGGAGGATGTACAAATTCGCACATGAAGATGGGAATGGTCCCATAAAATTGATCCCACAAACGTCGAAGATCTTGACTTCAAGAATGTTCTGCAGCGGCATCTCGTGTCTCCTTGAGATGTTTCATGTCCGTTGACACTTGTCACAGCTCTTGTAGAAAATTTGAGCATCTTTATACAGTGACGGCCAATAGAATCCGGACTGCAAAACCTTGGCAGCAGTTTTGTTGCCTCCTAAGTGTCCTTCATACTGTGAAGCATGACAGTGATGAAGTATATCTTCCTGTTCATCCTGTGGTACGCATCTCCTTATAACCTGATCTGCACAGATTTTGAAAAGAAGAGGTTCGTCCCAATAATAATGCTTAACATCATTTTGGAACCTCTTCCTGGCTTGATAATTAAGGTCAGGAGGGATTATTCCGCTAACTAAAAAAATAACGAAATCAGCATACCAAGGGAGTTCAGAAGACTTACCTGCCGCCATGGCTGTCGTTGTTGCGTGTAAAATAGTCTATCGCAATGGTAGTGCAAGTATACACGACGCAAGTAGTAAAGTGATACGAAGTATCGGATATCGTCTCCACAGGGATTGGGCTAATAGCTCCACCTTAATTCACTGCACGAAAGTAAAGGAAATATTTGAGAGTTGTCACGAAAATAATGAAGTAAACGTAAATAAACGAGTAAAGATATCAAGATAGAGAGAATGGGCTGGTATTGAATTGCATAGTGCATGTATTGCAGAGTTTAGGAAATCCAGTTTTGTCGTCGCGCCCGTCGCGGCAGCACCTGTCGCGGCAGCAGTCCGTTGATTGTCGCGGCAGCAAACACTCAACTCAGTACTTTCAAGTTTGGCAAGAATCCCAGATCTGCCTTGGCCTATCCCCTAGGTCCAAGTCTGTCGATGATCACGTCTTTGATGATACCTCCCGGCGTGAATCGAAGGATGAACACCAATGTGTATGAATTCTTCTTTAGCCACTTAACCTCGCCCTATCCCTAGGCACGCGATAGTTCAACTATAAACTAGAGAACTTGCTCTTATTTCTTTCGTATACTTAACTCTCCCGATGCTAATTAAATGGATAACCTCACAATGCTCTCCCGATGCTCTTGCAAGATATTAATAACCAAAATAAGAGAACTTGAAGTTTATTTTATTGAACTGAAAATTCCTAAAACAAAACAACCCTTGCAACTACTTTACAAATCAACTCGTGGCCCTAAGGGGAATTTAGAACATGTCGGCGGCGGGTAAACGGCTAGGGGTTTTTGGTTATCGGTTATGGGGTATTCGATATTCCCTAGGTTAAAATACATGCCCTTATATAAGCTTTGGGCTCAAGTTATCTAATTTAACAAGGATTACAACTTTAATTAAAAGTATGATTCTAATAAAGACTAAATCTTCAAGGAATCTACTTTCCAGCCGTCCTCCTTGTTTCTTGGGATTTTCCCGCCTTGAACTTTGGGCTTGACATATCTTTTGATCTGGGGCTTGGAAAAATATAAGGTTTTCACACGACAGACGGGCTGAATTTTCTCTATCTGTCGAGGTCCACTTTGCTTTTTCTCCGCAAAACTGCTGTCGTCCTCTGCTGTCACGGCAGCACCATGGCAGCATCGTCCTCTTTGTCTGCTTGTCCAGTTCAGCTCTTATGCTTCCCTGCCCAGCGCCTGCCCTCACCGTCTTCTACGGCAGCTACCTGCAAAAACAGCCATTTTTAGTAGAATCTGTGCCTTTAATATATTTGTGATATTTGGCTGTAAACTAACCTAAATGCAATGAATAATGCTTGAATGCAGCAGAAATATGGGTTAAAAATGTAAATAATAGAACTTTTACACACTCAACACACTCCCAAACTCAAGTTCTTGCTTGCCCTCAAGCAACTAAGACCTAAAAGAAAAATGAAATATTTTTGTTTTGGCTTCCAAACCGTGAACTTTCCCTTACGCGTCGTTCGTTCCCTGTGGCGGCAGCAGCCTGTCGGAGAATTTAGGATATGTCCGGAATCTCACTATAGTCCTCGTGCAGTGTGTGCATGCTTGTGAACAGTTATATGCCAAGACTCTCTTAGTTTCACTAGAATATTATACTTTAGCTTGTTTAGAGTTTTCTTTTCTTACGAGACTGATTTCTTTCTTCTTCTTACTAGAGCCAGAATCGGGCACCTCTAGTTATTTCCTTTTTTCTAATTTATTCTTTTTTTCTACTAGAGCCAGTATTTCAGGCACCTCTAGTTAACTTGTCTAGAGCCGGTGATAGGCACCTCTAGAAGTTTTTCTCTGGTTATCTGCCTAGAGCCAGTGGTGGGTACTTCTAGGTTTCCTGAGATTCTAGTCTCTTTTCTACTCTAAGTGCTAAGTTTTCTATTCTAGTTTGGCTAAAAGAAGTCTAAGCAGTATAACAGTCACAATGGTGTTTAAGTTTTCAGAACTATAGAAAGGCTCTAAACTTCTCCTTAAACTATCCTAAAGTTGCTGTCACGACAGGGCTGTCACAGCAGGTAAGTTCAAGTCACAGTTTTCAGCCAAAGTTTTCAACATTTTCATTTTTTTTAGAAAAATAAACTAAGTAAAGACACAAAATTTAACTAAGATGTACTTGGACTCCATTAATATGGAGGGTTGCCACCCCCAAACTCGAGGGTTGCATTGCCCTCAATGCAAATGACAAAATAAAGATGAAAACATATGAAGGCAGTATATCACAAAATATATAAATAGCAGGCAGCAATAAGAGGATAAGAAACTTAAATTTTAAGCACTGTCTTCACTGCTGCTGCTGAGGCGGATTTGGCGGCGGATTCTGGTCTTTGGGGCGGGCTGGGGTGGTTGTTGTACAACTTGGATGTCAGAGCTGCTACTGCTGCTGTCACTGCTGCTACTGCTGCTGCTGCTGTTGCTGGCATTTGGCAGAGTTGTCTTGTTTGCCATTCTTTTCTGCCTCTTGACCGGTGTAAATTCTTTCGACAGGTTCCTCTGAACAGAGGGTTCAGCGTCGCTGTCTGCCCAGACGGATGAGGAGGAGAACCCAGCAACAAAGGCAGCAAGGTCATCCGAGGGCACCGGTCGCTTTGTTCCTCGAGGAGATCTTTCAGCATGGGGGCTGCCAGCTACCGTCGGGGCAGGTGATGGTATGGAGGCAGCAGATGATGTATGTGGTGTAGCAGCAGGGGTAGGTGTGTGGGCAGGGGTGGGGACAGTGAAATAGTGGGCAGGGAAGGTGGGGAAAACAACATCAGGGAAATTTAAAGTAGTGTGAATAAAATTTACCGTGGATGCGGCAAAATCCTTGATGAATGTCATGAAGCCCAATTGTCTGTCCTCCATCCTCTGAATGGCAGCTAGGATCTGATTGGAGGGGTCTGCCGGAGCGGCTGCGGCGGCAGGTTCCGGAGTTGGCTGCTCTGATGATTCTGCTGGGGCGGCAGCGGGGTTGAAGGATGAGATAGGGCTTGCCACTGTCAGCTCCATGAGGCTGATGATATTTTTGTCTGTCCAGCCCCATCCTTTTACTATGCGATCGGTGTCGGCTTCCGACACATCATGATAGCGGCAGAGGGACGTGATGAGGTAGGGGAGGCAAAGGAGGGCCGTCGGTCTATGTGCACTTTCTAAAATACTCTCTCGCATATAACTTCCCACATTAATGGGTCGTTTATTAAGAATGGAGTGTATTAAGGCTAACCTCTGCTGGTCAACGGTGGTGTGATGTGATGACGGCATGATCCTCTTTTTGATGAAGGCATTCCACAGTTTTGCCTCCGGTAGCAGCTGCCCCCTCTTCACTGTGTGAGGGTTTTTTCGGCTTGTGTTCCATTCAGTCCCTTCTTCCGTCACTTCTTCCATGACAGCGTCATAGGCAGCATCATCCAAAGTGTCAAGGAATTGCTGGTGAGCATCATCGTTGGGGCCTAGGTGGAGGCCATACAAAGAGTAAATGCGCTCGGCTGTGAACTGCACCTCTTTCCCTCGGACAGTCACTGTTGTTGCCGTCTTGCTGCTGATGGCAGCATAAAATTCCCTCACCAGCGTCTCGTTCATCTCTGTTGGCTGCTCCGCAAATGATTCCCATAAAAGAGCTCTAATCGTCCTTGCGATGAAAGGCTTGAGGCCCAGATTAATTGCCTTTGGAGTGTAAATTGTTGCGTGTAAAATAGTCTATCGCAATTATAGTGCAAGTATACACGACGCAAGTAGTAAAGTGATACGAAGTATCGGATATCGTCTCCACAGGGATTGGGCTAATGACTTCACCTTATTTCACTACACAACGTAAAGAGAAATATTTAAGAGAATTGTCACGAATATTAAAGTAAAAACGTAAATAAAAGATTGAGATATCAAGATAGAGAGAATGGACTGGTATTGAGTTGCTCAGTAGTGTAGGTATTGAATTGCTTAGGATCTCCAGTTCTGTCGTCGCACCCGTCGCCGACAGCACCTGTCGCGGCGTCTGTCCGTTAGCTGTCGCGGCAGCGAACACTAACTCCGTACTTCAAGCTTGGCAAGAATCCCTGATCTGCCTTGCCCTATCCCTAGGCACAAGTCTGTCGATGATCACGTCTTTGATGATACCTCCCGGCGTGAATCGAAGGATGAACACCGATGTGTATGAATTCTTCTTTAGCCACTTAACCTCGCCTTATCCCTAAGCACGAGATGGTTCAACTATAAACTAGAGAACGCGCTCTTATCTCTTTCGTATACTTAACTCTCCCGATGCTAAGTAAATAGATAACCTCACAATGCTCTCCCGATGCTCTTGCAAGATATTAAAACCAAGATAAAAGAACTTGAAGTTTATTTTATTGAACTTGAAAAACCCTAAAACAAAGCAACCCTTGCAACTACTTTACAAAACAACCCGTAGCCCTAGGGGGAATTTAGAACATATCGGTGACAGGTAAATGGCAGGGTTTTGTTTCGATTATGGGGTAGTCGGTTATGCCCTAGGTTTAATCTATGCCCTTTATATAAGCTTTGGGCTCAAGTTATCTAAGGTAACAAGGATTACAACTTTAATTAAAAGTAAGATTCTAATAAAGACTAAATCTCTAAGGATTCCTACTTTTCAGCCGCCTCCTTGTTTCATGGAGATTCTTCTCCTTGAGCTTTGGCTTGACATATCTTTTGATCCGGGGCTTGGAAAAATATTCGGCTTCCACACGACACACGAGCAGATTTTTCTCTATCTATCGAGGTCCACTTCACTTTTCCTCTTCATAAATCTGCTGTCACCATGCTGTCACGACAGGTCCATGACAGGTTCGTCTTCTTCAGCTGCTTGTCCAGTTTAGCTCTCCTGCTTATCTGCCCTGTGCCTGCCTTCGACATCTACTGTGACAGATACCTGCAAAAATAGCCATCTTTTAGTAGAATCCGTGCCTTTTATATAATTGTGATGTTTTATTAAAAACTAACCTAAATGCAATGCAATGATGCTTGAATGCAACAGAAATATGGGTTTAAAAAGGTGTAAATGATAGAACTTTTACACACTCAACACACCCCCAAACTCAAGTTTTTGCTTGCCCTCAAGCAATGAAGACTTAAAAGAAAACTGAAAATTTTTGTGTTGGCCTTCAAACAGTGAACTGTCCCTTACCTGTCGCTCATTCTCTATGGCGGCAGCAACCTGTCAGAAAGGTTAGGATCTGTCCGGATTCTTCCTATAGCTCTCGTGCAGTGTGTGCATGCTTGTGAATAGTTATATGCTAAGACCCTCTTAGTTTTACTAGAATATTCAACTCCTTAACTCGAATTTTATGCCAAAGTTTACTTTCTTTTAGAAGGCACATTTTCATGCTTCTTTTTCTTCTATTTTCAAGCTAAGTTTTTCTAGAGCCAGTTTTGGGCACCTCTAGTTAGCTTCCTAGAGCCGGTTTCGGGCACCTCTAGGTTTTTGATTTTCTTTTGCTAAACTTCTTTCCTAGAGCCAGTGTTAGGCACCTCTAGGGGCTATCCAAGTTCTAAGCTTCCTATTCTAGTTTGGCTAAAAGAAATCTAAGCAATATAACAGTCACAAAAGTGTTTAAGTTTTTAGAACTATAGAAAGGCTCTAAACTTTTCCTTAACCTGTCCTACAGATGCTGCCACGACAGAGCCGTCATGACAGGTAAGTTAACTTCACAGTTTTAAGCCAACAATTTAAATTTTCTTATTTTTCTGATTTTTTTTAAAGAAACTTATAAGACACAACAGTTAATCAAAAGATGTGCTAAAGACTTCATTAGATATGGAGGGTTGCCACCCCCAAACTCGAGGGTTGCATTGCCCTCAATGCAAAATGATATGAAAAATAAAGAAAAACAAAATAAATAAAAGTACATCACAAAAATATAAGGGCAGGCAGCAATAAGAGGAGTAAAAGAAAAAACTTAAATTTTATTCGCTGTCCTCGCTGCTGCTGCTGACGCGGATCTGATGGTAGCGTCTGCGTTGGAGAGGTGGCTGGGCAGGTTCCGGAGCAGGTTGATCAACAGGTTCATCAGCCTGTTGAGGTGCAGGTTCTTCCTCCGGTTGGGGGACAGGGTCGTCAGCAGGTTGAAGGGCAGGTGGCTCCACTAGTCGGACATCAGAACTGCTGCTGCTGTCCCAGCTGCTACTCGTGATGGCTTTGGATAGCCTTCTCTTGTTGGCCACATGCTTAATGCGTTTCACCCACGTGAAGGCGCTGTCCAAATTCCTCCGGACAAGAGGGCTGTCATCAGTGGCAGCTCGCTTGGTGCCTCGAGGGGAGGTGTCTGCCGGTGGGCTGGCGGCTGCTGTCGGGGATGGTGTGGAGGAGGCAGATTCTCCGTGGGGAGAGACAGGTGGTGTGGGAGTGGGGGAGGGGATATTGAAATAATGGGCGGGGAAGGTGGGGAAAATGACATCCGGAAAATTCAAAGTATTGGTAATGAAATTTACCGTTGCATTGGAGAAGTCACGGATGAAAGTCATCAAACCCATCTGGCGCTCCTCTATCCTCAAGATGGCAGCAAGGATGTGGGCGTTCTGATCTGCCGAAGCGGTGTTGGTGGCAGCTTCTGGGGCAGGTTCGGTGGCAGGTTCATCATCAGACTCAGCAGGAGGGGCGTTTGGATCGAAGGCGTTGAGGGGCGATACGACGATGATCTCCATGAGGCTGGAGATGTTGCTGTCTGTCCAGCCGCTGCCCTTCTTGATTTTGTCTGAAGGGTCCTCCGGTACGGTAGCGCAGCGGCAGAGGGCAGTGATGGTGAAGGGCAGGCAGAGTCGTGAATCTGATCGGAAGGCACAATCGAGAATGCTGTCCCGCATGTACCTGCCCACATTGATGGGCCTGTCATGCATGATAGAGTGAATGAGGGCCAACCGCTGTCTGTTGACTGTCGTATGGTGCGACGAGGGCAGGATACGCTTTTTGATAAACGCATTCCATAGTTTTGCCTCGGGGAGTAGCTCTGCCCTATTGACGGAGTTGGGGTTCTTCTTGCTGGTGCTCCAGGTTGTGCCCGCCTCTGTCAACTCCCTCATGACAGCATCGTGTCCGGCAGCGTCGAGGGTGTCCCAAAATTGTTGATGAGCATCGTCATTGGGGCCAAAGAAGAGGCCGAATACATGGTTGATGCTGCTGGCAGTGAAAGGAACTATCACTCCTCGGACGACGACAGATGTCGCCGTGTTACTTTCAATCGCCTCATAAAATTCCCTGACCAGAGTGTCGTTAAGCTTTGCCGGCTGCTCGGCAAAGTCTTCCCAAAGTTGTGCTGCTATGGCCTTCATAATGAACGGTCGGAGTCCAAAAAGAGGGGCATCTCTGTTATAGATGAAGCTCCGTTCCTCCCATAGTTCCTTGTTGGCGAACGGGGATGCTGCTGCTGAAGAAGAGGCGGCAGCAGCATTCTGGCGAGTTTGTCGTGAAGACATTTTTGGTTGCAAGGGCTGAAAAAAAGAAAGAGAGTAGATAAAACTAGAAGGGAATAACAAGAGAGAAAATCAGAAGTGATGAAAAATGAAAAGGGGAAGGGGTTTATATAGCGGTCGAGTAGAAGCCATTTAATGCCGCAACGGCAGGCGGGAATAACGGGGCGGCAGATTGGATATTGCGTGTCTGACGCGTCTGACACGCATTAATGTGTCTGCTGTGCGTCTGTCGCACGCTTCTTCGTCTGCTGGGCGTCTGTTGACAGCCTGTCAAATCCATCTGCGCCGGCAGCCGAAACGACAGGTTACCATAAATGGGCTTTATTGGGCTGGTGGATAAGTGGTGGTCTTGGGCCACTTCTTCTTTCTCACTTGACTCCTTTATTTCCTAAAAACTGAAATTAAAAACAAAACATTATTAAAATAAATCTAATTCCTAATAAATAATAATAATAAAATAAAATAAAAATAAAAACTAGGTTAAATTAGGGATGCCTTGTGGGGCATCACCTAAGGTAACCACTTCCTGTATTCCTGGGGCTTCAGTCCCCTGATAATGCTTGAGGCGTTGTCCATTGACTTTGAATTGGTGCCCGTCCTTTAATGATTGAATTGTAATGGCACCATGGGGAAAAACTTGAACCACTTGGAACGGGCCAGACCATCTAGATTTAAGCTTCCCTGGGAAGAGTTTCAACCTAGAATTAAACAACAATACAAGCTGCCCTGGGCAGAACTGACGTGGCAGCAACTTTTTGTCATGCCACTTCTTTGTTTTCTCTTTGTATATTCTTGCGTTGTCGTAGGTCATCGTACGTATTTCATCGATCTCATTCAAATCTAACAGCCTTTTGCTGGCCTGCCTTGTCCAAGTCCATGTTTACTGCCTTGATTGCCCAATATGCCTTGTGCTCTATCTCGACAGGCAGGTGGCAGGTTTTCCCATAGATCAATCGGAATGGAGACATGCCCAATGGAGTTTTGAAAGCTGTCCTGTATGCCCATAGTGCATCATTCAGAAGTAGAGACCAATCTTTCCTAGTTGGTTTAACCATCTTTTCAAGAATGTTCTTTACTTCCCTGTTGGAAATTTCAGCCTGTCCATTGGTCTGTGGGTGGTATGTTGTCGCGATCCTGTGCTTGACACCATATTTCTTCAAGGCGGCAGCAATTACCCTGTTTTCGAAATGTCTCCCTTCATCACTGATAATCGCTCTAGGGATGCCAAATCTAGAAAAGATGTTTTTGTGCAAAAACTTTTGGACCGTTTTGGCATCATTCTTTTGAGTTGCGATTGCTTCTACCCACTTGGAGACATAATCTACTGCTAGGAGGATGTAAAGATTTCCACACGAAGATGGAAAAGGTCCCATAAAATCAATCCCCCAAACGTCGAAGATTTCGACTTCTAAAATATTCTGCAGTGGCATCTCGTTTCTCCTCGAGATGTTACCTGTCCGCTGGCACCTGTCACAGTTTTTGTAAAATTCCTGTGCGTCCTTATACAGTGTCGGCCAGTAGAACCCTGACTGCAGCACCTTGGCAGCAGTTTTATTGCCTCCTAAGTGTCCTCCATATTGTGAAGCATGACAGTGATGGAGAATGTCTTCTAGTTCTTCTTGTGGTACACATCTCCTTATAACCTGATCTGCGCACATTTTGAAAAGAAGAGGTTCGTCCCAATAATAATGTTTAACATCATTTTGAAACCTCTTCCTGGCTTGATAAGTAAGATCAGAAGGTAATATTCCGCTAACTATAAAATTAACGAAATCAACATACCAGGGAAGGTTAGAAGGCTTACCTGCCGCCATGGCTGTCGCGACAGCTATTGCGGCAGCAAAGAGCTGCTCATCTGGGAAGGTCTCTAGTATGTGTGTCTCATCTACAGGTAGACTCTGTCCAATCTCCAACCTCGACAAGTGATCTGCCACTTGATTTTCTGTCCCCTTTTTGTCTTTGATTTCAAGGTCGAACTCTTGTAAAAGCAAGATCCATCGTATCAACCTAGGCTTTGCATCCTTCTTTGCGAACAAGTACTTAAGGGCAGAATGATCGGTGTGCACTATTACCTTCGTTCCAAGTATATAAGAACGAAACTTGTCGATGGAGAACACCACAGCTAACAGCTCCTTTTCTGTGGTGGTATAATTCACTTGGGCATCATTTAATGTTTTGCTGGCATAATATATGACATGAAACAGCCTGTCCTTGCGCTGCCCAAGTGCTGCCCCGACAGCATAGTCACTAGCATCACACATAATTTCAAACGGTTGCGTCCAGTCTGGTGGCTGTACTATGGGGGCTGTCACTAGCTTTTCCTTTAGAACCTTGAATGCTTCAGTACATTCTTTATTAAAGTCAAAGGGTCGGTTCTGCTCTAAGAGGTGACATAGGGGTTTCGTGATTTTTGAGAAATTTGCAATAAATCTCCTATAAAAACTAGCATGCCCTAGAAAACTCCTAATTCCCTTGATTGTGGTTGGCGGCGGCAGCTTCTCAATTACCTCTATTTTGGCCCTGTCGACTTCTATCCCACGGCAGCTAATCTTATGGCCTAAAACTATCCCTTCATCTACCATAAAATGGCATTTTTCCCAATTAAGAACAAGATTAGCTTTTTCACATCTTTCAAGTACCTTTTTAAGGTTGCCGAGGCAGCTCTCAAAATCGTCTCCAAAGACGGAAAAATCATCCATGAAAATTTCGAGGAAGTCCTCTACCATGTCGGAGAATATTGCCATCATGCACCTTTGGAAGGTGGTAGGTGCGTTACATAGGCCGAACGGCATCCTCCTAAATGCGTATGTTCCGTAAGGGCATGTGAAGGTCGTTTTCTCTTGGTCCTCTGGTGCAATAGCAATTTGATTATAACCTGAGTAACCATCAAGAAAACAATAGTAAGGTTTACCCGCTAATCTATCAAGCATTTGATCAATAAAGGGTAAAGGAAAGTGGTCTTTTCGGGTAGCTTTGTTAAGCTTCCGATAGTCCATACAAACCCTCCAACCGGTCACAGTCCTGGTTGGGATTAATTCATTGTTTTCATTGGTTATCACGGTCATGCCTCCTTTCTTGGGAACACATTGCACCAGGCTTACCCATTTGCTATCGGAGATGGCGTAAATAATACCAGCATCTAACCATTTAATTATTTCTTTACGCACTACCTCCTTCATTGCAAGGTTTAACCGCCTTTGGGCATCAATAGTCGGCTTATGATCTTCCTCTAGGAGGATTTTGTGCAAACAGATTGCCAGACTAATGCCCTGAATGTCTGCTATCGTCCATCCTATCGCCCTTTTATGCTGCCTCAACATGTCGATCAGCTGTCATTCCTGTTCCTGCGGCAGCTTAGCAGAGATGATTACGGGCAGTGTGTTATCACAACCAAGATAAGCATATTTAAGCTGCCCTGGCAGGGGCTTAAGTTCTAAGACAGGTCGTTCAACAGTAGATGGCTTTTGGATTAAATGGTTATCCGAAGTGTAGTTCAAAGGTTCGAATAACTTACCTGGACGATGATCTAACCAGTCTACCTCCTCATGACCTTCAGTATCAGATGTATCGGATTCAGAGGAGTCGCTGTCGTCGGTGCTGTCGTCATTGCTGTCGTGACAGGTCTGTAGATGGCTATCGCAGCAGTGACCAAATTTTATATCACGGCAGCCCGACCTGATGCAGGGTTGATCAAAAGTCACCTCAATGATGGCCTTGCATTCCTCATCCACATCAGCATGTTTCATTGCTTGGAGAACATTCAACTTAATTTCTTGATCGTTTACGCGCATGGTGAGTTCTCCTTTCTCCACATCAATCAATGATCTTCCCGTGGCTAAGAAGGGTCGCCCTAGGATGACTGGTGCGTTCTCATCTGCCTCACAATCTAAAATAAGAAAGTCAGCAGGAAATATAAGCTTATCCACTCTTACCAAAATATCTTCAATTTTTCCTTCGGGGTGAACGTAAGAGCGGTCGGCTAGCTGTAGGGTAACTGTCGTGGGCCGCGCCTTGCCAATACCTAGTTTCTGAAAAACAGATTTGGGCATTAGATTAACACTAGCTCCAAGATCACATAATGCCTTACCCACAAATTTATCGCCAATTACGCAAGGTATGAGGAAACTCCCTGGATCCTTCTTTTTCTGGGGTGGTTGCCAATGAAGAATACTCATGCAACCTTCTTGCATCCTTACCGTTTCAAATTCCCCAAGTTTAGATTTTTTAGACATGACATCCTTGAGAAATTTAGCATAACCGGGCATCTCCCTAACAGCATCTAACAACGGAATATTGATATGAACCTGTTTAAAAATATCATAAATCTTTTTAAGTTGAGATTCATGCTTAGCTTGCTGTATCCGTTGAGGAAAAGGTGGTGGAGGACGGTAATCAGCAATGCGTCCTTCCCACTGCATGCGAATCTGAGGACGATACTCATCTTTTTTCTCCTCTGTCGCTTCTGCTGTCGTGACAGGCTCATCGGCAGCAGTCTGTTTGTCACCTGTCGGGGCAGCTTCCTCGGCAGGTTTATCCAAGGCATGTTCCTTTTCTGTTTCAGCTTCTTTTTCCGGCCCTGGTAACTTTTTTCCACTCCTAGTAGTAATCGCCTTACATTGCTTGTGTGGGGGCGGTCTAGCATTTTCAGTATTGCTAGGGAAACCTCCATTCTGCCTCGGCTTAATATGCTGCGACACCTGACCCATTTGTGTCTCTAGAGATTTCAAGGTGGCCTCATGGTTTGTCATTCTCATCTTGGTTTCATCCATAAAGTCTTCCGTTTTCTTGACAAACTTATTGATGTTCTCCATATACGTACCAGTCTGAGACATAAAGGTGGCCAGAGTCTGCTCCAATATACTACTCGTGGCAGGTGGTGGCTGCTGTTGTTGCTGAGGCGGCAGGTTCTGCGGCAGGTTCTGCAGCTGCGGCTGCTGTCGCGTCAGCAATCTAGGACCCCCCTGATTCTGATTATATGCTTGCGGATTTAGGGCATTGTTAGGGTTACTCCAGGAAAATTTGGGATCTTTCCTCCAATTAGGGTTGTAGTTGTTGGAATTGTAGTTTGGCTTGTAATTCCCAACATATTTTCCTTCTTCTATATTTATAGGGCACTCATCCCTACTATGATTTCCCTCACATGTAGCACAAACTTCCTCGACAGCAAACCCTCGTACTTCCTCTTCACTCAATAAGTGTTTCATGGCTTTGGTGAGGAATGCTACCTGTGATTTCATAGTGTTGTCGGCCTCATAATCCTTGACAGCAAGTACCCGTTTACCCCCTCTTCTAGCGGTTGGAAACTGCTCCTCATTCTTAGCCAGATGTTTCAAAACTTGCAGGGCCTCGTCCGGATCTTTATCCAATAATAGTCCATTCGCTGCAGAATCAATTCGAATGCGAGTTTGTAAGTTAGCAGCATTATAAAACTTAGTTACCTGATTCCAGACGGGGAATCCATGCATTGGGCAGTTTCGAAGAAGAGTTGTGAATCTGTCCCAGGCCTCGTGCATTGGCTCGTCATCTTCCTGTTGAAAAGTAGCAATTTCATTACGTAATCGCTTAGCTAAATGTGAAGGATTAAAACGAGACAAAAATTCACGAGTTAAATCTGCCCAAGTCATAATAGAACCCGGTGTAAGTTTATTCCACCAAGTTTTAGCTCTGTCCCTCAATGAATGGGGGAATAACCGAAGCCTCAGTATCTCCGGACTAACTCCTGGTAGTCTAAACGAACCACAGATCTCCTGGAACGTTTTGAGATGCTCACTAGCATCTTCTGTCGCAGAACCACTAAACTGCCCGGCGTTGTTGATCATACTAAACATGACAGGTTTAAGCTCGAAGTTGTCAACATCAATATCCGGCAGCGTGGTCTCCAGCTCTACATGATCATTCAGCATGTAGTCACGACATGACCGTCGTCCACCTGCCGCGGGCGGGTCACCGACAGGCAGGATTTCTTCACCGACAGGGTGATTACGGGCCATCTGCTCTAGCTCTTTTTCAAGGTATTCGTTTCTGTCTAAGAGGTGGCAAATCTGTTTCTTGAGATTAAAGGAACGTTCGATCTCCGGATCTAATTTATACTCAGGATCTTCACCTCTTTTCGATCTGCGCATAAACAGAAAAACCTTGTGAAAAGCAAGAGTTAAAAACGCAAAAGAAAAATTAAAGAAAAATAAAAATAAAAAAAAAACAAAAACAAGAACGAAAATAAAAACAAAAAGTGCAAGGAAAGGAAGGTGTAGTTATGTTGCCAATCCCCGGCAACGGCGCCAAAAACTTGTTGCGTGTAAAATAGTCTATCGCAATTATAGTGCAAGTATACACGACGCAAGTAGTAAAGTGATACGAAGTATCGGATATCGTCTCCACAGGGATTGGGCTAATGACTTCACCTTATTTCACTGCACAAAGTAAAGAGAAATATTTAAGAGAATTGTCACGAATATTAAAGTAAAAACGTAAATAAAAGATTGAGATATCAAGATAGAGAGAATGGACTGGTATTGAGTTGCTCAGTAGTGTAGGTATTGAATTGCTTAGG
The DNA here is from genome assembly GCA_958450335.1 of Hibiscus tridactylites. Taxonomy (NCBI): domain Eukaryota; kingdom Viridiplantae; phylum Streptophyta; class Magnoliopsida; order Malvales; family Malvaceae; genus Hibiscus; species Hibiscus tridactylites. The sequence goes on from OY288276.1 coordinate 76,196,286, forward strand.
ATCTCCAGTTCTGTCGTCGCACCCGTCGCCGACAGCACCTGTCGCGGCGTCTGTCCGTTAGCTGTCGCGGCAGCGAACACTAACTCCGTACTTCAAGCTTGGCAAGAATCCCTGTTCTGCCTTGCCCTATCCCTAGGCACAAGTCTGTCGATGATCACGTCTTTGATGATACCTCCCGGCGTGAATCGAAGGATGAACACCGATGTGTATGAATTCTTCTTTAGCCACTTAACCTCGCCTTATCCCTAAGCACGAGATGGTTCAACTATAAACTAGAGAACGCGCTCTTATCTCTTTCGTATACTTAACTCTCCCGATGCTAAGTAAATAGATAACCTCACAATGCTCTCCCGATGCTCTTGCAAGATATTAAAACCAAGATAAAAGAACTTGAAGTTTATTTTATTGAACTTGAAAAACCCTAAAACAAAGCAACCCTTGCAACTACTTTACAAAACAACCCGTAGCCCTAGGGGGAATTTAGAACATATCGGTGACAGGTAAACGGCAGGGTTTTGTTTCGGTTATGGGGTAGTCGGTTATGCCCTAGGTTTAATCTATGCCCTTTATATAAGCTTTGGGCTCAAGTTATCTAAGGTAACAAGGATTACAACTTTAATTAAAAGTAAGATTCTAATAAAGACTAAATCTCTAAGGATTCCTACTTTTCAGCCGCCTCCTTGTTTCATGGAGATTCTTCTCCTTGAGCTTTGGCTTGACATATCTTTTGATCCGGGGCTTGGAAAAATATTCGGCTTCCACACGACAGACGAGCAGATTTTTCTCTATCTATCGAGGTCCACTTCACTTTTCCTCTTCATAAATCTGCTGTCACCATGCTGTCACGACAGGTCCATGACAGGTTCGTCTTCTTCAGCTGCTTGTCCAGTTTAGCTCTCCTGCTTATCTGCCCTACGCCTGCCTTCGACATCTACTGTGACAGATACCTGCAAAAATAGCCATCTTTCAGTAGAATCTGTGCCTTTTATATAATTGTGATGTTTTATTAAAAACTAATCTAAATGCAATGCAATGATGCTTGAATGCAACAGAAATATGGGTTTAAAAAGGTGTAAATGATAGAACTTTTACACACTCAACATAAATGAAGCCTTGTTCTTCCCATAGATCTTTGGTTGCAAAGGACTGTGGGGTAGGTGCTGCCGGTGAAGAAGTTGAAGCAGCACTGCGGTGGGTTCTTCTGGAAGACATGTTAGTGCAAGGGTTGTTGAAAGTAAAATAAAGCAAATGAAAACTGGATGGGGGGAGCAAGTAAGAAAAACGGAAGTGAATGAAAATGAAAATGAAAATGAAACGGGGTTTTATAGAAGAGGAATTGCTGCCCGTTGAAGCTGTAACGGCAGGTGTGAATAACGGGGCGACTGTTGAGCTTTAGCGTGTCTGACGCATCTGACACGTGTTTCTGCGTCCGTTACGCGTCTGTCACACGGTTCCGCGTCTGTCGTGACAGTCTGGTGATAGCCTATCTTTTCCGTGTCTGTCGCGGCAGCTGGAACGACAGGCTTCAATATTGGGCTTTGTTGGGCTGATGGATGGATGGTGGGCTGGGTTCACTTCTCCTGTTCTTCTTAACTCCTTTATTTCCTAAAAAACATGAAACATAAAAAACATTATTCAAATAAAATAAATCTTATTTCCTAATAATAAATAATAAATAATAATGAAAATAAAAAATAAAATTTAGGTTAAATTAGGGATGCCAGGTGGGGCATCTCCTAAGGTAACCACTTCCTGCATTCCTGGGGCTTCAGTCCCCTGATAATGCTTGAGGCGCTATCCGTTGACTTTGAATTGGTGCCCGTCTTTTAATGATTGGATTGTGATGGCACCATGGGGAAAAACTTGTACGACTTGGAATGGACCAGACCATCTAGATTTCAGTTTCCCTGGAAAAAGTTTCAGTCTAGAATTGAACAGTAATACAAGCTGCCCTGGGCAGAACTGTCGTGGCAGCAGCTCCTGTCATGCCACTTCTTAGTTTTCTCCTTGTAGATTCTTGCATTGTCATAGGCCATTGTCCGGATTTCTTCAATCTCGTTCAGATCTAATAGCCTTTTCTGTCCTGCCCTGTCCAAGTCCAAATTCACTGCCTTGATCGCCCAGTATGCTCTGTGCTCTATCTCGACAGATAGATGACAGGTTTTCCCATAAATCAATCGGTACGGAGACATGCCCAATAGAGTCTTAAAAGTTGTCCTATATGCCCATAATGCATCATTGAGGAGTAAAGACCAGTCTTTCCTAGTTGGCTTAACCATCTTCTCAAGAATGTTCTTAACTTCCCTATTAGATATTTCAGCTTGTCCATTGGTCTGTGGGTGATATGCTGTCGCGATCCGATGCTTGACACCATATTTCTTCAAGGCGGCAGCAATAACCCTATTGTCAAAATGTCTCCCTTCATCACTGATAATCGCCTTAGGGATGCCAAACCTAGAAAAGATGTTTTTGTGCAAAAACTTTTGGACTGTCTTGGCATCATTCTTTTGTGTGGCGATGGCTTCAACCCACTTAGAGACATAATCTACTGCTAGGAGGATGTATAGATTCCCACATGAAGAAGGAAAAGGTCCCATAAAATCAATCCCCCAAACGTCGAAAATCTCGACCTCTAGAATGTTCTACAGTGGCATCTCGTTTCTCCTTGAGATGTTTCCTGTCCTTTGGCACCTGTCACAGCTCTTGTAGAAGGTTTGTGCATCTTTATACAGTGACGACCAGTAGAACCCTGACTGCAGCACCTTGGCAGCAGTTTTGTTGCCTCTTAAGTGACCTCCATACTGTGAAGCATGGCAGTGATGAAGTATGTCTTCCTGCTCTTCTTGTGGTACACACCTCCTTATAACCTGATCTACACATATTTTGAAAAGAAGGAGTTCGTCCCAATAATAATGCTTAACATCATTTTGGAACCTCTTCCTGGCTTGATAATTAAGATCAGAAGGAATTATTTCGCTAACTATAAAATTAACGAAATCAGCATACCAGGGGAGTTCAGAAGACTTACCTGCCGCCATGGCTGTCGCGGCAGCGAAGAGCTGCTCGTCTGGGAAGGTCTCCAATATGTTTGTCTCATCTGTTGGTAGACTGTCCCTTCTCCAACCTTGACAAGTGATCTGCCACCTGATTCTCTGTCCCTTTTTTGTCCTTGATTTCAAGGTCGAATTCTTGCAATAGCAGGATCCACCGTATCAATCTAGGCTTTGCATCCTTTTTCGTGAATAAATACTTCAGGGCAGAATGGTCTGTGTGCACTATTACCTTCGTCCCAAGTATGTAAGAACGAAACTTGTCAATGGAGAATACCACAACTAATAACTTCTTTTCTGTGGTGGTGTAGTTCACTTGGGCGTCGTTCAGTGTCTTGCTAGCATAATATATGACATGAAATAACTTGTCTCTCCGCTGCCCAAGTGCTGCCCTGACAGCATAGTCACTAGCATCACACATAATCTCAAATGGCTGTGTCCAGTCTGGTGGCTGCACTATTGGGGCTGTTACCAGTTTTTCCTTCAGAACCTTGAATGCTTCAGTACATTCATCATTAAAGTCAAAGGGTCAGTTCTGCTCCAAAAGATGGCATAGGGGCTTGGTGATTTTTGAGAAATTTGCAATGAATCTCTGATAAAAACCAGCATGCCCTAAGAAACTTCTAATGCCCTTGACTGTGGTCGGCGGCGGCAGCTTCTCGATCACTTCTATTTTGGCCCTGTCGACTTCTATCCCACGGCAGCTAATCTTATGGCCAAGGACTATCCCTTCATCCACCATAAAGTGGCATTTTTCCCAATTCAAGACTAGATTTGTTTTTTCACATCTTTCAAGTACCTTTTGTAGATTGCCTAGGCAGCTCTCAAAATCATCTACAAAGACTGAAAAATCATCCATAAAAATTTCAAGGAAGTCCTCTACCATATCGGAGAATATGGCCATCATGCACCTTTGGAAGGTGGCGGGTTCATTGCATAATCCAAACGGCATTCTCCTAAAAGCATACGTTCTGTAGGGGCATGTGAAAGTCGTCTTTTCTTGATCTTCCGGTGTGATAGCAATTTGATTATAACATGAATAACCATCAAGAAAACAATAGTAAGGTTTACCCGCTAATCTATCAAGCATTTGATCAATAAAGGGTAAAGGAAAGTGGTCCTTTCGGGTAGCTTTGTTAAGCTTCCGATAGTCCATACAAACCCTCCAACCGGTCACAGTCCTGGTTGGGATTAACTCATTGTTTTCGTTGGTCACTACGGTCATTCCTCCTTTCTTTGGAACGCATTGCACCGGGCTCACCCATTTGCTGTCGGAGATGGAGTAAATAATACCATCATCTAACCATTTGATTATCTCTTTACGCACCACCTCTTTCATCGCATGGTTTAGCCGCCTTTGGGCATCTATAGTCGGCTTATGATCTTCCTCTAAAAGGATTTTGTGCATGCATAACGCCGGGCTAATGCCTTGAATATCAGCGATCGTCCATCCAATTGCCTTTTTGTGCTGCCGCAGCATCCCTATTAGCTGCCGTTCCTGTTCCTGTGGCAGCTTAGAAGAGATGATTACGGGCAACGTATCATTTGAACCAAGAAAAGCATATTTTAGCTGCCCTGGCAGGGGCTTCAGTTCTAAGGCAGGTGGCTCAACAGTAGATGACTTTTGGATTGCATGATTATCCGAAGTATAATTTAAAGGTTCGAATAACTTACTTGGACGATCGCCTATCCAGTTTACCTCCTCTTGATCTTCAGTATCAGATGTATCAGAATCAGAGGAGTTGATGTCGTCGGTGTTGTCATTAGTGCTGTCATGACAGTCCTGTAGGTGGCTGCCGCGGCAATGACCAATTTTTATATCGTGACAGCCCGACCTGATGCAGGGTTGATCAAGGGTAACTTCAGTGATAGCCTTGCATTCCTCGTCTGCATCAGCATGCTTCATAGCTTGGAGAACATTCAACTTAATCTCTTGATCATTCACTCTCATGGTGAGTTCTCCTTTCTCCACATCAATCAGTGATCTTCCCGTGGCTAAGAAGGGTCGCCCAAGGATGATTGGTGCGTTTTCGTCTGCTTCACAATCTAAAACAAGAAAGTCAGCAGGAAAAATAAATTTATCCACTCTTACCAGAATATCTTCGATTTTTCCTTCCGGATGAACATAAGAGCGGTCTGCCAGCTGTAGAGTTACTGTCGTGGGCCGCGCCTTTCCAATACCTAATTTCTGAAAAATAGATTTTGGCATTAAATTAACACTAGCACCAAGATCACAAAGTGCCTTACCCACATATTTATTTCCGATTACACATGGTATGATGAAGCTCCTCGGATCCTTCTTTTTCTGGGGTGGCTGCCGATGAAGAATACTCATGCAACCTTCAGTCATCTTTACCGTTTCAAATTCCCCAAATTTAGATTTCCTTGACATGACATCCTTGAGAAATTTGGCGTAACCGGGCATCTCCCTAACGGCATCTAACAGCGGAATATTAATATGAACCTGCTTAAAAATATCATAAATCTTTTTTAGCTGAGATTCTTGCTTAGCTTGTTGTAACCGTTGAGGAAAAGGAGGTGGGGGACGATAATCAGCAATTCGTCCTTCCCACTGCATACGAATCTGAGGAGGTTTGGGTTCATCATTTTTCTCCTCTGTCGCTTCTGCTGTCGTGACAGGCTCATCGGCAGCAGTTTGTTTGTTACCTGTCGGGTAAGCTTCCTCGACAGGTATGTCCAAGGCTGGTTTCTTAACTGTTTCAGCTTCCGTTTCTGGCCCTGGTAATTTCTTCCCACTCCTAGTAGTAATAGCTTTACACTGCTCATGTGTGGGCTGCCTAGCATTTTCAGTATTACTAGGGAATCCTCCAGTCTGCCTTAGCTTAAAATGTTGGGAAACCTGACCCATTTGTGTCTCTAGAGATTTCATAGTAGCTTCATGATTCGTCATCCGCATCTCTGTTTTATCCATGAAAGTCTCTGTTTTCTTAACAAACTGATTCATATTCTCAATATAAGTATCTGTCTGAGACATGAAAGTGGCCAGAGTCTGTTCCAGTATACTGTTCGTGGCAGCTGGTGGTTGCTGCTGTTGCTGCTGCGGCGGCAGTTGCTGTCGTGTCAGCAATCTAGGTCCTCCCTGATTCTGATTGTGTGCTTGAGGATTCAGGGCATTATTGGGATTACTCCAAGAAAACTTGGGATCCTTCCTCCAATTGGGATTATAGTTGTTGGAATTGTAATTCGGCTTGTAGTTTCCAACATACTTTCCTTCTTCTAACTGTATAGGACACTCATCCGAGCTATGATTTCCCTCACAGATTTCACATACCTCCTCGACAGCAAATCCATGTTGTGTATCATCATTCAATAACCTTTTCATTGCTTTAGTAAGGAATGCTACCTGTGATTTCATCGTGCTGTCGGCCTCATAATCCTTGACAGCTAGTACCCGTTTACCCCCTCTTCTTGCTGTCGGAAACTGCTCCTCATTCTTGGCCAGATTTTTCAATACTTGCATTGCCTCGTCCGGATCTTTGTCTAATAATAATCCGTTTGCTGCTGAATCAATTCAAATACGAGTTTGTAAGTTGGCAGCATTATAAAACTTTGTTACCTAATTCCAGACGGGGAATCCATGCATTGGGCAGTTCCGTAGAAGAGTAGTAAATCTGTCCCAGGCCTCGTGCATCGGCTCGTCATCTTCCTGTTGAAAAGTAGCAATTTCATTACGTACGAAGGATTAAAACGAGATAAAAATTCACGAGATAAATCTGCCCAAGTTCTAATTGAACCCGGCGTAAGTTTATTCCACCAAGTTTTTGCTCTGTCCCTCAATGAATGGGGAAATAACCGAAGCCTCAGTATCTCCGGATTAACTCCTGGCAGTCTAAACGAACCACAGATCTCCTGGAATGTTTTGAGATGCTCCCTAGCATCCTCTGTCACAGCACCACTGAATTGATCAGCATTGTTGATCATACTAAACATGACAGGTTTTAGCTCGAAGTTGTTAACATCAATGTCCGGCAGCGTGGTTTCCAGTTCTACATGATCATTCAACATGTAGTCACGACAAGACCGTCGTCCGGCAGCGACAGGCGGGTCGCCGACAGGCGGGTCGCCGACAGGCGGGTCGCCGACAGGCGGGTTGTTTCCGTTGTGGGCCATCTTCTCTAGCTGTTCCTCAAGGTACTCGTTCCTGGCTAGTAAGTGACGAAGTTGTTTCTTGAGATTGAATGATCGTTCGATTTCCGAATCTAATGGATACTCAGGATCTTTACCCCGATTCGATCTGCGCATAAACAAGAAACCTTGTGAAAAGCAAGAGTTGAATGCGCCAAAGAAAAACAGAAAAATAAAAATAAAAACAAAAACAAAAACGAAAAGTACAGTAAAAGAAAAGGTAGAGTTATGTTGCCAATCCCCGGCAACGGCGCCAAAAACTTGTTGCGTGTAAAATAGTCTATCGCAATGGTAGTGCAAGTATACACGACACAAGTAGTAAAGTGATACGAAGTATCGGATATCGTCTCCACATGGATTGGGCTAATAGCTTCACCTTGATTCACTGCACGAAAGTAAAGGAAATATTTGAGAGTTGTCACGAAAATAATGAAGTAAACGTAAATAAACGAGTAAAGATATCAAGATAGAGAGAATGGGCTGGTATTGAATTGCTCAGTAGTGCAGGTATTGCAGAGTTTAGGAAATCTAGTTCTGTCGCCGCGCCTGTCGCGGCAGCACCTATCGTGGCAGCAGTCCGTTGATTGTCGCGGCAGCAAACACTCAACTCAGTACTTTCAAGTTTGGCAAGAATCTCAGATCTGCCTTGGCCTATCCCTAGGTCCAAGTCTGTCGATGATCACGTCTTTGATGATACCTCCCGGCGTGAATCGAAGGATGAACACCGATGTGTATGAATTCTTCTTTAGCCACTTAACCTCGCCCTATCCCTAGGCACGCGATAGTTCAACTATAAACTAGAGAACTTGCTCTTATTTCTTTCGTATACTTAACTCTCCCGATGCTAAGTAAATGGATAACCTCACAATGCTCTCCCGATGCTCTTGCAAGATATTAATAACCAAAATAAGAGAACTTGAAGTTTATTTTATTGAACTGAAAATTCCTAAAACAAAACAACCCTTGCAACTACTTTACAAATCAACCCGTGGCCCTAAGGGGAATTTAGAACATGTCGGCGGCGGGTAAACGGCTAGGGGTTTTTGGTTATCGGTTATGGGGTATTCGATATGCCCTAGGTTAAAATACATGCCCTTATATATGCTTTGGGCTCAAGTTATCTAATTTAACAAGGATTACAACTTTAATTAAAAGTATGATTCTAATAAAGACTAAATCTTCAAGGAATCTACTTTCCAGCCGTCCTCCTTGTTTCTTGGGATTTCCCGCCTTGAACTTTGGGCTTGACATATCTTTTGATCTGGGGCTTGGAAAAATATAAGGTTTTCACACGACAGACGGGTTGAATTTTCTCTATCTGTCGAGGTCCACTTTGCTTTTTCTCCGCAAAACTGATGTCGTCCTCTGCTGTCACGGCAGCACCATGGCAGCATCGTCCTCTTTGTCTGCTTGTCCAGTTCAGCTCTTATGCTTCTCTGCCCAGCGTCTGCCCTCACCGTCTTCTACGACAGCTACCTGCAAAAACAACCATTTTTAGTAGAATCTGTGCCTTTAATATATTTGTGATGTTTTGCTGTAAACTAACCTAAATGCAATGAATAATGCTTGAATGCAGCAGAAATATGGGTTAAAAAATGTAAATAATAGAACTTTTACACACTCAACAGTCGCGGTAGTGATTGTGGCAGCAAACAGCTGCTCATTAGGAAAGGTCTCCAGTATGTTTGTCTCATCCGTCGGTAGACTCTTTCCCTTCTCCAGCCTTGACAAGTGATCTGCCACTTGATTCTCTGTCCCCTTTTTGTCCTTGATTTCGAGGTCGAACTCTTGCAGTAGCATAATCCAACGTATCAGTCGAGGCTTTGCATCCTTTTTGGTGAACAGATATTTCAATGCAGAGTGGTCTGTGTGGACTATGACCTTCGTTCCAAGTATATAAGAACGAAACTTGTCAATGGAGAATACCACAGCTAATAATTCCTTCTCTGTGGTGGTGTAGTTCACTTGGGCGTCGTTCAGTGTTTTGCTAGCATAGTATATGACATGAAAAAGTTTGTCTCTTCGCTGCCCAAGTGCTGCCCCGGCAGCATAGTCACTAGCATCACACATGATTTCAAACGGAAGTGTCTAGTCTGGTGGCTGTACTATTGGGGCTTTTACCATCTTTTCTTTCGGAACCTTGAATGCCTCAGTACATTCAGCGTTAAAGTCGAAGGGTCGGTTCTGCTCCAGAAGATGGCATAGGGGCTTGGTTATCTTTGAGAAGTTCGCAATGAACCTCCGATAAAAACCAACATGTCCTAAAAAACTTCTGATTCCCTTCACTGTGGTGGGTGGCGGCAGCTTTTCGATCACTTCTATCTTCGCTCTGTCGACTTCTATGCCACGACAGCTAATCTTATGGCCAAGACTATCCCTTCATCCACCATGAAGTGACACTTTTCCCAGTTCAAAACTAAGTTTGCTTTTTCACATCTCTCGAGTACCTTCTGTAGGTTGCCTAGGCAGCTTTCAAAGTTGTCTCCAAAGACTGAAAAATCATCCATAAAGATCTCTAGGAAATCCTCCACCATATCGGAGAATATTGCCATCATGCACCTTTGAAAGGTGGCTGATGCATTGCATAGTCCAAAAGGCATTCTCCTAAAAGCGTAAGTTCCGTAAGGGCATGTGAATGTCGTCTTTTCTTGATCTTCCGGTGTGATAGCTATTTGATTGTAACCTGAATAACCATCAAGAAAACAATAGTAAGGTTTACTCGTTAATCTATCAAGCATTTGATCAATAAAGGGTAAAGGAAAGTGGTCCTTTCGGGTAGCTTTGTTAAGCTTCCGATAGTCCATACAAACCCTCAACCCGGTCACAGTCCTGGTTGAGATTAGCTCATTGTTTTCGTTGGTTACCACGGTCATTCCTCCTTTCTTGGGAACGCATTGCACCGGGCTCACCCATTTGCTGTCCGAGATGGCGTAGATTATTCCAACATCTAGCCATTTGATTATCTCTTTTCGCACCACCTCTTTCATAGCATGGTTCAGATGCCTTTGTGCATCAATAGTCGGCTTATGATCATCCTCTAGAAGAATTTTATGCATACATAATGCCGGACTAATGCCCTGAATATCAGCTATCGTCCATCCAATAGCCTTTTTGTGCTGCTGCAGCATCCCTATGAACTGTTGTTCATGTTCCTGCATCAACTTGGAAGAGATGATTACGGGCAACGTATCATTTAAAGCAAGAAAAGAATATTTTAGCTGCCCTGGCAGGGGCTTAAGACCTAAAACAGGGGGCTCAACAGTTGATGGCTTTTGAATTGCATGGTTATCCGAGGTATAATTTAAAGGCTCGAATAACTTACCTGGACGATTGCCTATCCAGTTTACCTCCTCCTAATCTTCAGTATCAGATATGTCAGATTCTGAGGAGTTGCTGTCGTAGCTGCTGTCGTGACAGTCTTCTAAGTGACAGCCGAGGCAGTGACCAATTTTGATGTCGTGACAGCCTGACCTGATGCAGGGTTGGTCAAGGGTAACTTCAGTGATAACCTTGCATTCTTCTTCTACATCAGCATGCTTCATTGCTTGGAGAACATTCAACTTGATTTCTTGATCGTTCACTCTCATGGTGAGTTTTCCTTTTTCCACATCAATCAGTGATCTTCCCGTGGCTAAGAAGGGTCGCCCCAGGATGATTGGTGCGTTTTCATCTGCTTCACAATCTAAGACAAGAAAGTCAGCATGGAAAATAAACTTATCCACCCTTACTAGAATATCTTCAAATTTTCCTTCTAGATGAACGTAAGAGCGGTCTGCCAGCTGCAGAATTACTGTTGTGGGCCGAGCTTTTCCAATACCTAATTTCTAAAAAACAGATTTGGGCATTAAATTTATACTAGCACCAAGATCACAAAGTGCCTTACCCACATATTTGTCTCCGATTACACATGGTATGATGAAGCTCCCAGGATCCTTCTTCTTCTGGGGTGGATGCTTGTGCAGAATACTCATGCATCCTTCTGTCATCTTAATCGTTTCAAATTCCTCAAGTCTAGATTTCTTCGACATGGCATCCTTGAGAAATTTGGCATAACCGGGCATCTCCCTAACGGCATCTAACAGCGGGATGTTGATATGAACCTGCTTAAAAATATCATAAATCTTTTTAAGCTGAGATTCTTGTTTCAATTTCTGTAACCGTTGAGGAAAAGGAGGTGGGGGACGATAATCAGCAATACGTCCTTCCCACTGCATACGGATTTGAGGAGGTTTGGGTTCATCATCTTTCTCCTCTGTCCCTTCTGCTGTCGTGACAGGCTCATTGGCAACAGGCTGTTTGTTACCTGTCGGGGCAGCTTCCTCGGCAAGTGTATCCAAGGCTGGTTTCTTAACTGTTTCAGCTTCATTCTCTGGCCCTGGTAGTTTCTTCCCACTCCTAGTTGTAATAACTTTACACTGCTCATGTGAGGGCTGTCTAGCGTTTTCAGTATCGCTAGGAAATCTGCCATTCTGCCTTGGTTTGATATGCTGGGAAACCTGACCCATCTGTGTCTCCAACGATTTCAAAGTAGCTTCATGATTTGTCATCTGCATCTCTGCTTTATCCATGAATGTCTCCATCTTTTTGACAAAGTGATTCATGTTCTCAATGTAAGTTCCTGTTTGAGACATAAACTTAGCCAGAGTCTGTTCCAGTATACTATTTGTGGCAGCTAGTGGTTGTTGCTGCTGCTGCTGCGGTTGCTGCCAAGTCAGCAATCTAGGTCCTCCCTGGTTCTGATTGTTATGTGCTTGAGGATTCAGAGCATTATTAGGATTACTCCAAGAGAACTTGGGATCCTTTCTCCAGCTGGGATTGTAGTTGTTGGAGTTATAATTCTGCTTATTGTAGTTTCCAACATACTTTCCCTCTTCTAACTGTATTGGACATTCCTCCGAACTGTGATTTCCTTCACAAATTTCGCATACATCTTCAGTAGCGTATACAAGCAATGAATCATCGTTCAAGAGCTTCTTCATTGCCTTAGTGAGATATGCCACCTGTGATTTCATTGTGTTGTCGGCCTCATAATCCTTTATAGCTAGGACCAGTTTACCCCCTCTTCTTGCTGTCGGAAACTGCTCCTCATTCTTTGCCAGATTTTTTAATACTGCCATTGCCTCATCTGGGTCTTTGTCCAGCAGTAATCCGTTTGCTGCTGAATCAATTCTAATACGAGTTTGTAAATTGGCAGTATTATAAAATTTTGTTACCCGGTTCCAAACGGGGAATCCATGCATTGGGCAGTTCCTTAGAAGAGTGGTAAATCTGTCCCAGGCCTCGTGCATTGGCTCGTCGTCTTCCTATTGAAAAGTAGCAATTTCGTTACGTAATCGCTCAGATAAGTGTAAAGGATTAAAACGAGATAAGAATTCACGAGCCAAATCTGCCCAAGTTCTAATTGAACCCGGCGTAAGTTTATTCCAACAAGTCTTTTCTCTATCCCTCAATGAATGGGGAAATAACCGAAGCCTCAGTATCTCCGGATTAACTCCTGGTAGTCTAAACGAACCACTGATTTCCTGGAACGTTTTCAAATGCTCCCTAGCATCCTCTGTAGCAGCACCACTAAATTGACCGGCGTTGCTGATCATGCTGAACATAACAGGTTTTAGCTCAAAGTTGTCAACATCTACATCCAGCAGGGTGGTTTCTAATTCTACATGATCATTAAGCATGTAATCTCAGCATGACCGTCGTGCGACAGCGACAGGAGGGTCGGCGACGGGTAGATCGATACCTCCATCTCTGACAGGATTGTTATTATCCTGGGGATTCCCTTGGTTATTCATTGCCTCTAACTGTTCTTCAAGGTATTCGTTTCTGGCTAGTACGTGGCGAAGTCGGTTCCTAAGATTGCACGAACGTTCTAATTCAGGATCTAATGGATACTCAGGTTCCTTTCCTCGTCTCGATCTGCGCAAAAACAAGAAACCTTGTGAAAAGCACAGGTTGAACAATCCAAGATAAAACAGAAAAATAAAAAGAATGCAGTAAAAGGTAGGGTAAAGTTATGTTGCCAGTCCCCGGTAATGGTACCAAAAACTTGTTGCGTGTAAAAGTGTCTATCGCAATTGTAGTGCAAGTGTACACGACGCAAGTAGTAAAGTGATACGGAAGTATCGGATATCGTCTCCACAGGGACTGGGCTCATAGCTTCACCTTGAATTACTGCACAAGAGTAAAAAGAATAGTTTAAGATATTGTCACGAAAATAATAAAGAGAACTGGAAAATAAGATTAAAATAATCAAGATAAAGAGAATGGGCTAGTATTGAATTGCTCAGTAGTGTAGGTATTGCTAAGTCTAGGAATATTTGTTCTGTCGTCGCGCCTGTCGCGACAGCACCTGTCACGGCAGCGGTCTGTTGTTAGTCGCGGCAGCGATCACACAACTCTGTACTTTCAAGCTTGGGAAGAATCCCTGTTGTGCCTTGGCCTATCCCTAGGTCCAAGTCTGTCGATGAACACGTCTTTGATGATACCTCCCGGTGTGAATCGAAGGATGAACACCGATGTTGTTGAATTCTTCTTTAGCCACTTAACCTCGTCCTATCCCTAGGTCCGAGATGGTTCAACTATAAACTAGAGAACTCGCACTTATTCCTTTCGTATACTTAACTCTCCCGATATTAAGTAAATAAATAACCTCGCAATGCTCTCCCGATACTCTTGCAAGATGTTAATAACCAGAATAAGAGAACTTGAAGTTTATTTTATTGAACTGAAAATTCCTAAAACAAAAGCAACCCTTGCAACTACTTTACAAATCAACCCGTGGCCCTAAGGGGAATTTAGAACATGTTGAGAAGGGGAAAACGGCTAGGGTTTTGGGAAGAAGGCTAGAGATAGGTGATGTTCCCTCCTAGGTCGAATTACATGCCTTTATATAGGCTTTGGGTCCAAGTTTTCTAATATGGCAAGAATACAAGTTTAAATTAAAGTACAACTCTAATAAAGACTAAATCTTCAGAGAATATAGCTTTAACTCGTCCTTCCTTCTTGCTTGGAATTTCTCTCCTTGAACTTTGGGCTTGGCCTTCATTCTGATCTAGGGCTTGTAAAAATATAATGGTTTTCCACGACAGACGGGCTTAATTTTCTCTTTCTGTCGAGGTCCACTTTGCTTCTTCTCCTTAAAACGTTGTCGTCCTTTGCTGTCACGGCGGCGACCATGGCAGCATCGTCCTCCTTGATTGCTTATCCAGTTCAAGCTTTTCTGCCCAGCGCCTGCCTCTCCATCTGCTACAGCAGCAACCTGCAAAAGCAACCAATTTCAGTAGAAACTGTGTCATTTAATATATTTGTGATGTCTAACTGTAATCTAGCCTAAATGCAATGAATTATGCTTGAATGCAGTAGAAATATGGGTTAAATAGGGGGTAAATAATAGAACTTTTACACACTCCACAGAGCACCCTATATTTTTTCAAGCCATAGATTAGAATGAAAGCCAAGTCCAAAGTTCAAGGAAGAAACTCCAAGCAAGAAGGAAGGACGAATTAAAGATATATGCTCTGAAGATTTAGTCTTTAATAAAGTTGTAGAACTAATGTTTTGATATAATATTTGAAAAATGTTTTGGACTAAATTGAAAAGAATTTAAAATATGTTTTTAGTCAAAAACAACTTGAAAAATATGTTTAAAATGTTTTGACTTTGCACCTATATTGAATATACATTTTAAAGTCAAGAAAATGCCCAAAATACATGTTTTTAAAGAAAGTTTCGAAACCTTAAACAAGGTATCAAAACTTATCTGGGCAGTAGCCCCTGCCTTTGGAAACCTAAGCAAAGGTTTCGAAACCTTTACAAGGTTTCGAAACTTGGGCTCACAGGTTTCGAAACCTTGTAAAGGTTTCGAAACTTTGGCCCTGTAACGGCTACAAACGGCTATAAAACGGCTAGTTTTTCTAAACCCTCTTAAGGTTTCGAAACCTCTTAAAAGGTTTCGAAACTATTGTGCAGGTGAGCATTTAAAGCTCGACTTTAATGGCTTCCAATGGCTCCAAAACATCCCCAACGGCCATAAACGGCTAGAAACTCAATTGGGAGTATAAAAGGGACCTCCAAGCATCAAGAGAAGGCTAATGCTCATATTGTCAAACATCAAATGATCAAGAAATTGTCTTAGTGCTTAATTTGTCATTTCTTGTATAGACAAACACTAGTGAGCCAAAATTGTCAAATTTGCTCAAGTGTTTTAGGTTTTGGGTGAGTGCTTCATTGTGCAAACAAACACCTATTAGAGGGTTTAAGTTTGCTTTCATTATCTCTTTGTAAAAGAGGGTTTGATCAAGGCTTGGGTAGAAGCTTGATCGGTTGTAAGGGTTTACTCCTAATCCTAGAAAAGGGGACGAATCAATTAGTGGAATTGGTTGAGAAATCCTTAGTGGGAAGCTAAGGTAGTGGATGTAGACCTTGGTTAGAAGGTTGAACCACTATAAATCATTGTGTCAATCTTCATTTTAGCTTCCTTAACCCTTCCACCCAAATATCCACCTCTCCACCACTTGGTGAGCTAAATTGGTTGATCGAATCGAGCATCGAACAACTCAACAAAAGTTGTACTTTAGTTTAAACTTGTATTCTTGTCATATTAGAAAACTTGAACCCAAGGCCTATATAAAGGCATGTAATTCGACCTAGGGAAGCATATCTTACTCTCTAGCCTTCTTCCCAAACCCTAGTCGTTTTCCCCTTCTCATCATGTTCTAAACTTCCCCTAGGGCTAAGGGTTGATTTGTAAAGTAGTTGCAAGGATTGCATTTGTTTTAGGAATTTTTCTGTTCAATAAAATAGACTTCAAGTTTGCTTATTCTAGTTTTCAACATCTTGCAAGAGTATCGGGAGAGCATTGTGAGATTACACATTTACTTAATATTGGGAGAGTTAAGTATACGAAAGGAATAAGTACGGGTTCTCCAGTTTATGGTTGAACTATCTCGGACCTAGGGATAGGACGAGGTTAAGTGGCTAAGGAAGAATTCAACAACATCGGTGTTCATCCTTCGATTCACGCTGGGAGGTATCATCAAAGACGTGTTCATCGACAGACTTGGACCTAGGGATAGGCCAAGGCACAACAGGGATTCTTGCCAAGCTTGAAGTACAGAGTTGTGTGATCGCTGCCATGACAGAAAATGACAGTTCTACCCAGGGCAGCTTGTGTTGTTATTCAATTCTAGGTTGAAACTCTTCCCATGGAAGCTGAAATCTAGGTGGTCCGGCCTATTCCAAGTGGTGCAAGTTTTTCCGCATGGTGCCATTACAATCAGATCTTTAAAAGACGGGCACCAATTTAAAGTCAACAGACAAAGATTGAAGCATTATTAGGGGACTGAAGCCCCAAGAATGCAGGAAGTGGTTACTTTAGGAGATGCCCCTCTCGGCATCCTAATTTAACCTGATTTAATTTTTTATATTTTATACTTATTTATTATTTATATATATTAGGTAATTAGAATTATTTTATTTTTAGGACCTAAGTTTTTGTTTTTATTATTTTTAGGAAATAAAGGAGACAAGGAGAAGAAGGGAAGTGAATTCAGCCCACCATCTTTCCATTAGCCCGAAAAGCCCAACTTAGGAGCCTGCCGTTACAGCTGCCGCGACAGACGTGGAAAATCCAGCCTGTCAACACGCTGTCGCGGAAGACACGCAAACGCGTAACAGACATGCAGCAGACACAGAAACGCGTGACAGACGCGTCAGAAAATGCGTAACAGCTGGCCCCGTTATTTGCGCCTGCCGTTACAGCTCCAATGGGCAGCAAAATCCTCATCTATATAAACCTCGTTTTACTATTCATTTTTCACTCACTTTTACTCTCTCTACTTGTTTCCTCTAGAATTTCATTTGCTTCATTTTCTTTTCTACAGCCCTTGCAACATGAGTACCAGAAATACCCGCCGAAGCGTTGCCTCAAGATCTGCCCCAGCAGCATCCACTCCAAGCTCCTTCCAGATCCGAGATATGTGGGATGAGAAAGGCTTCATTTACACCACCAGAACAGAGAACCTTGGGCTGCAACCGTTCATAGCCCACAAAATCAGAGCCCTGTAGTGGCAGATTTTTGCCGAACAGCCAGAGGAAATAAACGTGACCCTCGCTCGGGAATTTTATGCTGCCATCGACAGTAGGGAAGCGAAAGCAGTAACGGTCTGAGGAAAAGAGGTACCTTTTGAGCCCGAATACATCAACACACTCTGTGGGTTCTATGTTTGGAGAAAGGAAGATGGCCATCAAAGATTCATAGAAAGCTTAGAGCCGGCAGATTACGATGTTGTGATGGCAAAACTCACAGACGAGGGTACCGAGTGGAATACCGATCCTAAACATCCAAGGACGGTAAAACGAGTTCAACTCACTCTGGAGGAAAAACTTTGGAATGCATTTATCAAGAAGCGGATTATGCCCTCCTCGCACAACACAACGGTAGACCAACCCAGGTTAGCCCTCATCCATTCAATTTTAAATGAGAGGCCAATTAACATTTGGAGATACGTCCGGGAGGGAATATTGGATTGTGCATACAGGCCGTCAGGACCACTCTTCTACTCATACCTCATCACTGCCCTCTGTCGCGGCCACAATGTACCGGAAGCTGCCGAGGATTTAAGAGTCCGAGGAAAAGGCTGGACAGACAGGAACATCCTCAGCCTGATGGAACTCAAAGCTTCCACACCCATGTCGTTCTTTGACCCCATTGCCGCGACAAGTGAGCTGACAGAGCCCACCCAAACTAAGCATGCCGCCACAGAACCCAGGCAGCCCACCGCAGCAGCTCCTCCAGCAGACACCTCCACACAAATACTCGTTGCCCTACAGAAAATGGAGGAACAGCAGCTAGGCCTGATGAGTTTCATTCGAGACTTCACCACCGCCACGGTACATTTCGTCCACACCTCTCTTAATTTCCCTGATGTATTGTTCACTGCTTTCCCCAACCATTATTTTGCTGCCCACACCCCTACCCATACCCCTACCCCCGCTGCCACACCAAAAACGCCATCTGCAGCGTCCACTCCGACCCCTGCCACAATAGATGCAGGCGGCAGCCGCACAGCCGAAACATCTGCCCGGGGAGCCAAGAGAAAGGAGCATATGTCTGACCTCGACAGGTATATTGTTGGTTTCTCCTCCTCTGAAATTTGGGCTGCATCCGATGACGAGCCCTCTGTCAAGAGGAACTTGTCCAAGGAGTTCACCCCGGAGAAACGGCAGAAAACAGGCCCCGTAGTCGAACCAGCCGATAAAGAAAAATCTGACGACGGCAGTAGCAGCAGCAGCAGCTCTGAGGAGGTTCAGGTATTGGAGAAACCAACTCATATCTCTCCTACCTGCATCCAACCTCCACGAAAAGCCAAGACCAAGAACACTTTTGCCTCTCCCATCCATCTGCCAGCACCAACAAGGAAAGTCACTGCCCGACGGCAGATTCAACTCAGCAGGAGAAGCAGTAGCGGCGACGACAGCGCTTGAAAATTTAAGTTTCTTATCTTATTTTGTTGTCTGCCATTTTGTTATGTTTTGTGATGATGTTTTTATTTTTCTTTTTCATATCTGTCTTTTGCATTGAGAGCAATGCAACCCTCGAGTTTAGGGGTGGCATCCCTCCATTAATGGAGTCTTTTTAAGTTTAAAAATTGTGTCTTTTACTTAGTTTATTTTTGCTTAAAAATGATGAAAATTTGGCTTAAGTCTTTGAACTGAACTTACCTGTCATGACGACCTCTGTCGTGGTAGTGCCTTTAGGATAGTTTTAGGAGCAGTTTAGAGCCTTACTATAGTTCTAAATCTTAAACACCATTTGTGACTTTTATACTACCTAGAACTCTGCTAGTAAACTAGAATAGAAAACTTAACACTTGAGTTGCCCCTAGAGGTGCCTAACACTAGCTCTAGGAAAAGAAGTTAAGAAAAATAGACTCAATACACCTAGAGGTGCCCAAAACCGACTCTAGGAAGTTAGCTAGAGGTGCCTGAAACCGGCTCTAGCCAAACTTAAACTTGAGAAAATAGAATCGAGTCTGCATAAAAACTAAAGGAGCCTAAGAATTGCCTCCAAAAAGATGAAAATTGGCATAAAAATTCAATTTAGAAGCTTAACTATTCTAGTAAACTAAGGGAGTCTTGGCATATAATTGTTCACAAGCACGCACACACTACACGAGAATTATAGCAAGGTTTCGGATGAATCCTAAATATCCAACAAGGTGTTGCTCACAATAGGGAATGAATGGTAGGTAAGGAAAAGTTCACTGTTTAAGCCAACAAAAAAATTTATTTCTTTTTAGGTTTGAATTGCTTGAGGGGAAGCAAAAACTTGAGTTTGTGGGTGTGTTGAGTGTGTAAAAGTTCTATATTTTACCCCCTATTTAACCCATATTTCTGCTGCATTCAAGCATAATTCATTGCATTTAGGATATATTTCATTTATACATCACAATTTTATCAAATGGCACAGTTTCTACTAAAATTGGTTGCTTTTGCAGGTAGCTGCTGTAGCAGATGGAGGGCAGTGGAGAAGCAGATGCTGGGCAGTGAAGACGCAGAGCTAGAACTGGACTGCAGACGAGAAGGATGATGCTGCCACGGCTGCTGTCGTGGCAGCCAAGGATGACAGTAATGGTGATGAGAAGAAGTGAAGTGGGCCTCGACAGAAAGAGAAAATTAAGCCGGTCTGTCGTGGAGCACCCTTATATTTTTTCAAGCCCTAGATCAGAATGAAGGCCAAGCCCAAAGTTCAAGGAAGAAACTCCAAGCAAGAAGGAAGGACGAATTAAAGATATATGCTCTGAAGATTTAGTCTTTAATAAAGTTGTACTTTAGTTTAAACTTGTATTCTTTCCATATTAGAAAACTTGAACCCAAGGCCTATATAAAGGCATGTAATTCGACCTAGGGAAGCATATCTTACTCTCTAGCCTTCTTCCCAAACCCTAGTTGTTTTCCCCTTCTCATCATGTTCTAAACTTCCCCTAGGGCTAAGGGTTGATTTGTAAAGTAGTTGCAAGGATTGCATTTGTTTTAGGAATTTTTCTGTTCAATAAAATAGACTTCAAGTTTGCTTATTCTGGTTTTCAACATCTTGCAAGAGTATCGGGAGAGCATTGTGAGATTACACATTTACTTAATATCGGGAGAGTTAAGTATACGAAAGGAATAAGTACGGGTTCTCCAGTTTATGGTTGAACTATCTCGGACCTAGGGATAGGACAAGGTTAAGTGGCTAAGGAAGAATTCAACAACATCGGTGTTCATCCTTCGATTCACGCTGGGAGGTATCATCAAAGACGTGTTCATCGACAAACTTGGACCTAGGGATAGGCCAAGGCACAGCAGGGATTCTTGCCAAGCTTGAAGTACAGAGTTGTGTGATCGCTGCCGGGACAAACAACAGACCGCTGCCGCGACAGGCGTAACGACAGAACAGAGATTCCTAGACTTTGCAACACCTACACTACTGAGCAATTGAATACCGGCCCATTCTCTCTATCTTTATTTCTTACTCTTTTATTTTCAGCATTCTTTATTATCTCGTGACAACATTTAAACTATTTCTTTTCTCTCTCGTGCAGTAATTCCAGGTTAAAGTTATTAGCCCAGTCCCTGTGGAGACGATATCTGATACTTACGTATCACTTTACTACTTGCGTCGTGTACATTTGCACTACATTGCGATAAACACTTTTACACGCAACATGGTTGTCACTGAAGAGTGCATGAAAATGTTGTACAACAAACTGCCGCACAAGCAGACAGATCCGGGCAGCTTTGTTATCCCATGCAAGATAGGCATCAAACATGAAACCAGAGCCCTATGCGACTTGGGAGCCATCATCAACCTGATGCCCAAAGCTGTCTTCGATAAACTAGGTATTGGGCATGTCAAACCTACATTCGTCATGCTTAAACTAGCTGACCATTCATTTGTACAACCGGAGGGAAAAATCGAAGACATCCTGGTAAAGGTGGGAAACCTGATTCTTCCAGCCGACTTCCTCATCTTAGATTGCGAGGCTGATGAAAAAGCCCCTATTATCCTCGGGTGACCATTCTTGGCCACAAGCAGAACGCTTATAGATGTGGAACTTGGGGAGCTAACAATGAGGGTAGAGGACCAGAGCATCAAGATGAACGTGCTACAACCCTCAGAAGAAGAAAAAGGAAGACCAGATGCAAGAGCTACCAAAATCAACGTGGAAACATGCTAGGGCAGCAGCTGTCGCGACAGACCAAAGGGTAGACTTAAGGACACAATAACGCAGCACTTGAATGAACAAGAGGACCTCCCAGGAGGGAAGAAAAAGTCAAACCACTTTAGGAAGTGGTTATGTCTAGGAGATGTACCCAAATTCACTCCCAACATAACTTAATTTTTATTTTGTTATTTTTATTTTTAAACATTAGGATTAGATTAGTTTTCATAATTTTACTTTTCTAAAATTATTTAATTGTTTTTATTTCCATTTTTATTTTTTTTTATTTTTACTTCAGGTTGGGGAATAAAAGAGCAGGAACAAAAAGAAGGCCCAGCAAGGAGCCCGCCCTCTTTCCCGCCGAGACAGCAGCCAGCGCGGCAACGCATAACGGCTAGTTTGTCGTCAACGGTTAGCTGTCAACGGCTCAGAGAACAACGAGCAGAAAATCTTGTAACGTGTGCAAGAAAATCAGACCGTTGAGCATTTAATGCCGCCACGACATCTTATGGCAACTCCTATTTATACCTCACTCACTCACTTCATTTTACTTTACTTTCACCTTTTGCTATCTTCTTTCTGATTCCCCTACTCTCTCATTATTTTTTTTCTAGTTTCAGCTACATACAACCGTTCACATGGCATAAACATCAAAACAAAAACCCACCTACAAGAGATTTTGCTACAAGGAAAACGGGGAGAGATACATAAACAAATTCTCTAAGCAGACAGTATGGGAGGAGCAAGGCTTCCATTACACAGCAAACGGGAGACCGCGGCCTAGAGCCTACCCTATTCGAAATCATCCACAACAAGGGATGGGAGATGTTTGCTCAGCAACCAGAAAATAGCCAACATCACCATAGTCAGGGAATTCTACTCCCATCAGCCCTGCTCGAAGAAACCATTTATCTAGTCCGCAGAGAATCGGTCAAACTAAATGTTGTTGTCATCAATAGGTACTATGGCTGGGAGGAAAACATGTGGGATCTATCCAGCGCCGCCACATTCTGCCCGAGGCCATGCTATAGAACACCTTTGTAAAAAGACGCCTGTTGCCCACATCCCACAACTCAATCGTCGATCGGCTGCGCCTCGCCCTAATTCATAATATTCTGATAAACTAGCCGATAAACATAGGGGAAATCATCTGTACAGAAATCTACAACTGCTTCAAAAAGAAAAAAGGCAGGTTGTACTTCATGTCCCTCATCACAGGTCTTTGTACCAACTTCGGTGTCCCGGCAGAGCCCACAGATGAGTTAATGACTGCCAAAGAAGGTTGGACCAAAAAGGCTCGCATCCAGATGATGCATGATGCGGAAAAGAGCCAACAACGCCCAGCTAGCCTTCAGCCACACAGCCTGAAACTCTAGTTGCCCCCGACAGTACTAAAGCTGCCCAGACAAGGAAGTCCTCACACTGCTGCACATCCTTCTAGACAGCACAAAGCGCATCGAGCAGCAGCAGTTGGCCTTCATGAAATACGTGGGGGAGGCCCAAGAAGCTCTAGTGGCTTATTTTCTGCATAAATTTCTTGGTAATGTACCCACCCTGCCGCCATACCCTGCAGAGCTTGCAACAGCAGCCCCAGCACAAGGAACGCCACCAGCCACTGCTGCCCGCTAGACTGACCACCAGGTGCGCTCTCCGACACACTATCCAACTTATTCAGTCACCTCCCCATCCAACACAGTGGCAGACTCCCCCAAGAGGCACTAGCAGCACTTCTCCCTTACCTGCACAGCAAAGAAAGTGGCAAACACCTCCTTATCGGAGGAAATTGAGCAGCAGCCACAAGAGCCAGAAGCAGCAGTGGTAGCAGCAACAACATCCACCCCAATGGAATTTATCCCTCCGGCAGCACCTACGAAGGAATAAACTAGGAAGAGGAAGCGACACATCATCGCCTCCGAACCTGTGGACTTCGAGACGGAGTTAGAAGAGATCAACACATCTCCTGTCGATCCCCCTGCCGAAACTCAAGAAGAGCCACACCATACACCGAAGAGAGTCCAGTCGCCGCGGAAAGAAAAAACCTCACCTGCTAAAACCGCCGCCAAGACATTTGTCGGCCGCCGCTTCGTCATCCAAACATCTTACTCCTCCTCAACTGAAAAGACTATAGCCTCCTCTTAACCCTCAGCAAACTTTTAGTTTAGTTTATTTTCTTTTCTTTCTCTTTTCTTTTCTTTTTTTCTTTTTCTTTTTCTTTTTCTTTTTCTATTTTCTATTTTCTATTTTCTTTTATTTTTTTATTTTTTAACTTGTATTTATTTTTATTTTATTATTTTTTCTGTTTTTGTGCATTGAGGGAAATGCCCATCTCGAGTTTGGGGGAGATAGCTCTCACATCATTTGTCTAGGCATCTTTAGTTGCATTGTACTTACCTTAGTAATAATCGAAAAAGAATTTTTTTATGAGTTGTGCCTATGATAGGATAGTCGATCAATTTATTTTAGCACCTAACTAAAAATTGAACTTAAACTTGGGAAAATCATGAAATATGACTTAAATTTTTTTTCTTTTTGCCTAAAATTATCGAACACCTCTGTTACTTGTTGAATGTGTTAGAATATTTGATGAACATAGCCTGTTTATTTTTAGAATTATTTGCAAAATTCTAACGATGACTACAGATAGCCGCCGAGGCAGGCAAAAGAAATAGAAAAATATAGCACTGCCACGGCAACAGAATCAAAAAAAAAAGAACAATGTTGTTTTACCCTAGAGGTGCCCGCAACAGGCTCTAGGAAGAATCATGTGCGAGGACACTCCGCTACTATCAAAGTCCATGAATCTGAAAGCCTTGAAGTGACAGACAAATTAGCATGAGTGAATGAAAGCCTTCACGGGATGACTCTACTCTAAGGGTTTGGGGTTCTTTAGTTTTCTCCTATCTCAACTTTAGACCTAGAAGAGTAGTTGTGATAAGCTGAAGACCTCACTGCCATGATCAAGTTAATGTGCTTAATTGTGCTGCCTCAGCAGCAACCTTTAAATCACATCAGCATCCTTGTTTAATTATTCATTATGCATATTCAGCCTGTTTACAAACATGTACACACCACACTGGCATTAGAAATTTAATTCTGAGTTATTTTCTTGCTTATTTCCCTTCACTAATTTAATACAGGTGCCACGGCCTTGAGGCATAAAATCAAGTTAAAAACAAGTTCTTCTTTATGATTATTATTAGAGCAAGTATTTTAGGTTGCATTTCTTGAGGACAAGCAATAGTTTGAGTTTGGGGGTGTGTAAAGTATCCATAAGTCCTATATTTCATGCACATTCCACCTCTTATTATTACTGTTTTCAAGCTCATTTTAGGCATAAGTAGGTTCATGCATTGCATTTTACAATATTTCCTCGTTTTACCTTGCTTTTATAGATTATCGTTTATTTGGTAAACAAGAGATATTGTTTTAGTGTATTTTTGTATTTAGGAACTAAAAGGCTGAAAGAGGGAACCAAGGAGCTGAGGATGCAATGTTGAGGTAGCAAACCTAGGAGATGTACTGGTGCAGTTCCAACAGAAGACAACTGATGCCGAGTAGCTGTCGAGTAAAGTTGTTGCTGACCTTGCTGCCCACGGTAGCTGACTATGGAGTTGGAAAACCGGAGTGCGATTTGTAGAGCTTAAAATCCTGAATCTATCACTGCCATCCACTTAATTTTCTAACGCCTGTAGCAGCAGTCAGAGCCGCCGAAGCAAGATCTCAAGGTTACTTGTGGGCTAAGGCAAATGAGATAAAGTCCACATTCAACGTAAAGAAGTCAGAGTTTAAAGTCACATTAAAGATGGAAAGCTACTTTCGAGGACTTCTACTTTAAGGAGGACTTAGCCTAGTTATTTGTCTATAAATACTCATTGTACTCCTAGTCAATATCATCTAAGGTTTTTCTATAGACTTAGCTAGTGTTCTTTGTCGCCGCCATGTTCTAAACTCTATTTGGGTTAGGGTTATGTTGTAAATTAGATGTGAAACGGTTGTATTAGATATTGAGTTGTTTCTTTTAATAAAATATTCCAAGTTTGCTTAATCTATGCAATTCATTCTTTCAATTAGTTCTAACCAGTCAGTTGAGAGAATCCATTTGTCAGGCACGAAAGTGTAAGGCTCACAAAAGGGATAATCGCGGTCACAACATGTTGGGGTGTGAATAAATTGGTTCCTAACAAATTCACAAGTTTCAGCGGCTAAAAGAGATCACCAACCGAGTTTACTAGTCTGTGTTAGGTTCACGCTGAGATTACTAGGTATTGCCTACGTCACACTAGCTTTTCGTGCATCCTTTCCTAGAAATAGGGAAGATCAATGTCGACTATCCCGCCGAACTTGGAGCATCTGCCAGATTTGCCGCCAATACTTGTTTCCATTTCACTTACCGAGACAACAAAAGTTGCAAAAGTAGTGACCCGCTGCGGCCGCATGATAGGGTCGTAGCCTGCCGCCCACCATACATGCCGAGGCAGCATATCGTGGCAGCACGAAACAACTCAATCCTTTTACAACGCAATTTCACACTAAGTGGCAGCATAACCCTGCCTGCTCTATCAACCTGAATCACCTCCTTTATTACTTGTGTTTTCATTTATTTTTCATCTCAACAATCAATTCACTTGTGTTTTTATTTTACCTTGTGCAGGGACTACAAAACGAACCATGTTGTCCAATCCTCGTGGGATTTGACATCTTTTATACTATAACTTGGCAGGAGTGTGCACTTGTGCTCTCACAAAAATGGAACACCTACACGCCCTATAGTAGTGCGTCAGAGAGGGCAGCTGGCGGCGGGAAGCTGCGGCAAATGGCGTTCTTTGTGCTGGGGTAACTGCGGCAAGGTCTGCGGGGTATGGAGGCAGGTTGGGGCCGTCATCAGGGAACTTCTGCATTAGATAAACCAAAAAGGCTTCTTGGACTTCCTTCACGTATTTCATGAAGGTCAGTTGTTGATATTCGATGCGTTTGTTGCTGTCAATAAGGGTGCGCAGTAACGTAAGGACTTCGTTGTTTGGGGTAGCTTCAGTACTGTTCGGGGCGGCTGGAGTGTCAGGATGGGCAGCAGAAGGTTGTCTGGGATTTATGGGCTCTGTTTCCGGGGCTTGCATCATCTGCAGGCGAACTTTTCTGGTCCACCCTTCTTTGGTTGTCGTCATCTCGTCTTTTAGGTCGGTTGGAACACCAAAGTTGGCGCAAAGGCCTGTGATGAGGGACGGGAAGTACAACTCGCCCTTTGTCTTCCAGAAGTAGGTGTGGATCTCCTTGCAGATAACTTCCCCAACATTGATGGGCCGGTTCATAATGATGTTGTGTATTAGGGCAAGGCGCGGCCGATCTACGGTAGAGTTGTGGAGGTGGGTAGCAGGCGCCTCTTGAAGAATGTGTTCCATAGCATTGCCTCGGGCGACAGGTGGCAGCGTTGGACAGATCTTCCGTGCTTTCCTGCCAACCACGGCGTGTTGGGCTTGCACAGTTTGGCCTTTATTTTCTCATAATCGGTAGCCATCAGTGACTACCTCCACTCCTCGTGAGGGTTGTCGTTTATATCCAGGCCATAAAAAATGTTGATGATGGCAGTGTTGACCTTGACAGGTTCACCTGGGACGAACACGAATAGCATCTCTGAGCGGGGATGGTGGGTATAGAACTCCTTGACCATGGTGATGTTGGCTATCTCTGGCTGTCGTGCGAAGATTTCCTATCCCTTGCTGTGGATGGTTTCGAACAGATTTGGTTCTGGGCCTAAATCCCCTATCTGCCTTGTATAATAAAAGCATTGCTCCTCTCATATGGCCTGTTTTCGGAACTGGGTTCGGTATCTCTTTTCATCTTTGCGGGAGAAGAAGCGTTGGAAGGTGGGTTTGGGTGCTGATGAGGAAGCCATGTGAGACAGTTGAAGTTTTACTGAAACTTGAAAGAAAATAGGCGAGAGCAGTGGATGATAGGGGCTTTTTCATCTGCCTCACACTCTAGGATAATGAAATCAGCTGGGAGAATAAGGTTGCCCACCTTCACTAGGATGTCTTCGATTTTGCCCTCTGGTTGTACAAAAGAATGATCGACAAGTTTTAGCATGACGGAGGTAGGTTTGGCTGGCCCAATTCCTAATTTATCAAAGACTACCTTTAGCATTAGGTTGATGCTAACTCCCAAGTCGCACAGGGCTTTTGTTTTGTGCTTGCTGCCTATCTAACATGGAATAACAAAGCTGCCCGGGTCTGTTTGCTTGGGCGACAGTTTGTTGTGCAGCACTGCTATGCACTCCTCTATTACAGCAACTGTTTCAAACTCCCCAATCCTCTTCCTTTTAGAAACCATGTCCCTGAGATATTTGGCATAGTTGGGCATATTCTGAATGGCTTCTATTAGAGTGATGTTTATGTGCACCTACTTTAAAATATCTAGGAATCTTCTGAACTGGTGCTCTTGCTTCTGTTGCTTAAGCCTCTTGGGGAAAGGTGCTGGCAGGCGAATGTCCTCTATACGTTCTTTGCATGGGAACTTTATCTGTGGGGGATCATCTGCTTCAGGATCGATGTCATGTTCAGTTGTCGGGGCGGCTGGTGTCAATGTTGCCGCGGTAGGTTGTTCTTTCTGTGTTGGCTGTGTTTCTGGTTGCTTTTCCATCTTCGGCTCATCCAACTGCTTCCCACTTCTAGTAGATATCGCTTTTCATTGTTTGTAAGTAGGTTTGATTGTTGTCTCTGTGCTGCTGGATGCTGCTCCCATTGTTCTGCAGCTGAAGATCTTTGTGAACTACCCAAATTGGGTTTCCAAGTTCTTTATAGCAGCCTCCTGGTTGTTCATCTTCATCTCTGTTCGGTCCATGAAAGACTCAGTTTTATCAATAAACTTATTAGTGCGAATAATAAAATCACTAGTCTAGACATAAAAAGTATGAAGAGTTGCTTCTAGTGAATTATTGTTTTGCGGCTGCTGAGCCTGTTGTCTGGATATATTTTGCTGGTAGCTTCCCTGTTGTTGTTGAAGGTTTGCAGCAGTCTTTGGGTTGCTCCAAGAGAAGTTGGGATGGTTTTTCCATCCAAGGTTGTAGGTGTTTTGGGCAGGTTTGTTGTTCCTCTCGTATCATCCTATAAAGTTGGCAAATGCGGTACAGTCAAAGGAATCATGGTTGCCCCCACACTTGTCACAAAATGGCTCCACCGCCTTGGCCTCATAGACTTGCTCAGTCCGTTTCACGATGCTCATGACCAGCTCTGTCAGCCTGTCAAGGCGGGCATTGACAGATTCTGAGGCTTGTACTTCATTCACAGCAGTTGGCCGCCTAGCGCCGCCTTGATGGGTTGTTGGATACTTGTAGTCATTCTTGGCGGCTTGGTTCAGAATCCGCAATGCCTTCTTTGGTGGTCTATCAAGGATGATTCCATTGGCTGAGGCATCAATCATCATCCGTGTTGGGTAGTTCACCCCGTTGTAGAACATTGATACATGTGTCCAAGCCGGAAAACCATATAGCAGGCAGTTGTTCAGCATCTGTTGGTACCACTCCCATGCTTCATACATCGGCTCGCCATCCCCTTGTCGGAAGGCTGCTATTTCATTTCGCAGTCTATTTGTGACATTGGACAGGCTGAAACGGTCCAGAAAATCCTTACATAGCTCTGTTCATGTGTTGAACGATCCTATTGGCTGGTTGTTTAGCCATTGTTTTGCCTTATCCCTCAGTGGATAGGGAAATAATCTCAGCCTCAGTACATCTTGATGGACTCCGTGTATTTTGAATGCTCTGCAGATGTCCAAGAATCCTCTTAAGTGTTGTCGAGCATCTTCTGTGGCAGTCCCTCCAAATTTCCCTAACGTGTTGATCATATTAAACATGACGGGCTTTAAATCGAAGTGATCCGCCTCAATTTCAGGTTATGTCACCGTCGGATCGAACCCTCTGAAGTCATGTTCCAGATAATCTCTAGTGGTTCGAACATTCTGGGGTTGCTTGGGCGGAACTTGCTGTTCTCTGAGCGGTGGGTCTTGCTGCCCATCCCTACCGTTCACAACATTGTTGGCAGGGTTGTCGTTCTCCATGTTTACATTTGCTTTTTCTTTTTCATCTTTGGTTTTCCCATGGGCTTCTCTGATTTCCTTTTTGAACTCTCTTGCTTTTCGTTCGATATCGTCGTAATAAAGGATTTCTTCTTTTGGGTTTACCCTAGTCATACACTAGCAAAGGAAACTGTAAAAAATTGAATAAA
The DNA here is from genome assembly GCA_958450335.1 of Hibiscus tridactylites. Lineage (NCBI taxonomy): Eukaryota > Viridiplantae > Streptophyta > Magnoliopsida > Malvales > Malvaceae > Hibiscus > Hibiscus tridactylites. The sequence goes on from OY288276.1 coordinate 76,225,902, forward strand.
AATCAAATATAAAGAAATAAAAGTGCAGAAATTTAAAGACAAATTTCGATGTTACCGATCCCTAGCAACGGCGCCAAAAACTTGTAGAGCGTTTGGGTGTTCTCTATTTATGAGCGCAAGTGCACACTCTTTTCAAGTTATAGTATAAAAGATAGCGTCTCCCACAGGGATTGGACACCTTGATTCGAATTGTTGTTCCTGCACAAGGAAAAGTAAATGCACAATTAAGATGGATGTTGAGAAGAAAAGTAAAATAAAAACACAAGTAATTTAAAAAGAAGTGATCAGATTGATAGAGAGGGCCAGGTTATGCTGTTGTTTAGTGTGAAACTGCGTTGAATAAGTCAAGTTGTTTTGCGCTGCCAGACTCTGTTTCCTCGGTGGTGGATGGCAGGTAGACTGCGGAGACCCTCTCGTTGCCTCGGCAGGGGAATGGAATTATGTCTCGACGGAAAACTCGGCAGCACTACAAGGCTCGGCAGAACGCTTCGAAAGTGACTCTGCTTATGTCTAAGTCAGAGTTCTATTGATGCCCACTGCAGATAATACCAGTCGCGGCGTGAACCATGCAAAGACAACAATGTTGATGCATCCTCTTTTAGCCGCTTTAAACCCTTAATCCTTTCGTGAGTTCGACTCTCTCGATACTGAAAAAATGGATAGAATTCAACTAATCTTTCGCCTTAATTGAAAACTATGAAGAACATGGAATAATAAAAACTTGTAATTTTCTTTGCAGAAACAAACTTGAAATCCTAAACAACCGTTCTCACAACTAATTACAACATAACACAAACCCAAGGAGAAAATTAGAACATGTCGGTGGCAAGAAAACCTAAACTATGCCTGAGGGAAACCTAAGCTATTTTGAATTAGAATTACAATGGGTATATATAGGCATTAGCTAGGTCTATTCTTTCTTGAGGTAGAAGTCTTCAAAGTAGCTTTCCACATTAAATATGACTTTAAACTCTGACTTCTTTGAGTTGAATGTGGACTTTATCACGTTGCCTTGTTCTGCAAGCAATCTCGAGATTCACCATCGGCGGCTCTGTTCGCTGCCACAGACGTCAAAAAATTGAGTGGACAACATCGATAGAATCAGGATTTTTTGCTCTACAAATCGCACTCTGGTTCTCCAACTCCATAGTCTGTTGTCTTGGGCGGTACAGTGGGCGGCGGCTGCTACTCGACAGCTATTGTCTCTGTCTGGAACTACATCAGTACAGCTCCTTAGTTCGCTGCCTCAGCATAACATCCTCAGCTCCTCTTCCCTCTGTCAGCCTCTGGTACCTAAAACCAAAAGTACACTAAAACAATACCTTTCTTTACCAAATAAAGGATAATCTAGAAAAACATGGCAAAGTAAAGAAATACTATAAAATGCAATGCATGATCCTAATTATGCCTCAAATGTACTCAAAAACTACAATAATATGAGATGGAATGTGCATGAAATATAGAACTTGTGGACACTTTACACTTTATTATGATGCTAAACTTAAAAACACCATTTGTAGCTTGAATGATTGAAGGAATTCAACGTTGAACTTAGGCTTTATCCAAAAAATTGATTGATTATGTACTAGAGGTGCCCGAAACTGGTTCTAGTGTACTTGCTTGAATTCTTCAAATTTTCTAGAGGAGCCTAAAACTTGGCCCTAATAATCTTGTGAAAAAAGAAAAAAAAAGAAGAAAGAAGAAAAGGAAAGAAGAATTCACTAGAGGTGCCCGAAACTGGCTCTAGTTTAAAAAAAGAATGAAAAAGTTACTAAAGCCTAGTTGATCACAAGGAATTCCGGAAAATCATTTGAGTTTACAAAGAATGCACACACTCACTAGCATTATAGTTTGGTTCCGAGTAAGTTTTTTGTCATTTGAAGGATTGATGATCATACTTGCAAGTGCACGGTGGTTAAGGGTTAACTAAGTTATAAAGTTGTTTTTATGAGATTTAGAGATTTTGTGAATAATTATGAGTTTGCATTGCTTGAGGACAAACAATAGTTCAAGTTTGGAGGTGTGTTAAGTGTCTAAAAGTCTTGTTTTATTTACCCTTTTTACTCATATCGTTGTTAGACTTAGGCACATTTTAGTTGCATAATTAGGCATTCATGCATATTCTCATAACTTCCTTCACCATTAAGCTTGATTACATATTTTAGTGTATTTTGTGGAAAGGTGTTGTTTTGGTATGTATTTCGGTGCATACAGGAAAAATATCATCGAGCCTACCGCCGAGTCTGATGCCCAGACAGACCATATCGAGGCAGCAAGGAGGGCAGAAGGAAAGAGCTGAACAATTAATGGAGGATGTTGTGAGACCCACTAAAGAGCTGATAAAGAGGAGAAACTCAGGATGAGGAGTCATGCCATACCCTGCAAGTCAACACAGACCCCTGTCCAGGCAGTTAACTATTTGCCGCCCATGCAGTCAACTATTTGTCGCCCAGGCAGCAACTTCCAGGAAGGCTAAAATATGCAAATTGGTATGAGATTGAAAGAGATCATCAAGCCCGATTTTAGGAGACCACTTGCACGTACATTGGAGCCCAGCAGACAAAGAAAAGCCATGGTCAAAGTCAAGGTGGAAAAAGTCAAACAGGAATCTAGGAAGATTAAATGTTAGATTTGTTCTTTTAATGAGTTGTAATTAGATTCTAGCTAGGATTCTTGCCCTAAACCAGCTTAGACCTAGGCTCATCCCCTATAAATGTAATCGACTTAAAGGAGGAAAAACACAATTGAGATTAGAGAGAAACTCCTTTTTCTCGAAACCCTAGTGTCGTCAACCCTCATCATGTTCTAAACCTTCCCTAGGGCTAAGGGTTGGTTGTGTAGTAGTTGTGAGAGTTTTGCTTGTATTCGTTTAGGATTTCAGTTTTTGCAATAAAATTCAAGGTTTGTTTACTCTTAGTTTTTCATTGTCACAATCTTTATCGGGAGAGAAGAGAGCTTCAATCTATTTGTTCAATATGGGAGAGTTGAACTCACGAAATGAGTAAACACTTTTTATCCAACCATAGGGTAAAGCTATTTCAGCTTAGGGATAAGTTTAGAAGTTTAGCGACTAAGAGAGGCTTGATAATTGGTTGATGTTCACCCTAAGATTCATGTCGGGAGGTATCATCCAAGATATGTTCGCCAATAGTACTTCAAGCTTTGAGAGAAGAGAAAGTCATAGAAGGGAGCCTTGCCGAAGCTTGAATCATTGCTTAACTACCCAGGCAGTCACATTGGTCTCTACTGAGGCGGGCATCTACCGAGGCATACTCATGGGCAGCTAGCAACAGTGGTTAAGTTGATCTGCAAAACTGTGTCGAGACAGTGCATCCAATCTCCACACTACAAAGCATCCAATACCGGCCCATTCTCTTACTCTGATATCTCAATTTACTTCACTTGCTTTAGTTTTAGTTTCAATTAAACCAACTCTTAATATTTGTGTTTTTATTTTTACTTGTGCAGAAAGGTGAATCCCGAAGGTTGTCACAATCTCTGTGGAGACGATATCTTAAATACTATAACTTGGCACCGTGTACACTTGCACGCTAATTGTGCATCACTTTTGCACGCAACAATTTATCATCTTTTATAAAATTCCTTGATTTTAGTGTTTTTTTCTAAAACATTAATTCATTTTATTCCTAAATTCAAAAGGATCAAAACATCTTTTAATGTCAATTATTTCATTTTCAAGATCAAAAATTTCAACAAAAACATTTTTTACTTAAGTAAGAATCTAAAAGATTAAATTAAAAAGTAAAGCAAAATTTAAAAATGAAATCATTACCGAATTTAAGAATCAATCTTCCAATTCAAACAAACGCACCTAAAACAACATAAACACACACACAAAAAACAAGATTCAACCAAGGACAAGTATGAAATTCACTAAATAAATTTAAAAGAAAAGAAAGGATTTTTATCGGAAATGAAGAACTCGCGTATGATTCTTCTCGAATTGCTCCCAAATAACTCCGAAAAATGACCCAAAGCTCGAACTCACTCCAAGAATTTTTCCAACAAATTCAGAGAAAATTTCAAGAAATTTTTAAAGCTTTTTTTCAAGTGGTGAATTGGTGAAGAACACAATGGGGAAAGGGCGTATTTATACTAGAACTTAGGCCTTGAAATTCATTGCAAAATCGGGATTTAATCCCTAAGACATGATCCTCAGAAAAACCTTCAAGAAATTCTCGATTTGGTTCAGATTCATAGTCGAATTTCTCCCTTGATTCGAGCCCTAGCTCTAACCCTTTTGATTTTGCAAATTTTGGCGGCTATGGTAAATGGCGGCGAGCGGCATCGGTGTCATTGGGTCGACGACAGCAAGACGCATCGACCGACACCAACGGCGTCGGTAGCTGTGGTTTGAGGACGGCAAACGGACCCCCGAAAGCCAGCCAGGCTATCAATTTGTGGGTCCCAGATCGAGCACATGGCCGCGCGCATCTTTTCCTTTTTCTTTTTTATTTATTTTTTACTATTTTTTCTTGTTTTTTATTTTTTATTTTTTTTTTGTTGTTTTTATTGGGCTATTTTTTAACTTCCTAATGTTTTTTGAATGGGCTTTTTAAAATAAATGAGTCTATTATTTTATTTTAAGATTGGGCTTTTATTTGATTTTTGAAACGGGTTTAAAAATGGGTTTTATTGAAATGGGCTTTTGGGTTTTAAAAAATGTTTTTTTTTATTTTGGAATGGGCTTTTACTTGAGATGGGTGAAAATCTAGTGACAACAAGCTAGTAACCAAGAGGTTAATATCTTTGTCGGGATCCACCGCTTCTTCAAACATGTTGAAATCTTTACTAAGATCCGTCTTTGTAAACGAAATGTCTCCGCCTCTGTAAACGAAGTGTCTTGAGATTCGTCTCTGTAAACGGTATGTCTTTAAGGTCTACCTCTATAAACAGAATGTCTTGAAGTTCGTCACTGTAAACAAAATCCGTCTCTACAAATGGTATATTTCCGCCCTTGTAAACGGGATGACTTGGGATCCGTTTCTAGGGGAACAAACCGAAACCTACAAAAAGAAATATCATCAGTTAATAAGAATTCAAATTGGAGTAGTATGAAACATATTCAATTCCCATTTTGAAGCATTGAGATCTTTAGAGTCACTACTTTCTATCAAATGTATCTCTATCTTTCAATCTGAAACTCATATCAAGTCTCTTGTTTCTTACTATATAAGTCCATCTCTTTCTACTATATGTGACTTTAAGTGCTTCAACGAGAAACTCTGAAATTTTGAACAATTAAATTGTGCATCTTTCTTATTTGATCCTAAGCCTGATCTTTCTCGTGTTTCCCTCCTAGCAGCATGAACCATTTTGCTTTTCTTTCTCTTCTCTCCCTTTTTCTTTTTTCTTGTTTTAAACTAGGCCCCAGAAGATCAATCTCTTAGTCAATACCATGCCCCAACTGTCTTACTGTGACATCATCTAAAAAGTTTTCATCATTTCTAGAGATGTCTGGAAGATTTGAAATCACGCTGCTCGAAGGGCTTACTAACTACCTGTAGGATTCAAAGTTATAATACACTTCTTTTCCTGAGCAAACAATTGAATCTCTCTGCAGAGAACCGCCTCTTCAAATGGATTGGAATCTTGCTGATATTCGCCTCTTCAAACAGATTGAAATCTTTTTTGTGATCCGCCTCTTCAAACGGGATGAAATCTTTGCTTCAAGAAAACGTGATTGGAATCTTCGCTAGTCTTTGCTGAATCTATTTCTTCAATCTCGAAGTTGCAAATTGAAATCCTTATATGTTCTTTGCTTATTCTTGTCAATTCCACTTGGATTAATTATAATTTTCTTTGCTTCTCCATTGGGTTTTCTGCTTCTGTTGTAATGGTGCCTCATCTCTTAATATTGTTTTAATCAGGTATTGCTTTTCTTTATCTTCTTGAGCTTGATTTGAAACTCTTGTTTTCTTCATGCACCGGCAAAATTTTCCCTAGAATCTTGTTGCTGAGCTCTTATTCTTTTAAAGCAAATATTGACTTCTTCAATGGTCAAATTCTCTTTAGACTCTACATTCTTTCTTTTCCATCTTGATCTACACTCTTTTTTACAATGATGCCCCGCTAATCTCTTTATTTTTGGCTCTGACGCGTATAATTTGTCTGTCTTTCATCATTTTGGGAGAGCAAATGCCTCAGGTCCCTAAACTTTCTTCCAGTCCCCATACTTTCTCAAAGTCCATGTACTTTCTAAAGGTTCATTCTTTAGACTTGATCAAAAACTCAAGATAGGAACTTACTATTGGTCCCTAAACTTTCTGGCATGTTCATCATTCCTTGATATATTAATGAAGACTGTGGCAGGTATGGGCTTTCTTCTTCTGTAATGTCGATTCTGCAAAAAGAATATCATCAGTTAATAAGAATTCTTCTTGAAGTAATGTGAAATATTTTCATTTTTCTCCGATTGATGCTCCAAGATCTTTAGATTCACGGATCATTCTGCCTAAAGTATCTCGATCTTTCAGTCTGAAACTCGTGTAAGGTCTCTTGCTTCTCTTCTTTTGTTGTTTGATCCCTTCTACGCATGGAGCATATATTACTGGGTCTACTCCTCCAGTCTTGAAGCTGTAGATTGAAATTTTCTTGCTTCTTGCTGACTCTGGTAGATTCCTACCAAAATATACAAAAATGATCTGAATGTATAAGTTAGCATGCTCATATCTTATGGATGCCTAACTATATTATGCATGAATGTTGTCAATTGAGAACCACTTGGATAAGCTTACATCATTAGGGAAGCTAAAAAAATTTCTTGCTTCACTTTTCAAAAACTCTTTTGCTGCCAAGGTAAGTCATCTCACACTCAAGTTCAATCTTCACGATCTCTACATTTTTTGATCTAAGGCGTCTTTTCATGTTTTCACTTTAGTTTGCTTTTCTCAAAGCGCTCTTGCGGGTTTTCACTTTGGTTTTCTATTTTCTTCTTTTTCTTTTTCCAAGGCGCCCTTTCGGGTTTTCACCTTGATTTTTTTTTCTATTTTTTCTTTTCTTTTTCCTTTTTTCCTCTTTTTTTGCCTTTTTTCTTTTTGCTTTTTGAAACAAAGTGAATGAGAGGTATTATAGCTAACGAAATCTTGATCTGACCAATCACATGCCGCCATGTTTAGGTAACATTGCAAATACCCAATCCTACAATGTTAAAGTTTTGCCAAATCCAAGAGCCTTTACAAAATGATGGTTCTCAACAGTAGAATATGGAGCTGCGGACATTCTCCTCCTGTCTTAAGGAACGACAATGGCTTCAGATGCAGTAATGTCATCATGGCTTAACGATGCCTCAGAAGAATCTAAAAAGAGTCTCGGAAACATCCTTAAACTTCATAAATTGTCTCAACTGAGATGCTACCAAGTGATCACGACTTGCAAGAATAATAGCATAGATAGCAATGATGTTCTCTTGATACACATAGGACAGAGAATGGACAACTTCTGATCATGATAATGTGTTGGCCTTGTGATTCCAATCATCTTGGCATGAGCATAGAGATAAAAATTAGTTCTTCGGGTGACGGACTTTGTTGTTAATATCAGTTCCAAATTTCACATTGTATGGAGACCCATTTCTACATATTTGTTGGCGTGGGATTCAACATTATCTTCACTTTATACTCTCTTCTTCACTATCCCCCAAGTCATGGTTCCCAAAAGAGACTGTCACCTTTGGAACAGAACACATTGTTTTAGACTGCTCTTTGTAGCATTGCCCCGCTCTTGAATTCAACTTTCATCTTTGCTCACTCTAACATCCACAAAGCTTTCTTATCTTGTTGTTCCTTAGAGGTAATGATTTTTGCTTTCTGAATAGTGTGGACCTTTAATGGATCGACCATGCTGCAGCTTTTGCCCAAAAGACGGCTCGTGTTCTCTCTTTTCCCTAGGGTTGTCTATGTTACTTTCTTGCAGCTTTGTTTAAATGTTTCTGACACTCTAAGTTGCGTCATTTTTTTCATCATACTTTTCATCATTAACCAAGTACCGAGGCCACCTCTTGTTCTGCCTGCACTTAATGGATTAGTACATCATAATAATACCCATAAACTCTTTTGCTTTTCTTTAATCGATTTATATGCAGGATGCTTGTTGAAACGATAAGTGAAAGGCTCAAAATATTATCTTACTAAATCGGAATAATTTGATAAGTCATGGCAAACAAAAGAAAAACAAAATTAGGCCCAGGAATATTAAGTGCAAGAGTGCCCTCGAACCAAATTGACAAGGATCAGCTCAAATGTGACCCCTTCCGCTTTATTCGAATTCTGAGAGAAACATTCCCATATTCCTAATTCTATCTCATTTAAGTGGCACTCTTTGCCTCACCAACTCAATCCTTCCCTCTTTTCTGATCTCAATCAAGCATTGGAAGTCTGGAAATCCTTGAAGAAAGGTTAACCCTGATAAGCGGGATGTATTCTGAAGACAAACTCTTCTTAATCCAACACCCGTATATGATCAAAATGGTCTTTTGAGGCTTGTAATGGGGCTTGGCTCATGGCTATGAAAGAAAGGATATATATGCTCAAATCAATATTTAAGGGTAATGAAACCAAGGATAATTTCTTCCAAGAGAAATCTTATTTTTGTGCTCCTTGATCTGAACATACTTGGATGAAATACTACTTTTCTTTTTTCTGTAAGTAATTGATATGGACAGAAGAAAGGTTTTTCCTTGATTTAATTCTGTCGAATAGGGGCCTTTATATAGGCTACAAGAGTTGGAATTAGACTAATAATAAAACTCTTATGTTAGGTAAAACTCTTACCAAGATAAGGCTAACTTAAAGTAGGACTCTAGCACTCCTAGTTAATCTATACAAGAGTAGAGATAGAGTTAAAGTCCTAATACAAGTAAACTATGTACATACAAATCTGCAGGAATAAAAGTTAAATATTAGAGTCCTAATACAAGTAAATATTAGAGTCCCATCGGCAATTATATTCCTACACTCCCCCACAAGCTGGCGTATATACATTGTATATGCCCAGCTTGGAAATAAACGCAGTAAATGTTGCTGGAGGCAAAGCTTTTGTGAGTAGATCAGCGAGTTGGCTAGCGGATTGGACGTATGATAGTCGAGCAGTCCCATTCTTGACTTTTTCGGCTATAAAGTGCCTATCAACTTCAACATGTTTGGTACGATCATGTTGAAATGGGTTCTTAGCAATTTTTATAGTAGATTGGTTATCACTAAGAATCTCAAAATCGCTAGCATTTCGAGGGTCCACTTCATTGAGAAGTTTAAGAAGCCAAAGGCCTTCACACATACCTTGGGCTAGTGCTCGAAATTCAGCTTCTGCACTACTTCGAGAAATGACATGTTGTTTCTTACTCTTCCATGTCACAAGATTACCCCAAAGAAAGGAACAATACCCAGTTGTGGATCTTCGATCTGTCAAATTTCCAGCCCAACTCGAGTCTGTATAGATCTTAACAGATATGTTAGTACTTTTCCGAAAAATTAAGCCATGTCCGGGCGTCTTTTTGAGATATTTGAGGACTCGATAAGCTACTGCCAAATGCTCTTTAGTGGGGCTGCTCATATGTTGACTTAAAACATTAACAAAGAATGTTATATCAGGCCGAGTAAGGGATAAATAAATGAGTTTCCCAACAAGCCTCTGAAATCTTTCTTTATCTCGAAGAGGAGGAGCTGCCGAGTTGAATGAAAGATTAGCATCCATAGGAGTATCAACTGGTTTGCATCCAAGTAAACCAGCTTCTTGGAGAAGATCAAGCACATATTTTCATTGATTAATGACTAATCCTTTCTGAGACCGAGCTACTTCCATTCCCAAGAAGTACCGAAGTTTGCCCATGTCCTTAGTCTCAAACTCCCTCTAAAGTGTTTGTTTGAGTTTAGAAATTTCTGCTTCATCATCTCTGGTGATGATAATGTCATCGACATAGACAAGTAGAAGGACCTTCTTCCCGTTCGAGCATGCTTTAAAGAAGAGTGTGTGATCAGCAAGGGATTGATTGTGTCCACTTTTGAGGATAACCATAGTAAATCTCTCAAACCAGGCCCGCGGAGATTGTTTAAGGCCATATAAAGACCGATTCAATTTACACACTTTCTTTGCTCCTCCAAAAGCTTGAAGTCCGGGAGGAATCTTCATATAAACTTCTTCAGCAAGATGCCCATTGAGAAAGGAATTTTTGACATCAAGTTGATGTAGGTTCCAATCAAGATTGACAGCAATGCTAAGAATAACTCTGACAGTATTAAGTTTGGCCACCGGTGCAAAAGTCTCAGTAAAATCAATGCCATGAGTATGTGTGAAACCTTTAACCACTAACTGTGCCTTATATCGTTGAATACTCCCATTTGAATTATATTTGATCACAAATATCCATTTGCATCCGACAGCTTTCTTCCCAGAAGGTAAACCAGTAATCATCCAAGTAGCAGTTTTTTCAAGTGTCGAGAGTTCTTCTTGGACAGCTCTCTTCCACCGTGGATCACTAAGAGCTTCATTAATATCATTAGGAATTTTGTGGGCATCAAGGCTAGCTGTAAATGCTTGAAAAGAGGGCATGAGAGAAGAGTAACCATCAAACTTTTGTATAGGATGCTTAGTACATGTTTGAACTCCTTTACGAATAGCAATAGGAAAATCATCTAAATTCTGTGAAGAATGCTTACTTGTCTCATTAATATGGGCTGCTGAATTCATATCCAATTCTTGGCGCGTAGTAGATTGCAAGATGGACTCATGGATTTGTTTTCGTCGGTTATAAACATGAACAATAGGTGGGACAGAAGTTGTGGACTGTTTTGTGACAGTTTCGGGTGATAGATCATGCTTGGAAGAAGAATGAGTGGGTTGTTCTGGCTGTTGTAAAGAAGGCGACAAATTTGATTTTGGGAAGGACAAGGAAGGTGTTATTACCTCGGAAAGTGGTGAGAGAGGTTGATAAGACTCCCTCTGAGCTTTAGTAGGTTGGAAGTAAGGCTCATGTTCAAGAAAAGTCAGGTCCATAGTAACAAAATATTTCTTGGAGGGAGGGTGAAAAACTTTATACCTTTTTTTCCTGGAGGAATACCCAACAAATACACATTTAATAGCTCGAGGGTTCAAGTTTGGATTTGTTTGGTTTGTGATTGTGAATGAAAGTACTACAACCAAACATTTTTAGAGGAAGAATAGAAGAAATAGGTTTGAAACTAGGGTAATACTTCAAGAACAAAGATTGAGGTGATTTAAAGGCAAGAACCTTACTTGGCATTCGGTTGATAAGATAAGTCGCAATCAATAAAGCTTCACCCCAAAGATAATGAGAAACATGGGTAGTAAAAAGAAGGGCTCGGGTTACCTCAAGGAGAGGACGGTTTTTTTCTTTCGGCAATACCATTTTTGTTGAGGGGTGTCAACACAAGAACTAAGTTGAACAATCTCATGTTTGTGAAAGAATGATCCCAAGGAGTGAGCAAAATATTCCCTACCATTGTCAGAATGAAACTGTTGTATTCGGGTATGAAATTGGGTTAGAACAATATTATAGAATTGTTCAAAGATGACGGGAGTATCAGATTTTTCTCGCATAAGAAATGTCCAAGTAAGGCGAGTATGATCTTCAATAAATGTAATAAACCACTTACAATGGATCGCATTTTGTACCCGAGATGGTCCCCAAATATCACTATGAATCAAAGAGAATGGATGCGAGGGTTTGTATTTAGATGGAGGATAAGGTTTCTTAGTATGTTTTGCAATAGAGAATGCATCACAATGAAATAAACTTGGTTTTGTATTAACAAACAATGAAGGCTGAAGTTTAGCAAGATAAATAAAAACTGGGATGACCTAAACGATTGTGCCATAACATAACAGGATTTAAATGCGAAACAGTAACTAATGTGGGAGAACTTTGAGAGAGTACGTAGAGCCCATTTTGCAACCTAGCTGCACCAATCCTCTTCTGTGAATTCAGTTCTTGTAAAGTACAACCAGAAGCATTAAAATAGCAATTGAAATCCTTGGATAATTTGCTCACAGAAATGAGATTAAATGTGAGATTAGGAACAAGGAGAGTATCCTCAAGGATTAAGTTATCCACTTGAATGGATCCGCGGCCTGTGATCTGAGAAATAGTCTCATCAGCGGTTCGAATAGTCGTACCAGTTGTCGGTTGAAAGGTAGAAAAGAGACTTCGATCCCCAATCATATGATCTGACGCACCGGAATCCAAAATCCAAATCGGAGTTGTTTTGGAAGTAGTAAGAGCAGAGGAGAGAGGAATACCGTCTTGTTCTGCAACAGTTAAATGAGCCTCACGAGTTCCTTGAAATTTCTCAAACAATTTCTAGATTTCCATCATATGGTCTTTAGTGAATCGGATACCAGAAGATGAAGATTTGGAGGGAGTCCGACCAAAATAAACGAGGCAAGAGGAGAAGGGAAAAAAATTTGTCTAAAAAGGACATAAAAAGTATTTTGTTGGTTCAAGAGGAGGGGAAAATTATCGGGAGGTGAGGGAGAGAAAAAATCTCGGAGAGGAAGAATAAAAAAATCTGTCAAAAAAGGGACAAAAAATTGCTAGGAATGTAATTTAAGCTTATACCATGTAAGTAATTGATATGGACAGAAGAAAGGTTTTTCCTTGATTTAATTCTGTCGAATAGGGGCCTTTATATAGGCTACAAGATTTGGAATTAGACTAATAATAAAACTCCTATGTTAGGTAAAACTCTTACCAAGATAAGGCTAACTTAAAGTAGGACTCTAGGACTCCTAGTTAATCTATACAAGAGTAGAGATCGAGTTAAAGTCCTAATATAAGTAAACTATGTACATACAAATCTGCAGGAATAAAAATTAAATATTAGAGTCCTAATACAAGTAAATATTAAAGTCCCATCGGCAAGTATACTCCTACATTTTCCTTTCTCTTTTTTGTGGATCGCTCTAGATTGCCCATTTCTAGGTTTTCACCCTAGAGTTCATTTCCTTTCGTTGAATTCAAAAGTGATCAATCCTCCATTTCTCCTTTAGATAGAGATTTATATTGAATGGAAGATCTCACTTGTGTATCTCGATTTTTCTTGCACTTTTTCAAATTTATGCTTTCTCTTTTCAACGGCTTCAAATATTACGTCAACAATCTTCAACTTGATTCAGTTAACTTTTAAACACAAACTTTCCCCAGTTTCTTTTTCTTATTTTCATTTCTTTTTCTTTTTTCTTTTCTTTTTTCTTTTCTCTTTTTGACTTTTCTTTTTCTTTTTTGACTTGATTCTGAATATGTGTCTTCATTCAACGTGCGTTTCTTGCTCTTGTACATTCACTTTTGTTTCTTGCCTCTAATTTTTAAGGCATCGCTATTATAGTACGATCAAAACCAAACATCTTTCACTTGCAAACAAACTTTCATCATTTTTCCCCCAGTATAGGGGTGATCCTTGGTTTGGGTTGAATCGGAAAAAAAATCATTATGCTCAAATGGGACAACAAATGATATTTTTCATATGGGTTAACTACTGAAATAGTCACTTATGTTTCCCCCAGTACAGAGTTGGTCACCGATTTTAAAAAACGACCAGTAAGGTCACTTACGTTTTTGGGGCGTAAACTTTTGGTCACTCAGTCGTTTGTTGCCATTAAACATTGACGACTTGTTGACCTGGCAGTGAAAAAATAAGGGTAAACTACTGCAATGGCCACTAAACTTTATCCCATATACATTTATGCTCCTCAATTTTAAAAAATAAACATTATGGTCACTATTGAAAATGTTTCTTTATAATTTTACCCTTGAATTTTTAAAAATTCATTTTTCAACCCTAAAACTTTACAATCAATTAGTACAATAATATTATAAAGTCTTAAATGAAAAACAGGTGCCCAAAATGTAACCCCCTCGACCCGGCCTAGCCACCAAACCGCATCAAACAGGTTACACAGGGAAAACTTAAGAGAAACCCATTAAGGCTTCACTCCGATTAGCAACCCTAATTTTCCTTTTTTATAACTATTATAATTTAATCTTGTCTAAATGCCATTTTAAAACCTATGTGATGAGACTAGTAGCGGGAAAGCAAAACATGAGCAAGAACCACTAGAAACGAGCTTTTGAGGCTACTTGTACATTTTTAAAACAGGCTGTATCAATACGCTAGGGCCCGTATCGATACGCCTTCAACGGTCAAAAATCCCAAGTCAACCTCAAGAGGTCGTTCCGATACGCTCAAGACTATACCAATACGGGCGTATCGAAACTGCCTCGAGGGTTTCAGAATGCCAGCTTGTATCGAAACACCATTAAAACGTTTCGGAACCGCAAATTCCAGTGGCAAATCGTACTGATACGCGCCCAACCCGTATTGATAAGACAAGGCCCTTTCAGGTCCCCGTTTCGATACAACCTCGACCGTATCGAAACGGTGGGCCTAAAATGACTGAATTTGCTGGTTTAAGCCAATTTGAAACCGCTGAAAGGCATCCCAACAACATACAACACTCAACAAACTCAAGGCAACCAATGATACTCATCAAGACATGCTAGAAACACATCATGGCAAAACTTAACATAACAAGATTAAAAAGGAAAGCCATACTTTGAATAAAATCCAACAAACAACCAAAACTCACAACAAGTCATGCTCCAACATAATAAGAGCCTTTACAAGTCTATATAGGCATATCAACATATCCCAAACTGCAAGGAGTTCTAGCAACATCTCCAAAACAAAAGGGTCTATCCCATTGCTATATACTAGTTATTATGTCGAAAAACATACTTGAGAAAAAACGACCTCCTTGGTCACTCCCTTGTTCCCTTGGCTGCACCGAGACACTACGGATTTGCATTGTTGGAAAGAGGAGCGTAAGCAAGAATGCTCAGTGAGTGGTGCTCAAAACAGTAGCTACAACAATGCAGTTTTAAAACCATAGTTTGCTTGAAACCAAAAACAATTTCCAAATCATTTTTCTCATGCTTGAACACACAACAACCATGCATTTAACATATCGTGCATTTACCGAATGCATCCACAAGCCACAAGCTTACCTCATGCTCATTCTATCATACATACAACGTAACCAACTATATGCATAAGCGTAAATGGAAATGAACAATATAACATGCTTAACATGAGAATTTAGAGCACCATGGGTATATTGACATTTAACACTTTTACTCAGATATGCGGATAGTTCTCAAAACCACTGGACACTTTCGGTGGAATCTCACATCACAGTACTCACTTGTCTAGTAAAACATAGCTTCCGGTGGAATCTCACATCACTGTACTCCTCCTTAGTGGAATCTAGCATCACTAAGGCCACGCGCGACTTTTACCCCGAGTGCACTCTCATCCTATTGGTCGGCCAACTATATATGGTAATAAGATTTCACATTGTCAATAACCCACCAAACCAACACTTACCTCATGTTCTCATGGTCACAACCATAACCGACATGGGATCAATTAAAGCAATCATATGCATAACACAAGGATATTCATGGAAAACATGCACTATGGAAATCATTCATAACACATAGTAGAATTTATCAAAAACAAAGACTAAAATGCTTAAAACTTATTCTTGAGCTTAGATTGGCTTATCAAGCTCAATCTAAACCCCCGAAGCATATCCTTCACAAAGTTAAGGTTTAGAAAACATTTCCACTCACCAGCCAACAAACAAGAAATAGCGAAAACAACGATTCAAGCTCCCAAATCACCCGGTATCGCATCCGAAGAGCCCAAATCTGTTTCCTCTACTTCTAACAAATTCAAAAATGGAGCATTAGACCCAATTCAAGCCCCCAAACTTGCAACAACACAGAAACTCAACATTTATCATCAAAACCAAACGATTCACAACAGAAAACACTTGGAAACATTATCAAAATGACTCAAACCAACTAGAGGCCAAAACTCAATGAAATTACCATCAAAACCACACCTTTCAACATCCAAAACACTTACCCAAAGTTTAGGAACCATCAGCCCAAAGTTCTTCACAAGAACAAACCAAAAACCCAAATTTTCAACTCCAAAAACCTCTCATTTTTGCTAGATTCGGGTTTCCCATTATTAAGCCACTATTCCAACATTATTTGAACATCAAAGCAAGGTTAAAAAACTTTCTTGGAAACAAGCTTAAACAAAGAGTTAAGGAAAGATTTCATCAACAACTAGTTTAAGGAAGCGAAAATCAAAACAAGAAAAAGATTACCTTGACAGCATGCTTGGATGAAATGCTTGAATCAATGGAATAGTGGAAAATGGTGTTTTGGGGAAGATAACGTGAAAATGGGTTTTAGAAAGATGGTGGCTATTTTCAAAAATCCTTTCTAATTTCAAAATTCCCTTTTTACCCTTTATCTTTAAAATCCTTAAAGTTGTTTATTATAAATGGTTCCCCAAAATTAGTTTAACCCGAACCGGTTTAACCAAACTCGATTATCTCTCGGGCCCTAAACTCAGGCGTTACACAAAGTATACCCTTTTTAAATTTTAGGTGCCCAAATTGCTCCTATTTAATAACTAAACTTTCAAATTGCTCCTATTTTTTCACTCTAAATTATTATTATTATTATTATTATTATTATTATTATATTATTATTATTATTATTATTATTATTACTATTATTATAACATGACATGTTATTTTTAGGAAAAACTACACCGGTGGTCTCCAAACTATTATTGTCTTCCTATTTTGGTCCCAAAACTATATTTTTTTGCAAAATCATCCCTTCTGTTACATAGTTCTCCTATTTTGGTCCTCTGTCGTTAAAAACTAACGGAATTGCTGACGTGAAATTTTTTTCTTATTTTTTAAATATTTTTTATTATTTTCTCTCTCCTATATATATATTATTTAAAAAAATTTATTCAGACTAATGTGGTGGTGGCACGTGCCACCACCATAACAAAGAAAATAAATTCAATGCAAGGGGAACTAAGATTTGAACCCATGTCCCCTAGCTCTAAAGTCATTAAGCTAACCACTGGGCTAAACTCTAAGTGCTAATGTGTTTTAGCACAAATTATCTTTAAAGCAATCAAAAGAGCGTTGTATAAATTTACCTGCTACTACTTATTTTCCTGGTTTTGCTTTCTTTAACTCATGCAGACCCATAAAAGTTCCAAGCAACTTCTAAAACCTTCTTTCATGCTTAGGGTAAAGCAGTTTACCCTTTTCATAACTAATTTACAAAGCCAAAAGTGGAAAAGAAAAAAAATAATGTAGAGCTGACCTTTTAAATTATTAATAATCTCTCAATTTTTTGTTGTACTTACCTGAATTTGTCTCAATTTTAGGGTTGCAGTTGAGTCTCTTGAAGCTGAAAAATCAGAATTGCAAAAGAGACTCACAGAAGAGGTTCTGCCTTTACCCACCCTATCTAGCAACAAGTTTTTTGAACTTTTCATATAAGTCATCTTTCTAATGTAGATTGAAGGTAATACTATTCTTGAAGCCAGCTTGGAAAAACGAAAGAAGGCATTGCATGAGCAACGGTTAGCTCTTGAGAAAGAGGTATGTTTATCAGGTGATTTTTTTTCTTTGTTTATTTCTTCTGTGTTGTCTTTTATTTTCATGCATTATGTTAGATATTTGTTTTTGCATTTCTTTCTTTCCTCTTCAATATCGAATCTTTTTTCACATAGCTTAGCTAAAACAAGTCCTAATTGTATGAAAGTAGTACCAGTTAACAAATTCAGTTTTTCTTTGAAATCCGAACCTCTTTACCTACTTATTGGAATTTAGTGTTTAATTTGTTAGCATGAAAGTAGTACCAGTTAACAAATTCAGTTTTTCTCAAAGTCATGTAAAGGTACATTCCAATAAATGGTCAAATGTAGATTATATCCCACTGCTCTGTCGACTGTCGGTGCAGTATCCTAATCTGGTCTCTTAAGCAGTTTTTCTTTATCTTAAACGTGCTTCTCCTGGTTATGTTGGAATCTGTTTTGAATGGAATTCTCTGAGCCAAGAACATGCCTCTGCAGAAAATGAATGTGGACAAAGCGGAACCTGAGACAGTTTCAAACAAGCGCTATACTAAAAGTAATTCCAAGAAGTCAGGTATGAAGGGAGAGGTATGTTTTATTCTACTTTGACACGATACCAAAATTATATCAAGCTGTAATGCAGTTTCCTAGAATTTGAATCCATCACCATCAAAATTATTGCTTTAGAGATAATTTATGCTAAAACATATTAGCACTTGGAGTTCAGCCCAGTAGTTAGCTCGATGACTTTAGAGCTAAGGGATATGGGTTCAAATCCCAGCTCCCCCCTAACATTGAATTTATTTTCTTTGTTATGGTGGTGACACGTGTCACCACCACATTAGTTTGAATAAAAAATTTAAATAATGTATATATAGGAGAGAGAAAATAATAAAAAATAAGAAAAAAAATTCCACGTCAGCAATTTCGTTAGTTTTTAACGACGGGGACCAAAACAGGAGAACTATGTAACAGAAGGGGCGATTTTGCCAAAAAAATATAGTTTTGGGACCAAAATAGGAAGACGGTAATAGTTTGGGGACCACCGATGTAGTTTTCCCTTATTTTTATTATTGTTAAATTAAAAATAATTTAAAAATAAAATATAACCAATTTTATTATTATTAAATTTAAAATATTTTAAAATAAAATAAAACCAAATTTATTATTATTAAATTTAAAATAATTTAAAAATACTACTTCTTAAAATAATTTAGGTGTCTAAAGTATTTTTGTAAAAATAGGTGCCCAAAGTTTTGATAATTACAATTTTAGGTGCTCGATTGTTAAATGGGTGTTAAAAAATGACATGTCATGTAATAATAATAATAATAATAATAATAATAATAATAATAATAATAATAATAATAATAATAATAATAATAATAATAATAATAATAATAATAAATAAAAAATAATTTAGAGTGAAAATATGAGGAATTTGAAAATTTAGTTATTAAATAGGAGCAATTTGAGCAACTAAAATTAAAAAAGGGTATACTTTGGGCACCTATTTTTCATTTAAGCCTTTATAATATTATTGTACTAATTGATTGTAAAGTTTTAGGGTTGAAAATGAATTTTTAAAAATTCAAGGGTTAAATTATAAAGAAATTTTTTCAGTAGTGACCATAATGTTTATTTTTTAAAATTGGGGAGCAGAAATGTACATAGGATAAACTTTAGTGGCCATTGCAGTAGTTTACCCTTATTTTTTTGTTGTCAGGTCAGTAAGCTATCAATATTTAACGGCAACAAACGGCTGAGTGATTAAAAGTTTATGCCCCGAAAACGTAAGTGACCTTACTGGTCATTTTTCAAAATCGGTGACCAACTCTGTATTGAGGGAAAACATAATTGATTATTCTAGTAGTTAACCCTTTTCTTATTTTCTTTCTTTGTGAAGGGAGATGAAGGAATGCCAAATTTCCTCCCATATACGGATAGCTTCGAAGAAAAGCAACCTTCAGGTGGTAGATGTTTTGGGTTATCACTTTATTCAAGGACCTTAGTCAACAATGCCTAAGAGAAAAATTCACTCATATTTTATATTTGGGATTCTCACATGATTTTTGAACATTCATTAATGTCTTTTCGTTGGCCTAAATAACTTGGAAGAGAACCACATTTTGAAATTGATCTCTGAATTTGATTCTTGATCACTCTTGCCATTAATATTTAGGGACCAGATAAAAAATGATAGAGAAGATATATACATATATGTATGGGAGAACAAAACTAACCCATAACAAAGAATAAATGAATTATTTAAAAGAATCAAAGAATGCAAAATGCTTGCCATTTGAAAAAAAATTATGTAGAAAACAAGCATCATAAACAAATAAATCGATTAACCTCCCTAACAAATGACCCCTAATGCCCGCGGGCAAAAGCGATTGGGATGGTTTAGGGTATTATTTTACAACGGTCCTAAAATTGCAAACAGATCTCATGTGGTCAAACTGTCAACCATTGATCAAGGAAACCCTGAGTGAATTTCAACCATTCTAATTCTATCAACATTCCTTCACTTATTTTCTCTGCCAGCACAAAGACATGTCCCTTTTTGCTCATGTTCTAATGTCTTCATCGGTTGCTTGCTTTTTTCCATTCTGTTTACGAGTTTCTTGTTTCTTCAATCAGTTGCTTGCTCTTTTCTATAGAATACCCAATCATCCGTATATGGATACTAACAACTGCTCATGGTCAACACTTAAATGAACTCTGCTTTCCAAGATGTTGGTTGGAAGTATTGAAACTTTTAACGGGCATGTCTGTTCGAAGCTTCTTCCTTGACTGCAGCTGGTTCTCAATTAGTTTCACCTTGCTTTTTCTTTTCTTTCTTTTCTTATCGCCTTTTCACCATTCGATTTCCTAGCAACTCAATCACATTGGCTCCGGTTAGGTGATTACATCTTGAATTACAAATCTTAATGGACTGTCCTTCAATGTCGGCTTCAAAATTCCTTGGTTCAAAAAGTTTTGAACTTGTCGCTTGAAAGTGAAACAATCTTCAATATCATAATCATGAACTCCATTATGATCTTCTCAAAGATTTTCGATGATGTAACAGCTTGAATGGCAAGGCTTTGAAGGTTTCAAATAATATGGTGAAGCCTTGAGCAATTTGAAGTAAAGCTCACGATAAGAGACATGAATGGAGTCTGGTTTAGTCTTCAATCGTCCACTAACACGAGCACCTTGAGCATTTGACTTTAGAGTATTCTTTAGTGAAGGAAATGTCAAAGAAGTAGACGTTCAAACATTACTCTGATTCTTATTGAGCCCGAACTGTAGCGGATCACTTTCAAATGTCTGTTGTAGACTACACCTTTTATCCTAATTCTTTCAGCATGAAATAGTCTTTTATAACATCGAAGTTCTCCACATAATAAATGCACATTTTTGATGAAATTATTGACTCTGTTTTGGATTTATACCCAAAAAAAAACTTCAAGGCACTATTGTTAAAATGTGGATTCTACACAAGGTTGGGCACCAGCTCTAAATATGGCATTGGACTAAGAATAACAGTATCTATTTTCTTGTTGAACCATTTAATCTCTCTATCTTGAGTTTTTGTACTCTTTGCTCCTCTCGTAGTTAGTTCCTTTGTGAGAAAAAATCAATCTTCAACTGGATCCTCGACTTTCATCACTTCAGAGAAAAGGTTCTACAGTCTCTCAACTTTTCTAGATTCATCATGTATTCAATCTGTCATTGAACCATTGATCAACATAATCTTTGGCAGAAACACCATAATTTAGCTTTATTCGGTCCTTTCATGTTTGTCTACTGGTCTACCTTCATCTCAGGGTCTTCAGAATTTTCAGTGCGTTCACTTCATTATTTCCTTCTAATTTATTGGATTCCTTATAAATACCCCGACTTTATTGACCCGAGTTTGCTTCTTTTTTACCTTGATTTTTGCTCTTTATTATGTCTTCTTCTTTTTTGCATTTTTACTCTTTTTCTTCTTCTTTGTTTGCTGCTTTTGTTTTTGACATTTGTTTTTTTTGGTCTTTTGATTTTTCTCTTTGACTTTTCTTTTCTTTTTGTAAGAAGAATCATTCAGGCTGGACCCTCATGTGAGATGTGATACTGCTTGCTTATCAATATCATTACTTTTGTTTGAAATATTTTTTCTGGCTTCCCTAATTCTAGGCAAAACGACAGCTCAAATTACCTATTCGTTCTAGATCTGATCAATCTTTTGCTCAACTCCACCCAATTGGTCCTAATTAACTTTCTGATATTGCTTCTCAAAATATTGATTTACTATTTTCACACTATTATCTGAAAAATAATGTAATATTATTTAAATAAAATACAATTAATGTATTTTTTTAGAAAATGATGTTATTAAAAATTGCAATGATCTTCTAAAATGCAATGTTTATGCAATGCAATGCATGAATGCACGAGGTATCGATTTCAAGGACTAGTCTTTAGAGCAACATCCACTAGCCCTCGTTCTAGGTTAATCACTTCGTTTCACTTCTGAGTTAGCGTCTTTTCTAGCTTGGTGCTGATGTCAAGGTGTTGTTACAAGTTTGTGGCTTCAATGGATAAAATCTGCACGAATCGGGTGACTTCCCGTGCATGACTTCTGAACTTGATCATTTGATGACTCTGCCTTTGGATAATCTTTCAAATGTTGTATGACACTTTCCAATTATTTCACCTTCTCTATCTTTTAGTTAAAGATTGACTTTTCTTATTATTATATCCTTTCAATTATTTTCTCCAGCTTTGGAACTTGTGATGACACTACTGGTCTTAAAACTTACTCTCCCTTTAATTTATGTTCGACTTGGTCGTTCAAATCCACTAATTTTTAAATCTTCTCTAACTGTGCTTTTAACCTCTTCACACAGCTTTTTGTGGATGCTTGCACTCTGTCACGTCATTCTCATAGGTACTAATCTTTTCTTGAATTGAGTCTTCTCTGATTGGGTCCATATCGTCGTATTGTCTTCTTCTTGTCTATCAGACTCATTGGCCACTATGAATACTACCTAACTTGACTAACTCTCGAATCGATACCTCTGAGTATGCAAAATGATGTCAGACATATAAAAAGAAGACAAAACAAAAAAATAAAAAAAAAACAGTGTCAATATTATGTATTAATATGGAAAACAAATAAACAAATTATCGACATGAAAAAGCACATTATATTCAAGAAAGAAAATAATCAGAGAAATGCATTTAAAACTGGCAGCACTTGTCCTAGGTCCCTATCTGGCTCTAGAGGGGTGGGCTTCTAAAATAGAATGTGGGCTTTATTCTAGACTCTTGGTTCCTGAATTGTCGTTACTGTCCACAACGACGATAAGACATCGATCTGGTAGTATAGGTCCTTTATAACGGAGACGTGGGCCCCACAACGCATAAGGTTAGTATACCGAAAGAAGACAAAAATCCAAACTCGGAGCTGGAGAGCATCACGTCGAATATTATCTTACTCTCACTTAAGGGTGAAAAACTCGGGTCGAGGATTTATGCATGAATGACAGATATATCATACACAAAAACTACCCTTATTTTTCTTGAAAATCCATCAAACAATTCTTTTAGAAAAAATTAAATTCAGATTAATGTTTGAAATGTCAAAATGCCACATAGAGTTAATTAATAGGCTTAACTCTCAATTTTCTCCCCAACAGAGTCGTCAAGCTGTCGTGGCCGTTTTTTGAGACCCGTTTGCGTAAAAATGGCATGACGATTAGGGTTTTAAAAATCGGGGTTTCTCATTTTAATTTGGTCTTGAAATTAGGGATTTTTCCAATTTTAGTCAAATTTCCTTTATTTGCTTAATAATCATTTTGGAGTCGCCACCAGTCAATTTGGTAGACCGGACACCATAAAAAGTAAACTAGAGATTCTTTTAATTAAATTCGGGTTCGGGAGTCGATTACGTGTAGAGAAGGGTTGGCACCCTTACAAACGCTCGTTTATTGGTACCTTATTAATTCCTCGTGGCATTTTGACATTTCGAACATTAATCTGAATTTATTTAAATCTTTTAATTGTTAAACGAATTCCATTTCGAATGGGAGTATCATTTTGTAAAAAAATACATTTTGGACGAATATAAGTTATGAAACGTCCAATTACATTAGGACATTTCAATTTATATTCAAAATATATCTTAACACAAAAGGTTTAATGCATGACCAATTATTTGGTTGTTCATTTTAAGTGAAACCTAATTAGGGCTCCATTAATTAATTAATTAAAATTCTATGAATATTATCAAGTTTTAGGGTTTATGAGATAACACCCAAATAATTGGGCACTACCCATATTAAACCCTAAATCAATAATATTCCTAATTATTTGTGATTCTAATTATGTATACTTAATTCCAATTTAATTAAACTAATTATGTGAATACTATTTTCTAAGTTCAAATGACAGATTAAATATTTAACTAAAATACTCCCTTGATTGACATCTCATTGCAATGTGACACTAATCAAATTAGAGTATTAAAGTGTTCATTTAATACTCACTTATTTTTAAAATTTCCTTCCTATTTAAATTAATTAAATCAATTAAAATACTTAAACTTAAGAGGCTCTAATTATCAATATTAATTCGGTGACCAAATTATCTAATTAATAAAATTAGATGCTCAATTTAAAATGTGCAAACAAATATATGAATAATTAAACAATCAAACAAATAATTAAAGCTGAAAAGAGGACTAAATTGCATTAAAAGCAGACTTCAATAGCAAATTTTACAAAAAAAAAGGGACCATATTGAATTACAGAACAAAACTTAAAGGATTGAAATAATAATTTGCCCAAATTCTCTAAATCACGCGGATCCTACCCGACCTGGTCTCCACCCGCGCGAATCCCCTCTCATTGAAACGTTGTCGTTTTGTAAAGGATATTTAAACCCATTTTTAGACCAAAATTTGTCCTTCCTTTCTCATCTTCTCAAAACCACTCTCTCTAACTCTCCCCTCTCTTAAAGCTCTCTATCCACTAACACTAAAACTAAATTTCACTTCTTGAAAATGGATCAAAGTCGTCTTCTTCACAAAACTAAACGTTGTTCTTCATATTTTTCACATTTGATCCAAAACCACGCTTCACTGGTCGCCAAACTCGTTATCCAGCCGCCGGACCGCCTTGACAACCACCGCGAGATATCCGCCAGCCACCGCGAGTTGAACGCTAGTCACCGTCGATCACCACTGTTCGAACCTAAAATTCCTAAAAACCTGATTTTTACCCATTAAAACTTTCTAAATTTACCTCGATTCGTAAGAATCTAGCCCAAACTTCACCCGATCTAATCTATGCTACTTAGACTCAACCTCCGACGAACTACTCCGGCGACCATTTTTAGATTCAAGTTTTCATTCCCGTTTCATATGTAAAATAACATGTTGTTTTTGTTTTTTTTTTTCAAGGAATTTAAATCAGAATGAGATTGTACTTTCTTCAGCGGTCGAAATTGAGTTTCGGACAATTTCCACGCGATCCGTCGAGCTCTCCAGTGACCGGCATGCTTCCCGGCACGACGACCGTCCAACTTCAATGACCATTCGAATCCTCGAACGGTTCGGCTCGCAAAAAAAGGTCTTCTCTCCCTTCACGGTGATGACGCGGTAATTTCAGCGACATTTTCGCCGACCGATGAACTTCCCGGCTACTGTTGACCTTCTCCGACAGTTCACCGGCGACTGTTCAGCTTCCTCCGGCGACCCTTGGCTCTTAGACTGGTTCGAAATCCAAGGTAATTTTCTCTCTCTCTCTCTTATATTTATTATTATTTAGTTTTATGATAGGTATGATGATGATTAATTACGGGCATCATTCCTAACATAAAGTTTTTCTCTCTTATTTATAGGTAGGTGGGAGATGATGCAATGGTCGATGTCATCGTGGGGCTTGATCCACGTGAAGGGGCTGTTGGCTAATAAGAGGATGCCACGTGTCCTATTATAACCGAAATTTGGACGGGAAACTTAATTCTAGGATCAGATTTGTGTTTCTTTTGGGAGACTCGTGTTTGTTTGGTGTTTGGGATATTATAAATGGGCCTTTTTTAGTATATATGGGTTTGTATCTAATGTTTGGAATGTAAATAAACACTAAGTTGGATTTTTATTTATTTATGGAATATTTTTTGGATTTATTATTTACTTATATTTTTTAGTTTTATTTATAGTGAAAATATTGTATATTTTATGCCCGGACAAAATAGAGTATTACAATCCTCATAAATCACTTGTTCATACAACAAAGTGCGGAAAGATTTAGAATGCAAAAAAGAAAAATGGAGATACAATCACAACGATTACATGGAACAGAAATTAAGTAAAACAATGTCTGTGGAAGCATTGAAGTCTTTAGAGTCCAGACGCAGGGTTAAAAGAGTGCTACATAAAAATGATAAAAAGAAATGGGTTGTTGTGTATAAAATACAGAGTCTACATACAAATTCATAAACCTGAGCAAACTAATTCTTTGTATTCATCAACCATTCTTAGATACTCCAAAAAGCATTAAAACCAAAACAATTAGAAAACAGAAAAAGATGAGGAATCACTTGGGAAGATAGGCCCAATTAACAGCACAACAAACACAGTTTAGCACTGCCATTCATATACACTCTTGTAATTAACAAGATAACAAAAACAGGCTGCAAGATTTCAATCAATACACAATGGCGAATCCAACATATTGAAATGCTACAACGTTTTTAATTAAGAAAACATGTTCATCTGAAAAAAATAAATGATAAAACAACGAAAAGTGGAATCTTTTTAATACAATATTGTAAATACCAGCACTGTAAGTCCTTCAAGAATCAAGATCCGCTTCGACGCCATCCCGAATGTACATGCATACGTAACATCAAAACTTACAAAAGAAAACAAAAATTAAAAGCGAGAATTGAAGAGACTGAACCTCAAAGAGTTTGAGACGTTGATTCTCTCATACCCGCCCAAAACTTTTTCCTTCAACCCATACTAAAAGGGGAGGATCAACAACATCTCTGTGAGGTTCAATCTCTTCAATTTTCGCTCCTAATTCTTCTTCTGTTTTTGTAAGCTTAGCGGAACAGAGTATATGATTGTATTGTGTGATCATATATATGATTGAGTTGACGGCGGTATACTATAAAGGAGGTGATACCTTGAATAATTCTAAGCCCTAACATTAAATTCTAAGCCCTAACATTGAATTCTAAGCCCTAGATTCTAAAAATTACACTATAACCTTAATTTCATAAACTCTAATCTTAAACTCTAACCTTAAACATTAACACTAAACCTTAAATTAAAATTTTTAGTGTGAAGAATTAACAAGGACACCAAAAAAAGTAGAGAATTTTTATTCCAAAAAATAACACACTTTGGAAGGGAATCTATTGGAGGAAAATTGATAGTAATTATTTTATGGACTCTTTCATTATGCTATTTATAATTATACGATGTTACTGGGGTTTTGGACATGTGTGAGATGAGCGACTGTATAGGGCCCCAAGAAAAAAGTGCCCCCAAATGAGTTAAATTAAATATTTATATGGAAAAAATAAAAAAATGATTTAATAAATTATAAAAAAAATAAAAAATGACTTTAAAAAGGGTCACATAATATATTTTTTACTAAGATAAAAATATCTTTTAAAAAAAACATTATATATTTTTGAGATTATAAATTAAAATACATCGTTTTAATAAATTGTATAAGGCCTCGTAAACCTTTGAACCGCCCTTGTAATGTTATATAAGTTGTTTTTTGTCAGTAAATTATCTCAAAAAAATTAATCTAAAAATTTTGATTTTTAATAAGATTCATATAACGAGTAAAACCATGTTTCTATAATTTATACATATCATCCATTTTTCTTTAATATCCCTCTAGTTTTACAATGTCAAGAGCTTGTAGCAACCTACGCCCATATGATGTGATTGGGTCTGCTTAAAGCCTTAAACTTGTAAAGATGGAGTCATGGAGAGGTGTGGTGTGTCCTGGTCATCCGGCTTTGGGTCAAAACCTAAGAAAATTCTAACCTAATTTATACTTTTATTTGCTTATTTTATTCTCATCACAAAATTTTATTTATGACTTTTCAAAGTTTTCATCTCCTCAGTTGCCACCAACATACATTGTTTTTTTTTAATCATTCTGAAATTTCATACAGTTTCACTTTAAACTTTTTGAAATGTTCATTTTGATCGTTGTAATTTTAATTTCCTTTTAAAGCATTGAACTATACTTATTTTTCAAACAAAAAGATATTATATAAATTTAATGCTTTCTACGCATTATTTTATTTAAATATCTCAATTTTTGAAAAATTTCATTTTAGTCTATATATTTTAATTTTATTCATTTGTTCCTTTCCCAAAATTTCATTTCACCCACTTTGATCCCTAAAACACCGTTTTGTAAAAATATTTTGATTTTTTATTTTTTTATTTTATTTCTCATAATTTTATTTTTTACAATTTGGTCCAAAAATATAAAAAGTAACCCAGTCATCGACAACTAACAGTTATTGATGACTCCCCTCGATAATAAAGAAAATTAGTATCTCACTAAATATTTTCTTATATGCACTATTATCCAAATTTTTTATTTTCAATATTTCCCCAAATTCAATATATTATTAAGCTTGAGCTCATTTGGTTTTAATCTTAGCATATCATAAGTAGGGGTGGCAATCGGGTGGAGAATATCCAAAAATCGTGTGGATCTGAACCGACATGTATAGGGAATAATCAAAACCTTCACTCACGGTGACGGGGACGGAGAAATTTTATCACAGAAGCTCAAATGGGGATGGGAAGGGGAATGCTACATCCGAACCGTAGAGATAATTGAACCGTACTCGTATAAATCAATGTGGGGATCCCCGAAAAGTATCCGCAGGGATCCACGATATTGTACAAAGTTGGATGGCCATAAGGGTAATTTACCCATTTTTAAACAAAATTCTAATCTCCCATAACATGAGCATGACCGACTGGAGTAAGTTTGAAAATTTTCCGTAAATTTTATAAAAATAATTAGAAAGTGATCCATACATCGTTGTAAACATAATTCAATCTAGTTTTGTTTGAAATACACGTTGATCGATTTTGACATGTATTTTAAAATATATGAATATTTGAATGTTGAAAGGTCATAAAAGTTTAGCAGCAGATTTTTTTGAAAACAATTTTAGAAGTGACTTTGAAAAATCACCAAAAATTCCCCAAGATAAATCATGAAGTGAGTCTTATATTTCTATAACTATATGGAAGTCTAGATTCATTTAAAACAAACAGTTTTTTATTGTGAGTTATATATTAGAAGTTATTAATTTTTGAGTGAACAAAGGTTAGAAAAAAAGACAGCATATTGTTTCCAAAAACAACAATGACAGTGACTTCAGAAATTCACCATAAATCGTACGATTAAACTTAGAAGAGGTAATTTATATGGTTAGGAATATTATTGAATCTAGTTCCTTGTAGCACAAACGGATCATGATTTAGAAATGTAGATATTTAGTTACATTTTTTTCTTTTAAAGGTAATATAAACAGTCATGTTTTAGTAATTAATATTTTAATCATGTTTTATAGTCTTAAAATTGTTTGTTTGTTGCTTGTAAAATTAAAATTATCATAGATTTATATCTAATGTACGAGCGGTGGAAACTTTAGTTTCTACAAGGGTCTTAGTTTTAGGGTTTAGAGACTCGGTTTTATAGTGTATGGTTTATGTGTAATGGTTAAAATTTAGAGGCTATGGTTAAGATTTAGGGTTTAAGTTTTATGGTACTATGTTGAGGATTTATGTTTTAACCTATAAACCCTAAATTCTATTCACAATCATCAAATTCTAAAACTACTTAACCTAAACCCCTAAACCATAAACTAAGTACCTAAACTCTAAAAGTAAGACATTTATGGAAACTAAAAGTTTCCACCAACTGTGTATCAAATAATTATTCATTTATCATTTATGTTTGTAATTTTTTGTAATTTTGAAGATTTAATGTTGTTTATTTGTTTAAATGTATTAAATTTTGTTTATTTTTTGAATATGAAGATTAATCGAAACCCGTAAAAATCCGTAAAGAATAAGTATGAAAATAAAAAAAATCTCTAAATTATTTAATAGAATTTTTTTAAATCGCACCTACAAATATTAGAGAAAGGTGGATAATGAAAAACCGTACCTACCTGGCCGTTGCCGCCCTTAATAAGTTCGATAAATTGTGATAATGAGAATTCTACATATCCAACGGATTATTAGAAAAGGACCCCGCCAACTGGATCCAGATCACAGGTGGGGCCCGTGAGCGCACGATACTGATCCCGTAAGAAGCACACCTGAACATAGCTAGTCTTACATCGCCACGTCTCTTTTTTTTTTTAATTTTTCTTTTTATCGGATTTTTCTACCATGCGGCAGCTTAATATGCGGCTAATATACGGCGTTACCGGAAACATGATTGTGTATATAATGTAACCGGTAAAGCGGTACCGGATATGTGGATATCAAATGATAAAACCGGTAAAAACCACTAAAAAATGATAAAATAATGGTAACCGACAAATTTAAGTAAAAGGTCAGACATAATAAAACCGGTAGCGTCTAATTTGTTATAAGGTATATAATGTATTCGGTAACGCGGGTACCGGATATGTTATATTCGAAAGTTTCCATACTTTTGAAAAGTTTATCGAAACTTTTTTTCAATGGTTGAATTAGAAAGTTTCCATACTTTTGAAAAGTTTTTCGAAACTTTTTATCAATGGTACCGCATATGTTGAATTCGAAAGTTTGCATACTTTTGAAAAGCTTTTCGAAAATTTTTATCAATGGTACCGGATATGTTGAAATCGAAAGTTTGCATACTTTTGAAAAGTTTTGCGAAACTTTTTATCAATATATGGATACTTATATTAAATGTTTGGATACTTCTATGAGAGGTAGAGATACTATCGAAAAAGTATGGAAACTTTATAAAAATTATGGAAACTTCTATTAAATCGTTTATATGAATTAGAATCAAGAAAATAGTAGTGCATCAGATAGAAAGGAAAAGATTACAAAATGAAAAGATTACAAAACGATATGGCAACGGAAATAAAAAGAAATTGAGAAGAAACAAAAGATTGATCTTCTAATATTTATGTGCAATACAAAGACCAAGCCGGATTGTTTCCAATATCATGTAATAGAGTTTTATGATATTGGAAACAATCTGGCATGGTCTTTGAACTGCACATAAATATTAAACCATCAATCTTTTCTTTATTCTGAATTCATTGTCCCTTCAAGCCTCCTCCCTTCAAGCCTCCTCCCTTCAAGTCCCCCTGCCACCCATGGAACTTGTTCCAGCACCAGCTTGCTGTCCAACCATCTCTGCATATGGTCGCATCTCAAACTGGACCTTTTGGTTGCCTAATGAACAAATTTTTTTTGCATAAGTATGAGCAGAAGAGTATCTTGTTATTAATAATAGAAGAAAATGATAGAGAAAACCTTGGAGATGGTGGTTGAAGATGTGTATGTCTTCTTTTTCAGCCATGTAACCATATAGTTGGCGCTGGCTGGATGGAGGGGAAGGAGAATGACGTTGCCAAGCATCTAACCCGAAACCTTGGGCAGCAAACTGGTTATGCAGACGCTGAGCATCTAAATAACCTCTTGCTGTGCTCTCAAAAATCAAAAGGCTCATCCCACGATGGCCTCGTGGACCATATGAATGGCGAGCCTTGGCAACAACACCAAAGGAACTGAAAGCGTTGAGAAGGTCTTGGTTTCCCATGCCAATCCACTGAAGCAAAAAATTAAAGAAATAAGAAGTTAAGTATTATAATAGTAATGAAAACATAATTCAGAAGTTATATAACTACCTTCCCCTCTTCATCTGTATGAAGTTGTGTGTTCCTAATCATCACCATGGGTGGCCAGAGTATTTGGTGATGAGCTTCCTGGTGGCTTGAAGGCGGGGGGGGGGGGGGGGGGGGGAGACAATAGCAGCATCATTACTCAGACCACGCCATTGGCCTGAAGCGTTTTGTTGAGGTTGAGGTTGAGGAGTGGCCGAAGCACCCATTCTTCGTAATTCCTCGTCCAACGTCTGAGCAAGGAGGCGATGGATTTTCATCTTATCTCCTTTTTTGGTTTTTGCATGGGTGAGTAGGGACTGAAGGCCAGAAAACGACTTAGAGGCACCAGGACCTCCGTGGCATGCTGGACACCGCCATGTAGTAGTAGGGTCGTTCATAGAGTTCATTCGATCGAAGGCCTCGAAGAAACTCCTGAAGAATTTGCTGGATTTGAATGCCTCGTGGCTTAGTTGTTCGTCATTATCAGAATCAGAATCAATGTAGAAATCATCATCACTGTTTGATGATGTGTCGAATTCAATCTTCCTCTTTGCGAAAGACTGAGGATTTTTACCCGAACTTCTGCTTGAACTCATTTTATAATAGAAGATTGTAAAAGAGAACTGATTATAAAAGCAAAGGAAAGGGTTGAGTAGATAAAATTGAAGATGTGTTGAAGAGCAAAATAGAGGAGTTGTTAATTTATAGGCAATTTCCGTTTGGGAGGGAAAGTGATAATGCATGAGACTGAAAAGGCAGAGATTCGTTCGTTCTCCTCGTTTCCCGGGTTATAGAAATAAATGAGGAGAAGGTACATGAACAGAAACGGTGCATGTGATACATTGGAAAGACGCGAAACTGAAAAGGTAGAATCAGATTCGTTCTTCTCCTCGTTTTTCGGGGTTATAGAAGTAAATGTGGAGAAGTAGGAGCAGTAAACGGTGCATGCGTGATACAGGGAGGTAGAAGAGAAAAGACACGATACTGAAAAGGAAGAATCAGATTCGTTGTGGGGATTAAGGGTTTCAGCTTTATACAGGAGGAGCAGTAAACGGTGCATGTGATATAAGTGAGAAATGACATAACACTGGAATGCAAAGTTGTAGAAGTGTATAATGAAAACGGGAGGTAATAAAAAACCGGATACATTGATGTAATGAATAAAGAATACAGTAAAAATATACCGGGAACATGAATGTTTTTGCAAACTTATCGATAATTCCATTAAAACATGGAAAAAAGTATCGAAAATCTTGTTAATTATCGATATTTGTGTGTAAAAAGTATCGAAAATCTTGTTAATTATCGATATTTTCGAAGGATATTCGTACCGGAACATTGATTTTCTTTCAAAAGTATCGGGTTTTTTATTAATAGTGTGTAAATTGTATCGAAACTTTTTGTTCCAGTAAGCTATGGGAATCCGTTGTTTCTTAAAGTATCGGTATTTGTATGGTAACGTTAAGAAACTATCGATATTTTCGAGCAGATTCGCTAATGTATGATGGAATTTAACAGCAGTATGGAAACATTTTCAGATAGGGGGAAGAATGTATCGAAATTTTATTTGGAGCCAGTGGACAAGTAAGGGATAAAGGATGAAATAAGACGTCATATAACATAATTGGAAGATAATTTCAGAAGTTTATTGTTAATCTGAATCATCATAGTCAGTGGACACGTCTGAACTTAGGTTTAGTTCTTCGATCAACTGTGGTTTTCTTTGTCTACGCATGTACATAAAAAGTTGCAGCTCATCCGCAGTCGCATCAACATCCGGTGAAGACGGTGCGCGTTCAGTGTTTGGATCAGGTTGTACGGGTGCAGACGAACTACCTTCGCCGGCGTTGACGTCGTCAAACTTAACATGTAAATCGACGTCTGTAGCTCCGACGGAATTGAGGCGGTCATACATGTTACGAACGTCTGCTTCGTTCGTAAGCTTCATAATGTAGTGTGTTTTGTTTGCTGACGGTGTTGGGATTCGACATTCCATGGAAGAAATTTGTTTGTCGCCGTGTTTACTAACCTCGATTGTTGTCAATTGTATTAAATCTTTCAGTGACATTTTGGTGGTGATTGTTGACTGAAAAAAAGTATCGAGAAAATAAAATGTTGCCTGAAATTTGGCCATAAGGTGAGCAAAGATTGGGCTTGGTGTTTAGAGAGAATTTGGAATGAGTAAGTGATGGTGGAATTCGTGGGTATTTATAGGAAAGCAAAACACCACATAAGTAAATTTAACCTGAATGAAAACTTTAATTCGCATTTCATTTAACAATACTTTCTTTTTACAATAGTATAGAAACATATTTAGTAAGTTGGAATAATGTTGCCTGAAAGTATCGATAATATTTATCGTCCTGTAAAGAAAGAATCGATATTTTCGAGCAGATTCGGTAACGTATCAGGGAATTTAACAACAGTATCGAAACATTATCAGAAAGGGGAAAATTGTATCGAAACTTTATTTACAGTAACCTATGAGAATTCATTGATTCTGAAAGTATCGAAAAATTTTATCGGGAAGGAAAGAAAGATTCGATATTTTCGCGCAGATTTGGTAATGTATCATGGAATTTTACAACAGGATCGAAACTTTTTCAGTAGAGGGAAAAAATGTATCGATAATAAAATAGAATTTATTGCACGTTAACTTTGTAGGAAGGAAGAAAAAAATTGCTCTAAATGCTTTCAACCACCATCAACCACCACCACCTACCGAATTTAGTACCTGAAAATGAAAGCAACACAACAGAAGTCCTGTGCAGGAAAATTTAGGACCACTTCAACCGATCGTGTTTAAGAAAATGGAAGATATTCAATCCAACGATGTTAATGGTAGCGGGAATTTGCAAGATGAGAAGTTGACCGTTGATGATTCGGAACGGTTGGTAGGTCAGCTATTTTCTTCGCGAGAGGAAGCTTGGAATTTTTACAAGGAATACGCAATGAAAAAAGGTTTTAGTGCACGTCGAGGAACATCACGGCTGGATGGCGAAGGGAATGTGAAGACACAAGAATTTTGTTGTTCAAAAGAAGGGTTTAGGTGTTCGAAGGTCGAAAATGTTAATCGTCGACGTGCGCATACGCCAGTCACACGAACAGGATGCAAGGCCAAAATCGTTGTCACAGCAACAAAAACAAAAGATCAGTGGGTTCTGAGTAAGTCTTTCCACGAACATAATCATGCATTGTGCACACCTCTTATGACACCATTTATGCGTTCAAATAGAGGTGTGACTGAGGCTGATGTGGCTGAGGCAACAACGTTGAAAGATGTTGGTGTTGGGACATCAAAGGTAATGAAATATTTCATGAATCAGGCAGGGGGATTTCGTAATGTTGGATTTACTAGTAAAGACCTGTACAATGCACTTGATAGAGGTAAATCAAAGGAGCTTGTCAATGGGGATGTGAATGCACTCCTTGATTACTTTGAGTACAAGAAAGATGATGATCCAGGGTTTTTTATGACATACTCCACAGATGAATCAGGGGCATTGCAGCATCTTATTTGGGCTGATTCAACATCGAGATCAGATTACACTTGCTTCGGTGATGTTATTGTCTTTGACACAACTTACAAAGGTAATTACTATGCACGACCAATTTTGCCTATTTTCGGTGTCAATCATCACTATAGCACAATAGTTTTTGCTACTGCGATCATAGCTGACGAAACGACTCAATCGTTCGAGTGGGTGCTGCGAAATTTTCTACAAGCCATGCTGAATAAAGCGCCTCTTTCAGTTGTGACAGACGGGGATAGGGCAATGCAGAGGGCTATCAAATGTGTTTTCCCTTATGCTAAGCACAGATTATGTTCCTAGCATCTATCTCGCAATGTACAAGCTAACATTGGTGACAGCAAATTTAGCACAGCATTTAACAGATGTATGAGGTCGTGGTGGACAACCAGCGAATTTGATAGAGAATGGTCTAGGGTGATTTCCGAATTCAACGTCGAAAACCATCCATGGGTGATAGAGAAGGGAAATACTCGGAACTTATGGGCTCAAGCATATCAAACGGGTCATTTCTTTGCCAATTTGCGATCTACACAAAGAAGCGAGTCCTTGAATGCTGCACTCGGACGTGCCCTGATACAGAAGAAGACATATGTAGACGTAGTTCGTACAATTGAACACTATTTAACTCGACAAATTCGTATCAACGAGTTGGAAGCAGATTGCTTAAGTTCGCAGACAACGCCCTACCAGATCACCAAACTCACAGACCTAGAAAGCCATGCTGGTCAAATTTATACGCGAGCATCATTTGGTTTCTTCCAAGAAGAACTTCAAGAGGAGACTTTGTACCGGATTGACGAAAAAATTCAGTCCTTATCAGATGAGTCTGTACATTTTGTTCTGTCAAAGTACAAGGAAAAGAACATTAGATTTGACGTATCTTTTGATGTTGTCTCGGAAACCGTCACATGCTCGTGTAGGAAGTTTGAGACTGTAGGAATTCCATGTTGTCATCAACTGCATGTTCTGAAGCACTTGGATTACACATGTATTCCAAAGTCCTTGATTCTAACTCGATGGACGAAGGAGGCGAAGGCTGCTGCACCAAGTTTCCTTGACTTCAATGTAGCACCTGAAGTTATGCAAATGGCACGGTTCGCGGCCCTACGTACAACGTCAAGTCATTTGTGCTACATTGCATCAAAGACAGATGCATCTTTCATAACCGCAAGAGATGAGATGAAAAGACTAACTGCCGAATTTGAACACTCGTTCGGTTTGAAAGATTCAAGTAAACGAAGAAATGTTGATAATGGAGTTCGCGTTGGCGACCCTAAACGAAGACAAGGAAAGAGAAAAGTTGTCCAAAAGAAGATCGTCCAGAAGAAAAGTAGGAGTTGCTCTTTCTGCAATAATGAGGGACATAACAGAGTAACGTGTCCTAAATTAAAGCTGGGTCTGGATTCTTTTACACAACCTACCTCGACTGACTTTTTTGCTAACGATGCGGAATGGTCCTACGGCCCCGCAGATGAGGATTATAATGTAAGTTACTATATATATTCTACAACATATTGTCCGCAAGTGTTTGTTTATGGTTAATTTTAATATCAATCACTTCTTTATGTCTCAGGGCAACGAGGACATTTGGAATACAGCAAGTTCCCATCAACAGACAATGTGACTGCATACAACATTACGATATAACATTCAAATGTGTAAAGAGTTATTTTTTACAAATTCGGGTACAGTACTCTGGTCATTCGCCAACTTTTCCAAAAATTCTCGGATGCTTCCGCCCTTTACTGTGGATATATAAAAATAACCCAAATTAGCAGACTTTCCTGTCAACATCTTCAATATATAAATAAACCAATGGAATTAGTCACATATGTAACTGTAATACCTAACGCATTGTCGTTGGAAGATGATTGGTTATAGGGAGGCGGACATATGTAGGTGTATTCCTATAAAGAAAAGATAAATTAACAAAATAATAGCCATTGATTACGGATTTAATAAATTGAATGTAAAAAATATTACTCACTGGATTATGCCTCATTTTCTCGGAAGAATCATCCACCAACAGTGTATTCTCCTCTTTGAATTGAGGATACTCATTCCAAACTTGATGCAAGTCTTTGCAGAAGGTGTATTCCTCTTCCTCTATGCACTTTGATTGATCCTGTTAATAGTAACTTGTATCAGTCCAAAATGTAAGAATCATAACAAATTCAATTACCAATATGTAAGAAGCATCTTACCCAGATGAAAAAATATCGTTCATTTTGTACGAGTATTTTGTTAAGAGCAAGGTCAATGTTATGCCTGCAATCGTGAACAATTACCACGATAAACTTCAAATTATTTAAGAGGTCAACGTTAAATGTTAACAATTTGGATCATAACTGTGCTTACCTCAACTTATATGACCATATTCCAACAAAAAAATTCTCTAAACAAAATTGCATAAATTCTTCTACACCTGGCCTCAGTATAACATCTACAACATGAAAGGAAATTAAACATAATGGTTTTCTTTATAGCCGTAAGCAGATTTACAGAAATTTAATTACCTCTGGGAGTTTGTTTTGTATAATATGCAAGGACTCCGTTGACATCAAAAATGACAAGTTTTTTGTTCTGTGTTACAGAAATAATATATCTGCTGGGGTCTTCACTGTCATCCTCATCTGAACTGCGTACCTCTTCATCATTCTCCTCTTCAGGCACCATATTATCCTCTTCACGCATCACTGGATTGTCCACTTCTGTTATAAGCATGTCAATAGTCAAATAACCGAATGTCAATTGTAAATTGAAAGGTTATTTTACCTATGGGTTTGTATTTACATTGAAGCCATTGATTACGGAAGTTGGAGAAGTTAGCACGAACTGAGGAAATATCTGCTCGCATTTGGCCGATTTGGTGATTAATCTCGCCAAAACGAGCATCCATTTGCTCGCGGAAATGAACCATGTAATCCATCACTGACTTCATGGTAATGACCCCTTCGATCTCAACTTCTTGCATCCGCTCGTGCTGTTCTGCTTCAACATTCTCCACTTGGTCGTTGCCTTGTTCTGCCCCAATTAGACATTTGTTTATCCAACCGACGTTTTCAATAAAATCGTATCCCGCTTTTGTCAAGGTAATCATGTCGATCTTCCTGGATAGTCGAAGAGGGCAGTCAAGATTGAATTGCACTCCATCCTTCCTCAATATATGGCAAATTATGCATCCATATGGTAGTGAGGTTGTAATGGAAGCACCCTTCTTCACTATATGTAGCATTGTCTCATATATCAGTTTTGCTATGTTTGGAGCGGTTCTTGATTCATATTTAGACAACCACCAGTAATCAATATCTCGAATTTCTGAATATTTCCCACCGGACGGCCGAAGAAACCAACTGACAAGAAAGTGGAACAATCTGCCCTCCGCACCAAGGCGAGTGGGAGTATTCCGATCCACACGTTTCATGGTAGGATCTAAAACATGTTCATCGGAATCTCCTACATTCTTCACTCCTATACCAGCAGCAATATATGACGCATCTATATATATGTCCTTACCCATGACATGAGTCGTAAATCCTAATATTTTTCCCGAACCAGGATGCCGGTCTAATTTTGCATTACTATAGAAAACTCTAACAAGATTGGGGTAATATTTTGGTTCTACACCAAGCAATTCCAGCCACCCCCAATCTGTAAATGTATCTTTAAACCCAAATTTGTTTTTCTCATCGAAGAAGAAGTTCAAGTCAATAACACGTTCTGGACGAATCTTCCTTGTTTTGAAATTGCTATCATATGTCAGTTTCTCATCGGTGCTTCTAAAGTTTTGCGATTCAAAAGACAAATTTTCTTCAGAAGAACTTGAATTTACTTGACTAGCAGACCTTGATTTCGAAGATGAATTTGTCTTCGAAGCAGAAGCTCTCTTCCGTTTGAGTGCCCCTTTTTTGGGTGCCCCTTTTTTGGGTGCCATTACAACTGTTATATGCAGAAGATGATCGGTTACTCCATAATCGTGCAAAACCCTAACCCTAAAGTACGAAAAGTCAGTCACTTTTACTAACCTGTAAATATGATCGTAGAAAAATCCTACTAATCGACCTCGTCGGTGTTGATTTTACCCAGGTCGTCGTTGGAGTTGAAGAGATCTCTGCAATAGTATCGAATAAATTTCGTAAATGGGTGTTTGATTTAAGTTAAGTGCTGGTTTAAATAGAAATCCCGCCTAAATTTCCGATTAAGATTGTAAGTATCGATAATTTAATAACGAAGGAAAAAAAGTATCGATATTTTCGAGGATTGTTATTATAAGGATACATATATTTCGTATAAAGTTTCGATATTTTTACTCATTGCGACAGAAAAGTATCGATAATTTAATTCCAGTAAGCTAAGCAAGTCCGTCTGTGTGAAAAAGTTTCGATAATTTATTAACGAAGGAAAGAAAGTATCGATATTTTCGAGGATTGTTATTATAAGGATACATATATTTCGTATAAAAGTGTCGATATTTTTACTCATTGCGACAGAAAAGTATCGATAATTTAATTCCAGTAAGCTAAGCAAGTCCGTCTGTGTGAAAAAGTTTCGATAATTTATTAACGAAGGAAAGAAAGTATCGATATTTTCGAGGATTGTTATTATAAGGATACATATATTTCGTATAAAAGTTTCGATAATTTTACTCATTGCGACAGAAAAGTATCGACAATTTAATTCCAGTAAGCTAAGCAAGTCCGTCTGTGTGAAAAAGTTTCGATAATTTAATAACGAAGGAAAAAAATATCGATTTTGTCGGGGATTGTTACTCTAAGGATACATATATTTCGTATAGAAGTTTCGATATTATTACTCATTGCGGCAGAAAAGTATCGACAATTTTATTCCAGTAAGCTATGACATTGCGTCTGTGTCAAAAAGTTTCGATAATTTAATAATGAAGGAAAAAAACTATCGATTTTAAAGGGGATTGTTAATCTAATGATACATATATTTCGTATAAAAGTTTCATTATTTTTACAACAGTATCGAAAATTGTATCCTAAAGGAAAATAAGTATGATATTTTTACAAGAGTAAGCTAATATGTTAACATAATTTACAACAAACTAACTATGATATCATCATTTACATAGTGGGAAAAAGTATGGTAACATAATTATCTTTTCATACGTCTCAGGCAAGCAGTTGTGAACTTCGCTCTCCTTCTATTACAATCGTGATTTATGAGATCGTTTAAAACTCTCGGACGATCAAAATCCCCAACAACCTACATTCAAATTAGGAGTCAATGTCAGTCCCAAATTTTTTTTTAAAAATGAAGTCCTTTTCTGACCACTTACCAAATCATCCGGTGACCTCCCTTCAGAAATAGCTTCCATCCACATGACCACATACATTCCGCAATCATGTCTGTTCGTTTGCACCTTCGTCTTACGGACCACGAATTTTAAATCCCTCGGTGGGACCTTAATCTTCCCAAATTGGGCACAAAACGCCTCGTCCTCACTAAATTTCTGTAAACATTCCAACTGCGTAAAAAAAATAAATACAATTAGATTACGAAGAATTTATGCATTATAAATTACAAAATGTATCGACACATACTGTTTTCTTTGTTTGCTCCACTCTAGTCTTGTGCCGGGGAGATCTATGTAGACTATCAAGAAACGATGCTACACGATCAACCATATCCAACACCAAGAGACACCAATGAGTATCCGAATCGTTTATTGGCATGAAGATCTACAACAATTGTCACACAAGATATTAGAACATTTATTGTTATTATTTAAATACTTAACAACATGTAAGCAAAAATATCTTACCATGTCACAATCGGTGAGTTTATTATGGCCCATCAACGTTCTAGAATAGAAGTCTACAAGAAACGGCGCATTTTGACCGTCGCTTATGAACGCAGTCTGCATTTCAAAAAACAATCTCTAGTAATTGACCAGCCATGACCAAATTGGACACGAAAATGTGTAAAAATGTAACTTACCACAAATTCGGATGGAAGATAGCAAATCTTCCGCTTCATGGTAGGATTTCTCATCGACTCGTAACCCAATAACCAGCCTTTCAAATTAATGACCGGACTTATTAGCCATTCCCCGGGTTTTAAGCTGCAAAGGTCCCCTACTGTGCCATGTTCGAGCCCGTAATCTACGATGACATCTCTATAGAAGCAATTTTTTTGTATTAATTTTTTCACCACATTTAATTAAATATCACTCGCAAAGCAATATATATAACTTACCCTGGTTCTAACAAGCCACTATTCCAGACATAATCACACATAGCAGCCTCGACGTCATCAATTCCCTTTGGTATTTTTACTTTTGTAACCTACGATATATCAATAGATATTAGCCGCAACACAATAATCAAAATGGATGTCATTTGTATTATTCATTTTACCTTTTTACTCTTCTGCTTCTTTGGTGCAGGACACCCTGAATCGAGCTCTAAATCTATTGCATGAGCCGGTGTCCTCGTATCTTCATGGTGGACTTCTCTTATATGTTCCTCCACCCTCTTACTCCTTTCTTCGACATTTTCTTCATCATTTTTTATAAGTTCTTCATATTTAGCCTCAACATAACTCCTCTTTTTGTTTGTTTCAGGAATTAAATCTATCCCCTCATCCAATTCTTCCTTGAATTCAGGAGTTAAATGTATCCCCTCATCAATTTTTTTGTTTATTTCAGGAATTAAATCTAACCCCTCCTCTAATTTTTTTCCACCGTTTCAATCACCCCCTTTAACTCACCCCTCAATTCCACCACTTCTTTAACAACACCATTACACTTTTCCCCTACTTCTCCCTTTAAGCTCTCAATAGCCTGTTCGATTCTGGATTGTCTTTGCAAACAATCAGAAACGAGTTTTTTAACCTCCGCCAACTCAGCAATCAATATGTCAAATTTACTTCCCCCTTCATTCACTTTCAACTTATATTCTACCTTCTCCTCTTCCTCCTCTTCCTCCTCTTCGTCCTCTTCCTCCTCGCCAACCTTCACAAATAAAGTACATTATTAGAGCATCTTTCTTTTGTAAGTCCTTAGTAATCTATAAATACTGAAATTATCATTACCTTCTTTTTTGGTAATTCCAACTTTAACTTTTCCATAACTCGAACAACTTCTTCCTTGCCCCAGGCAGTGATGCGTGCCACTCCGATTTTTCGGAATGTCGGCACAGAAGAAGAATCTGACCAAAAATCATACAATGCAACTTGCATTTTGTATAAACTTTATCATTTTCTATAATAACTACTTACAAAGTTTTCTAAACCAATACCAATATTCAACTCGTTTACCTCTAAGACAGCAATGCATCCTTTGAGGTATGAGGGGTTTTTGGACTTTTGAAAAGTCGTGATTGCATCAATTATTTTCTCATACACATATGGAGCCCAATTTAATTCACCTCTAAACCCGGAGTCACACAATAACTTCATAATATCCTTGCTCGGGGATGAATCACCCGTTGGACAAAGGAATACTCCGACAATGTACAATAGTACACGGGCCTTCAGATCATCCCCTTCATACTTGCCGCTTTTTATGTCGTCCTCAAGTGTAGCAAATGACACATTAGACGTTAGGCCATACTTCTGCACAAGTAATTTCCAATCCTCCGTGTTTATAACTTCATCCACACTCTGGCCTTTATTCTGTAGCCCAATACGGCTTCAACAATTCGGACACTAAAATGAAATGAATATTCTCCGTATCGCACATCACACTTCTGCAAATCAAAATCTCCCATCAACAACCGACACAATTCCCTCCGAATTGGTCGGTCCTGAATCCCAATAAGAGATCCAAACCCCATTTCTTCCAACAGATTTGATTTACCCTTCGCTTTCAACTCCTCTACTATGTGGTGCACTCGTTTTATGCTACACCTAGTTGACACTTCCTATGTAAATAATATTCATATAATGTCAGAGTTTTAATATATCATTTATAAAATATTTACAACTATAATGAATACCTTCTTCTTCTTCTTCTTCGCCTCATAGTTTCCTCTAGCATTTATGGACAACATGTTGTATGGTTGCTTCTCAGTTGCACTCATCGTGTACCATTTCTTCACCACCACGTCTCTCACCTGCAAATTATACATAAACCATAAACAATCAAAATATTCAACCTCCAATATATTCACTATAATTTCAATTTACATACCGAACCGACAGTGTAAGTCCCACAATCTCTCATCCTCTGCAATTCGTCAATACTGTCATCATAGGAAAGTTTAAATGTTCTTAAATACTTTCATCCAATAACAATTTACAGATTAATTATTTCACAATTTTTACTTACTAGAAGTACATAAATCCACCCTTTGGTCTCTTCGGATTTTCCTCCCTATCTACTCTCTCCGCCTCCATTTGAATCATTTCAGTCTCATCTTGAACAACATCTTCATGATCCTTAGAACCCATCTCGCTTCAGTTTTCTGACACAAGTATCGATATATAAATTCTACCGACATTATTACTTTCTACCGATAAGTTCTCAGAACAAAGTTCTGATATTTAATTACTAAATATATTTACACATTTTCGACCTATATAGATCAGAATTCCGATTTTACTTCAACATCACTAAACCCAAAACATTATCCCCAACTACCCAATACTACATTACCAAAAAATTAGGGTTTCGACAACATACCTTTTACTTCAAAGTCCCCAAACCCTAAACCTATCCTTTCGATTCTGATACAACAAATTAGGCTTTCTGTAAATGCAACCAAACTCGTGTCGATTTCACAGCAACCAAACTCGGGTCGATTTCAAATACTCTCCTCTCTTAGGTTTTTTGTAAATGCAAGCAATACAAAGGATACTTTTAACCGGTTATATCATTATGATATATATAATCGATATAATTCCCAAAAGTTTCGATACGTTTTTGAATTGTGTCGATTCTTTCCACACCAAACAATAAATCCGGTAAAGATTTACCGGTTACATTATATGAATTAATAATGTACTCGGTTATGTTTTACCGGTTAGATTATATGAATTAAATATCGATTCTTTTCTGCACGCTCTTAATTAAATATCGATATTTTCACCATTTTTTTTCAACAACGGTTACGTTGGTGTTCAAAAAGTTTCGATAATGATTTAAAAAGTATGGATAATTTCGAAATAATATATCCGGTAAGATTTACCGGTTAGATTATATGAATTAAATATCGATTCTTTTCTGCACGCTCTTAATTAAATATCGATATTTTCGACATTTTTTTTTTCAACCACGGTTACGTTGGTATTCAAAAAGTTTCGATAATGATTTAAAAAGTATGGATACTTTCGAAATAATATATCCGGTAAGATTTACCGGTTATATTATATGAATTAAATATCGATTCTTTTCTGCACGCTCTTAATTAAATATCGATATTTTCGACA
Organism: Hibiscus tridactylites; assembly: GCA_958450335.1. Taxonomy (NCBI): domain Eukaryota; kingdom Viridiplantae; phylum Streptophyta; class Magnoliopsida; order Malvales; family Malvaceae; genus Hibiscus; species Hibiscus tridactylites. Next base: position 76,270,192 of record OY288276.1, read on the forward strand.
TTTTTTTTCAACCACGGTTACGTTGGTGTTCAAAAAGTTTCGATAATGATTTAAAAAGTATGGATACTTTCGAATTAAACAACAAATTAGGCGCTACCGAATATATTGAAATTCAGATCAACATAACCGGTAATTTTACCGGTTTTGTTATAGTCCAAATGTCCGAGTGCCCATCCGCTCCAACTTAACAACAAATTCGGCGCTACCGATTATATTGATATTCGGATCAACATAATCGGTAACTTTTACCGGAAATATGATCTTTAACCGCTCACCGCCCTAGCCGGTTACGCCGTATATTAGCCGCATACTAGGCGCCGTACCGCAGAACCTCCCCTTTTTATCACTTCCAAATTCCCATAAGCAAAAACAGCGGCCGCCGACTCCGACTCCGACTCGCCCCGATCGACAATGAATCGATACAACGCACAACGGCGAGTCCGAGTCGAAGAATCGCAGACCCCAAAGTACGACGATTATGTTCAAGATGAAGAAGAACAAGGGGAAAACGGGATGCGATTGAGACCGTCAGATAGCAATGTGACGGAAGATCAGGAGCCGTTCATGGGAATCAAAGTCAGGAGAAAAGCTTCCCTCCGTAGAGAATTCAGAGGAGACTACTTGGATGTCCCCTCCCGCTCCTTCTTAATGAAGATCTTGCAAAAACAAGGTCACCATTTCCTTCAATTACTATTTTCGCTTTTATCGCAACATTTGAATATGATATAAAAGGCCGATCCTGGCTGTATTCTCTATATTTTATATGAACTGAAATCACAGTAAAAAGTATTGTGCTTTTTTTTTGGGAATGACAAGTGATACCTAGATTTGTTTTTTTTTTGGTAATTACATCTGCAGGTGACAAGCAAGTTCTATTTGCTGATAAAGTTTTGAAGTTCACTTCATCAGGGAAGATGAAACGGCGGATTCTTATGATCACTGATTTTGCAATTTACATTGTTGACCCTGACAGCGGCGCCCTTAAACGGCGTATAGCTTTAGCAGCCATTGATAAGATGTGTTTGAGTGAATTAAGTGATAATTTCTTTGCAATTATCATCCCAACAGAGTATGATCTACTTATGGCTAGTACTCGCAAAACTGAAATTGTTACCGTCTTGGTTGATGCTACCAAAAGTGCTTCTGAATATGAACTTGAGGTGGTTTTTTCCAATAGGTAAATATATGTTTTCTCAACTGCCGCCACTTCGATCGCATTGTTTGATCTGTTTCTTTGCTTTGATTAAGTTGTTAAGTTTTGTGCTCAATCAGTATGTTGGCTTTCTTTAATTACATTGTACCAACAATCTTAGCTTATGTGGTTGATTATTAGCATTAATGCATTATGCGAATACATTAATGTTCTATCTATTCTAAGTGGTTGATTAGGGATTGCCACTTTGGGTTCACTATTTTGTTCTTCTTTTGATGTGTCCATTTGTTAGACAAAGCTTTTGGGCTAATGAATTCTATTGAAAATACGATACTGATTGTCGAAGGGTCATCCATGGATTGCCAAAGCATATCTGCATTAGATGCTAAGTCGCACATGGAAAAGCCTGCGAATGCGATATAAGTTTATTCTTAGAGCTTTTAAAGAAACCTTTTGATATCTTCTACATTTATGGCTTTGTAGTGGCATTTCTTGGTCTTTTCCTAAACTCTTGAACATCAGGTTTCTCATTGGAGAATATTTATGTTAGTTTAGTTGCTAAGAAGAAGATTTTGTTTTCTTCCGGTTAACTTCCCCTTGATTTATTAAACATTTATGAGGCTGTTGGTTTCAGTATACTCAATCTTTGCATATATATAGATCCTTTTTTATTTATCTTTTTCGTCATCTTCTTTTGGTAGGTTTGAATATAATGCTTCAGCTGATGATGTTAAAGAAGTTCAGTTTGAGGGAGTTGAAGGTATGTTACACGATGCAGTTTACAAATGTTCTTACATGTGTTTTATTTGTTACTGAAACTAGGATTATTTCTGTTAATTTCAGGGGGTATTAGAACAAAAATTGTGAAGAAATAACTGAATTGCAAACATGTATCTTCCTTGAGTGAGACCTTGTGGTGAAATGCACTCCAAAATGTAAAAATGTATGATTCATTGGTTTATGTGTGAGGTTCTGCTTATCTTAGAGGCCACTCCCAAAAGAACACGTGTACCTTATTATCTTCCAGATTAATGTAATATTACTGTTTGTAATTCATATTTTAAAAATGGTGTTGTATCTTTTGCCTCGCTTGGATTATGGGATGTGATATCTTGTGTGTAACTTTATTGGAGTACATTGTTTTGTGCAATCCGAGTTTATGTTCTGAATCATGTGGCGTTGTTTGGACCTGATATTTTGTATGGAACAGATAAACCAGTGTCTGTATGAAAACTAAGAAGGATTTATCATATGCTACCATTAATTCGACTGTTTGAATGATACAATAGTGATCATCATACCTATATCAGGGTAGCTAAACATAAACTAATCTTGTTACCATATTTTATCATGGAACTATAGGATACATAAACAACTTGGTTTATCGAATGCCTTTCCGCCTAGCGCATTCTAACATTTTATAGAAACAAACGAATCTCATGTTGAAATGGATGAAGATGGAACAATTTCGGCTGCATGTCTGACCTGGGTTGAAGCTGAGGTTTCTGGTTTATTTTCAGAGGATGGTTGGTTCTCCATGTTTGCTCTTCGAATTCCCTCCATCATTTTCACTAAGACAGACATTTTCGGTCTCTGCTCCGGAATTCTCACGACACAACTCATCCCAATTTGTAGCATCTCCACCATTTCCTCTTCAATATTTGGATATTGCAGAAGTTCTACGTCGAAAACTTCTGCAGTCCACTCTTCTCTAACCACAGAATGCACCCACCTCACCAGGTGAACAATCTCCTCTCCACCGGTGGCATGTATCGGTGATTTTCCAGTTAAGAGCTCGAGTAACAAGACCCCATAACTGTATACATCAGATGCTTGAGTTGCTTTCCTAGTGTCTGTTACTTCTGGTGCACGATAACCGGCTGCTCGCATTGCAGGCGGAGGCATTGGACTCATAACTGCTGCTAAGCCAATATCCGAGACGCAGCCATACCCTTCAGAGTTAAGGAAAATGTTGGAAGCTTTGATGTTTCCATGGACAAGTTTTCCATTGTTTTGTGTGTGGATATAAGAAATGCCTTTTGCAGCACCAATGGCGATTCGAAGCCTAGTTTCCCAGTCCAGAGGTCTCCGGCCTTCACCTCTTTTCCCTGAAACATTACAGATGCATCAAGGAGACAATCTTCGAGGAAATCAAAAAGCAGGGATCAAGTAAAATAGATAATGAGGAAATATTCAAGTAAGAGCTGAAGACTGAAATTAAGCATATCAACTCACCATGTAGCAGAGCAGAGACGCTTCCCTGGTTGTAGTAATCATGAACCACTAGCTTCTCATCCTTGGAATAATAATATGCCCTAAGCCCAGATACGTTGTCGTGGTTGATACAGCCGAGTGACTCCATCTGTTGCTCAAACTCCCGTTTTCCGGAAGTTACCTCCTTCAACCTCTTCACTGCAACTGTTGTAGCATCCTCCAAAGCTGCTTTGTATGTTACTCCAAATGTACCCTTCCCAAGCACCTCTGCAGATGCTCTCAGCAAGTCCTCCAAGTCAAATGCTAGATTACAACCCTCGAAGAAGACAAGTCTGTTGTTCTTATCATGATTCTCAGAAGCCTTTCTCTTCAAAGAGACCTCTTTTTTATGAGACTGTGTGGGAAATTCATGTTCCTTTTCCTTCATTGAGTGACAACGGATCATCAAAAGGGCAACTAGCACGAACAGCAGCACGGAACCACCAATTATGATCCCCAAGACTGAAGGTTCACCTAGTTTTTTGGCTTTCTTTGAAGGCTGATGAGCACTAGGTGGCTGGCTTGGAAGAGCAGGAGGAGGAAGAGAGTTTTTTGATGAAAGATTATTACCAGAAAATGCCCAACTTGGAAATCTTTCAAGGGACTTGGGAACAATCCCTGTAAGATTGTTGTTGGCTAAATCAAGCTGTTGCAAACTAGGGATATTAATATCAGGAATATCGCCTGAAAGTGAGTTATTTGAAAGATTCAGGATAGTGAGGTGAGTCAGCTTTGAAACCGAAGGAGGAATGCTTCCATTGAAGCCATTGTTCGAAAGATCAAGGATGGTAAGATTATTCCAAACCAAGAAATCAGGCAATGTGGCAGAGAACTTGTTGAAATGAAGATAAAGGGTGGTCAAATTCTTGAGTTGAGCAAAATCAGAAGGGAATGAACCCGAAATTCCATTGGATCGAAGACTGATAATCTCGACAGCCGATAAACGACTGAGAGTGTTAGCCGGAATAGGGCCACGAAGTCCAACCCCAGGCAAACGCAGGGCAATAACTCTGGAACGATCACTGTTACATGTCACCCCTATCCAATTGTTGCATACAGAAGTTTCCCTGCTCCAGTTGAGAGATCTTGAATGATGAATGTGTTGAAGGAAATCTAGCAATGCTTGTTTATCTTCAACTGGTTCAGCAATGATGAATGGGAAAATAGCCCCCGCCAGCAGGAAGATGAACAAGGGGTTCATTTTCTCCAGCAGCCTCAAAATACCAACAATTCAACCAGAGAAAAAGAGGGATTCTTCCAACTTTTCTGCAAATTATGGCCACATCTACAATGAGCAATCAAATTAGAGTCAGAAACGTAATCATTAAAGAATCTGGTACCGAGTATAAGCTGAATCCTATTCTATAAAAGATATTGACTTAAATGACTCGAGTCTAAGCTGAGTTTTGTCAAAAACAGCAATTTTAGGTGCGTTAGGTTCTGTTGACTTAACTTTTTCAATCTTTCTCTGTTTGGTTACTGAGAAAAATTCTAGTAAACATAACAAGGAAAGGAATTGCAACCCAATTTAGCAAATCTAATGAAACGTATTTAAGACACCGGATTAGCTTAATATTTTGTTACATCCATTCACACTCAAGTGTCCAAATACGGCAACTCATTGATTCAGTCCAAGTCTCCATATTTTCAAGACCCAAAATTCACTAGGAATGATCAAAATTACTAACAATGAAAACTTTCTCGACCATGTTTCTCTTCATTTCTTGATAACCAAACAGATGATATCCATACAGAAAAAAGAAACAGTTAACTTACTTTCAGAGAACCCAGAGTCCAAATCAAAAGGAAGTCCCAAAAGATCCAGATATGATCAAATCAAAGAGACGAAAAATATCTCAAAATACTATGAGATCCAGAAATGAGGCGCATTCTTCAAGAGTTACGGGAGGGTTGCTAGCAAGCTTCATGATGGCAATGACAATGATGACGTCCAAATATCAATGATAGATTTATGAGCTGTGCTTGCTTGAGGGAGCAGAAGAATCAATGCAAGTCTATTTTTTTTTTACAAAAAAAAACCAATAAGCTTTAAAATGATAAACTAAATAAAGATTATTTTTTTATATAGCGCATGACTTGGAACATCCATGTGACGTAGAGACAAATGAAAAAGTAAGAAATCTGATAAAAGATGTAAACAAAGATTTTGTCTTTCATTTAGCTAAAACTAAGGAACTGTTTACTGTCATAATGGTGGGGCAAAGTGAGAGAGACAATAAGCAAAAAGATAGGAGGAGACGACATGTTAAAATATATTAAAAATAATTACATTACACTTAAAAAGTTTATTTTAGTCTTTATTATATATATATAAAAGTTAATGTAGTCTTTATATTATATTTTTTGTTCATATAGAAATTTAGAATAAACTTAAAGTTCAACTTGCAATAACTAGGGATGTGAAATCTGGTAATCATTCAGGTTTCAAGTTAAATTATGTTAGGTCAGGTCAAATCGTATACAGGTTATGTCAGGTCAATTTAATGGTTCGATTCAGATCAGGTCGAGTCTGAGTCGACTTAGATTCGGGTCATTGTCAGGTTGATTTCAAATCATATTGAGTTCGGGTTCAGGTCGAGTAAGTTTCAGTTCAGGCCAAAACGGTTCGGGTCCGAATCAGTTAATTAACGAGTTAATTCAGGTTCAGATGGACTTCAAGTCGGGCCACGTTCAGGTCGAGGCATGTTGTTGACAGATAAAATTCAAGTCGGGTAATATCAGTTTCGGTTGAAGTTCAAGTCGGGTCTTACCGTGTACAAATAGACTTCGGTATGGTAATTGTGGGTAAATTTCGGATAAAAATAAATTTTCAATGATTAATATGAACCAAAATATCCCTTAGGATGCCAAAATATGTTACAATTTAAAAATATATATGTATATAAATGCGACTAAATTAAATTAAACTAAATTTTAAAAGTGAATGTTAGGACTACAATGAAAAAATTTAAACGAGTGAGGACCTAAAGGGTAATTAATCACTAAGCAAAAAAATAGGCAGCAAATGCCAAATGGGCAATTAATTATTGGATCAAATTTAAAAATAATTCCATTTGGATTTTTGGAGGAAAAGAACCCGCTTGTTCATTTAGGTTAGGGGAAATTCACTTTTTAGTCATTATAACTTTAGATGTTTTTCATTTAAGTCCCGAATTTTTACTTTTAGCTTTTAATTTAATTCAATCGAGTCTCAATTTAGGTTATTATTGAAATTCGAGCTTTGGTTTTAGAATTCTTATATGGACTTATGATTTATATGTTTTGGAAAAAATTACAAAAATTATAGGGTTTGGACAAAATTACAAAAACTATAAATAAATATGGTTCAATTTGGGATAAAAATATAATTTTATAGAAATGAACAAAAACAACACCATCTTTTCTTTATTAGACTAAATTATAAAAAATAGAAATAAATATGGGTCAATTTCAGTTAAAAGTAAATTTTTAGGGACTTATATGAACAAAACATATCGTCATATTAAAAATTGTTGGACTAAATTACACAATTTAAAAAATAAATAAAGATCAATTTCGGTTTAAATACAAATTTGTAGGGAATTAATTGAACACTAAACTCTTAAACCCTAAATTTCATCCTTAAGCCCTAAACTAATCACTTATACCTATAAACTATAACCCTTAAAAAGTATAATCACGTAACACATCTAAGACATATTCACGTTACACATATCAATATAGACTAGTAATAAATTAATAATAATAATATCATCGCGTATGATATATTATACATAGATTATAGACTATAGATTATATAACACTTAAAATAATCTTATACGCCAAGACAAACCCTCAACCTTAAACCATACAAATTAATCTCATAAACCAATAACCCTAAACTACACCCTAAACCATTAATGCTAAACACAAAATCTTAAACAGTTAGCCAGAGAAATTAATCTCATAAACCAAAAATCATAAACTACACCATAAAACCTAAACCATAATCCATAAACCAAAAATTAGGGACCGGTTTCATAGTTTTACCATAAAATATAGCCTAAAACTAAAATTATGGACCAATTTGACAATTTAAAATTAGAAAAAAATTGAGAGTCCAATGACCAATTTCACAATAAAATATAGCATAAAATCAAAATTATGGACAAATTTGACAATTTGAGAGTCCAGTGACCAATTTTATAATTTTACCATATAATTTTACCATATAAATAAATAGGGGTCAATTTCGGCTAAAATTAAATCTTAAGAACTAAAATGAACAAAAATGACAGCATATTAAAATTATTAGACTAAATTAAAAAAATTAGAAATAAATAAGGGTCAATTTTGACTGAAAGTAAAGTTTTAGGGACTAAATATCATCGTAGGGAGGGGATTGCTATATCCGAAATCCAAACCGTGGGAATACTTGTGACTAAATTGAATTAATTAAAAACTTAAATGTGAATATTATAACTAAAATGTAACATTTTAACACAATAAGACCTAAAAGGTAATTAATTTGTAACCTAAAAAACATGCAGTGTATTTCTCTCCTAAAATATCTCCTTTTCCCTTTTTGTTTAGAATAAATATTTTATACACAGGCGGTGGGAACTGAAAGTTTCTACAAGCGCATTAGTTTTAAGGTATATGGAGTTAGTTTAGAGCATAGAGTTTAGTGATTTAGGTGTAAGAAGTTAGAATTTAGGGATAGTTGTTTCAATTTAAGGTTTATGGTTATAATTTAGGCTTTATAGGTTAAAACCTAAATCCTCACCATATTACCCTAAAAACTAAATCCTAACCTATAAACCATAAATTATAATTCTAGACCTTAAATTGAAACAAATATCCCTAAATTCTAAATCCCTACACCTAAACCCCTAAAACTTATATATTAAACTAACTCCCTATACCCTAAAACTAAGACGCTTGTGGAAACTTTCAGTTTTCACCACCAGTGTATAGTATATTAATCCTTTTGTTTAACCAATTGTGATTTTTCTTTTCTTTTTAATTAAATTGAACATGAGGGAAGGGAAGAACCCGCCTAGTTTTTTATGTTAGGGGCAATTATTTTTTAGCCCTTTCAATTTTAGATGATTTTCATTGAAGTCTAAATTTTCACTTTTAAGTTTTAATTTAATTCAATTGAATCACAATTTTGATTAATTTAATTAAAATTTCAGATTTAATTTTAAAATTCTTTTAATTAAGTCCATGATTTATGCTTCTAGGTTTTAATTTAGCTCAATTAGATACTAAGTTTAATAAGTTAATTCAATTCGGACATCATCATCATCATCATTATTATCATTATGCCATTTAAATTTTGATTTAATATAATTATACACAAATTTTTGATTTGGATGTAAACATGTAATTGTACACATGAAAGTTAAAACTTTAATTTAGTTCAACTCTACACGTGAAGCTTTGATTTAAATATTTAATCAAATTCAAATGCATAAATTAGCAAGTTGAATCGGAATTAATCTCGTAAATTAATAACCCTAAACTAAACCATAAACCTTAAAGAATTAAAATTAATCTCATAAACCAATAATCATACGCTAAACCATAAACTATTTATACTAAGCCATAAATCATTGATACTAAACCATAAACCTTAAGGAATCTAAATTAATAACATAAACCAATAACCCTAAACTAAACACTAAACTAACCATAAACTTTAATGAATCAGAATTAATCTCATAATCCAATAACACTAAGCTAAACCATAAACTATTAATATTAAACCATAAATCATAAACATAAGCTATAAGGAATCATTTTGACAACATTTAGATATTTAATAAAACTTTTAAATATTTTTATATACTACATAATTTATAAATATAAAAAGTAAACATATTAATTTAATGATTATAGTTAATCATGTACCTTAAATAGTGAAAATGTATTTTGTCACACTGTAATATAATAAATTTATAATCTCACAACTTCATCAATTGTAACTTATTAGTTATTACAAGTCAGGTAAATATCATACCAGTCCAATAACAAGTCAGGTCATTTACAGGTTGAGTCAATTACAGATCAGGTTGATAACGAGTCGGGCAATATCAGTTATTTACCAGGTTAATCTCGGGTTCAGGTTCATATTGTAACAACGAGAGGAGTCGCCACCAATCTTTTGTTTTAGTTTAGGTGCGATTGGGACACCTGAAAACCCGGTTATTTTAATAAAACTTGTTTTTTTGTTTTTACTAAAATAACGAGTTTTGGTCTGCGAAACCAGAAAATAGGTTCGAGAGTCGGTTACGTGTGGGGAAGGATGAGCACCCCCACAACGCCCAAAAATTGGTACCTGTCGATTACGTAATGTCTTAATGGTGGAATTATGAATTCGAATATAATTTATCAATGTGATCCCTTAAAATATTTAAACGAATATTTGTTTGTAGAAAAGAAAATTTACACCCCAACAACCGGGGCATAATTTTCTTATATACAAGGAATTTACACCCCTACATTCGGGGCATAATTTTCTGTTAAATTCCCGACTGATGGAAATTTATTTTAAAAATTGTTTTAGAATTAAAAATAACATTTTTGTAATAGGGACTAAGGGAAATCGGCACCCCTACGCTCGGGGTAGGTTTTTCATAATAATCCTTAAATAAAATACTTTAATTTAAAATTTAATTAAACAATATAACGAATAAATAAATAATAATAACATACATAATAAAAAAAACACAAATAAATATAAGAACATCTTATATTTCATACAAAAATATTTATTACAAAGAACTAATATTAAAATAAATATAAGGACAAAGGATCAAAATTACCCTACTAGAAGCCCGAATAGAGAACCTCAACGAACCCCTAGCAAGATCTCCGCATCACTTCACTATAACTCAAAAATTGGTTTGAACGAACCTCGACAGGACCTCCAATCGAATCAACTGTTCGAACCATTAAAAGGGCACTGCCCTTAAGGTTCGAAAGGGGCACTGCCCCTAAACCATGCGCCATTTTCATGGCATTGTTTGCGTGCCAATTCAATTGGCAATTTGTGGCTTCATTTTGTTTGTTTTGGCCGTATGGCTGCCTGCCTCCCCTATTTATAGTAAAAGGGGGAGGGGATGAGTCATGACAATTTTCACGTGGATGCCTTGCATGGCATCCACGGTTTTACCTTTTTTTTACTTTTTTTAATAATATAAAATAATACATTCGAGCGAAAAATAAATAGTTATGGCCCGGACATAAAATGGGTATTACACATATCATGTCGGGATTGGTTATCACTTTATCAGGTTGAGTTGGGGTGCATGTCGGGTTCAGATCTAAAATTTCTAGACCCAATTTAGGTTCAGGTCAACACCAGTTTAGACTCGAATCAATTTTGAATCACCACCACTTTAAGTCACAAGCAATTCTGACTCAAGTCGGTTTTAATCAGTTTTATAGGTTGAATCAGCTTTTTACGTAGCTAGCAACAACCCCCTCACAAAGTTCGGAGAGGAATCATAAATCATCTCATCAATTGGTTTAACGCGACTAATAGCTATCAGTATTTGCAATGTTGTTATAAGTCAAGAACGTACCTCTCAATCATGATAAATAAATCCTGTACATTTTCTGAAATAGTATTTCCTTAAAGCGTCATGAATTTTTCCTCAAGAAATTGAAATACCTCTACTTTTGGGTACCCGAGACTTCAAACATGTTTGAGAACATAAATTCCCCACATTTCAGCAATTGGACAGGGCACCATCCCAAACTACGCGAGAAACCAACTCGCCAGCTCCCATTTTCATCTCGGATTATGCCACCGCAAAACGTGTAGAGTTAAGAACGAAAGTGGTAGGAAAGGAGAGGTGTAACCATTTTAAAATAAATGTTTAGTATTCTTCCAGGCATTTTTTATGTCGCTTTCAAATATTATAGGAAAGGAGAGCTGTAACCATTCAACAGTGCATAAACTCAATCAGTACCCGACGGTGGAACAGCTGAGATTCCACCGGTAGATCCCAGACTACCCACCTTCGCCCACATGTTCCCATTCCCAAATTATTGCTCCCACTTTTTCCATTCCGGATTTTTTTAAAGAGAATAATATTTTTTAGATTTTATTTTATAAAGAGTATAATTATTCTGCTTTTGAATTAAAAAAATAAAGTTTATTTGTTAACACCGTAAAACGTTTAATTAGAAAGTGCACATAGTTTTTTCTTAAAACTTTTAGATTTGAAGAGAGAGTAAGGGTTGTATGTGTCATGTACTTACGGAAAAAAGTTAACACCACCGTAAATCGTTGTTATTTATTCACTTTTAAAATGAAAACTTTATTATTAATAAATGTTAATATATTAATATATTTATAAAAATTTCAATTTATTTAATATTAATATAAAGGAAAAAATTATATATTTTTATAGCTAATTACATACACTATTAATTGCTTTATTAATAAAGTAAATAATTTATTAATTCATGTATTTAAGTTCAATGAGAAGCCGCGTTATCATTTATTAATAAATTATCTACTTTAAAATATATATTTATTAATGTTAAAATATACATCGAATAAGCTACCTTGTGTTTTTAAGAGAGATCAATTTGCTCAATTTCAAAACTGATAAGGACTTAAAAGGTGTTTAAACCAAAATATTTAAGCCAACTATCAATAACTTTAGTGTTTTCGACTAAAATATTAACTTTTCAAACATGCAAAGAGTAAAATGCTCATTTTTATTGTAGAAAAAATGTTAACTTTTCAAATGTACGGGGACTAAAATAATCTTTTTTATAGTAGAAAGACTAAAATAAACTTTCATAATTACACTTGATTTTTTTAAAATCTTAAAAATCCGAGAAATTAAATTCCTAAAAATAGAAGTAGAATGACAAAATACGAAACGCAAAGCTAGGAATATGTTGTGCAGGGTGGGAATAGAGGCTCAATTATTCCGCATCAAAGGGAATTTGCATTTTACAAAAGCCTTTATTCTCGCACTTTGTTAGACCAACGTTTTCGGCATTATCTTTCACTCACTACCAAAACACCCAGATACTCAACTTCCATACGTTCATCTTTATCATTATTTTTAAATGTATTTTTATAAGCATGCAGTTAGTGTATCATCTTGATTTCTTAATTATGTTTTTCTTTCTTTTTTTAAAGTCAGAGCTCAGTTCAGATTATTATTAATTCATGATAAACCAAGGGGTGCTAATTTTCATATCATGCAAATTCATTTATGGATTGGGTAGGACGGATAATGGACGTTATCATGCTCTTAATTTATGAAATGAAAAATCATATTATATCTCAAGTATATGTATGTTTCCATCCATTTTATCTATGATTTTTATTTCAATCTTTTATTCTTTAGAAAATTCAGATCTAAGAATATTTGGATACTGGATCCAACAAGTGACTCTATTGAAAAAGAAGATAATATTCATCTTAAAAAATCTGAGTTTGAGCATATATGTGTCCAAAGTGTATGTATCTAAGATATTAAGAGAAAATATGAAATAAAATAATTTTGCATTTAAGAATAAAGTTGACATGTAATACTTAGAGTAAAAACTAAAAAAACAAGTTGACATCAGTGATGGAGTCAGATTGAAATACGAGATGGGCAGATTGATTAACTTTGAAATAAATAAGTCTTAAAAAGTAATTAAACCATAAAAATTAAGAGAGTTTAGGTTTAATTTTACAATTTTAAAATTGATTGATCTTAAAAAGTAACCAAACAAAAAATAGGATCAAAGTTTAATTTTATTAATTTTAAATGACAAGGTCCTAAAAAATAAACCATAAAAATTGGGACAAACAAAGACTTAATTGCAATAGTTTCAAAACTTTTAGGACCTAAAATAAAATTAACCCATCAAGTTAGTAATAGTTACCCTCCCACCTAGACCTAGCAGACTTGACTCGAGATCCGAACAAATACCCGAAATCGATCCGAACATGATGACTCGAAACCCAAAGCAAAATGAACCGAAACTGACCGTAATTTAGTTGAACCGAAAATAAACTCGAACCAATTTTCAACCGAACCGAATAGACCCAAACCGATTTCACCCGAACGGAAGACAATCCAAAATAAAAAAAATATTAAAATAAATAAAGAAAGATGAGATGTAAACTGTCGCATAACTCACCAAAAAGCCAAATTACATGCTCTATAAAGTGATATGTATGGTGTAAAAACCTAACTCGGCCTGAAATTCCGGCTGAAACCGATCGATCTTATACTAACCCGATATTGATTCGGCTCGATACTAATCGACCTGAAAGTCAACCGAATCGAAAATCAACCGACCTGACTCAATACTCGAACTGAAATCACCATAGACCCGAAAAAAAAAAAAAACTCAAACGTTCAAACTAGACGTGAAACAACTTGAACCGAAATTGTTTAGTTAGACCCGAAATAACTCGAACCGAGACCGAACCAAATGACCCTGGTTGACATGAGTACCCCTCCAGGATGGAAATATCAATTTTATTCGTTTAAATTAAAATAATTTTTTATACTGACATCATTTTGCGTTATGAAATTTTTTTTATTTTGAAATTGAAATAATTAATATGTTTCATAACAAATGTTATATATAAGGCTTAAACGTCAGATAGGTGCCCAAACTATACTTTTTTTTTCCAGTTAGGTGCCTAACGTTTGTTTCGGGCCACTTAGGTGCCTAACGTTTCATTCCGTAACTCATTTAAGGTTTTAGCCGTGACGGACATTAAGATTTTCCGTTAAGGGACATATGGCACATTCTTAGTGCTTTTGATATTAAAAATAATAAAATAAATTAATTAAATTAATTAAAAATTAATTAAATTAATTAAAAATAAAATTAACCCTTAACCCATCTTCTTCCCCGTCACCATCCCCCTCTTCCCCCTTTCATTTTAATACCGATAAATTTCCAGTGTTAAGCCTCACGAATAAAAGCGGAGCATCGAAATTCAATTTCCTCTCCTCCATTACGTTTCACAATCAAGAAATTCAACACCTTTCTTCCCAAGTATAGCTCAGAAACACAAAACATGACATATCAAACAATCAATGTCTGATAACACCATGGCAAACACCTTTATTCACAAAATTTTGCCAGAAAACCTGAAAATATGCTAAAACTGATCACTTGAAGTTGAAGAACCTAGACTAGACTCACTGCAATATATCTCCATATATACATATACATATACATATACATATACATATACATATACATAACCCTAAATGGCTAAATCAAGCATCATAAAGTGAATCAAAGCTAGAAACAAAGACAGAATTCAATGTTTTGCATCTCCCAACATTGATTACATGATCTGAATCTTATCTACTCTGCCATACTCGATTATTGCCACCCACCAACAAAAAGTAAATCCTAGTAAAAGAAAACACAACAAAACCTGGTAAAAACCTTAAAAGACTGTCATAAATATTACCAACAACACAGGAAGATGAAAATAACAGACAAATACAAGACAAGAATCTGTATCGACAGAAACCCAATGTTGGTTTCAAGTTTCAACCTTTGAACAACACAAGCATCGTCTGAAACAGATGAAATGAAAGATATACCTGTGGCAGTGAGTTTCGTTTAAATTCTGACAAAAACAATATAAAACTCATGACAAAAACAATATAAAACTCATGACATGTCTGAAAGTTCGTTGCTTGATTAGATTTGTGAAGGAAGATGAAAACATGTTGGTTGGATTTTTGTCATAATTGAAGAGGGAAGAGGGGGATGGTAATGGGGAAGAAGATGGGTTAAGGGTTAATTTTATTTTTAATTAATTTAATTTATTTATTTTATTATTTTTAATATCAAAAGTACTAAGAATGTGTCACGTGTCCTTTAACGGAAAATCTTAACGTCCGTCACGGCTAAAACCTTAAATGGGTTACGGAATGAAACGTTAGGCACCTAAGTGGCCCGAAACAAACGTTAGACACCTAACTGGAAAAAAAATGTATAGTTTGGGCACCAATCTGACGTTTAAGCCTATATATAATTTTAAAAGAATTATAAAATTAAAATGACTAATACATGAGACCCACAAAATATTGTTACGTGTTAACTTTTATTTTAATAAAGAAAATAATTAATTATTTATTAAAACGATGCCACAAGTCAAGTTAAAAACGAACATATTGTTACTTCGTTTCGCACTTAACGACCTAAAATATGAAATAAATTTTAAATATTAAAATTGATATTATAAAATACATGTACCTTAATGAAAAATTATTAAAATTTAATAAGCCACTCGTATCATTACCCAAAAAAATACAATGAGAGTGTGTTTGGATCACAGAATATAAGATTACTATTGGAAATGGCATTTTCGGAATGTAACATTACTTGAGATATTATTGAGAACGTTAAATTAACTTGTTTGGTTTATTTCGTAGGAATGTAAGATTACATTGTTTGGTTAAGAAAATATAATGTTACTTGGAAGTAAATTTTACTATATTGTCATTGCCATATATTTTCTTTTTAACAAATTAAACTTTTAATATTAATTTAAAAATATTTGCTTGAAGATTCATAAAATTATACTTAGCATATTACTAATATAATTAATTTTTTTTTGCTCGGCAATTTAGATTTTTATTAATTTTTCGCCGAACCAACATATGTGCCTCATTAAAAACCTCCCTAAATCCTAGTTGGAGAAAAAAAGTACACATAGGTTGGGGGAAGGTTGTTACACTGTAAGGACAATAGGCTACAAGAAGTTCTAGCGCAAACTGACAGTAACGATACAAATTTGAGTCCTACCGATGCTGGTATTTACTGCAGCAGACGAACCAAGTTAATCCTGTGAATAAGAAAGGAGTTTCATCCCAAGTTGTTGAGAGCCCCAGGTCGTGACTCAATATGGGAGAGATGTTGAATGTCTGGCAGCCATGCGAAATGCAAAACACAAAATCGAAATCTTTTAGCTTACCACCATGCAGTAAACATAGTTGTCCTTTGTAGTCCCAATTTGGCTAGGTGATCGGCCATCGAATTGAAGTTCCTAGGTGAATAAACAAATGAGATTTGGCTCATTACACTCCGAAGGTTGTCGATCTCTTCGAACAATATGAAATATATATTTTTATTGATATTAAAATTTTTAAACTAAATTCAAATAAATAAATATTAAATGTGTAACAACGTTTAAATATTAAACTAATATATACTAATTTTTAAATAAATATATTCCCTAAATATTAAAGCACGATTGAAATAATAAAATAAATAATAAATTTGCATAAAGTCAAAAGAAATGATAAATAGGAGATGATGATCGTATCATGAAACAGTAAATTACGAGGATTTCTACGAAAATAAAACATAAAACCAATAAACTCAAAAGTTCTCATTTTAATATGCTAGGTGTCTATTTTATTTCTTACCAAAATTCTATAGAAATTTTATAGAATATTTAGACATTTTATCAAAAAAAATTATAGCCATAATTTTTTCTTTTATTTAATTATTAAAATACTTTTAAATATGTGTAAAATTATTTAAATATTAAAATAATATGAAATAAAATTATTTAATAAATTTACGCGATTTAAATGTGCTACAAATGATTCAAATTAAGAAAACTCGTTACTTTGAGAGCAATTTTGTCCAAAGTGGCAGGAATTGGCAAATACTTAAGGGAAGGGTGGGAATCTGAATCACAATCTCGAAATGTTAAAAAAAATGCTATTGTTGGTAATAACCTTTTCCGAGTTGGTGAGAATGAGGACAAACCAAACATGAAAATAAGATTCTGAAAAAAATTATTATCCTTGATAATAATTTTTTCCGTGAACCAAACGCCCCTAAGTATAATTTTTTTTGAACTTGATATTGTAATTATAGTATTAGTTAATAGAAATTGTAGCAACCATGGAATTGACATAAATTTTTATTATATTAATATTTTATTTCTAAAAAGACATAAATGATTATTATGATGCAACAAGTTACATGGCTTTATTAATTGGCTAAACTATAAAATAAGTGCTCAAACTATGTTTTTTTTTGTAATAGGTGCCTAAAGTATTTTTGGTTGAAATAGGTGTCTAAACTATTTTTTGGCTGAAATATGTGCTTAAACTTTCATTTTTGGCTTGTTTTAAAGGGTAATTTTGGGGGATAATCCAAAATGGATTATTAATTAGGTTTCTAGGGGGGTTTGGGGGAGATTTTGGGATCTAGGCCAAAATCTACAGTACCACGCCACCTCCTTATGGCGTGGTCAGTTTTTAGCCCAACCTCGCCACCTCCTTATGGCGAGGTCACCCTTCCCACCAATCATCAAGCATGCAGATTAGCATGCAGATTACGTAAAATGCATGAACCATGTGACCTCGCCACCTCCTTATGGCGAGGTCACCCTTCCCACCAATCATCAAGCACCTCGCCATAAGGAGGTGGCGAGGTTGGGCTAAAAACTGACCACGCCATAAGGGGGTGGCGTGGTACTGTAGATTTTGGCCTAGATCCCAAAATCTCCCCCAAACCCCCCTAGAAACCTAATTAATAATCCATTTTGGATTATCCACCAAAATTATCCTGTTTTAAAGTCAATTTTGCACCTATTTCAACCAAAAATAAAAATTTAAGTACCTATTTCAGCCAAAAATAAAATTTTAAATATTTATTTCAGCTAAAAAATACTTTAAATAGTTATTGTAAAAAAGATGCATAATTAGAACACCTATTTTACGTTAAGCCTTATTAATTACCTTGAATAAATAAAATTGTTTACAGCAAGCCCAGCCCAAGGAAACATCAGCTCAGCGTTTGGTGCACAATGCAGAGGCTGGGTGATAAACTAGAATAATTTTTTTTTGTCCTTTTGAGTGTCTATTTTTATGCTTTAACATTAAAAAGAAATTTTAAATATTAATTTTAAATTTTTTTAATTTTAAATTTAAACCTTAAAATATACTCTATCCTCAATTCTCTAAAACCGTAAACTTCAATTCTAAACTTCAAATCTAATTATTTTTTATAAGGATCAGAAAATGACAGGATTTTTAATCGAAAAAGCTAAGGGAGGAGCAATTAGTAAAGGCAATTAATGCCCCTGAAATCTCGGCAGAAACAACAGTACCCAATAGATACTTACCAGATGGGGTTGGACGAGTGACATAAGATAATATATAGTGGGCCTTAAGTAAATACAACAAGAAACAAATCAAGAAGTAAATACGTGTGTTATAGCCATCGGTTAACATACTTTCGGAAGAAATATAAATTCATACTTTTTCGGTATTTTTATTTATATTTTTATATTAAAATAATAGATTTAGAGTTTAGAGTTAAAGTTTAATGTTAAGGGTTTAAGGCTATGTTTTAGTGAATTAAGGGTATGATATATTTTTAGGGGTTTGAAATTTAAAATTTAAGATTTAGAATTTAGGGTAAGAGCTTAGATTTTAAATAATTTATAATTATACGTTGAGTGCTTTAGATTTTAAATCTTTATAAATTAAAATAATAGTGCTCATTGGTGCTCGTCGTTAGTAGTGCTCATCGAGCGTGACAGACTCATCCATGTTCTTATATTAAAAAATAAATTTAGAGTTTAGAGTTAAAGTTTAATGTCAAGGGTTTAGGGTTATGTTTTAGTGAATTAGGGGTATGATGTATTTTTAGGGTTTGAAGTTTAAAATTTAAAATTTAAGGTCAGAATTTAGATTTTAAATTTTTAGTATTGGGTATAAAAAGACACTAAAAAAAATATATGATAGGTTTAGAGCAAAGCAACACCTAAATTTAAGGTGGTTCAAGGTTGACTAGTTGAACATAATTTGTTATTGACACAGAAGAGCAGCTAACGAAAGCACTCCCTTGGGCTTAGGACAGTCCCTAAGTGCATGTGTAATAGTTTCCGAGTCCAGACCACAAAACCTGCAAATACCATCCTCTAAGTCAGCAGCCACTAATCTATTCATCCAAATATTTTAGAGAGAACACCCCCACACTTTGGATGAATCAAATACAGTATTCTCATGTTCATCATTACAAATTGAAGGATTTCCCTCTGTTATTATATGTTTCATCTATTCCAATGTAATCACATTTGCAACAGATGATGCATTAACAATTTCTGCTGCCACTAATCCTCGTTTCATAAGCCAACAACAGAATCCATTTCTTAACCTTTAACCAATACGAATCGGTAACATCAATCTACTTGATTGATCTTGAATTTATGGCCTTTTATTTTATCAGTAATACAACAACATATGTTTGCATAATATTAATACATCAAAATATGTCTCACACATGCTGCCTGCCCGCAATTTACAAACTAATCTAGATTTTATATATCTTTGCCAGAAAGTGCTAGAAACCTTCATTTATCTCTCTGTACATGATCACCGGAAACAGAAACTCCATAATCGGACGTTCCTCGCATGTATGGAGTGTTGAAGATTCGGAAAACCAAAATTGGTAAGACCCTGGTAAAGGTTGAAAACTAAGGCTGATGATCACACTGGCCTAGGCATGAAGTTCTACACTGATGTAACTTCTACGGTGGGAAGTTTTAAGGCAGCTTCTATATCTTTGCAGTCAGCGCTTGCAAATTTCAAGAAAGTTCCAATGTCTTTATTATAATCTAGGCTTCCATGTCTACGATTGAACCATTTCTTAAGAGGTTTCGGTTTTCTGTCGCTAATGGCAATGGCTATGTCATTAGGGAAGAGGTCTCGTAGGACGAATGCGTGCACTATCGTCGTTACAAGCAGTGCTGCTACTGTGAGTGTAGCAACAATGGAGAGTATGACAGAAAGAGTTTGAGTTACAATATTTGTCACTGCACTTGAATATCTTATGGTTGCTATTGCAGCACCGGTCATCGGGAATGTATATGCCCACCAAGACAATGAGAACCTATAAAAAGAAGGAAATTTAGAACTCAGAGACTACCTATTAGAGCTGAAATATGAGTAAATAGGGATATAAACATACTTGAATCCCCGAAAAAAGTTAACCCGGACCGCCTGCAAAGCGTACAATTTATAAGCCAAGTTAGATTAACAAGTAATGCCATGGAACTGTCGTCATGCTGTTAAGTATTTAATATGAAAAGAGGGTAAACATACCAATGAGAAGTAGAGGAACAAGGCAATGAAGTAAGCAATCCGAGATCCATAATCAAAGGAGCCTTGGATTGAGGCCCATGCCATTGAAGCAACACTAGGTGCTGCAACGAACAGAAAGAATACGGGATGAAGCTCTTTTGGGAGTGTTTCGTTTGTTGGAAGTCTCTGATAAAGAGTTACAAAAAGGACAGTGTAATGAGCCAGACCAACAGCAAAGAAGAAAATAGGCCCTTCTTTAAGCCCCATTGATGCACCCAATAGTGCCCCTACAAAGTTCCCGACGATGGAGAGGTGGTTGGAAGGATTAGCCACCTTCGAGAGCCTCCGTTGACCACCCGACATCCACTGTCCATAGATCTTAAGCTCCAAACAGAAGAATGGGGTCATAAGAACATACCATAGAGCTGCAGGTAGTTTTGAAGTAATTGAAGGTGGCACTCCGAGAGCTAAAAACAGAAGAGCGATCCAAGGAGCAAAGAAGAAGTTGACACGGATCGGATGGTAATACTCTCGACGAACTGCTTCGAAGTAGACAATCACTTTGAGAAGGTAAATGGAAGCAACAGTGGCTACTAGAGCGACAGATATCCACCATAGGACAAGATTTATAACCAAGTTTATGTGAAGAAACTTTGTAGATGTAGCAGTGGCCAGGGTCTTCCACATAATAGCTTGGCTGCTAACTCCAAGACAGATACCGAATGAAGAAATGGGATACCGAAGGAGAAATGGCCATGTTTTGTTATCTGGAAGTACAATCTCCTCAGAAGCCTGTTAGAACAAACAATGTCAGATTCTTCAAACAGATAGGAATAGCTATTAGAATGGTGAAACTCCCAATTGAGGATGATGAGATCATACCCTGAGGGTCTCCAATTCTGGTCCTTCCAATGCATCAAAGTATCTGTCCACAGGTAAGGGCAATGGCTCAATATTCTCTGAATTCGGCCAGGAGTCGTCCTCTGACTCGATTTCGCGTGGCTTTCCACGTAAATTTGATAGCTGCCTTTCAAGCCTCCCGGACCATGTTTTGAAAGAATCGAATCTCTTGTCCTTGAGCTTTTTATTGTTAGGATGTTGATTGGTGTTTTTGATGGTAGCTGCCTCTCCCAAGATTGGTTGAGACAGAAATCTGACTGCTTGTGTCTCTTTGTGCTCACCAGGACTGTCTGATGCCATACAAGAATCTGGAACTCCATTTTTGATAACTTTTGCTTCATCATCGATGCCTGCTGCTGTCATACTGATCGAAACAGAAAGCGCCCTCTCATGACAGCTAGAGGGTTGCAAAACGTGTAGTTGGTTTGGGAATTTATTTGTTTCATTTTCCGCCTGTAAATTCATTAAACTCCATTACTCAAAGTCCCCTGCATCAACAAACTAAACATGTAACTTACAGTGATGCTATCAAAGTCAGCCACTTGGTTGGATGAAATAAGTTGAAGGAGGGATGGAACAGCTTCAGATTCAGGAGATTCCTTCAACTCTACAGCAGCCGGATGCTCACCCTTATGATCCATTCTGGGTTGAAAATAGCAGTGTCAGGCTTTCACAATGCTTATACTTATAATCTATATGTACAGGGCAACAATGTAGAAAGATGAGATTGAGAAGTGAATTCCACGCATGCAGATGCAGGGTCCTCCTAATTAATCTGAGAGTTGACTTCAGTTCCTTTACATGGACGTAGTAGTCTACCATATTAATATATTTGGTTTCTTTAACCCTACGAATTATATTCAAGTCCATGAAATTAGCAGCACGAAACCAACAATAACAAAATTCTAACCTGGAATAACGCCGATGCCGGAAGCTCGAAACAAATGGGGAGAAAATAAGTAGTAGTTTAAAAGCAGAGATAGAAAGTTGTGTAGAAGAGGGTGAATGGAAGATGAACTCAGAAACCAGAAGAGGAGAAATGAAATTCAATGTGGTCCAACAACACACACTGAGAACCCCAACTAACACACGTTTCCCAGATATAAGCAGGCAGGAATATATATATTCGGTAGGAATACATACATATATATATACACTATTGTTCGGTTCCAGGCAGTTCAGAAATTTTAAAATGATGAAAAAGATAAAGATAAATAAAGCCGCCATGTTTGAAAGGGACTCAAGAAACTAAATCATATTTTTTCTTTTAAGGACAAGTTTATCAATATAAATATATTATGAATTATTTTTATTTTATGATTTTTTGTACAAAAAAAACTTTTATCAACCAAAGCTAAGAATAGAAGGGATTGCGTTAGAAATTAATCAAAAGCAAGACGTTTTCACGTTAAATTTGCATGTGATTAAATAATAAATGGCTAAAAATTATAAAAAACGAGAAATTACATCATAGGCCTAACTCACCACGTCATTCATGTCCCAACCAATAAAAAGTATATATTCCATTAAAATTTTTCATGCATCTTTTTACTAAGTGAATTTACAATTAGTAAAAAGTGATTTTTAATTTAATTTACAGTAACTCCGAGTGAAGATTCACTTGGTAAAAAGATGACATGGAAAAATTTAATGAAATAAATATTTTTATTGGTTGGGACCATGGATGACGTGGCAAGCCGGGCCTATGATATAATTTCTTATAAGAAACATCTTAATTTGCATCAAATCTTTTTCTAAAAGCAACTTAATAAATTTTATTTAATTAGATCGAGTTTAACTCAATTAACAGTAAAAATGAATGTGGAATAGGACGAGGAACTCAGACTTGTCGATGATTCGTAGATTCAAAAAATTAATTTTAGATTTTTCAGAGCTTGAGAGGTCGATGTCAAGAAGAAAATAATTTATGGGTTTGTGTTTAATTCTGAACCGGATATGCATTTATTTTGAAATTTTTAATCTATTTGTTCTGTTTCGATAAAAAATAGAGATAAAAAAAACTTTTTTAATGATGTTTTGGTATAACTATGGAGAAGAAAAGGAATAAAAGCACTGCAAAGATTTCGAAAGATTATTTTTAATTTTGGAGATGCAATGTTATGGTATCATTTTAATGTTCTTCACGACTCCAAAATATATTTAAGGAAAAAAAATACTTCCACGAAATTAAAAAAATGGAGTTGTAATGTTGTGGTTATAATTTGTAGGTTGACGCTAAATTTGCGATTATCTCTAAGTTTTTTTTTCCTTCACGCGTACTCGTTACACACGTGTGTGAACCTATATTAAACAAAATTTGAAAAATAAACAAGTAAGTGGGCAAAACTTAAATATTTAAAAAGTAAGGGAGAAGATATATAATAATTAATTTTTTTTAATATTACATAATAGAGGTAAAAATATTTTGAGCCCTCTCAACCTATATCCCTCCGTCCCTACTTTTTATATGAATAATTTTAGTAAAATAAATTCTTATTTAAACATTTAGTTATATGAAAGTAGGATGATACCAATATACTAATTTTTTTTGAATTAAGAGATTTAAATAATTTTAATATCGCATAAAAAACTTTGATTTATATAACAATTAATCAATTTAAAAAATTAAACTTCAAATAAGACTACTAAAAGGGTAAACAAGGAAATCTAGAATTGGAATCACGGCGCCTAGAATTCACTAGGAAAAGAAAAAGAAAGACAAAAAAGAGTAAACGTAATCACCACACAATCAAGTTGAAAATCTCTAGGTAAAAAGACTTTTTTTAAAGGTTTACTAATGACGGGATGTCCATTGTTTACAAAGTAATATAAATCAAACTCAACGTGTGATTTTAGTAGAAAATAATAATAATGTTAATTTCAAAAAATTAAATCTAAATAATTATTTGATAAGATGTACGTGGTACCAAAAAAATATAGAGAAATATTATTTTGTAATTAAATTATATATAATTTTACTTAAACGCATTTAAATATACTATCTTTTAATTGTCATAATAACAATGATATTAATCGAGTTAAGCTTCAACTTGTTTTAAGAAAAATTAATAAAGGTTTAAAGTGAGTTTGAAAGTGATGATGGTATTATTATAATTATACAATTTAAAACAAATTATGGATTAGGTATGCCAGGATGGTCCTATATCTGACATTCAATGTCAAGGACTAACAAACAAGGTAAGATATTAGCATCAAACACGACGTCCTTGTTTACGATATAATTTGAATTTATGGAAAATTACAACAGATACCAATTGCTTTTGTTTTATATAATACATTGAATGAAAATTTTACCACGTTCATAGCACCGATGAACACTACTAATAACGAGCGTTGATGAGCACAATTAATTCAATTTATAAAGATTAAAAATTTAAAAGACTCACTGTATAATTATAAATTATTTAAAAATTAAAAGATAAAATAATTAAAATATACTATTTTATTTTTAATTTTCTTTTAAAATAGATTAAAATGCGTATCTATCCCTAAATTACAAAACTCTAATTTTTGTTCATTTGAAATTTAAGCCACCGCTGCCGCATCCTGTTGTCGCCGCCGCTGCATCTGTCTGTAACTATAAAATAAGCAGCTCCCGCCAAATAACAATCCATAAATTTATTAACGAAAAATATAATTGTTACAAAAAAAAGATCTCTGACTATAAAAAAGGGCGATGATGAAAACCTTTGGAGATTATGAGAGTTTGTGTGGTGTGGTTGAGATTGACTCATGCCCAAGGCAACATTCTTACACTAGCAATGATGCTTGTTTCCAGGGATAGATGTTGCAGAGGCGATGATAGCAGCGATGGCGGCGGCTTAAATTTCAAATGAACAAAAAGTAGGATTTTATAATTTAGGGGTAGGGTAAGTATTTTAATTTATATTTAAAAAAAATTAAAAATGAAATAATATATTTTAATTAATTTACTTTTTAATTTTATAAATTGAATTAATATTGTTCTTCGTTAGTGATATTTATCGGTACTCGTCGAACGTAACAAACTCATCTTAAATAGAATTATATAGTGTTAAGAGCAATTAAATTTATGGTAAGATATTCCAAACTGTTGGCGTTGAATAAAATGCATGAATACATAGCATAATTAGGTTTCATAACATTTAATGTAGCTAATGCAATTAGCACCGTCAGTTTCGAACAAACCATGAAAAGAAAACAAGTAAAAGGGATTGGTGGTTCTATTTTATTACATATATTTTTCATTTTGTTTTTTTTTTAAATAACGAGTCCCCACGTACAGCTATAACAAATTAAGGACAAACCTTTAACATAGCTACAAATCAAACCGGTTTGCTTTGTTTAATGTGATGCATTGCATGGCATTGCCAGTTGCCAGATGCGATGGTCCCCCACGGCTCCTTTTCTGTGACCGATAATCGCGTCTGGTTATCAAATTCAACTTTCCACCTTCCTTCCTTCCTTCCCCCGGACTTTAATTTTTATATATTTATACTTTTTTTATATAAAAAAATTGAAACGTGTATTCGTTTTGTATATTTTTTTGGTTAATAATTTGTACGTCTTTTTCCTGCTACGTACGAAGAATTTTCCTTGAATCAGGACCTCCAATTCTTAAGGTTTTTTACAATGAGAATTATTTTTTATTTGTATTTTCGTTTTGAGGATTAATCTATTATTAATGAAATTTAAATTGATTAAAAAATATTAAATCTTACATGTTTCTTTTATTACTGTTAATTTGGCTTTTATCTTGGCAATTGGTCATAGATATCAACCGCTCCTCCACTAAAGGAACAGTAAAATATAACAAAAGTAAATCAAAATTAACTTACGCAAGGATGATTATGACCGATATGGAAAAAATAGATATTCCAACGTTGGGATGGAAGGATGACGAAAGAAACACAGCCTAACAGTTTTTATTTTTTCAAAAAAAGACATCTTGAATTTATTTTGGTTGTCATTTTCATAATCTTAGTAGTAATATTTATACGGAGAGGATTGTTATTACGCCAGTCCCTGAAGTAGGGTTATAAGGACGATGCCCCAGGACGTACCGCCCATAGTTAGATGGAATCAATGTTAATGTTAGTTTAATTTTTCTTCAATATATTGGTTGTTATAAGTCTACTCTTAAAATTTAATTTTTTTCAATACTTGTTAATAAGGGTTCAATATTTTTTTCAATATTTGTTATTATGTTTACTCTTAATATTCATTATTTTCAATATTTTTTATTAGGGATCTAGTCTTTATGCAATACTTGTTATTAAGGGTTTATTTTTTTTAATACTTGTTATTATGGTTTACTCTGAAAATTTATTTATTTTTTCAATATTTGTTATCAGGAGTTCATTTTTTCCTCAACACATGTTATTAGAGGTTAATTTTTTCTCAATACTTGTTATTAGGGGCTCATTTCCTCCAATAATTTTTATTAGGTATATGTACTCTTAAAATTCAAAAAAATTCTAATATTTATTAATAAGGGCCTAATTTTTAAGTTATCCTTAGGCCATCACAATCTCAACAACGACATGAATTTATTATCAAATACATTGTTAATATAATGTAAATTTTTTTACAAACATAATTAGAACGATGGTGAATGCCACTTGAAATGTATTTAAAAATAAAATAAACATTTACCATCTTTTCAATTTTTATGATTTCTTGTTTGCAGATAGTGCATATATTAGGTAACCTTTTTTTTTTTGCCTTTCGGTTTTCAGTACTTTGTCCTGATTAATCTAGACTGACCCACGTCGCACATTTGGTTTTAGAGGATGAGTCTTTTAGTGGAGATTTTTTTTTGCATACATAACGCCTCGAACCTGATAAATGTTTAAGCGATATCAAGCTGCTTACCACTTGGACCAACCATGTAGATTATTAGGTAACCTCTTTGGAGGGAATGAAATTGAAGGATGACATTAGGAGGAAGCACAAGTGGGAAGACCTAACAACCTAATCGTACACAAATACAATAGTATTGTACGTGTGATTGATGTGGACTTGTACAATAGTATTGTAAGAAATGTGAGGCCACAAATGCGACCAAAAGTGAAGGAAACCTAACAACCTAATCGTACAAAAGTGGACATCCAACTTGAGCATGGAGATAGTGTTTACTTTGTCACCAATTTTGAGGTGAGTGGGATGACTTGTGGTGTAAATTGACTTTTATTTATGATATTATTAAAGAAAAATATTTTTAAAAATATGATACGATACAACAATTGTATTGTGGTGTAGATTACTTTTATATATGATATTATTAAGGAATTTCTTTAGAAAATGATACGATACAACAATTGCGTTGGATACAATAATTTTTTAAAAAGTTAATGATAGTAGAGTGGAATATAGCGGCCAAGCTACATAACATCACTTAAAAAAGTGGATTTAAGGTATAAAATTAAAGTTTAAGGTTAAAATTTAGAGAATTAGAGGTATGTTCTATTTTTTATGGTGTAGGGTTTAGTATGTAAAATTTAGGATTAAGATTTTTAAAATTTAATTTTTAGTGTGGGACATAAAAAGAGCATACTTAGGAGAGAGAGAATTTTTGTTCGATTTGAACTAGGAGTGTTCAAAACCGACCAATGGATACCCAGTAACCCAATAGGCTCACAATGCAAGTTAAAAGTAGAAGAGAAAATAAAAACATAGTAATAATATAATAGTGGTATTGAACTTATTGAGTCTCTGAGTACCCATTAAGCCGATTTTAAACATCCCTAATTTGAACCAGTGTTTTGGTGGACAAAGTGGACAAGCAGGTCTGGCAACGCTGGACACTGGTTGTGATAGTCGGATATATATTTTTTAAATGAACTATGATTTCTATTAAAAAAAAATTGACTATGATTATTAGTTTCCTATCTCTTCCTTCCATGGGCGGGGGCCTATATGAAAATATTAAGGTAAAATTGACTTCATTAAAAAGTACTTATTACATAAAATTATTAAATTTTTTCATATAAGATATTAATATTAACCGTACTTAATTTATTGGGGTATATTCCTAACAATAATTATAATTGTGGTATGAAAATTTTCCATATTTTACACAGCTTCATATCCTATTCGCATAATAGAAAGCTTGTTGAAATAGAGGCCTCTAAAATCCTGGGAAAGAATATTACACCAAACAAAGGCAATTCTTTCACTTGTTATCACAATCGGCGCAATCCTTAATTAATTGTTAAGTTTCAATATTTTCTTTCTGTACAAACACCATTTAATTCCATAATATGCTGAAAAATTTGTCCCATAATACATTACACCTTCAATATTGAAAAGCGAAAAGCCATTGAAACACTTTTTTTTGTTGCTTAAGCTAAAACGTTGAAGCGAAGAAAATCAAGAAATTAAATCTAAGGTTAATTCCAAAGTGTAATGATTCAAATACCCCATGTGTAAATCAAACCTCACTCACTTTGGTTGGCTTTAACTTCAACAAGTTTGAGTGCGTGGATAATAATGGTTGGCCAGTTCATATTGGTGATTTTCTTGATGGGTAAGCTACCTTCTATAGTCACTTAACTATAAAGTTGGTTCTAGTTTGACCACCAAATTATTAATTTTATCAACCAGGTCATTTAACTATTTAAATTATTAATTATTAATTTTGGTCTTCATTACTTACACATTCCACCAATTTTAATTTAAATTAATAAATTTAATGTCACCTACATCTTTTGTGATATGGATGGTGCGATTATTCCCATTATAATTCATTTTTTTATTAATTCCAGTACCACATCTAATGCTTTTGTAACTTTAATGTTGAACAACAAAAGTCAAGTTTCAGTGACCAATGCAAGAGCTTTGAAGGATGCATCATTAAGAGGCGTAAAACAGATTAATTAAATATAATCTTTTTCTCTTTACTTTCACTCCCACATTCTGGTTCACTCAATCATGTACTAATGTAAGATGAAGCAAGAAAATGTGAGCTGTTTATCTGCTGATGAACATTACAGGAAGGGGAAATAAAGGAAAATACAACAAAGGTTCAATCAACGGGCTGAGCAGTCCTTGAAAACATTTATTGCTAGAGTTAAAGGTAAGCTTGTTGTTGGTAATAATATTAGTGCAAAACGAAATCATTAGTACTCACTAGAAAAATAATAAAAATGAAATAAAGTAGAAATAGACTGTGTCGCGGGATAACCACTGTCTTAAAAGAGAAATCATACTTATTGCTGGAGTAAATATCAAAGTAGGACTTTGGCCCTTGAAGTTATCATGACCATTCAGAATTTTTACACCCAAAAAATCTGAATACGATACTGCTCATCCAGAATAACTTGGAGGGAAAATAGGTTAGTTTTTTCGAGGATCGGAATAAACACTTTATAAACAAAGAGGAGGAAAAAAGTAGAGAAAAGACTAATGTTTTCTTGTATTTATTTCAAATGAGAGAAAACATCTCAATTTAAAGGCATGAAGTTGAAAATAGTCACTAAAACACATTAAAGCCATTGTCTATAACAATCAAATTCAGACTTTAATTGTGTATTTAAAATTGGCTGTAATAATGTAATGAAAAAATTAATCCAATCAATTTAAATAACAGATTGGTGATTAGTCAAACTGTGTCCATGATTTCAGCTCCCTTTGCCAATATTTTCTTTTGCATTTCTAAAATTTGTTAAATATATGCACATATGATACTGTACGTGCTTTATATCTAATGCATTGGAACATTTTTTACATAAGATTTAACAGAGAATCTTGAACTAGATCAAAATAAAGGAGAAATTGCTTTAGTAGTTCGAAGATCTTCTATGACGAAGAAGAGATCGTCATAAAGTTACACGAATTATTATAGAAAATAATTTAATTTATTTTTTAAAAATAAAGCTTATAAATTGTAATGACATTTTAAAAAATATTGTCAAGAAATTTAAACAATTTGAAATCTGTATATTTTACTATTTTTTTGTTCGACAAAAGAGTATGATTTAATTTGGAATAAAATCATACAAACTTCAGTTGTGTGGCTCGTTAAAAACCTCCTTAAACTTAAATGAAAGAAAAGAATACACCACAACTAGGCCATAACATAAAACTTTCCGATAAAAATACCAAAAACAAAACAGTCCCGCACTCCCCAACACACACAGCTATATAGCAGGACCATGTATCAAGAAGTGTAATCGAGAAGTGTAATCAAGGGTTTAGAATATGAACATTTGGTTATTTAGGGTTTCAGAAGAAAAGAAAAATGAAAGAAGAGAATTGGGAATTTCATTAACAATGAAAGAGAAAGTCAATACAAAAGTTTGACCCATGGTTATTACTTATACACGGTAAAAAGAAAAAAACGGTTAAAGAAAATAAAACTAACAGTAAAATAAACTTTCAACTAACACTCTATACAAGAATCCTAATATCCCCCTCAAGGTGGAGCATACACATTATGTATGCCCAGCTTGGAAATGAAGTGACTAAAATCAGAAGAAGGCAAGGCTTTAGTGAAGCAATCAGCTAACTGGTTCTTCGAGGAAACAGGAAACAGCTTTATAGTTCCTTGTTGTATCTTCTCTCTGATTAGTGGCAGTCAATTTCGATATGTTTCGTACGTTCATGTTGAACAGGGTTCTCAGCAATCCTTATAGCAGACTGATTATCACAATACAAATGAGCTGTTTGCAGTTTAACCTGCAAATCAGAAAGAAAAAAATTAAGCCATTGCAACTCACAAGTAACAACAGCAATAGCCCTATATTCAACTTCAGTGGAGGAACGAGAAACAATATTTTGTTTCTTAGACTTCCAGGAGATTAAAGACTGACTCAAGAAAATGCAGAAGTCAGTGGTAGACTTCATTGATTCTAGACATGAAGCTCAATCAGAATCAGAGAAAACTTTTAATGTGAAATCATTTTGAGCAGGGAAAAAAATACCCTTTCCTGGACTACTCTTTAAATATCTAAGAACCCTATGAGCAGCAGTGAGATGAGTAGAAGTAGGAGCAGACATATATTGAGATAATTGCTGAACAGCAAAACAAATATCAGGCCTTGTATGAGTTAAATACAATAACTTTCCTACAAGTCTTCTATATTCTGTAATATCAACTAAAGGTGTTCCTGAGGTCATTGCAATTTTAGAATTATGAATCACAGGGGTTGAAACAGGTTTAGAAGTTAAGAAATCATAATCCTTTAGTAAATCCAAGGTATACTTCCTTTGACAAAGATTGATTCCTATATTAGATCTAGTAACTTCCAAACCCAAAAAATATTTAAAGACACCTAAATCTTTGATTTTAAAAGCATCATTCAAAACAAATTTAATGTTAGTTATTTCATCCATATTAGGACTAGCTACAATGATATCATGTACATAGATAGCAAGAGCTATAAAAGAAGAACCAACACCCTTAATAAACAAAGATGAATCAGAACCAGTTTGTTTAAAATTCAAATATAAGAAAAATTTAGTTAACCTTTCATTCCATTTTCTGCTAGCTTGTTTCAACCCATATAAGCTCTTTTGTAATTTACAAACTAAACCAGGAGCAAGAGAATTAAAACCAGGAGGAAGGTCCATATACACTTCTTATTGTAAAAAACCATGCAAGAAGACATTATTAATATCAAGCTGATGCAGATGCCATTTATTAGCAGCAGAGACAGCTAACAAAGTTCTAATGGTGTTTAGCTTAGCAACATGACTGAAAGTGTCAAAGTAATCAATACCAGACTGTTGAGTAAAGCCTTTTGCAACTAAACGTGCTTTATACCTTTCTAAAGTTCCATCTAATTTCAATTTAGTCCTAAACACCCATTTACAACCTATGGTTTGTTTCCCTGGTGAAAGATGAACTAATTTCCAGGTATGATTTAATTCTAAAGCACTAATTTCTTCCTGCATGGTTGTTTTCCAACACTCATGTTTAGTAGCATGATTATAAGTCTTAGGTTCACTTAGAACATAAATATTATTGACAAAAGACTTATGAACAATAGAAATATTATCAGATAAATCAACTTTATCGAGAGTATGAGGAGAAGACCTTACTTTAGGCATATACACAACAAAATCCTTAAATTTTTCTGGAAGTTGTCTTTGTCTAGTTGGCCTTGAGGAAACAACTTTTTGTTCTTTAGAAGAAGTAAAGGAAGATTGCTAATCATTTGAAATGGGAGAATGAACAAAAGAAACATGCTTTTCATTTGAAATGAGAGAAGGAACAACAGGAAATTTATCTTTGTTTGATGTAAAACTAACATCAGTAGTTTTATCAGCAATAATAGGCTGATTTTTCAGAATCATTTGCAAGACTATCAGAATCACTTTGATGACTGTTTTTAGAACTATTTTCAATAGAAGCAAGACTATTAGAAATGTTTTCAGTAGATAAAGAATTATTCTTATTTGTAAAGATGATGTCTTCAACAGGAATATTATTATCTATTGTAGGAAGAATGACATCTTGTTGAATAACTTTGGAATGCTTGAAAGGAAATTCATTCTCAGAAAACATAACATCTCTAGAAACAAAGACAGACTTAGCTTCTAAATCATACACCCTATATCCTTTAGTGTTTTTAGGATATCCTAAAAAAATACACTTATGAGCACGAGGGTGCATTTTTGTTTTGAGTTTTGGCAGAACTGAAGCATAAGTAAGACAACCAAACACTTTCAACTGACTTAAAATAGATTTGAAATTATACAACAATTCATAAGGTGTCTTATTTTCAAGAACAAGAGTTGGTGTGATATTTATTAGATAAGTTGCATGAAGGATGCAGTCTATCCAGAAAAATAAGGGCAGATTAGCTTGAAATCTAAGGGACCTAGAAACATATAAAATATGCTGATGTTTGCGTTCTACAATACTGTTTTGTTGAGGAGTATAGGTGCAAGATGTTTGATGTATAATCCCTTTCTCTTTAAAAAAATTAAACATCTCAAATTCTTTAGCATTATCACTCCTTATACATTTTATTTTCTTTGAAAATTGAACTTCAACAAAAACACAGAACTTAGTATTAACATCTCTAACTTCTGCTTTTAATTTTAATGAAAAAAATCCACAAAAGCCTACTTTTATCATCAATGACAGTAAGAAAGTAGGAATGTCCATAAAGACTTTTAATTGGGAATGGACCCCAAACATCCATGTGAACAAAATCAAATACACAATTACTAACAGTAGTACTAATAGGAAATGATGGCCTTTTATGTTTAGCTAGATGATATACATCACAACTAGGCAAACAACCAACAGAAATATCACTATAAATTTCAGAAAAATACTTCATCCTTTTAGCCGAAGAGTGACCTAATCTAGCATGCCAAACAGATAAAGAAGAAAGTTTAGAAACAGAGTTAGAAAAAGAAATTGATTCTGAAAGTTGAAGATGATTGAGTCCATTAATCTGACTAGCTGTACCAATCATCTTCAAAAGAGCAGTATCCTGTATAAAACAAGACTGATGTGAGAAAACCAAGGCATATTTATTATCCTTAACTAACCGAGAAACTGAGATGAGATTAAAACTAAAATTAGGTATGTATAGAACATCTTTTAAGAATAAAACAGAATTTAAAAAAATGTCACCAATACTAGAAACTTTAACAAGTTCATTATTGGGCAACTTAACAAATTTGTTATGAATAATTCTACAATTTTGAAAGAAACGCAAATCATTAGTAATATGATCAATGGCACATGAATCAATGATCCATGTGTCACTGGAACCAGTAAAGGCAAAAAGAACAATACCTGTATCTGGAACAGTATTCTCAGGAATAAAACTAGAAGAAATGGCATTGATTTGAGACTGATGCACAACATTTTCAGATACTGAAGAAGAAGAATTTCTCTCTTGAAGCAGAGAAACTATACTCTCATACTGTTCTTTAGTGAAAACATTAGAAGAAACATGATCTTGATTCCGAGAAGAATCATTAGAAGGAACAGACTCATAAGAACTAATCTGATTGAATTTTGAAGACTGATATTTCGTTTTATACCCAGGGGAAACCCATGTTTACGGTAGCATTTATCTATAGAATGCCCAAAAACCCCACAAAAGGTACATGTAGGCTTCTTGGTTCCAGAATGAGCAAAAAACCTTTTATTATCAAAATTGGAATTCGAAACAGGGGGTTTTTGTGAAGAAAACCTATTTGCGTTTTGAGAATTAACCCTCCCGGCTAAAAAGACAGCATAATCATAATTGGGAACAGATCCTAGGGTTCGCTCATGTTGAAGAACTAAAGCAAATATTTCATTTATGGACGGTAAGGGTTTCATCATGAGAATTTGCGACTTCTGAACAGAGAAATTTTCATTTAAACCCCTTAAAAAACTAAGAATGAAATTTTGCTTCCTATATTTGCTAGCATCACAAGAACAAGAAATTAAGGGTCTGAGATTCGAGATTTCATCCCACAATACCTTAAGTTGCGCGTGGTAAGCCGTGACAGAAGACGGACCTTGTTGATGAGAGTAGAAATCTTGCAACAAATCTGAAACTCGAACAAGAACCCCATGGCTAAACCGATCAAACAAGTCGGACCACAGCTCACTCGCGCTGTCGATCCAGATAACGCTTTGGGCAATTTCAACACTTAACGCACGTTGAAGCCAAGATAGGACCAGGTTGTTACATTTTACCCAGGCACCGTACGACGAATCATCTTTGTTGGGTTATTGAATCGTGCCATCCACGAACTGGAATTTGTTCTTCGAGATGAGGGCCATCTTCATCGAACGAGCCCAGCCGTGATAGTTGTTGCCGGTGAGAAGAGCTGACGTTAAGACGAGAGCAGGATTCTCGTTTGGGTGGACATAAAACTCGTTGTTCGGATCATCGGTGCGAACAGACCAGCCGTCTAACGTTTCAGAGGAGCGCGAATGCAGTGAATCAACTGATACCATATCAAGAAGTGTAATCGAGAAGTGTAATCAAGGGTTCAGAATATGAACATTTGGTTATTTAGGGTTTCGGAAGAAACGAAAAATGAAAGAAGAGAATTGGGAATTTCATTAACAATGAAAGAGAAAGTCAATACAAAAGTTTGACCCAAGGTTATTACTTATACACGGTAAAAAGAAAGAAACGGATAAAGAAAATAAAACTAGCAGTAAAACAAACTTTTAACTAACACTCTATACAAGAATCCTAATACCATGCACAAACTCAAACTAAGCAAACAAAACCAACCCAACATCCAAGTGGCTAAGAAAGCAAATAAACACCCACCAAGCAGCAAAGAAGTATCAAGGCCGCACCACCAGAGCCACGAAAGCAACAGCAGCAAACATTACAACCTCCATCAGACAAAGAGACAAGCTATCATAAGCAAGCGTGAAACAACACCGCATCCTCCTTAACCAAGATATCCGCAAGAGAATTTGCTCACGAAATACACGGTGAAAGAACACATTCAACAAAGAAGAACAAAGCGACTCAATCGACACAAAAGTATCTTATATTTCCACGGCCGACGATGTGTTTGCAAATTTCAAACGAATCGTAGGCCACAAATTAACCACGATCATAAAAGGAATCTCCTCGAGCTTTGATTCTTGTAACAGAAGCGTATCCTATATTTTACTAAAATTGTTATCCAGAATTTAAATTTGACAACACATCCCGTACAAAATATAATTTTTTAAAGCTTAAAAATTTTATTTATTTGACTATTTTTAATATTATTTTAACTATTATTTAAAATTGAACCCGTAAAGTAGTCCCAGTGGTAAAAGATGATGTATTTTATTCAGGCGACCCGTTCGAGCACCACGGTGTGTGTGCGTTATTAAAAGGCTAAGAAAATTAAATAGATACTACCTTTTAATAACAAGAGATACTATTTTATTGATTTCTTTTACCCACAAGAGATACTATTTTATCATATTTAACATTTAAATTTTATTTAATGAATTCATATTATTATTGATACATATAATACATTTACATATATGCCATGTTTGGCAATCAGCGGATAGCTGATAGCGGATTACATTAGCTGGTAGCTTATTGCATTACCTGATTTGATTAGTGGATTGTATAAAAGTGTTTGGTAATATTAACTGATAGCTGATAGTTGTTTGATTATTTAAACAAGAAAAATAATATATAAACGTGTTTGGCAAGGACATGATTATATTCGATATTTTTTTGAATAGTTTATTAGTTATCAATATTTTGTATATTAATTAGATTATGAAAAATATTTTATTTAATATAACATTACTAATTATATTTGAAGGATCTATATATTAATTTATTATTTATATAAATATTTTTAATACAATTTAATTAATTATTAAATTTTAATAAACTATAAATATGTGAGAATAAAAAGAAAAAACAAAAATATTTACAAATGTCATAATATAAATACGTGAGAGTGAAAAATTAAAATAAAAAAATGTTAAATTTAGTTTATTTGGAGATTCTTCTTTACAATTCTTATGTCAAAACCTCTAATTTCAAAAGCTTCTATTAGCCGCTTTTTCAAAATTAGAGATTTTGCTTCAATTCGCTATTTCAATCCACTATTCATCAAATATCTAAATTAGCGGATTTGACCGGTCAAACCTCTAATATTAGCTCAAAACTCTAATTTTGGCTCAAACCGTTATTTACCAAACATAGCTATAATATAATTTTGAAATTTCATATTCGTTTTAAGAATTTCATACTCCCTCTGTCCCACTAAAACTGTCACATATTGATTTTTTTGGGTCAAACTTTTTCAACTTTGACCTCTTATAATTTAAAATTTATTATTGATAAAAATATAAAAATATATATTTTAAAAACTTTGAATCAACTAGTTTTTAAATATATTTTTTATAATTTTTAATTAATTAAAATATTTAAATAAATTATAGTCAAAGTTGAAAAAATTTGACCAAAAAAAGTCAACATGTGACAGTTTTAGTGGGACGGAGGGAGTATTATTTTTATACACAATCTTTCAAATATTTTTATAAGGACTTTTTTCTTTATAAAAATTCATATTCATATTAATATTATTTTATATGCATAAATATTATTATAAAAATTAATATAAAGACTAGGGATGATAGACATGTACAATTTTGCGGATTTCGCACTGCACCCGCCTCAATTGGAGTGAGGATGAGTATGAGTTTGTTGGGTAGTGGGAAGGTGTGGATGTAAAAAGTCATACCCGCCATGGGTAGTGGGTAAGTGATGGATTTGACACTTTACCTACACCGTATCCACCTGCCCCGCACACTAACTACCTACCATATGAATTTTGAACCATTATGAATTTAGGAATAAGTTCACAACCTTTCTGTAAACCCTAAGATTTTAAAGGACGTGCCTTATAATTTAATCAAATCTTAAGATATAAACATTCTTTACAAATGTCTATCGTCGTTAGTTAGTTAAATATAATTAAGTAAAATTTATACCGACTTAAATGTGCTTTAGTTAAGTTAGCTATAGTTAGTTTGTTAATTGTTGTTAAATGTATATATGCACTTGATCAATCAATAAAATATGTAAAATTTTACTCTTCGTCACACAAGTCTATGGTTTTATTTTACATAATTTGATATTAGTGGTTACTTGCCAAACGAGTACGAGTGGGTACGGGTTGGGTGGTGGGCATCCAGTTAGATAGTGAGTGTGGGGGTGAGGGTGGATTTGAGAATGTACCCGCTTGAGCGGGTGTGAATTTAAAAAATAATATCCGTCGTGTATGGTAGGTAGGTGGTAGATATAAAAATTTTAAGTGGATATGGATATGGGGAGAGAATATCCGTACCCGCCCCGCTCAATTGACATCCATAATAAAAACTAATATTAATAAAGATAAACAACATAAATAGTTTTCTGATTATAGGCACCTTTCTGTTGAATCACCTGATTATGACAAATTATAAAATTTTCACTGACTTAAAAAATAGGAAGTTTATCTATTGTCGTTAAAATTTTAATGATATGACATTTAAAAAGTTGACATAGTAATAAATTTAACCTTTAAAATTTGGATTTTTAAATTTCGTCATAAATCTTAAATAATTAACTGTTATATTTACATATAGTTTCAAATTGGTTCTAATTCTTTTATGTTTTGATTGAAGCCAATGAATTTTTTCTCTTCAAAAATAATAAAATTAAAACATACCCGTTTACATAAAATATGCCTTCTGCAAATTAAAAAAACAAAACAAAACAAAATTCGAGCATCTGATTGCGATGCTTTTCTCACCACTGACGGGATATTTTTATAATCAACGCACCCTCCTTGTGTACGATTAAGGGTGCTTATTGAGTTGAGAATCTTGCAAACAATTTAAATTTGACTCGGTCAAAATTTGATTAACGTTTGATTTAAGTTGATTCGACTTGAAATCGAGCTTGATTCGAGATTTTAGTGAGTCGAGTTGAGTAAGGCCCAACTCGACTCGATAAGTTCGTGAGCAGCTCGTTATATTTTTTTATAAATTCTTTTGTGATTATTAGGTGACTACATTAAAAAATTATGTTCTAAGAAGTTTAAATACTAGTTGAAAACTCTGAAAAATGTAGTGAATTGCTAGGTAATTTACCCATACAATTTTAGTTCCAAAATTTTGAAATATTTTGTATTTTCTGAAAATTAAAAAAGTTAATTTTTATTAATAAAAAATTAAATTATAATAATGAGACTTTCCTTTTAGTAAAGTCTTTTCTTCTATTATTACTTTATGTATAAAATTAAAAAAAATGAGAGAAGTCTTAGTTTCTATTTCTTACATAAAAAAATAAATACGATTGAAAATTAAAATTCTGAAATTCTTAAGTCATTCTCTCCTATGTTGCTCATTGAAGA
This sequence comes from Hibiscus tridactylites, assembly GCA_958450335.1. Taxonomy (NCBI): domain Eukaryota; kingdom Viridiplantae; phylum Streptophyta; class Magnoliopsida; order Malvales; family Malvaceae; genus Hibiscus; species Hibiscus tridactylites. Next base: position 76,309,432 of record OY288276.1, read on the forward strand.
TTGTTGAGAAACTCTCACACTCGAATATCGACTTCATCTCTAACTTGGTCATGGTATGTTCGTTTATTTATCTCCTCAGACCTCACGTTTCTCCCCTGAATTTTTATGTTTATAATTAAGCTCTAATAGTATAACTAAATTTTACTTATATTTAAAAAAAAGTAAATTATTTGGCAAGCTTAACGAGCAACGAGTTGAGTCGAGCAACAAATTTTTTAACGAGCACGAGTTGAGCAAAACTTTAATAAGCTTAATGAGCAACAAGTCAAGTCGAGCAACGAAATTTTTTAACGGGCACCAGTCGAGCACTACTCAATTCGCGATCGACTCGCTCGATAAGCACCCATTATACGCACTATCATTTTTTGAGATAGAAGCAAAGGAAAAGATTTTAGAAATATGAATTTTTTTTGAGTTTTTCGATAAGCCATGATTTTGATGACCGGTGTTCATAGTATATGAAGAACAATTGATAAGAAAACTTTATTTTTATATACTTGAACAATCCATTCTGAGGGGAAAAAAAGGACGAAGAAGAGAGGATCGTTTCAGTGGTCTGAATCGATTGAAGAAGACGACCAATGGCGTTAGTTCGCGACGACCGGTAATCCAGTCCCGAAACTCTTGTTTTGATTTTAATTGTTTATTTAAGTATTTATTATTTATATATTTATTATATTTAAGAGTTTAGGATTTTAAGTTTAAGGTTTGGGGTTTTGGTTAAATTATTTTTAATTAAAATAGGGTTAAATTGAAATAATATGTAAATAATGAATGTTAAATTTATTATTTCTTTCGAATTATGACTAAGTTGTTTGAATGTGCAAATGTAAATGACTAAATGTGTTATTATACAAAATATTTTAACAGTCTCGTCACCCTTTTAACTGTTGTTAACGAGTCAATAACCAAATTGAAGCAAAACGAAAAGTTTAATGATAACATTGAAGCAATTGAAAATTTAATTACCAAATAGAATAATTGATCAAAGTTTAGTGATCATTTCTGAACTTTACCAAAATTTTATTCTACTATATTTGATTTACTGACATGACATATGTTATTAATTTTCTAATAACATCCGTCGAATTTGTTACTTTCTAAGTAATCATTTTATTACTATTTAAAAAATGATCAATTTGTAATTTTTCATAGTTTTTTTTAAAATATTTCTTTTATTCATTAGGAGAAGCGATACTATCTCAGACTTCATTAAAAAACCTCCCTAGGCCTAGTTTGGAGGAAAAAAAGTGCACTGAGAGAGTATAAATACACAACTGCATATAAGCAAAGTAACAAACAGGACCCAAACCAGCACTTAACCACAACCGTACCAAAGAAAGAAAGAAACACAACAACATAAACTTTTGGAACCAACCAGTAACCAAACAATAACAGACCAGCCACAACAATGAAAGTTCTGATTGAAGAACCAACTAGACTGATTATGAAACCCACTCCCCAGCTCCACTTGCACCCTGGTACCTTACGGTTTTTTAACCTAACAGAAAGAATCAGATCTAGAAATGCCTGCTTTTGCCAGCCTATCTGCTGTCACATTTCATTCTCGAGGGATCAACTGGATGCTCCAACCAAATTTAGCGCAAGAATTCGAAATATCCAGAACTAGAGACTTAAGGACTTGGGGACTAAATGAGGCTTACTGACCCATTCAACAATTAAGGAACAGTCAGTTTTCAGAACTAACTTTACAGATTTAAACCAAGGAGAACCCCGGAACAAGCAACACGCTTCTTTTGCAGCAAGAAGTTCTACTGTAGTAGTGTCGAAATTACCGACCGACTTGGAGAACTAGACCAACATCATCTTATTATGATCTAAACAAACTCCACCGATACCGGCTTTACCGAATCCCCCAGTCACTGCACCATCAACTAGAAATTTAAGAGTGCCAGCAGAAGGAGCTTGCCAACCATGATATTTAATCATATCCTGCTTGTAACCCCCTCATCTCGGTCTGGTCGGCTGACCGGTCCGAGTAGGCTACACGGGAAAAACTGATGTGAAACCCGTTAAGGTCCCACCTCGGTTAGCAACCCTAGAAAAATTTCTTTTAATTATATCTTGTCTAAAGGCACAATTATTTTCTAAGTGATCACGACAGCGGAAAACATCACGAGGTAAAAGCAACCAAATCAAGTCAACATGTTAAACATCACATTTTAAAGTCACAGAGCAGGCCGTATCGATACACTTGTCAAGGGTATCGATACACCTTGACCAAGTCAACCGCCTTCAGTCAACTCGAGAAGACCGTATCGATACAGCCCTTGGGCGTACCGATACACCCTTCTCGGTCAACATCTCGCGGTCAACGAGACGAAACCGTACCGATATGCTTAGAGCCCGTACCGATACGCCAAAGACTCGTGAAAATCTCAGAATTCTAGTGAGCTTTGGGCGTATCGATACACCCCCGAGTATCAGTACCCCTAGCCAATTCTGTGTCCCAAAGTGTAGGACCGTATCGATACGGCCCTTAGGCGTATCGATACGCCCTGCACTGCAAGACACCAATTGGCAGCAAAACAACACAAGACTCAACACTATATGCATTTTAAGACTTCCCTAGCCACATACAAGCATTCATACAACATTACACAACCAAGAACTAGCATGGAGAACAATTTAGATGATCAACAAGGCACTTCCAACATAGCATTCACATAAGGGTAGATATTGCATAACAAGCATACTCAAAAGCTTTAAAAGCCAAAAGGCACATGTCTTCACACATAAGGTTTACATGCTTGCCAAATAACATATAGCATCCAAGGTATAACCTTTCAACACAAGCATTCAACAAAACATAACATGGTTTACAAACCCAAAGCTTAGCATAAACAACATTCAACAATCATGAGTCATACAACGCTCATACGATCACATAGCAGCCCCATTGCTAAACTACTACTTTATTTACTAAACCATACTTGAGCAACTACAAAAGCTTGGAATGCCCCTTTCCTTGCTCCTTGCTAACTCCACGTTACTGATCTACATTGTCGAAAATGAGAGCGTAAGCTAGAAGCTTAGTGAGGATGCTGTAAAACCAAAAACAACGACAATGCAGGGTTCAAACATATAATCCTTAACATCACACACAACATACATAAGCATCAACATAGCAAACTGGCTAGCAACACAAGAGACAATAATATGGCATCTTACTTCATATTAAGCTCAACAAGATAAAGCATTTATCTTAGCAACATAACCACATGAACAAGTATATTGGCCACTATTAGTTTACTCGAATATGCGGATTACTCTTAACAACAACATTACCTCGGTGGGATTACACTCATCACCGGACCTCGCATGGATGGGATTCCACTCATCACCACATGCCATACGGATGAGATTCCACTCATCATCACGTATAATATAAACAATTTCCGGTGGAATATTACATCACCATACTCCTCCTTGATGGCTTAACGCCACCAAGGCCACGCGCGGATTTGACTCAACCGTGTGCACACTAATCCTAATGGTCGATCATTTATACCTGGTAAGTTAACTAGTGCCAATTATACCTTTAAACCACGTCATAACATCCATCATTTATAGCACACATCCATCATCACACACATCAATGTATATTCATACATAATCAAATCATGCTTCACAAGACCATAATAGGCATAAACATTTAAAGCTTGTAACACACAAGAAGTTAAACTACCAATTTAAATCCTACCTTGGAATGGCCTACCAAGCTCATTCCAAAACCTCCACTACACACACTTGAACCAATTTAAACAAATTTGAAAGTTTCACTCACCGCCCTTCCTTAGCAAACCAAGCAAAGCCACTCAAGCCTCCACAATTTTCGGATTCGATCCCGAACCTTCTCCGATGTTCCCTCTTGCTTATAACCAATCAAAAGACAAGGTATTACTCACCAAATCAATGCTAAACTCAGCCACAATCTCAACCCACAAACACAAGCCAAAACTTCATAGTTTCAAACCCAAACTAACCACAAAACTCATATTTTCGTACTCCAATATTACCCAGCTGAAATCTATCATTTCCAACACCCAAATAACATCTAAAGGCTCTCAAAACACCTTTCTAACAACCCTATACCATCAGCCCTTCAACCTAATACAAAACACACCAAAAATTCATGTTTTGACACCTTCAAAAACACCCCTAAGACCCATTTCGGGATTTTTGTCAAAATCCCTCAATTTTAAGATATTAGGTGTATTAAAGTAAGGTGAACTCAAAAATCAACTAAACAAACCAAAAACATGTCAAAACCCAATAAAGCTTCATACTTTTCTCCAATCTTGAAAACTTGAAAAATTAAAATGGTGATGGTTTTGAAATCTAAGACCATGAAAATGATTGGGATGAATAGGAGAGTTCAAAAATGAAATTACCTTCAAAGGAGCTCTTGAATTGATAGAGAAAAGGAATGGAATAGTAGATTTGGGGTTTTTGGGAGGTTTTCACGTTAGAGACTAGAATGGGGTGAAGATGACTTCTTTTTTCTTCTTTTTGGTTCAAAAAGCTTGTCTTTCTTTATTTCAACTTATTTACAAAAATGACATTACTTTAATTTTAATTTCATTTAAATCAAAACCAAGGTCTAATTAAATTAAACCGGTTTTGACGACTTGAACCCAACACACACACCGAACTCCTAACCCCAAAACACGGGTGTTACAACTCTCCCCTACTTAAGGAATTTCGTCCCTGAAATTACCTGACTGAAAAAGATAAGGAAACTGCCTTTCCATATCCTCCTTCCTCTCCAAAGTGGCCTCGTCCACCCCTCAACGTTGCCACTGCACTTTTACTTACTCAATCGATCTACCCCGCAACACCTTGCTGTCAGAAGCTAGGATCTCAACTTGTTCTTCTTCATAAGTCAAATCTGGAGTCAATTCAATTTCTTCTACATGCATTACATGTGATGGATCTGACCTATACTTACGGAGCATCGAAACGTGAAACACATCGTGTATTTTCTCTAACTCGGATGGCAAACGCAACTGATAAGCAACTAGACCAACCCTTTTCACAATCTCATACAACCCTATGTACGTCGGACTCAACTTCCCCTTTTTGCCAAATCTCATTACTTTCTTCCACGGAGACACCTTTAGAAACACTTTCTCACCCACTGAAAATTCAACTTCCTTCCTCTTCAAGTCGGCATAGGACTTCTGCCTATCTGAAGCTGCCTTCAGGCGATCGCAAATCAATTTCAATTTATCGGTTGTCCCCTTAAGCAAATCCGGCATAGGTAACAACTTCTGTCCCACTTCAGCCCAACAAACTGGAGTTCTACACTTTCTTCCATACAAGGCCTCATACGGAGCCATCTGAATGCTCGACTGAAAACTGTTATTGTAAGCAAACTCAACTAGAGGCAAGTGCTTCTCCCATGTACCCTGAAAATCAATGATGCAACAACGCAACATATCCTCTAAAATCTGTATAACCCTCTCTGACTGACCATCTGTCTGAGGATGATAAGACGTGCTGAAATTCAAACGGGTACCCAAAACTGTATGCAGACACTCCCAAAATCGAGCTGTAAACCTCGGATCTCTATCGGACACAATAGACTTCGGCACACCATGCAGTGTAACAATCTCACCAATGTACAGATCGACCAATCTATCTAGGGTATAAGTCGTATTGACTGCTAGGAAAGTGAGCACACTTCGTGAAACGGTCTACTATAACCCAAACTGAGTTCTTCTTCGTAGGAGTCAAAGGCAACCCCGAAACAAAATCCATGGTGATATTCTCCCATTTCCATTCCGGAATTCTCAACGGTTGCAACAAACCTAAGGGAACCTGATGTTCCGCCTTCACTCTCTGACACACCATACACTTACTCACGAAGTCGGCTACATCTCTCTTCAAACCAACCCAAAAGTACTCATTCTTCAAATCGCGGTACATCTTCGTACTTCCAGGATGCATAGCAAACGAACTACTGTGCGCTTCAGTCAAGATTGTACATCTCAAGTCATTGTCTTCTGGCACAACTATCCTATTTCTGAAACACAAGACCCCATCGGTACTGAAACTGTTGTCTGAAGGTTTACCCTCGGCTATGTCTTGCACGTGAGGTGCCAAAGATCTATCCAAGAGCTGTGTCTCCCTAATCAACTGATCTAACCTGAAGCTCGACCACCAACCCACCATCATCGGACAAGCTCAATCTAGCAAACATGGCTCTCAATTCTACAACTATCTTTCTACTCAAAGCATCGACCACTATATTGGCCTTACCCGGGTGGTACTCAATCGTGAGATCATAGTCCTTTAGCAATGTTGCGTGTAAAAGAGTCTATCGCAATTGTAGTGCAAGTGTACACGACGCAAGTAGTAAAGTGATACGAAGTATCGGATATCGTCTCCACAGGGATTGAGCTAATGACTTCACCTTAATTCACTGCACGGAAGTAAAATAAATATTGAGAAGATTGTCACGAGAATAATAAAGTAAAACGTAAATAAAAGAGTAGAACTATCAAGATAGAGAGAATGGGCTGGTATTGAATTGCTCAATAGTGCAGGTATTGAAAAGTTTAGGAAATCCAATTCTGTCGTCGCGCCCGTCGCCGACAGCACCTGTCGCGGCGGCTGTCCGTTAGCTGTCGCGGCAGCGAACACACCAACTCCGTACTCCAAGTTTGGCAAGAATCCCAGATCTGCCTTGGCCTATCCCTAGGTCCAAGTCTGTCGATGATCACGTCTTTGATGATACCTCCCGGCGTGAATCGAAGGATGAACACCGCTGTGTATGAATTCTTCCTTAGCCACTTAACCTCGCCCTATCCCTAGGCACGAGATAGTTCAACTATAAACTAGAGAACTCGCTCTTATCTCTTTCGTATACTTAACTCTCCCGATGCTAAGTAAATAGATAACCTCACAATGCTCTCCCGATGCTCTTGCAAGATATTAAAACCGAAATAAGAGAACTTGAAGTTTTATTTTATTGAACTTGGAAAATCCTAAAACAAAACAACCCTTGCAACTACTTTACAAAACAACCCGTGGCCCTAGGGGGTTTTTAGAACATGTCGATGACTGGTAAACGGCGGAGGGGTTTAGGTTATCGGTTATGGGGTATGATTCCTCTAGGTTAAAATCTATGCCCTTATATAAGCTTTGGGCTCAAGTATTCTAAGTTAACAAGGATTACAACTTTAATTAAAAGTAAGATTCTAATAAAGACTTAATCTCCAAGAGTCCTACTTTGCAGCCGCCATCCTTGTTTCTAGGGATTTCTTCTCCTTGAGCTTTGGCTTGACATATCTTTCGATCCGAGGCTTGGAAAAATATTTGGCTTTCACACGACAGACGAGCAGATTTTTCTCTATCTATCGAGGTCCACTTTACTTTTCCTCTTCACAAGGCTGCTGTCACCTTGCTGTCACGACAGATCCATGGCAGCTTCGTCCTTGTCGTCTGCTTGTCCAGTTCAGCTCCTCTGCTTCTCTGCCCTGCGCCTGCCTTCTTTGTCAACTATGGCAGCAACCTGCAAAATCAGCCATCTTTTAGTAGAATCCGTGCCTTTAGTGTATTTGTGATGTTTTATTGTAAACTGACCTAAATGCAATGCAATGATGCTTGAATGTAGTAGAAATATGGGTTAAAAAGGGTGTAAATAATAGAACTTTTACACACTCAACACACCCCCAAACTCAAGTTTTTGCTTGCCCTCAAGCAATTAAGACCTAAAGAGAAATAAATATTTTTGTGTTGGCTTTCAAACAGTGAACTGTCCCTTACCCGTCGCTCCTTCTCTGTGGCGGCAGCAACCTGTCGGAAGGTTTTAGGATCTGTCCGGAATCTCCCTATAGTTCTCGTGCAGTGTGTGCATGCTTGTGAACAGTTATATGCTAAGACTCTCTTAGTTTCACTAGAATATTATACTTTAGCTTGTTTAGAGTTTTTCTTACGAGACTGATTTCTTTCTTTCCTTTACTAGAGCCAGAATAAGGCACCTCTAGTTATTCCTTTTTTCGAATTTATTCTCATTTCTACTAGAGCCAGTATTTCAGGCACCTCTAGTTAACTATCTAGAGTCGGTGATAGGCACCTCTAGAAGTTTTTCTCTGGTTATCTGCCTAGAGCCAGTGTTGGGCACCTCTAGGTTTCCTGAGAGTCTAGTCTCTTTTCTACTCTAAGAGCTAAGTTTTCTATTCTAGTTTGGCTAAAAGAAGTCTAAGCAATATAACAGTCACAATGGTGTTTAAATTTTCAGAACTATAGAAAGAATCTAAACTTCTCCTTAAACTGTCCTAAAGATGCTGCCACGACAGAGCTGTCATGACAGGTAAGCTAACTTCACAGTTTTAAGCCAACAGTTTTATATTTTCTGATTTTTTTAATAGAGAACTTAATTAAAAAGAAGACACAACAATTAATTAAAGATGTACTATGACTCCATTAAAATGGAGGGTGCCACCCCCAAACTCGAGGGTTGCATTGCCCTCAATGCAAAATGACAGATAAAATGATGGCAGGTACATCACAAAATAAAGATATAGCAGGCAGCAAGAAAAGAAAAATGAAAGACTTAAATTTTTAATCGCTGTCCTCGCTACTGCTGCTGACACGGATCTGACGGTGGCGTCTGGGCTGTGGGGGAGGTTGGGCAGGTTGCTCCACGAGCTGGATGTCTGAGCTGCTGCCGCTATCCCAAGTGCTGCTGGTGGTGGTGCTTGCCTTGGGCATTAGCTTTCTGTCTGCCACGTGTTTCTGCCTCTTGACAGGCGTAAACTCCCTCTCCAAATTCCTCCTAATCAGAGGTTCCTCCTCGCTGTCGGCTGTGGCTGGCCGCTTCGTTCCACGTGCGGGGCTGTCGGCCGGAGGACTCGCAGCTGCCGTCGGGGCAGGTGATGGGGTGGAAGCGGTGGAATGGGTATGTGGGGAGGCAAGTGGTGTAGGTGTGTGGACATGGGTGGGGATATGGAAGTAGTGGTCTGGAAAAGTGGAGAAAACAACATCGGGATAATTTAAATTATTGGTAATGAAATTTACCGTGGAAGTTGCGAAATCCCGGATGAATGTCATCAGCCCCATCTGTCTGTCTTCCACCCGTTGTATGGCGTCAAGGATTTGGGCGGATTGGTCGGTCTGGGCGGCTGCGGCGGCAGGTTTAGTGGCAGGTTCCTCGTATGAATCTGCTGGGGAGGCAGCTGGGTTGAAGGAGTTGATGGGTGTTGCGACGATGAGCTCCATGAGGCTGGTAATGTTGTTTTCTATCCAGCCTCTGCCTTTGATCAGTTTGTCGGTGGTGGCCTCTGGGACAGTAGCGCAGCGGCAAAGGGAAGTGATCGTGAACGGTAGGCAAAGACGGGAGGAGCGAAATGTGCAGTCCAAGATGCTTTCCCTCATATAGCGGCCCACGTTGATAGGCCGGTCGTGCATGATCGAGTGAATGAGAGCGAGCCGCTGCTGGTTCACCGTCGTGTGATGGGAAGACGGCAGGATACGCTTCTTGATGAAAGCGTTCCATAGCTTGGCTTCTGGGAGCAGCTGCCCCCTTTTGACAGAGTTGGGGTTCTTTTTGCTCGTGGTCCATGTTGTTCCTTCCTCTGTCACCTCCGCCATAACAGCACCGTAGGCGGCAGAATCGAGGGTGTCTAAAAATTGCTGGTGGGCGTCATCGTCGGGGCCAAAATATAGGCCATACGTGTGGTTGATGCTGTCAGCTGTAAATGGCACCTCTACTCCTCGGACTATTACAGATGTTGCCGTCTTGCTGTCGATGGCAGCATAGAACTCCCTCACCAATGTGCCGTTTAGTTCTTCCGGTTGTTCGGCGAACTGCTCCCATAGCAAATTCCTTATTGCCTTCGCGATGAATGGTCGGAGCCCCATGTTTGGTGCCTTGCGGATGTAGATGAAACCCCTTTCTTCCCATAATTCCTTGTTTGCGAAGGGCGATGCTGCTGCTGATGAGGAGGCTGAGGCAGCACTGCGGCGGGTCTGTCTAGAAGACATATTAGTTGCAAGGGTTTGAAAGTAAAGAAAACAAAGAAAAACGAGAGGAGAAAGCAAGTAAGAATAAGTAAAAGTGATGAAAAATGAAAGTGAAAACGGGGTTTTATAGCGGTCGAGGGTCTGCCCGTTTAATGCTGTAACGGCAGGCGTGAATAACGGAGCGACTGTTGAGGTTTGGCGTGTCTGACGCGTCTGCCACGCATTAATGCGTCTGTCACGTGTCTGTCACACGCTTCTGCGTCTGCCGTGTCAGTCTGTTGACAGCCTGTCTTATCCATCTGCGGCGGCAGCCGAAACGACAGGCTTCAATAAATGGGCTCTGTTGGGCTGATGGATGGATGGTGGGCTTTGGGCCACTTCTCCTTTTCTTCTTGACTCCTTTATTTCCTAAAAATAGAAAATAGAAAAAACATTATTCGAATAAAAATAAACCTTATTTCCTAATAAATAATAAATAATAAAAATAAATAAAAATAAAATTTAGGTTAAATTAGGGATGCCTTGTGGGGCATCTCCTAAAGTAACCACTTCCTGTATTTCTGGGGCTTCAGTCCCCTGATAATGCTTGAGGCGCTGTCCGTTGACTTTGAATTGGTGCCCGTCTTTCAATGATTGGATTGTGATGGCACCATGGGGAAAACTTGTATCACTTGGAATGGGCCGGACCATCTAGATTTTAGCTTCCCTGGGAAGAGTTTCAGTCTATAATTGAACAACAACACAAGCTGCCCTGGGCAGAACTGTCGTGGCAACAACTTCTTGTCATGCCACTTCTTAGTTTTCTCCTTGTATATTCTTGCGTTGTCGTAGGCCATTGTCCGTATTTCATCGATCTCGTTCAAATCTAACAGCCTTTTCTGGCCTGCCTTGTCCAAGTCCATATTCACTGCCTTGATTGCCCAGTATGCCCTGTGCTCTATCTCGACAGGCAGATGACAGGTTTTCCCATAAATCAAACGGTATGGAGACATGCCCAATGGAGTCTTAAAAGCAGTTCTATATGCCCATAATGCATCATTAATGAGTAAAGACCAATCTTTCCTAGTTGGCTTAACCATCTTCTCAAGAATGTTCTTCACTTCTCTATTGGATATCTCAGCCTGTCCATTGGTCTGTGGGTGGTATGCTGTCGCGATCCTGTGCTTGACACCATATTTCTTCAAGGCGGCAGCAATTACCCTATTATCAAAATGTCTCCCTTCATCACTGATAATCGCCTTAGGAATGCCAAATCTAGAAAAAATGTTTTTGTGTAAAAACTTTTGGACCGTCTTGGCATCATTCTTTTGAGTGGCGATAGCTTCTACCCACTTGGAGACATAGTCCACTGCTAGGAGGATGTAAAGATTCCCACATGAAGATGGAAAGGGTCCCATAAAATCGATCCCCTAAACGTCGAAGATCTCGACTTCTAGAATGTTCTGCAGTGGCATCTCGTTTCTCCTCGAGATGTTACCTGTCCGCTGGCACCTGTCACAGTTCTTGTAGAAGTCCTGTGCATCTTTATATAGTGTCGGCCAGTAGAACCCTGACTGCAGCACCTTGGCAGCAGTTTTATTGCCTCCTAAGTGACCTCCATATTGTGAAGCGTGGCAGTGATGGAGAATGTCTTCTTGCTCTTCTTGTGGTATGCATCTCCTTATAACCTGATCTGCACACATTTTAAAAAGAAGAGGTTCGTCCCAATAATAATGCTTAACATCATTTTGGAACCTCTTCCTGGCTGCCGCCATGGCTGTCGCGGCAGCGATTGCGGCAGCAAAGAGCTGCTCATCTGGGAAGGTCTCCAGTATGTGTGTCTCATCTATTGGCAGACTCTGTCCCGTCTCCAACCTTGACAAGTGGTCTGCCACCTGATTTTCTGTCCCTTTCTTGTCCTTGATCTCAAGGTCGAACTCTTGCAATAGCAGGATCCACCGTATCAATCTAGGTTTTGCATCCTTCTTTGCGAACAAATACTTAAGGGCAGAATGGTCTGTTTGTACTATTACTTTCGTCCCAAGTATGTAAGAACGAAACTTGTCAATGGAGAACACCACAGCTAACAGCTCCTTTTTTGTGGTGGTATAGTTCACTTGGGCGTCATTCAATGTCTTGCTGGCATAATATATGACATGAAACAGCTTATCTCTGCGCTGCCCAAGTGCTGCCCCGACAACATAGTCACTAGCATCACACATAATCTCAAATGGCTGCGTCCAGTCTGGTGGCTGTACTATGGGGGCTGTTACTAGTTTTTCTTTCAGAACCTTGAATGCTTCAGTACATTCATCATTAAAGTCAAAGGGTCGGTTCTGCTCCAAAAGATGGCATAGAGGCTTCGTGATTTTTGAGAAGTTAGCAATAAATCTCCGATAAAACCCAGCATGCCCTAAAAACTCCTAATGCCCTTGACTGTGGTCGGCGGCGGCAGCTTCTCGATCACTTCTATTTTGGCCCTGTCGACTTCTATGCTACGACAGCTAATCTTATGGCCAAGGACTATCCCCTCATCCACCATAAAGTGGCATTTTTCCCAATTTAAGACCAAGTTTGCTTTTTCACATCTTTCAAGTACCTTTTGTAAATTGCCTAAACAACTCTCAAAATTATCTCCAAAGACGGAAAAATCATCCATAAAAATCTCAAGGAAGTCCTCCACCATGTCGGAGAATATGGCCATCATGCACCTTTGGAAGGTGGCGGGTGCATTACATAATCCGAATGGCATTCTCCTAAATGCGTACGTTCCATAGGGGCATGTGAAAGTCGTCTTTTCTTGATCCTCCGGTGCAATAGCAATTTGATTGTAACCTGAGTAACCATCAAGAAAACAATAGTAAGGTTTACCCGCTAGTCTATCAAGCATTTGATCAATAAAGGGTAAAGGAAAGTGGTCCTTTCGGGTAGCTTTATTAAGCTTCCGATAGTCCATACAAACCCTCCAACCGGTCACAGTCCTGGTTGGGATTAACTCATTGTTCTCATTGGTCACCACGGTCATTCCTCCTTTCTTAGGAACGCATTGCACCGGGCTCACCCATTTGCTGTCGGAGATGGCGTAAATAATACCAGCATCTAACCATTTGATTATCTCTTTACGCACTACCTCCTTCATCGCATGGTTAAGCCGCCTTTGGGCATCTATAGTCGGCTTATGATCTTCCTCTAGAAGAATTCTGTGCATGCATAACGCCAGACTAATGCCTTGAATGTCAGCGATCGTCCATCCAATTGCCTTTTTGTGCTGCCTTAGCATGTCGATTAGCTGTCGTTCCTGTTCCTGCGGCAGCTTAGAAGAGATGATTACGGGCAACGTATCATTTGAACCAAGAAAAGCATATTTAAGCTGCCCTGGCAGGGGCTTCAGTTCTAAGGCAGGTGGTTCAACAATAGATGGCTTTTGGATTAAATGGTTATCCGAAGTATAATTCAAAGGTTCGAATAACTTACCTGGACGATTGCCTATCCAGTTCACCTCCTCCTGATCTTCAGTATCAGATGAATCGGATTCAGAGGAGTTGCTGTCGTCGGTGCTGTCGTTGTTGCTGTCGTGACAGTCCTCTAGGTGGCTGCCGCGACAGTGACCAAATTTAATATCGTGACAGCCTGACCTGATGCAGGGTTGATCAAGGGTAACATCAGTGATAGCCTTGTATTCCTCGTCCATATCAGCGTGTTTCATCGCTTGGAGAACATTCAACTTAATCTCTTGATCGTTTACTCGCATGGTGAGTTCTCCTTTCTCCACATCAATCAGTGATCTTCCCGTGGCTAAGAAGGGTCGCCCAAGGATTATTGGTGCATTTTCATCTACTTCACAATCTAAAACAAGAAAGTCAGCAGAGAAATTAAATTTATCCACTCTTACCAGAATATCTTCGATTTTTCCCTCTGGATGAACATAAGAGCGGTCTGCGAGCTGCAAAGTTACTGTCGTGGGCCGCGCCTTCCCAATACCTAATTTCTGAAAAACAGACTTTGGCATTAGATTAACACTACCACCAAGATCATAAAGTGCCTTACCCACGAATTTATTTCCGATTACGCAAGGTATGATGAAGCTCCCCAGATCCTTCTTTTTCTGGGGTGGCTGCCGATGAAGAATGCTCATGCAACCTTCTGTCATCTTTACCGTTTCAAACTCCCCAAGTTTAGATTTCTTCGACATAACATCCTTGAGAAATTTAGCATAACCGGGCATCTCCCTAACGGCATCTAACAATGGAATATTAATATGAACCTGCTTAAAAATATCATAAATCTTTTTAAGTTGAGATTCATGCTTAGCTTGCTGTATCCGTTGAGGGAAGGGTGGTGGTGGACGGTAATCAGCAATGCGTCCTTCCCACTGCATGCGAATCTGAGGACGATAATCATCTTTTTTCTCCTCTATCGCTTCTGCTGTCGTGACAGGTTCATCGGCAGCAGTCTGTTTATCACCTGTCGGGGTAGCTTCCTCGGCAGGTTTGTCTAAGGCTGGATCCTTCTCTGTTTCCGCTTCCTTTTCCGGCCCTGATAGTTTCTTCCCACTCCTAGTAGTAATCGCCTTACACTGCTCATGTGTGGGTGGTCTAGCATTTTCAGTATTGCTAGGAAATCCTCCACTCTGCCTCGGCTTAATATGTTGCGACACCTGACCCATTTGTGTCTCCAGAGATTTCAAAGTAGCTTCATGATTTGTCATCCTCATCTCAGTCTTATCCATGAAATTCTCTGTCTTCTTGACAAACTGATTCATATTCTCAATATAAGTACCGGTTTGAGACATAAAAGTGGCCAGAGTCTGTTCCAATATACTGCTCGTGGCAGCTGGTGGCTGCTGTTGCTGTGGCGGCGGCAGATTCTGTGGCAGCTACTGTCGCGTCAGCAGTCTAGGACCTCCCTGATTCTGGTTATGTGCTTGAGGATTCAGGGCATTGTTGGGATTACTCCATGAAAACTTAGGATTCTTCCTCCAATTGGGATTATAGTTGTTGGAATTATAATTTGGCTTGTAATTTCCAACATATTTTCCTTCTTCTATATTTATTGGGCACTTATCCCTACTATGATTTCCCTCACAGATATCGCATACTTCCTCAACAACAAATCCTTGTAAACCATCATCATTCAATAACCTTTTCATTGCTTTTGTAAGGAATGCTACCTGTGATTTCATCGTGCTGTCGGCTTCGTAGTCCTTGACAGCAAGTACCCATTTACCCCCTCTTCTTGCAGTCGGAAACTACTCCTCATTCTTGGCCAGATTTTTCAAAACTTGCAATGCCTCGTCTGGATCCTTATCCAATAGTAACCCATTTGCTGCAGAATCAATTCGGATGCGAGTTTGTAGGTTGGCAGCATTATAGAACTTTGTAACCTGATTCCATACGGGGAATCCATGCATTGGGCAGTTTCGAAGAAGAGTAGTAAATCTGTCCCAGGCCTCGTGCATCGACTCGTCATCTTCCTGTTGAAAAGTAGCAATTTCATTACGTAATCGCTCAGATAAATGCGAAGGATTAAAACGAGATAAGAATTCACAAGATAAATCTGCCCAAGTTACGATTGAACCCGGTGTTAGTTTATTCCACCAAGTTTTAGCTCTGTCCCTCAATGAATGAGGAAATAACCGAAGCCTCAGTATCTCCGGACTATCTCTTGGCAGTCTAAACGAACCACAGATCTCCTGGAACGTTTTGAGATGCTCTCTGGCATCTTCTGTCACAGCACCACTAAACTGTCCGGCATTGTTGATCATACTAAACATGACAGGCTTAAGCTCGAAGTTATCAACATCAATGTCTGGCAGCGTGGTCTCCAACTCTACATGATCGTTCAGCATGTAGTCACGACATGACCGTCGTCCGGCTGCTGCAGGCGGGTCACCGACAGGCGGGTTAAGATCGCCAAGGGGTGGTATGCCACCGCCGGCAGGTTGGTTATGGCCCATTTTCTCTAGCTGTTCCTCGAGGTATTCGTTTCTGTCTAAAAGTCGGCGAAGTTGTTTCTTGAGATTGAAGGAACGTTCAACTTCCGGATCTAATGGATACTCAGGATCTTCACCTCTTTTCGATCAGCGCATAAACAAGAAAACCTCGTGAAAAGCGAGAGTTGAAAGCACAAAAGAAAAATTAAAGAAAAATAAGAATAAAAATAAAAATAAAAAAGAAAATAAAAATAAAAACGAAAAGTGCAATAAAAGAAAGGTGTAGTTATGTTGCCAATCCCCGGCAACGGCGCCAAAAACTTGTTGCGTGTAAAAGAGTCTAACGCAATTGTAGTGCAAGTGTACACGACGCAAGTAGTAAAGTGATACGAAGTATCGGATATCGTCTCCACAGGGATTGAGCTAATGACTTAACCTTAATTCACTGCACGAAAGTAAAAGAAATATTGAGAAGATTGTCACGAGAATAATAAAGTAAAACATAAATAAAAGAGTAGAACTATCAAGATAGAGAGAATGGGCTGGTATTGAATTGCTCAGTAGTGCAGATATTGAAAAGTTTAGGAAATCCAGTTCTGTCGTCGCGCCCGTCGCCAACAGCACCTGTCGCGGCGGCTGTCCGTTAGCTGTCGCGGCAGCGAACACACCAACTCCGTACTCCAAGTTTGGCAAGAATCCCAGATCTGCCTTGGCCTATCCCTAGGTCCAAGTCTGTCGATGATCACGTCTTTGATGATACCTTCCGGCGTGAATCGAAGGATGAACACCGCTGTGTATGAATTCTTCCTTAGCCACTTAACCTCGCCCTATCCCTAGGCACGAGATAGTTCAACTATAAACTAGAGAACTCGCTCTTATCTCTTTCGTATACTTAACTCTCCCGATGCTAAGTAAATAGATAACCTCACAATGCTCTCCCGATGCTCTTACAAGATATTAAAACCGAAATAAGAGAACTTGAAGTTTTATTTTATTGAACTTGGAAAATCCTAAAACAAAACAACCCTTGCAACTACTTTACAAAACAACCCGTGGCCCTAGGGGTTTTTAGAACATGTCGATGACGGGTAAACGCCGGAGGGGTTTAGGTTATCAGTTATGGGGTATGATTCCTCTAGGTTAAAATCTATGCCCTTATATAAGCTTTGGGCTCAAGTATTCTAAGTTAACAAGGATTACAACTTTAATTAAAAGTAAGATTCTAATAAAGACTTAATCTCCAAGAGTCCTACTTTGCAGCCGCCATCCTTGTTTCTAGGGATTTCTTCTCCTTGAGCTTTGGCTTGACATATCTTTCGATTCGGGGCTTGGAAAAATATTTGGCTTTCACACGACAGACGAGCAGATTTTTCTCTATCTATCGAGGTCCACTTTACTTTTCCTCTTCATAAGGCTGCTGTCACCTTGCTGCCACGACAGATCCATGGCAGCTTCGTCCTTGTCGTCTGCTTGTCCAGTTTAGCTCCTCTGCTTCTCTGCCCTGCGCCTGCCTTCTTTGTCAACTATGGCAGCAACCTGCAAAATCAACCATCTTTTAGTAGAATCCGTGCCTTTAGTGTATTTGTGATGTTTTATTGTAAACTGACCTAAATGCAATGCAATGATGCTTGAATGCAGACGAAATATGGGTTAAAAAGGGTGTAAATAATAGAACTTTTACACACTCAACAAGCAACTCTAACCACCTACGCTGTCTGAGATTCAAATCTCGCTGAGTCATGATGTACTTTAAACTCTTGTGATCTGTGTACATTGTGCATTTCTCACCGTACAAATAATGCCTCAAATTCTTCAGAGCAAACACAACTGCAGCTAACTCTATATCGTGGGTCGGATAGTTACGCTCGTGAGTCTTCAACTGTCTTGAGGCATAAGCCACTACTCTCTTGTCTTGCATGAGAACACATCCTAGGCCTACATAGGAAGCATCACTGTAGACTACATATTCCTTCCCTGACTCAGGCTGAATCAAGATTGGTGCTTGGGTCAAAGCTTCTTTCAACTTCTCAAAGGCTCGTTGTCTTGCATCTGACCACTCAAACTGAACACTCTTCTGAAGTAACTGTGTCAATGGAGCGGCTAACTTCGAGAAACCTTCTACGAATCTTCTATAGTATCTAACTAAGCCTAGAAAGCTATGAACCTCTGTTACTGACTTCGGTTGCCTCCATTAAACAATAGCTTCTATTTTCTTCGGATCAACTCTAATCCCATCGGCTGACACTACGTGCCCTAGGAAGACTACCTCTCGGATCCAGAACTCACACTTGCTCAACTTTGCATACAACTGATTATCTAACCAAGTCTGCAAAACTAACCTCAAGTGTTGGTCGTGGTCTTCCTCGGTACGCGAATACACCAAGATGTCATCTATGAAGACAACTACAAACTGATCTAGATACTGATAGAAGATCCTATTCATCATATCCATGAAAGCAGCCGGTGCGTTAGTCAACCCAAAAGGCATGACTAAGAACTCATAGTGACCATATCTAGTTCTAAAGGCCGTCTTCGGTACATCAACCTCTCTTACCTTCAATTGGAAGTAACCGGATCTCAAGTCGATCTTCGAAAAGACTGATGCCCCTCTCAACTGGTCAAACAAATCATCAATTCTCGGCAACAAATAATTGTTCTTTACTGTTAACTGATTCAACTGTCTGTAATCTATACACATTCTCATGCTTCCGTCTTTCTTCTTTACAAACAAAACTGGAGCGCCCCAAGACGAAGAACTCGGTCGAATAAAGCCTCTATCTGTCAACTCTTGCAACTGAGTCTTCAACTCTTTCAGTTCTTTCGGTGCCATGCGATACAGAGCAATCGAAACAGGAGCTGAATTTGAATAAGTCTCTATAGCAAACTCTACCTCTCCATCAGGTGGTAAACGTGACAATTCTTCCGGAAACACACTTGGAAAGTCACACACTGTCCGAATGTCTTGAGGTCTAACCTCACTCATGTTTGGATTCATCACATAGGCCAAATACGCTTCACAACTCTTCTCAACTAGCCTCTTAGCCTCTAAAACGAAAACTACATTCGATAAGAACTTCACATTCTCACCCACCACCACTATCTCATAATCATCCGTGAGTCTCAAGGAAATCCTCTTAGTCTCAAAGTCTATCCTAGCTCTATGATCAGTGAGCCAGTCCATACCCAGAATCATATCAAAGCCATAAAATGGCAGCTCCATCATAACCACTGGAAACACATGCCCCTGAACCATAAGCGGACATCTTCTGTACATCTTTCTAACCACTGCCGTATCCCCGAAGGAACTATAAACACTAACTCCTACCTCTAATATCTCACAAGGAAATTTCAACAACTTTGCATGCTCACTCAATATATATGAATGTGTAGACCCGAAGTCAATCAAAGAAAGCAAACCCAAAGACTGTATCGAGAAGTTACCTGCAATCACATTTGTGTCATGCTGATCCCTATGCTGAGCGTAAACTCTGGCTTGGCCTCCAGCCTCTGGCTAGACTGCAACTACATGCGCTATGTTCCTCTGGCCATCATTTCTCGGCTGGAAGTTACCTCTACCGCGCCCGCGGCCTCTCTGAAAGTCATTGGCTCTAGCAAGATCCTGAACTGGTGCCTGCCCCACCTGATGTGGACAGTCACGCCTAATATGATCCCTAGCTCCACAGCTCCAACACGAGTGGAAATTCCCCCAACACTCACCGGTGTGATTCCTCCAGCAACTAGTACACGTGGGCAACCGCCCACCAGCCCTCTGGCCATGATGGCCCCTACCGTGGTTACCTCCACCACGTCTATGGTCATAGTGATGCCTGTTGTCCCGATGCCTCTTGGAATCACCTCTATCAAAGTCACTAGACCTCTTCCCATAACTAGAACAACCAGATCGTTTGGTCAAGCCCAAACTGTGCTCTAAGTCCTTGGCCCTAGAGACCAAGACATCAAAATCTGTGTAGTCAGAAGCTAAAGTGTACCTCTTGATCTCTTCATTCAACCCATAGCGGAAACAGTTACAACATTCCACCTCAGTAGGAACAAGCTTAGATGCATACTGACTCAGCCTGACAAATCTGATCTCATAGTCTGTCATAGTCATACTCCCCTGAAGCAAAGCCATGATTTCCCTCTTCTTCTCATCGAGATAGCGGGGACCCAGATATTTCTTACGGAATGCTGACTCGAAGAACTCCCAAGTGATCTCAGCCTGTGCCATACCCGTAGTGATGGTGACCCACCAAGTGTAGGCATCACCCTGAAGCAAAGATTCAACACACCCCAGCTTGCGCTCCCCGGTACATCCCATCTGTGCCAGAATACGGACGGTCTTCTCAAACCACAACTCAAACCTCTCCGGTGTAGATCGTCTGAACTCTTCAGCCCCTAGACCATGAAGTCTCTCTAACAGTAAACCAGTACCCTCTCCCTGGGATTGTGCCGCTGCCTGACCCCCAGCCACTGCAGCCTGAAAAGCCCCAGCTATCGCTTGAACTAGAGGAGCTAAATCTATTCCGGCTGGTCCTTGGCCAACTTGAGGTTCTACGCCCTGGCTCCCGCCTCGCCTCCCTCTTGATGAGGAGGAGGTGGAGGAGGTTGAGGAGCATGTGCCCCACCAATCTGCTCAACTCCCGGAGCTTGTGTCCGCGGCTCCGGTTGAACCATCCTAGGCCCCCTCGTGGTCTTATGTTACAGCTAGCAAGATAACAACTACAACAAACAAACATATAAGGATTAAGTTAGCGAAGGCAAGGGTCCAACTGTGCTCAAGTATCTTCCTTTACAAAACTTTTTCAAATTAAGTAATAGTAGCAATGAAAACTCGACAATACACCCAATGCAACAATCATGCTTCCAAACACCATACGAATGAACAAACAACAAGCATACATGGCATAACATTCACCGAGACATAACAATTGCTTAACACATCGAACTTACCTCACTTACCTGCCCGAGGTCTCGGTAACCTCAGTCTCTGATACCAACAAATGTAACCCCCTCATCCCGGTCTGGCCGGCTGACCGGTCTGAGTAGGCTACACGGGGAAAACCGATGTGAAACCCGTTAAGATCCCACCTCGGTTAGCAACCCTAGAAAAAGTTCTTTTAATTATATCTTGTCTAAAGGCACAATTATTTCCTAAGTGATCACGACAGCGGAAAACATCACGAGGTAAAAGCAACCAAATCAAGTCAACATGTTAAACAACCCATTTTAAAGTCATAGAGCAGGCCGTATCGATACACTTGTCAAGGGTATCGATACACCTTAACCAAGTCAACCGCCTTCAGTCAACTCGAGAAAACCGTATCGATACATCCATTGGGCGTATCGATACACCCTTCTCGGTCAACATCTCGCGGTCAATGAGATGAAACCGTATCGATACGCTTAGAGCCCGTACCGATACGCCAAAGACTCGTGAAAATCTCAGAATTCTAGTGAGCTTTGGGCGTATCGATACACCCCCGAGTATCGGTACCCCTAGCCAATTCTGTGTCCCAAATGTAGGACCGTATCGATACGACCCTTAGGCGTATCGATACGCCCTGCACTGCAAGACACCAATTGGCAGCAAAACAACACAAGACTCAACACTAATTGCATTTTAAGATTTCCCTAGCTACATAAAAGCATTCATACAACATTACACAACCAAGAACTAGCATGGAGAACAATTTAGATGATCAACAAGGCACTTCCAACATGGCATTCACATAAGGGTAGATATTGCATAACAAGCATACTCAAAATCTTTAAAAGCCAAAAGGCACATGTCTTCACACATAAGGTTTACATGCTTGCCAAACAACATATAACATCCAAGGTATAACCTTTCAACACAAGCATTCAACAAAACATAACATGGTTTACAAATCCAAAGCTTAGCATAAACAACATTCAACAATCATGAGTCATACAACGCTCATACGATCACATAGCAGCCCCATTGCTAAACTACTACTTTATTTACTAAACCATACTTGAGCAACTACAAAAGCTTGGAATGCCCCTTTCCTTGCTCCTTGCTAACTCCACGCTACTAATCTGCATTGTCGAAAATTAGAGCGTAAGCTAGAAGCTTAGTGAGGATGCTCTAAAACCAAAAACAACGACAATGCAGGGTTCAAGCATATAATCCTTAACATCACACACAACATACATAAGCATCAACTTAGCAAACTGGCTAGCAACATAAGAGACAATAATATGGCATCTTACTTCATATTAACCTCAACAAGATAAAACATTTATCTAAGCAACATAACCACATGAACAAGTATATTGGCCACTATTAGATTACTCGAATATGCGGATTACTCTCAACAACAACATTACCTCGGTGGTATTAGACTCATCACCGGACCTCGCATGGATGGGATTCCACTCATCACTGGACCTCGCATGGATGGGATTCCACTCATCACCACATGCCATACGAATGAGATTCCACTCATCATCATGTATAATATAAACAATTTCCGGTGGAATATTACATCACCGTACTCCTCCTTGATGGCTTAACGCCACCAAGGCCACGCGCGGATTTGACTCAACCGTGTGCACACTAATCCTAATGATCGATCATTTATACCCGGTAAGTTAACTAGTGCCAATTTTACCTTTAAACCACGTCATAACATCCATCATTTATAGCACACATCCACCATCACACACATCAATGTATATTCATACATAATCAAATCATGCTTCACAAGACCATAATAGGCATAAACATTTAAAGCTTGTAACACACAAGAAGTTAAACTACCAATTTAAATCCTACCTTGGAATGGCCTACCATGCTCATTCCAAAACCTCCACTACACACACTTGAACCAATTTAAACAAATTTGAAAGTTTCACTCACCACCCTTCCTTAGCAAACCAAGTAAAGCCACTCAATCCTCCACAATTTCCGGATTCGATCCCGAACCTTCTCCGATGTTCCGTCTTGCTTCTAACCAATCAAAAGACAAGGTATTACTCACCAAATCAATGCTAAACTCAGCCACAATCTCAACCCACAAACACAAGCCAAAACTTCATAGTTTCAAACCCAAACTAACCACAAAACTCATATTTTCGTACTCCAATATTACCCAGCTGAAATCTATCATTTCCAACACCCAAATGACATCTAAAGGCTCTCAAAACACCTTCCTAACAACCCTATACCATCAGCCCTTCAACCCAACACAAAAACACACCAAAAATTCATGTTTTGACACCTTCAAAAACACCCCCAAGACCCATTTCGAGATTTTTGTTAAATTTCCTCCATTTTAAGATATTAGGTGTATTAAAGTAAGGTGAACTCAAAAATCAACTAAACAAACCAAAAACATGCCAAAAACCCAATAAAGCTTCATACTTTTCTTCAATCTTGAAAACTTGAAAAATTAAAATGGTGATGGTTTTGAAATCTAAGACCATGGAAATGATTGGGATGAATAGGAGAGTTCAAAAACAAAATTACCTTCAAAGGAGCTCTTGAATTTATGGATAAAAGGAATGGAATAGTAGATTTAGGGTTTTTGGAGGTTTTCACGTTAGAGACTAGAATGGGGAGAAGACGACTTCTTCTTTTTCTTTTTGGTTCAAAAAGCTTGTCTTTCTTTATTTCAACTTATTTACAAAAATGCCATTACTTTAATTTTAATTTCATTTAAATCAAAACCAAGGTCTAATTAAATTAAACCGGTTTTGACGACTTGAACCCAACACACACACCGAACTCCTAACCTCAAAACATGGGTGTTACACTGCTTAACACCAACCTTTTTGAACAGCAAAGGGTTTCTTATTAGATCCGATACAGAGACCACACTTAACGGCCACTTAGCCTTACACCCCAAACTTAGTCGACACACGCAAACATCAAACAAAGTCTCTGCTGAGGCCTTCGAATTCTTGAAAACTAGTTCATTTCGGTACAACCAAATGGACCAAACAATGCACTGAAAACTCATTAACCACACTTCTTTGCATTTGAAAATGTTCGCCATTTGGAACCAACCTATCATCAACTCCTTAAGGTTGCTTGGACACGTAAAATTTAATCCCCACAAATTGCACCATAATTTCCAAATGTTCCACGCAAAGGCACACCTACAAAAAATGTGATCTATAGTTTCATTAGAGATGGAACAGAGAGGGCACAACATACTAGTCAGGCCATGAACTCCCGTTTTTCCCAATTGGTCTTTTGTGGGAATTTTCCCATGAATCACTTTCCAAATTAAAGTTTCAACCTTAGGCGGGCCTAAACTGACCCAAACCTTTTCCAGATATCGTTGCGTGAAGCATAATTTCTAGCACGTAGCTCACAATAGGATTTTAGATTGTACATCCCATTTGAAGAAGCATCCCATCGACTACTATCATCATGGAGCCTTCTCGAAATAGCTGTATCAATGATCCTCAGAAATTCAAGCCATAAATCACCTTCCCAACTAAATAAGCTGTGACGAAGTGGTAGGTTCCACTGCCATCTACCATTTACAACACTACCATAATCAACAAGAAGACCAGATTTATTCACAGATAAGGAAAAAATTCTAGGAAATGCCATCTTGAGAGCCCCTATCCCAGTCCATTTATCAACCTAGAAGGAGATACGTTTCCCATCCCTAACTACAATTTTAATATGCTGAAGAAAATCATTATCGGGGTTGGCAAGAGGCGAGATGATTCCCCTCGACATCCAAGACTTATTAGCAGGCCCGATGTTCGAAGGCAATAAAGAGAGAGAGAGCCCTTCTCATATTTGGCTGAGACCACCCTGCGCCAAAGACTGTTATATTCAGAACCGAACCGCCATAACCATTTGTTTAGGAGAGCCCTGTTTTTGATCCTGAAATTATACAGACCAAGCCCTCCAAACTGTTTTGGAAGACACATTGTCTCCCAACTAATCCAGTGTATGGATTTCTTTTCGTTTTTGTTCCACAGAAAATTAACTACTAGTTTGGTTAGGATATTACCAATCGATCTCGGCAATGGCAATAAGGAAATGAAGTACGTAGGCAAATTAGCTAAAGCTGACTTCACTAAGGTGATTTTCCCAGCAAAGGAGAGCAACTTAGAGTACCAGTTGGATAATTTGTTTCTGACTTTATCAACTAAAGGATCCCATAACTGAGTTGAGTTTTTGGTAGCACCCAGTGGAAGCCCCAAATAAGAACAAGGGAAAGTACCCCTACCGCACTTGAGAAGGGACGTCCACTGATCTATAGTCGACTCATCGATGTTGATGCCGAATAAAGAGGATTTCTTCAATTTAAGTTTTAGCCCATAAGCAACTTCAAACACTCTTAATATACGTACAATATTTTTAATTTGAGTTTCGCTAGCACCACTAAAAAGGATGAGATCATCCGAAAATTGCAGATGAGAGATTTCCACCAATTCTTCACCAATCGAAACACCACTGAAGAATCCCCTAGCTAACGCTTTTGATAGAAGAGCACTGAGAGCCTCTGCCACAATATTGAAGAGCAAGGGAGATAAGGGGCAACTTTGACGAAGTCCACGACTAATAGAAAATGGAGGAGAGAGGGATCCATTCACCAAAACTGAAATAGAAGCCGTCGAGATGCAATTTAATATCCATTGACGAAACACTCTCCCAAACCCCATATTTTTCATGATGAACATTAGGAAATTCCAGTCTACTGTGTCATATGCCTTCCGAAAACCAGCTTTAAAAATCACACCATCCAGACCACTTCTTCTAGTATGGTCGATGACTTCATTCGCAATTAGCGAACAATCAAGAATTTGGCGACCATCACCGAATTGATTTTCTCCGATGATATTAGGTAGAACTGACTTGAGCCTTGTAGCAATAGTCTTAGCCAGGAGTTTATACACTGACCCAACCAAACTTATGGGTCTATAGTCACTTACAGACACATGTGATGGAACTTTAGGGATGAGCTAGATGAAAGAAAGATTGAAGTAACGATCATTTAGTTCTCCCTTGTAGAACAGATCGAAGAGATTTAGGATCTCGCCTTTGATAAACGGCCAGAAACATTTAATAATGTTCATATTAAATCCATTCGGACCCGTAGCACGAGATCCGTCGATAGACGAAAGAACCTCCCAAACTTTCTTCGACGAGAACGACCTCTCAAGCAAGGCAACATCTTCCACACTAATTCTCCTTAAACCACACTCAAACTTCTTGACCGGGATAGTCTTAGAATAACTGAAAACATCCTTGAAATGCTCTAAAATGAGTTTTTTTTTTATTTCCGCTGGTGAATCAATCTCTGAGCTTCCAACACTGATCTTGTCGATGTAATTTACTTGCCTTCTAGCAGAAGCAAAAGAGTGAAAAAACCTAGTATTTTTATTTCCCGCTTCGAACCACCTGAGTCGAGACTTCTGTAACCAATCTCGTTCTTCCTTGCGGATAGCATTCCATAGTTTGAGTCTAGTCTCCTTCAATTCACCTAAGAGATGCGAGTCACCATTTAGGATTGCCT
This sequence comes from Hibiscus tridactylites, assembly GCA_958450335.1. Lineage (NCBI taxonomy): Eukaryota > Viridiplantae > Streptophyta > Magnoliopsida > Malvales > Malvaceae > Hibiscus > Hibiscus tridactylites. The sequence continues at coordinate 76,335,844 of OY288276.1, forward strand.
TTTCCAAATCTTCACTGCGTTTTTCCAACTCAACAACAGAATCCGCTGCCTCACCTCCCCTGGCCGAAACCCACGATTTCGAAACTGATTTACATCAACCAAGCACACCCATAATACCTCTACCCACATTATTCAAACATGTTTCGGTAATTAGCTCCACATAATCCTGGTTATCCGCAAGAGATTTGAACCATTTGAATGGACGAGGACCCCATGAAGCACTCATGAAAGAAAGACTAACATGGTTGTGATCAGAAATACTTTTATGATGAATAATTTGAATCAGATCAGGCCAATACACTAAAATTTCAGCAGAAAACAAAAACCTATCCAACCTGCTGAAAGATGGTAACTCTCTAAAATTAGACCAAGTATACTTCCTACCGTGCGACGGAAGATCCACCAAACCCAGATTATCAATAAACTCATCAAAATCTTCCAATGCTTTCTTGTTTAAGCTACTCCCCATTCGTTCAACTCCCGACCTAACTGTGTTAAAATCCCCGCCCAATATCACCGGGCGGCTATACCCCGATAATTTGTTGATCAAATCTGAAAACACAGCTTTTCTCTCAGAGACATCACTAGGCGCATAAACATTAACTACCACGCATTTCAATTTAGGGGTAACAAAACTGCCCACAAAGCCAACTTGAGACTTCGAAACCCAGTGGGATTCACAATTGAAGGCAGAGGAGTCCCACATTGAGATAATACCTCCGGTAGACCCTATAAGGGGAGAGAAAACAAAATTAAAATTGAGGAGATTACCACTTAATATCCTGACCTCACTTTCCTTAACGTGCTGCCTTTTTGAATCTTGAATTAAAACAATCAAAGCCTTCAAACACCGCGTAATTTTCCTGACCGCAGCTTTCTTCTCGAATCTTCCTAAGCCACAAATATTCCAAGTCAATAATAGGCACTTCTTCATAATAGATTTTTGAAAGAACCACAGAAAAACCCAATTTCTCAACAGACAAATAATTACAGTTGCCCACCGGACCCAACTCCATCCCCACTATCTATTTCCAAGAGACGCTGAATAACATCCTCTTTGCTCGCATCAAAAGAAAACCCAAGAGATTCACACACCTCTATAGCTGCAGACGCCTCCAAGTCATTATTGTCAGCATGATTTTCGGAGCCCGAATCAACATAGGGTATTCCTTTATTCGTTTTCGGGTCGGTTCCCGCAGACACTTTTTTAGATTTATTTTTGCGTGATTTCCCGGACAAAGAGTGAAAGGCAGGACTCATGAAGCCCAAGTTTTGCAACGTATCCATCTTAGAGCATGAACCCCGAGGCTTTGAATACTTAATCAATTTTGGCTTCATAGAGAACAGGCCGGAGACAACGTCCAAAATAGGCTCACAAGAAGTGCTATGATCCGAACATTCATTGGGCCCAACATCATTAAGAATGGGGACCTCGATAAAGTTGGAGTAAACCACCGGCCCACAGGTCATGTTAGGCCCAGAATTATCTTGTTCAGCCTAAGAACCATCAAGTGCATCACTAGTGTCTTTTGATTGATCCTTAGGAACCACAGTGGAATTTAAATGAAATACATGATTCGGTACATTGGGACTTTGACCCCCCATCATTGCTTGAGACCTCTAACAGAAACCGTTAGGCTGGCAACCAGAACCTTCCTCAAATGGACTTTTCGACTGCTCATGATTGATCCAACACCGATCATCCTCGTACTCCGACGTAGAAAGTCGGATCTTGTAAGTTTTTCCAAACACCGACACACAGTAGAATGGAGAAATATCCGACAAACACCCAACAGCTAGGAGAATTCTCGCCACATCCAGTTTGTTTTTTGCAGATGTATCTTCATCTATTTTAATAACAGAACCCAACCGGTTTCCAATCAACATGAAGATAGAGTCTTGCCAGATATCTAAAGGGACACCTTCCATGCAAACCCAAACCTTAAGTTTCTTCACTTCTCTAAAGTTTTTAACCGAGTCGATATCAGAAAACCAGGAGTTTAACATAGATTCTCGCAAATCCCAGAAAATACGAATTTGTTCTTCCTCTTGAAACTTGATTAACACAAAATAGCCGGACCATGAGCAAACTTTTACTTTAAACCCATCCACTCGCAAAGCTTGTTGTACAAAACAAGCATCGTACATGCCTTTGATCTGAACCACAAGGCACATACTCAGCCAATCGTCTGCTGCTGCTAGCTCTAGGCTCAGTGGTAAGGCTTTAGCGCTCCTGGAACCAGAAGAGTAGCCATCCTTTTCGTGACCAGATATAGACACAGGGACCTTATGGTTAGGAGGGATTGCCATCTCAAACGATTTGGATTTCATGTTTTCCATCAGCACAACTTTGTAAGACCGATTATCCCTAAACCTCTCAAACCCAGAGAAACTTTTGGACTTTTGAAAACTTTTACCTACAACTGGTACCACTGGTGTAGACTCTACAACCCTAGCTCTCTTCTCATCCATGAAAACTTTAATACCAAAACCGTCCATCCGACGATTATTACCCTTACTCACCGCTCTTTGGGCCTCCTCCCTACTTGCAAATCGATCAAAAGCAAAAGTATTAGGCGAGTTTACTCTTCTCCTATTATGAGAAGCTATAAACACACTCAAACCTTCCCGTATTCCGCAAAAGCTTCACGAAGCGTAGAGGGGTGAATCTTTTTGCTAACATAGTTAACAAAAACAGCAAAACCTTGCCTCTGGTAGGCACCCGCACGATAACCCAAAAGCTGTAGAGGACGTCGATAACTGCTTCGATCTGACTGGCCAACCCAGAACAAAACTCCCTGACTCTCTCTCTCTCTCTCTCTCTCTCTTCTTCTCTCTCCCTCTCTCTCTCCCATGTTCATGTTGTAACTTTTCATAGTTAGAAAATTCAATAAAAATTACTTTATAATAAGAGACTATTTATGCATTTTACTATATAAATAATAGTATTAAGTTTAGCTAGAGGTGGCAAACTGACTCGAGACTCGAGACCCAAACCGATTTTACCCGATTCGAGACTCGATATCAACCCGAACAGGATGATCTGAACTTGATTCAAAACTTGAAACAAACCGAATCGAATTGAAACCGACCCAATTTTTAGTTGAATCGATATAGACCCGATCCAATTTTTCAACCGAACATAATAGACCCGAACCGATTTTCAACCAAACCGAATGGACCTGAATCGATTTTATCTGAGCCAAAAGTAACTCAAAATAAAGAAAAGATATTAAAAGAAATAATGAAAGATTTGGTGTGAATTGTCGCACAACTCACTAAAAAGTCAAATATATTTGCTTTATAAAGCCATATATGGGTTTAAAAAACTAATCCGGCCTGAAAACCCTACCGAAACATATTGTTCTCCTATTGAACCGATCTTGACCCGAACCGAAATCAACCGGCCCGAAAATACCCGACTAAAAAATCAACCGAACCGATGTGACTCGATCCGGACTGATACCCGACCCGAATCACTATAGACCCAAATTAAAACCGAACCGAACCAGATCTGACCTGAACAGAATCGAAACCGAATGCATTCAAAACTAAACCTAACACGAACCGAAACCGATCCGTATGACCCGTTTACCACCTCTAAGTTTAGCACACGTGACAAAATTTGAAATCAACCATATATAGAAATTTTAGGCCGAAAACGTAATCATAACCAAATATTAAAGTAATTTTTAATATGTTATTGAGAGTGGCAATCGATCGAATAAAATCAAGAGGGGTGAATTGAGTTTTTAAATGATGGTGGACACTAAATGCAAACATAGAAATTGCAAGGTGATTTAGACAGGTTCAAATCCCTAAATGGAGTCTACATCCACTACCTTAGTGACCACACTAAGGATTTTTCACAAACCCACCAATTTGTCTTTCCTTTAAAGATAAGGAGTAACTTTACACAATTCAATAGAATTATACCCCAAAGCTATTGAATCCTTTCCCCAAAACAAATACAAAGAAGCAAATTAAAAAATCCTCACAAGGAAGGCGTTTGCAAAGTTTAAGCTCTCTCTCATACCCAACAAAAACACTAGGAAATGAATTACAATGAAGAACAACACTAGTGTTTACAAGAAAAAAGAAAAATTGAGCACAAATTGAATTTTGATTGCTTGAATGTTTGGATAGGCTTTCTTGTTGCTTCAATACTATTTTCAGACCTCTTTTATGTGCTCTTGATCTTTTCTAACCGTTGGGAGCCGTTGAGGGGACTTTGGAGCCGTTAGAAGTCGAGCATTAAATGCTCATCTGCACAGTGGTTTCGAAACCATTGAAGATGTTTCGAAACTTGGAGAAATTTAAACTTCAAAACTAGCCGTTACAAGTCCTGGTTTCGAAACCACCAAGGGGGTTTTGAAACCTGTAATCAAAAATAGGTTTCCATGCCTTACTGCCAAAGTGGTATCGAAACCACCTAGACGGTTTCGAAACCTCTACTTAAAAACACACTGTTTTGAATTTTGTCGACCTTTTCAAAGAGAAAACAATATATGTATTAAGTTAAACCTTTTAGAAAAAATTGTTCAAGTTAAAAAAGTCTATTTGACAAATTTGAATCGAATATAGAGTTTACAAAATTTTGTGAGTTAATCCTTTTAGTTATATCAAAATCAAAATAAGTCTAACAATCTCCCTATTTTTGATATAACAAAACAATTGATAAATTTTTTTTTTTAAAAAATTTTGTCAAACCTTTTAATGTTCCATTTAAACTCCCCTAAGGAAAATGTCTTTATGAATATTTAAAATTTAAGTTTTGAAGACATTTTTAGTTTTTCAAAAACTAGTTGGCAAAAGATTTTTTTAAAATATTTTATCTCATTTTTTCTCCCTTTTTGTTATAGCAAAAAGAGCAAATAAGTAACTACAAAAAGAGAAATCAAACATTAGAGCAACATGATATATATATATATATATATATATATATATATATATATATATATATATCTAAAAAGCAATAACAATATAAACCATAATCTCTAAAGCATCAAATAATCCATCAAAAGAAATCCAACAAGAAGACATAGACTTAAACCAAAATAACCAACAAAGAGTATAAAAGCCTAATAGCATAAACCAAAGCACAAAATCAAAATAAGTCCACAATACTATAGCATAAAGTCATAGAAGAATGCATAAGCTCCTAAGCATTCGGCGCATCATGAGATGATGTAGACGGAGAAAGATGATCACGAACATCATGCATGTCATGCTTCAACAAAGTCACACGACCATCTAGGCTTCGAAGCAATCCGGTAGTCTCCTTATGAGAGCTACGAAGAAAAGCATCAATGTTGTTGAATTGAGTGACCATGGCCGCATACATGGACTTGATGGTCATGGGAGGTGGAGCATCCGGTGCAACAATGTAAAGTGTCCACAAGTCCTATATTTCATGCACATTCCATCTCACATTATTGCTGTTTTTAAGCTCATCTTAGGCATAAATAGGATCATGCATAGCATTTTACAGTATTTCTTCGCTTTACCTTGTTTCCATAAGATTATGTTTTATTTGGTGAAAAAGATGCTGTTATAGTGTATTTTTGGTTTTAGGTACTAACGACTGACAAAGGGAAAGAGGAGCTGAGGATGCAATGCTGAGGCAGCGGACCATGGAGCTGTACTGACGCAGTTCTAGCTGAAGACAATTGTTGCCGAGTAATGTTGCCACTGACCTTACTACCCACGACAGCAAACCATGGAGTTGAAGAATCGGAGTGCGATTTGTAGAGCCAAAAACCATGATTCTATCGATGTTGACCATTTGACTTTTCAACGTCTGTAGCAGTGGGCAGAGCCGCTGAAGCAAAATCTCAAGATTACTTGCAGGCTAAGGTGACATGATAAAGTCCACATTCAACTCAAAGAACTCAGAGTTTAAAGTCACATTAAATGTGGAAAGCTACTTTTGAGGACTTCTACTTTAAGGAGGACTTATCCTAGTTATTTTTCTATAAATATTCATTGTACTCCTAGTTCAAATCATCTTAGGTTTTCTATAGATATAGTTGAGTGTTCTTTGCCGCCGCCATGTTCTAAACTTCGCTTGAGTTAAGGGTTATGTTGTAAATTAGTTGTGAGAAGGTTGTATTAGGTTTTTGAGTTGTTTTCAATAAAATATTCCAAGTTTACTTAATTCATGAGCTTCACATCTTCAATTAGTTCCAAAAGTCCAGTTGAAGAAATCCATTTATTGGGTACGAAAGTGTAAGACTCACGAAAGAATTAAGTACGGTCTCATCATATCGAGGTGTTGACTAATTCGGCTTAGACATAAGTTCGAGTTTAAGCGGCTAAAAGGAGCAACCAAATGTCGACTGCCAGTGTTAGGTTTACGCTGAGATTGCTAGGTATTGCCTACATCACGTGGTGACAGAATCCTTGCCTAGACATAGGAAGGATCATATTAGAATTGCTTTGTCGAACTTGGAGTATCTGCCAGACTTGCCGCCAGGACTTCTCCCCATCTCACCAGTCGAGACAGCGAAAGTTGCAACTGCAGAGATCCGCTGCGGCAGCGAAAGGGTTGCAGCCTCAATTCGCCAGTACCTGCCGAGGCAGCATATCATGGCAGTACAAAACAACTTAGCCTATTCAACGCAGTTTCACACTAAGCGACAACATAACTCTGCCCTTTTCATCAACCTGAATCACTTCTTTTATTACTTTTGTTTTATTTTATTTTACTTCTCATCTCAACAATGACCTTACTTGTGTTTTTACTTTACCTTGTGCAGGAACTACAAATCGAACCAAGCTGACCAATCATCGTGGGATTCGACATCTTTTATACTATAACTTGGCAGGAGTGTGCACTTGCGCTCTCACAAAAAGGGAACACCTACACGCCCTACAAGTTTTTGGCGCCGTTTTTAGGGATTGGTAACAACGAATTTCGTTTTTAATTTTTGCACCTTCTTATCTACTTTTTATTTTATCTTTATTTTTAATAATAAAAAATACTGTGTCCTTTGCTAGTGTATGACTAGGGAAAACCCAAAAGGTGAACTCCTCTTTTACGACGATATCGAGCGTAAGGCAAGAGAACTTAAGAAGGAGATCAGAGTAGTCCTAGCAACAAACAAAGAAGATAAAGGAAAAACAAAGGTAAACATGGCAAACGAGGACCCACCCAACGGTGCCGCGCACGGCTGGGATGGGTAGCACGACTTACCGCCTAGAGGTCCACAATATCCACCACAGTAGGATCCCCCACTTTTTCCTCGGCCGCCCCAGATTCGAACCACTAGGGATTATCTCGAACATGAGTTCCGAGGGTTCGATCCCACAGTAACATAACCTGATATAGAGGCGGACCACTTCGAGCTGAAGCCGGTCATCTTTAACATGATCAATACATTAGGGCACTTTGGAAGGACTGCCACAGAAGATGCTCGACAGCATTTGAGAGGATTTCTAGATATCTGCAGAGCATTTAAAATACACAGAGTCCATCAGGATGTACTGAGGCTGATGTTATTTCCATATTCACCGAGGGATAGGGCAAAACAGTGGTTGAACAACCAGCCAGCAGGATCATTCAACACTTGGACAGAGCTGTGCAAAGACTTCCTGGACCAATTCAGCCCGTCCAATATCACAGACAGGCTGCACAATGAGATAACATCCTCCAGGAAAGGGGCTGACGAGCCGATGTATGAAGCATGGGAGTGGTACTAACAGATGCTGAATAATTGCCCGCTACATGGTATTCCAGCTTGGACGCAAGTGTCGATATTCTACAACGGGGTGAACTACCCAACATGAATGATGATAGATGCCTCGACCAATAGAATCATCCTCAACAGACCACCAGAAGAGGCACTACGACCGCTGAATCAAGCTGCCAAAAATGAATACAAGTATCCGACAGCCCGCCAAGGCGGCCAGCCACTGTAAATGAGGTAAAAGCCTCAGACTCTGTTAATGCTCGCCTTGACACGCTGACCGAACTGGTCATGAGCATCGTGAAACCCGCTTGAAAGGTCCATGAGGTAAAAACTATGGAACCGTTCTATGGCGAGTGTGGAGGCAACCATGATTCCTCTGACTACACTGCATCTGCAAACTATATGGGAGGATATGAGAGGAATAGCAGGCCTGCCCAGAATACCTACAACCCTGGATGGAAGAACCATCCTAACTTCTCTTGGAGCAACCCAAGGACTGCTACAAACCCACCACAACAACGGGGGGATTATCAACAGAACCTGCCACGACAGCTGCCACCACAGTAATAGGACACAAGCACTTCTTCCTTAGAATCTACCCTGTATACTTTTATGTCCCGTACTAATGATTTTATTTTTAATACAAATAAATTCATTGATAAAACTGAAAATTTTATGTACATAACGGAAAGCAGGATGAACACCCAAGAGACAACTATAAAAAAATATGGAGACTTAGTTTGGAAAGTTTGCTCAGATTATCAGTACTAGGCCAATGGGTGGATTACCGAGTGACACTGAAATATCGAAAGGGAAATCCCATGAACAGTGCAAGGCTGTAACAACCAGAAGTGGGATAACACTATAGGACCCATCTATGCCTGCTGCTAGAGAAACAACACGTGTCGAACCAGTTGAAGCCGCCTAACAGATAACACCAGGAATGAACGGTCAAATCCTGAACCAATCACCTCTTCCCAGGAAAGGACGCCCAACAAAGAAAAAACTGTCAACCCTATACCTCCACCACCATTTCCACAAAGATTGAAGAAACAGAAACATGAGATACAATATAAAAAATTCTTGGATGTTCTAAAACAAGTCAAAATCAACCTTACACTGATAGATTTGATTGAAAAAATGCCCAACTATGCCAAGTTCTTAAAAGATATGGTATCAAAGAGAACAAGGATCAGGGAATTTGAAACAATGGCAGTAACAGAAGGATGCATGGCTATGCTGTATAATAAGGCGTCGCCCAAGCAGAAAGATCCGGGCAGCTTCATAATCCACTACAAAACAGACATCAACCACCCTGTACGAGCACTATGTGACTTAGGGGTGATCATAAACTTAATGCCGAAATCTGTTTTCCAGAAACTAGGAATAGGAGACGCTCGCCCAACAACAGTGATGCTCCAGCTGGCTGACAGAACATATGTACAACCGGAAGGAAAAATTGAGGACATCCTGGTAAAGGTGGACAAATTTATTTTTCCTGCTGATTTTCTGGTACTAGACTGCGAAGTAGATGAAAAGGCACCAGTAATCCTGGGGTGACCATTCCTTGCTACCGGCAGAACACTGATCGATGTGAAAAAATGTGAACTTACGATGAGGATAGACGATCAACAAGTCAAACAAAACGTCTTCCAATCCATGAGACAAACTAATGATCTAGAAGAATGCCAACTAATGGATGCCATCTCAGAGTTCAACCTTGAAGTTAACAGATCCTGCCTACAGCAAGTCTGCCCGGGCAGCAACCTCGGCAGCCATTTAGAAACCTTCCCGAAAGATGAACAACGCGATGAGTGGACAGAGCATGAATTGGAGGTGCAGGAAAAGGCATACTGGATAACAAACATGCCAGGTAAGTACTTTGAACCACTAAATTACACAGAAAAGGGGGGCAAGATGTTCAAACCATCCACCGAACAACCTCCCACTCTTGAGTTAAAAGCCTTACCTGCACAGCTTAAGTATGTTTTCCTAGGACCTAATGATACACTGCCAGTAATAATTTCTTCCAAGTTGCAGCCTAAACAGGAATAGAAATTGACAGCGCTGCTGCGGTAGCATAAGAAGGCAATCGGTTGGACCATTGCAGATATAAAGGGAATAAGCCCTGCCATTTGCATGTATAGAATCCAACTTGAGCAGGACCAAAAACCAACTGTAGATGCCCATAGAAGATTAAATGAGGCAATGAGACAAGTTGTCAAAAAGGAGATCATCAAGTGGTTAGATGCTGATATCATATATCCAATCTCGGATAGTGAATGAGTAAGCATGGTACAATGTATACCAAAGAAAGGTGGCATAATTGTGGTAAGCAATGATAATAACGAGTTAATACCAACTAGAACAGTAACTGGTTGGCGAATATGCATGGATTACTGCAAGTTAAATAAAGTAACAAAAATGATCATTTCCCATTACCTTTTATTGATCAAATGCTTGACCGCCTTGTTGGAAAACCATTCTATTGCTTCTTGGATGGATATTCAAGTTATAACCAAATCGCCATCACACCAGAAGACCAGGCCAAAACAACCTTCACTTACCCATATGACATCTATACTTTTTGAAGAATGCCTTTCAGTTTGTGCAACGCCCCGACCACATTCCAGCGATGCATGATGGCTATCTTCTCCGACATGATAGAAGATTTCATGGAAATCTTCATGGATGACTTCTCTGTCTTCGGCAGCAGCTTCGACAGCTACCTCGACAACCTTGAAAAAGTGCTGACCCGATGTGAGGAAACAAACATGGTGCTTAACTGGGAAAAATGCCACTTTATGGTCGACGAAGGCATAGTTTTGGGGCATAAAATTTCCGCACAGGGAATAGAAGTAGACAAAGCCAAGATTGAAGTAATAGCTAACTTGCCGCCACCGACCGCTGTCAAGGGCATTCGAAGTTTTCTGGGACACGCAGGTTTTTATCGCAAATTCATTGAAAACTTTTCTAAAATCTCTAAACCGCTGTGTACATTGATGGAACATGACAAACCGTTCATCTTCGATGAGGCATGCCAGGAGGCATTGAAAACCTTAAAGGAAAAGCTAGTCACATCACCTGTGGTAGTTCCTCTGACTTGAGTCAACCCTTCGAGCTCAGATGTGATGCTAGTGATATTGTCGTCGGCGCCGCCCTAGGACAACGCAAAGATAAGATCTTTTATGTAATATACTACACTAGCAAAACACTAAATCCTGCCCAAACCAATTACACCAATATAGAGAAAGAGCTACTGGAATTATTATTTACCTTCGATAAGTTCCGACCTTACCTAATTGGCACAAAGGTGATAGTCCACATAGACCATTCTGCCTTAAGGTACCTGTTCGCAAAGAAGGACGCAAAGCCCTGCCTGATTCGGTGGATCCTGCTACTGTAAGAGTTTGACGTAGAAATTCGGGACAAAAGGGGCACAGAAAATCAAGTGGCAGACCATCTCTCTCGGCTTGAGAATGCTCAAGAGAAAACCTCCCATAACGAAATTCAGGATGCATTCCCTGATGAACAGTTGCTACCAGCCACTGCTCTGGTAGCCGCCCTGGAAGCTGAGGGCATCTCACTTGACGCCCACATAGAAGCCGCAACAGCAACATCAATAAACACACCCTGGTACGCAAATATTGTAAATTATTTAGTATCTGGTGTTTTGCCCTATGAACTTAACTTTCAAGGAAAGAAACAATTCCAACATGATGCAAAACATTATTTTTGGGACGAGCCTTTCTTGTTTAAAAATTGTGCAGACCAAATTATCAGACGGTGTGTCCTAGAGGATGAATAGCAGGCCATACTCTCGCAATGCCACACAACACCATATGGAGGCCATTTTGGAGGGCAGTGCACAATAGCAAAAGTGCTGCAATCAGGGTTCTTTTGGTCGACACTGCATAAAGACGCTCAAGCTTTTTACAAACAGTGTGAGAACTGCCAAAGAACAGGAAACATATCAAGAAGGAACGAAATGCCCCTACAAACAATCTTGGAGGTCGAATTATTCGATTTTTTGGGGATAGATTTTATGGGACCATTCCCATCTTCGTGTGGAAATATGTATATCCTTCTAGCAGTTGACTATGTTTCCATGTGGGTAGAAGCCATTGCCACCCCTCACAATGACGCAAAGACCATCCATAGGTTCTTACAAAAGAACATATTCACAAGGTTTGGAGTTCCAAGAGCAATCATTAGTGACGAGGGCACCCATTTCGATAACAAACTAATTGCCAAGGTGCTCTAGAAAGTGGGAGTCAAGCACAAGATTGTCGTAGCCTATCAGCCCCAAACAAATGGGCATGTAGAAATTTCGAACAGGGAAGTCAAGACCATCTTGGAGAAAGTTGTAAACCCTAATAGAAATGATTGGTCATTGAAACTAGACGATGCTCTTTGAGCATACCGGACAGTATACAAAACACCACTAGGAATTTCCCCATATCGTCTAGTATATGGAAAGGCCTGCCACCTCCCTGTTGAAATAGAACACAAAGCGTATTGGGCAGTCAAGGTAGTTAACATGGACTGGAAACATGCTGGGGAAAAGAGACTACTGAATCTGACAGAAATGGAAGAATTCCGGCAAGAGGTATACGAGAACGCCAAGCTGTACAAGGAAAGAGTAAAAAAATGGCACAACAGCAAGATTCAGCAACGAAAGTTCTTGCCTGGGCAATAAGTGCTGCTATTCAATTCTCGCCTCGACTATTCCCTGGGAAGCTAAAATCCAAATGGTCTGGACTGTTCGAAGTAGTCCAAGCTTTCCCACATGGGGCCGTGACAATAAAGCTAGTAAACAGAGGGACATAGTTCAAAGTCAACGGGCAGCGACTAAAGCACTATACAGGGGACTCTGCCCCAAAAGAACATGAAGTATTCATATTGGGGGATGCCCACCCCACTATGACATAACCTTATCTTTTCATCTCTTTATCGCTTTAGTAGGAGTAGTTTTTTGGATTAGGTTTTATTTGTTTAGATTTTTCTTTATTATTCATTTCGGTCTTACAATTAACTATGCAGGTCCAAACCCAAAAATATCAAAGACCGCAAAGCACAGGGTAGCACTGCCTAGCCCGCTGCCTTAACCTCCCATTGACAACAACCCAAGTCTTCTTCCCCTTTTCTTGCCTTTATTTTTCTGTATTTATTTTCTTTTATTTTATGCATTGAGAGCAATGCCCATCTCGAGTTTGGGGGGGGGGGGATAGCTCTCGCATATTTTTTTTCTAGGCATACTTAGTTGCATATAGGTTGCATTGTACTTGCCTTAGTAATAATCAGAAAAGAAAAATTTGTTATATAACTTGTGCCTATGATAGGATAGCCAATTAATTTGTTTTCGCACCAAATTAAAATTGAACTTAATTTTGGGAAAAACATGAAAAATGACTTAGAATTTTTTTTCTTTTTGCCTAAAACTGTCAACACCTCTGTTACTTGCTGAATGTGTTAGAATATCTGATCAACATTGCCTGCTTATTTTTAGAATTCTTTGCAAAGTTCTAACAATAATTGCAGGTAGCAGCCGAGGCAGGCAAATGAAACAAAACAATACAGCACTGCCACGACAACATAAGTAAAAACAAGAAAAAAATGATGTTTTACCCTAGAGGTGCCCGCAACAGGCTCTACGAAGAATCATGTGCGAGGACACTCCGCTGCTATCAAAGTCTATGAATCTGAAAGCTTTGAAGTGACGGACAAATTAGCATGAGTGAATGAAAGTCTTCACGGGATGACTCTACTCGAAGGGTTCGAGGTTTTGTAGTTTGCTCATATCTTAACTTCAGACCTAAAAGAGTTGTTGCGATAAGTTGAAGCTCTCACCGCCATGATTAAAATATTGTGCTTAACTGTGCTACCTCGACATCAACCTTATAAATCGCAACAACATCTTTGTTTATTCTGCATATTCAGCCTGTACACATACATGCGCACACTGCACTGACATGAAAAATTAAATTCTGAGTTATCTTCTTGCTAACTTCCTATCACTAAATTAATATAGGTGCCATGGTCTTGAGGCATGAAATCAAGTTGAAAAACTGGTTTTTCTTTCTGATTATTATTAGAGCAAGTATGTTAGGTTGCATTGCTTGAGGACAAGCAATAGTTCGAGTTTGGGGGTGTGTAAAGTGTCCACAAGTCCTATATTTCATGCACATTCCATCTCACATTATTATTGTTTTTAAGCTCATCTTAGGCATAAATAGGATCATGCATAACATTTTACAATATTTATTCACTTTACCTTGTTTCCATAAGATTATCTTTTATTTGGTGAAGAATATACTGTTTTAGTGTATTTTTGGTTTTAGGTACTAACGAATGACAAAGGGAAAGAGGAGCTGAGGATGCAATGCTGAGGCAACAGACCATAGAGCTGTACTGACTCAGTTCCAGCTGAAGACAGTTGCTACCGAGTAATGTTGCCGCCGATCTTGCTGCCCATGGCAGCAAACCATAGAGTTGGAGAATTGGAGTGCGATTTATGGAGCCAAAAACCTTGATTATATCGATGCCGACCATTTGATTTTCTGACGTCTGTAGGAGCGGGCAGAGCCGCCGAAGCAAAATCTCAAGATTACTTGTGGGCTAAGGCAACGTGATAAAGTCCACATTCAACTCAAAGAAGTCAGAGTTTAAAGTCACCTTAAATTTGGAAAGCTACTTTTGAGGACTTCTACTTTAAGGAGGACTTGCCCTATTTATTTGTCTATAAATATTCATTGTACTCCTAGTTCATATCATCTTAGTTTTTCTATAGACATACCTGAGTGTTCTTTGTCGTCGCCATGTTCTAAACTTCTCTTGGGTTAATGGTTATGTTGTAAATTAGTTATGAGACGGTTGAATTAGGTTTTTGAGTTGTTTTTAATAAAATGTTCCAATTTTACTTAATTCATGATCTTCACTTCTTCAATTAGTTCCAAAAGTCCAGTTGAAAAAATCCATTTGTCGGGCACGAAAGTGTAAGACTCACGAAAGAATTAAATACGGTCTCATCATGTCGAGGTGTTAACTAATTCGGCTTAGACATAAGTTCGAGTTTAAGCGGCTAAAAGAAGCAACCAAACGTCGACTGCCTGTGCTAGGTTTACGCTGAGATTGCTAGGTATTGCCTACATCACGCGATGACAGAATCCTTGCCTAGACATAGGAAGGATCATATTAGAATTGCTCTATCGAACTTGGAGTATCTTCTAGACTTGTCGCCAGGACTTCTCCCCATCTCATCTGCCGAGACAATAAAAGTTGAAAGTGCAGAGATCTGCTGCGGCAGCGAAAGGGTCGCGGCCTCAATCCGCCAGTACCCTCCGAGGCAGCATATCGTGGCAATGCAAAACAACTTAGCCTATTCAATACAGTTTCACACTAAGCGGCAGCATAACCATGCCCTCTTCATCAACCCGAATCACTTATTTTATTACTTGTGTTTTATTTTATTTTACTTCTCATCTCAACAATCACCTTACTTGTGTTTTTACTTTACCTTGTGTAGGAACTACAAATCTAACCAAGCTGACCACTCCTCATGGGATTCGACATCTTTTATATTATAACTTGGTAGGATTGTGCACTTGCGCTCTCACAAAAAGGGAACACCTACACGCCCTACAAACAATATTTCTTGGACCAACGAGGGCTTCATCTTCATTGTTTTTGTGAACCCATTCACCATCAATAAACCTCCAACCGATCTTTTTGGCCGTTGTCTCATCAATCTTGCTCTTTAGACAGATGGCTGGATCTAGGGAGGTACCAATGTTTAGCTTCTTAAAGATGTGGCTTAGAAAACATCCATAATTGAGAGAGAAGCTATTATGGTTTCTAATAATACTGACAAGAGATGAAAATATGATTCATGCGATATTGGGACAGTTACCTGTGCGATGTTGGTGAAGCCACCAATAGTCAATACGACGCATGCGTGTGCATCTTCCATCGGAGGGATGAAATAACCAAGTAGTGAAAAGGTGAAGAAGCCTATCGTAGACATGAATATGGGTAGGACTATGATCATCAAAATCTTGGATAGGAACGACTTCGGATTCATTAAAAACACCACTATTGGGAACCCCTAAATGATTGGCAATACTTGCCAGAGAAAGAGTAAAATGGGTACCCATAAGAAATGAATCAATTTCAACAACCTTGGTATTATCATTAGGATCGTGAATAAGAGTAGCATTTGCATAAAAAGCTTTGACAAGGTTATGAAAAACACGAGGTTTAATATCAAGAAAATTCATCCAACCCCATTCGACAAATAAAGGAAAGAATTCAAACTCATAGAGTTCGAAGGTTAAAAAGTTTAAATCAATGGTTCGCTCGGCTCTAATTTCTTTGGCTTCATAAATTTGATGAAAATGATCAAGTTTTTCTTTATCTTCAAAACAAAGATTTAAGAAATTTGGGTTTTGAAGATGAGTTTGATTTTGAGGTTGATTAGAACGAGACCCTTGACCTCTTTCAAGAAGAGGACGTTTGGCTCTAGAGGGATTGGTTCTTGGAGGTATGATTAAAGAAAAATTGGATTGAAAAAGTTGGTTGGGGGAATTTTAACAAACACTTAGTGGGCAAGGGTTTGATAAAAATTAGGAAAAATCTTGAGATGGATTGGGTAACCTCTTGCAAATCAAACAAGATATATCATATAAATTTATCAACCTAATTCAATATTTCAATGCATAAATTCTCAAAATTTTAAAGATTTTCGAAATACTCAAGAGCATGAAAAAATGTTGAATAAAAACGAGTTTTGTTGAAATCATGCTTGAAAGAATGAACATTGTAATGCAAATATGATTTATAAAGATTTTAAGCAAGAAAAACATTTTATTATGCCAAGTAATCACTGAAAATTCGAATAAAAAATTAGGGTTTTGAAAACTCACCAAAAGATTGAATTAGGACCACTCAATGGAAAAAATCCAGAGCCAAAGATGAGTTGATGATGAATCCAAGATGAAACTTGAAGGAGTGGAAGTTTGAATGAAAGAATTTTTGAGAGGGTTTGAAGGGTTTTTCGTTTAGAAGAACAAAGAATAGGGGTTTGGGTGTTTTAAAATTGGGAAAATTTGTTAACAACGTGCCCCAGCCCTTGAAATTGCCCAACTAGTTTCGAAACCAGTTGGGTGGTTTCGAAACCTCATAGCCTAGATTTCAAATCTTTCAACACTGCCAAAATGGTTTCGAAACTAGTGTAAGTGGTTTCGATATCTATGGCCCTGGAACAGTAAAAGGGGCATTTTTATGCCTCTGTATGATCCAAAAATACATTTTTAAAGCTTATAACAATTATAGGTATTTAAGGCACTTTGAGTTAAGTTCAAAGGTATATAGAAATCAAGAAAAAAAATTTAAGTCAAGATAAGCACATAAGCTCACAAGTCAAGGAAAACAATGACAAGAAACAATATTGCTAATTTTAAGGCCAAAAGACATACAAAAGCACATATGGCAAAACTTAAGCAATCCATGCAAAACATAACTCTCCCTTACTAAAAACATTTAAACAACATATGAGGACATTCATACATATAAACAACACACAACTCACACTGCTGGGTCGATTAGCTTTGCTCGTATAACTAATGACTAGGTATTTTTTTAACTATTAATTGTTTCAATGTATTACTTTTTCGTAAGTACTAATTTCTATTATACGTTGTAGAAAGTTGCGACCGATACTAGTGTTGGACGGATAAAGCTCTTCGACATTACACACACCAAAAAGGATGGTCTTCTATGACTCATGAAGTTGCAGACATTATGGTATATTTGTTGGACAAAAAATCTAGATTATGTTATATTTATATCAATAGTATAACATTTTTATTTTAAATATTTTTTTTTGAATTTGTTAACAATTTTTATTTGATTATCATGCGAGATTGAGGGAAAAAAGGTCAGAGTATGAAGCTACGGCTTCAACTGATGGTTCTATTAATGTGCATGAGATGGAAAATTAAGTTTTTGCTGATGTTTTGGGTCCTAAAAGATATGGCCGGGTTCACTGTCAAGGATCATTCGTTACTCAAACAAGATATTTTGGACCTAGCTCATCTCAGTACATGCCATCACAGAGCCAATATTCGCAAGCAGAAGTTAATCGTTTAAAACAACAGTTAGCTCAATTTAAAGCCGAAGTAGCAGCGAAGGAAGCTGAGAGAGAAGCGAAGGAACTTGAGAGAGAAGAGAGAGAAGTCGCGAGAGAAGCTGAGAGACAAACGAGAGACGCTGAAAGATAAGCATCATATCAGGCTCTCCAGAATCAATTTTAAGAACTGATGGCGATGTTAAAGAAGATTCCTCCATCTTAGTTGATTTTAGATTCGTTCATGTGTGCATTGTAATTAACTTTGAATTATATTTTAAATGTTGAATTACATTTTAGTATTATTTCTACTTCATTTGCTTTGGTTGGTTGATAAGTATTTCTACTTCATTTTACTATTATTTTTTACAGGTTAAATTTGGGTTCTATAACATAAAAAATGAGGTTTTGTAAAGGCAGTAACCTTAGCGGCGTTTGCTAATAAAAGCGCCACTAAAACATTGCTTTTTGCGGCGTTTGTGGGGAAAACGCCGCTATAGGTCATGATTTTTTGTGGCGTTTTCTGAACATAAACGCCGCTATAGGTCATGTTTTTTGAGGCGTTTGTGTACCAAAATACTGCTATAGGTCATTATTTTTCATGGCGTTTTTGAACATAAACGCCGCTATCTTTTGCGGTGCCGCTTACAGCGGCACTTTTTACGACGCTTTAAATAGCGTCACCAATGTTTTTGGCGATGCTTAAAAACACCGCTATAGAGCAATAAAACACCGCTAAAATCCAAGTCTGGTGTAGTGATATAATCAACATGAATGGATAAAGATTGCATGTCAAATAAAATGTTACCACTTGAACCAAGATAGGTTGATTAGGCCTTATCCTTTTCAAGTGTTCTTCCTTCTAGTGTGTCTAGAGCTTTCTAATTTCTTCATTTTTCTCACTATGGTTCCAACACACCTACAATAAGGAACTATGCATGTTTTGGTACCCAAACTCTTTTGGTTCCATGAGTGTTAGTTCCTAATATTCTAGTCTATTTTGGAATCCATTTAGATAAAAGATCATATTCTTTGTTAGCAATGAGTCCTTTAGGAACCCAAATGCTTTTAACTACCTTTCTATTATATGATCTTTGGGGACCACTATGTCTATATTCATTAAAGTTCTTTATAACATAGTTGGATTTTGAATTTTCACCTTTTTTAAATAGTTTTGTCCCAACTTTGTTAAAAGAAGCTTTAAGATCATCAAGTTCATTTTGATGATCATTATGGACCTTTGAAAGTAAGTTGTGCAAGTCTTGATTTTTCTTTTCAAATTCTTTTATTTTAACTAGCATTTTCTCAACTTTACTTTCAAATTCCTTATTAGATTTGGAAAGAGAGTCATTTTCATTTTTCAATTTTGAAATGATTTTTCTATTTATCAAAATTGACTCTTCAAATTCCAAAGCTAATTCATCATAAGTCTCTTGCAATTCATCAAAAGTATAATCAATTAAAAAAGATGAATTAGAGGTTACCATAAAGTCATCCTCAATATCCATGAGACACAAGTTGGCTATTTACTTCTCGTCCTCGTCAGATGATTCATCATCGCTCCAAGTAGCTACATGAGCCTTGTGCTTCTTTTTCTCATAGCTCTTTTTCTTTAATTGGGGACAATCAAACTTGATATGCCCCAGATTTTTACACTCATAGCAAATGATTTGGTTCTTCTCTTTGATGTCATTCTTGAAGCCCTCTTCTCTTTGGAATCTTCTTCCTTTGTTGGACCTCATGAATCTTTTGAATCTCTTGGCAAACATAGTCATCTCTTTATCTTAATCTTCTTCATTAGAATCAATATCTTCTTTTGTTGCTTTGACAACAACACCAAATTTCTTCTTTTCCACTTCCTTATTCTTTTCTTCCTTCCCTTTTGACATCATCTCATATATAAGCAAGGAACCAATGAGCTCATCCAACTTGAGAGCCTTGAGGTCCTTTGCTTCTATGATCGTCGTTTTCTTTGAATCCCATGAATTGGGAAGAGAGTAGATCATCTTCCTCACAAGTTTATATTCTGGGATTACTTCTCCATAGCCCTTCAATCCATTGATGATCACAGAGAATCGATCAAACAATGTTTTGATGTCTTCTTTGGGATCCATCTTGAAGTTCTCATAATTGAGGTTGAGAAGCCCGATTTTGGTCTCCTTCACTTGGTTGGTTCCTTCATGTGTTACTTCAAGTTTGTCCCAAATTTCTTTGGCATTAGAACATGATGACACCCTTCCATATTTGTCCAGACCAAGAGCACAAAAAATGATATGCATTGCCTTAGCATTTGTAGAGAATTTTTTATTCTCACCATTGCTCCAAGTCTCCATGCCACTAATTGGTGCGGTGTAACCGCTCATGATGATCTTCCAAGCTTTAAGATCAAAAGCTTGAATGAATAACTTCATGTGGTTCTTCCAATAAGCATAATTAACTCCATTGAAGAAGGTATGCTTGTTGGTGGGTTGAGAATCGCCCCAAGCTTCAATGGTGGATGGGGAAGCCATGGATGACCTTTTAGATGACTGCACACTTCTTGGATCTTCTCAAGAGGTTGTAAGACCTTCCAATGAGCCAAGCTGTGATACCAATTGTTGAGAGTGACAATCGATCGAATAAAACCAAGAGGGGGGTGAATTGGGGTTTTAAAAGATGGTGGACACTAAATGCAAATATAGAAATTGTAAGGTGATTCATAGTGGTTCAACTCCCTAAATGGAGTCTACATCCACTACCTTAGTGACCACACTAAGGATTTTCCACAAATCCTCTAATTTGTCTTTCTTTTAAGAATAATGAGTAACCTTACACAATTCAATAGACTTATACCCCAAAGTCTATTGAATCCTTTCCCCAAAACAAACACAAAGAAGCAAACTAGGAAATCCTCACAAGGAAGGTGATTGCAAAGTTTAAGCTCTCTCACACACCCAACAAAACACTAGGAAATGAATTACAATGGAGAACAACACTAGTGTTTACAAGAAAGATGAAAAATTGAGCACAAATTGGATTTTGATTGCTTGAATGTTTGGATAGGCTTTCTTGTTGCTTCAATACTGTTTTCATACCACTTTTATGTGCTCTTGTTCTTTTCTAACCTTTGGGAGCCGTTGGAAGCCATTAAAACCGAGGATTAAATGCTCACATGCACAGTGGTTTCGAAACCATTGAAGAGGTTTCAAAACCTGGAGAAATTTAAACTTCAAAACTAGCCGTTACAGGCCCTGGTTTCGAAACCACCAAGGGGGTTTCGAGACCTGTAGTTAAAAATAGTTTTCCAGACCTTACTGCCAAAGTGGTATCGAAACCTCTACTTAAAAATGCACTATTTGGACTTTTGTTGACTTTTTCAAAGAGAAAACAATATAGGTATTAAGTTAAACCTTTTAGAAAAAATTGTTCAAGTTAAAAAAGTCTATTTGACAAATTTGATTCGAATATAGAGTTTACAAATTTTTGTGAGATAATCCTTTTAGTTATATCAAAATCAAAATAAGTCTAACATATTTACATGTCTGTATTTGAATTGGATTGGTAGGAAATGTTGGAATAATAAGGATCAAGGACATTCTCCTTTTGTTGCCCTCTCAATTCTTTAGGGCTTTTCTTTGACTAATATAAATCGATCCTCTCTGTATACACAATGCTTCGAATTCAAGACATGCTTAAATAATACCAAGTTGCTTACCATTTGAACCAGCCCGTTGATTAATAAAGTCATTCTCTTTCATATGCCTTTTTCCTTTAACATGGCTTTTCAAAATAACTATTTTTTGGTTTTTAGACCTTGTGTATTGTGAAAGACTACTATCATTAGAGGAATAATACCTAAACCTGAAAATGTTCCGAAATCTTTTTATTTGTTGGTATGAGAATTATGATCTTTAGATCTGAAATTGAGTATTTTCTTGCATACAAAAAAAACTTCCAAGTTATAATAGAAAGAAAACTTAATCGGAGTGAATCAAAAAATTTCTTCTATAATCCATCGATATAAACACCAACAATTTCAAATTGGACCAGATTTTCCCAATAAATAAGCGTGGGATAAGAAAATCCTACCTAATGGAGAAGTTTGACCCAAGGGTTTGGTTATGGCATTTGGCTACCATCTGGGCCTATGCTTCCTCAATTTGATACTAATATGGATATAGGAGAAGATGGAACACCAATCACAACTTCAGATGGGCTAAAATGCCAACGTCCTCTCTCAGCGGTTTCTGGTAAGAAGGATTCCAATGAGCCAATATTTTCTCGATTGGCAGGCCTGGAAAACATGCCAATCGGGACCAATGAAGCTCCTTAGCTGGAACGTCTAAGGCTTGGGTAAGTCTCAGGCGAGAAAACGTCTCCAAGCTACTTTACGAGACGTAAATTTGTCTGTTATTTTTCTTATTGAGACCAAATTACAAACGTCGGAAATGATTAATGTTCGTCGTAGATGAGGATATTTGTATGGTGTTGAAGTTAGTTCTCGTGGTCGAAGCAGCGGTCTTTGTCTTGCCTAGAAAGCAGATTGTGATGTAACTCTACGTTATTTCTCTGATCGACACATAAATGCTATGATCTCGAGGGACTCTGATGGTAATTGTTGGCGGTTTACAGGTTTTTATGGGGCACCAGAAGAGAAGTTGTGAATCGATTCTTGGACTTTACTCCGTCATCTTGATGATAACCTTGATGTCCCTATGGTGGTAATGGGCGACTTTAATGAAATCCTGTAAACCACCGAGAAAGTTGAGGGGCGAGTTCGTAGTTAGAGACAAATAGATGCTTTTCAGAATGCATTGGATGATTGCAGCCTTACTGACTTAGGATACAAGGGTCGCTGGTACACGCGAGAGAAGGGCAAATTTTCGGCAACGAATATACGAGAACGGTTGGATAGAGGAGTGGGAAACAATCCATGGTGGAGTTTGTTCCCTATGTTCTCGTTGACACATGTGGTTGATTCTTTGTCTGATCATTGTCCTTTGTTACTAGACACATGTATAGATCCTATTGGAATGCGGCATCCGCATTTTAAATTTGAAGCATCCTGGTTGGTTGAGGATAGTTGTGAACAAGAAGTTCATCGTTTATAGACATATTCGACGGGTTTGGTTACTGATCGTCTACATGTTGTAATTAAGGGGTTGGATTGCTGGTTCCGCAAGCTTCGGTGCTCGCGAAAGGTGACCACATCAGCTCTAAAAACCTCTTGAAGCTTTGGCTGACCTCACACCTACGGATGATACGTTGGAAGAGATCCTTTAAACTAAACTTGCGTTGAATTTAGAACTGGATAAATCAGAGTTATATTGGGAGCAACATGGTCGTGCAAACTGGCTGAGACATGGCGACTAGAATTTTGCTTTTTTCCACCGCTTTGCGTCCCAACGGAAGAGACAAAACATGGTTTCCTTTCTGTATTCGAGACATGGCACTCACGTGGAATCGGGTGTAAAGATTCATTCAATTGCAAGAGACTACTTTATGGATATATTTTCCTCCCAACATCCTGTTGCTTTTGATCATATTTTGGAAGGAATTACAGCATGTATCTCTGATGATGTCAATGCATCTTTGTTATCCCTTTTTGATAAAAAAAAGGTGTATACTGCTTTGCAATCCATGGGTCCACTTAAAGCTGCGGGCGCTGATGGTTTAAGGGCAGTCTTTTATCAACGGTTCTGTCATATATTAGGAGATGAGGTTGCGGATTTCTGTATTGGTTTGTTGTCTGGAGCGTATGATATGCATTCAGTCAATAGGACTCACATTGTTCTTATTCCTAAGGTGAGTGACCCTTCAAATATGACTCATTATCGTCCAATAAGTCTCTGCAATGTGATCTTTAAAATTGCCTCAAAGATGCTAGCGAATTGCTTACAAAGGTTTCTTGATAGTTGTATTGATGAAAGTCAGAGTGCGTTCATTCCAGGGCGATCAATAACATATAATGTAATGATAGCTTATGAAGTGCTACATTCGTTCCAAAAGAATCGAATTGGTCGAGAAGGGTTTTTTGCTCTCAAGCTTGATATGAGTAAAGCATACGATTGAGTAGAATGGGCATTTGTATTGGCTGTTATGAGGAGAATGAGCTTTGGGAATGAGTGGCTGTCTTTAATTGAACGTTGTCTCGTATCAGTGTCTTACTCTGTGGTTATCAATGAGGTTGTTGGTGAACCATTTTCTCCTTCTAAGGGGTTGCGACAAGGGGATCCTTTGAGCACTTATTTATTTCTTTTATGTAGTGAAGGTTTATCTACTCTCATTCGACAAGCTCTTCATACTGGAAATCTTAGTGGCTTTAGATTAAATAGATATGTACCCACGGTTATGCATCTTTTATTTGCCGACGATTGCCTTATCTTTGGGAAAACATCCTATGCAGGGGCCGCACATGTAAAAGATCTTCTCCATGTTTATGCCGAGAGTTCTGGGCAGTTAATCAATTTTGACAAATCGAGATTATTTTTTTTCAACAAATGTACATGACCACGAACGAGATATGCTAAAACAAATAATTGGGGTGGATAACACATCGAGTTTGGAGAAGCATTTAAGCCTTCCTCCACTAGTTGGCAGAAACAAACGACGTGCTTTTAGCGGGCTTAGAGAGAAAATGTCTTTGAAGGTGCACAATTGGAGTATTCATCCTTTGTCGTAGGGCGGGAAAGAAGTCTTTATCAAATCGGTTCTCCAAGCTATCCATGTGTATGCTATGAGTGTTTTTCTTCTTCCAAAAATGTTGTGTAAGTCGCTAGAGGCTATTATGGCTAAGTATTAGTGGCAAAGGGGCCAAAATCAACGGGGCATTCACTGGTGTATTTGGGATGAGTTGTGTAAATTGAAGAAGGATGGTGGCCTAGGCTTTAGAGATCTTATGAAGTTTAATGTTGCCTTGTTAGCCAAACAAGGATGGCGCCTGCTTATGAACCCGACTTCACTGGTGGGGCGTGTTTTTAGAGCAAAATACTATCTAAGTTCTTCTTTTCTTACATCCCGGATCGGATCTCAACCATCATACATCTGAAAGAGTGTATGGAGTGCACGAGGGCTGCTTGAAAGGGGTTTGCGATGGAAAGTAGGGGCTGGGACCTCTATAAATATTTGGAATGATTATTGGTTGCCCATTTCCCCTCCCCAACGGATATCCTCTGAGCCTATTGATAATGTTGTGATGGTTGCTGATTTAATCATCCCCGATACAGGTCTTTGGAATACGGATTTGGTGAGGGGAATTTTTCTGAGGATGAAGCTGATAAAATCCTATCCATCCCCTTGTCTAGATTCTACTAAGAGGATTGTCGTGTCTGGAGTGAGGAACCGTCGGGAGTTTATTTTGTGCGCAGCGGATATAGAACCCTTTTGGGTCCGTGTAATGCATCACAACCAGGAAAGCTCCTTTATCGAACGATCTAGTCGGTTGACTGCCCGTCTAAGGTTAAGTTAGAGGTATGGAAATTCACTCAAAATTTTGTCCCTACAAAGGCAAATCTATGTTTTAAGAGGCTTCTACATGAGTCTAGTTGCCCTTTATGCCATAATACTCCGGAAGATGTTCTACATGTCATAAGAGACTGTCAGAGGGCACAAGCAGTTTGGCTGAGTCTAGGTTACTCTTGGCCTAATACAGTGTCACAATTAGTTTTTGAGGAGTGGTTGTCCTGGGTCTTTTCTAATAATGTACGCGGCAGATATACAAAAATTTTAATCGCAATGTGGGCATTATGGTTTTCTCGCAACAAGTATATTCATGAGAACATTAATCAAAGGAAGGAGGAAATCGTGGCATATATTAGATCCTATTGTAATGAGCTGAAGATTTTACCGGTTCGACTTTAGGTATCGCCTCTAGCACGCCCACAGGCTTGGTCTCCACCCCAAACTCCATTTGTAAAAGCCAATTTCGATGCCAAATTTAATTTAAGAGCAAAAAATTCCTAGTCATGGGTTGTAATTCGAGATACGGAAGGACAAGTGTTAGGTGTGTTGTTGAGTGTGTAAAAGTTCTATTATTTACACCCTTTTTAACCCATATTTCTGCTGCATTCAAGCATCATTTCATTGCATTTAGGTTAGTTTACAGCAAAACATCACAAATATATTAAAGGCACAGATTCTACTAAAAGATGGCTGATTTTGCAGGTTGCCGCCGTCGTAGACGGAGAAGGCGGGTGCAGGGCAGAGAAGCAGAAGAGCTGAACTAGACAAGCAGACAAAGAGGACAATGCTGCCATGGTGCTGCCGTGACAGCATGATGACAGCAGTTTTGCAGAGAGAAAAAGCAAAGTGGACCTCGATAGATAGAGAAAATTCTGCTCGTCTGTCGTGTGAAAACCTCATATTTTTCCAAGCCCCGGATCAAAAGATATGTCAAGCCAAAGCTCAAGGAGAGGAAATCCCAAGAAACAAGGAGGACGGCTGAAAAGTAGGATCCTTGGAGATTAAGTCTTTATTAGAATCATACTTTTAATTAAAGTTGTAATCCTTGTTAACTTAGAATACTTGAGCCCAAAGCTTATATAAGGGCATGTATTTCAACCTAGGATATCATACTCCATAACCCATAGCCGATTTCCCCATAACCGACAACCAAAAACCCTCCGCCGTTTACCCGCCGTCGATATGTTCTAAACCCCCCCTAGGGCCACGGGTTGATTTGTAAAGTAGTTGCAAGGGTTGTTTTGTTTTAGGTATTTTCAGTTCAATAAAATAAACTTCAAGTTCTCTTATTTTGGTTATTAATATCTTGCAAGAGCATCGGGAGAGCATTGCGAGGTTATCTATTTACTTAGCATCGGGAGAGTTAAGTATACGAAAGAAATAAGAGCAAGTTCTCTAGTTTATAGTTGAACTATCTCGTGCCTAGGGATAGGGCGAGGTTAAGTGGCTAAAGAAGAATTCATACACATCGGTGTTCATCCTTCGATTCACGCCGGGAGGTATCATCAAGACGTGATCATCGACAGACTTGGACCTAGGGATAGGCCAAGGCAGATCTGGGATTCTTGCCAAACTTGAAAGTACTGAGTTGAGTGTTTGCTGCCGCGACAATCAACGGACTGCTACCGCGACAGGTGCTGTCGGTGACGGGCGCGATGACAGAACTGGATTTCCTAAACTCTGCAATACCTGCACTACTGAGCAATTCAATACCAGCCCATTCTCTCTATCTTGATATTTCTACTCTTTTATTTACGTTTACTTTAATATTCGCCTGACAACTTTCTCAAATATTTCCTTTACTTTCGTGTAGTGAATTAAGGTGAAGCTATTAGCCCAATCCCTGTGGAGACGATATCCGATACTTCGTATCACTTTACTACTTGCGTCGTGTACACTTGCACTACCATTGCGATAGACTATTTTACACGCAACATGTGTGTCGCAGGAAAACTTACCAGATCCAATCGGCGTTTGCGGCAGAGGCTACAACCTTAATTCATGCGATTTTCTTGGCAATCGATTTGGATTTTCCCGCTGTCATCTTTGAGCGAGATTCACTGACTGTGATTAAGAAGATGAACTCTTCAGAATAGGATTTGTCAGTTTTAAGTGCGTTGATCTGGGGAGCAAAATATTTGGCCCTCTCTACATGCATCGCGTTTCTTCCATATTTCTCGCGCTGGAAATCAGGTAGCTCATGCTTTTGGCTGTGTAATCTTCCTGGGATGCTGAGGATTCATTCTCGGTTTAAGAAATTCTTTCATATGTTGAACACTTTGCGGAGGCTGGTCGACAAACCATCCACTTGACATAGTCTTCTTGCACCAGCTTCAGTTCTGCGTTTTGAGGCTCGATCTTCTGAGTTTTCTTTTTCACTCCTCTCTGCACTTTGGAACCTTCTGCTTACCCTTGGTCTTTCAGAGGAGATGAAATGTCGGTGTTTTTGGGTCTATTTTGTGGCTTATGTGTCGTTTGGGTTTTTTTCTGGTCTTTATCTTTAGTTTTGCAAACCGATGGTTTTTTTAGGACTTTGTTTGTCTTTAAGTCCCTTTATTTTTAATAAAAGCAACTGATAGTTACCTTAAAAAATGACTATTTTTTGTTTTTAGACATTGTTTAGTGCGAAAGACTACTATCATTAGAGGAATAATACCTAAACCTGAAAATGTTTCGGAATCTTTTTGCTTGTTGGTATGAGAATTATGATCTTTAGCTTTGAAATTGAGTATTTTCTTGCATACGAAAAAGAACTTCCAAGTTATAATAGAAAGAAAACTTAATCGGAGTGAATCAAAAAATTTCTTCTATAGTTCATCGATATAAACACCAACAATTTCAAATTGGACTAGTTTTTCTCCAACAAATAAGCGTGAGATAAGAAAATCCTACCTAATGGAAAAAATGTTGGAGAGATGACAAAATCTTGTTTCGCTACAAAAATAATAAACCGAAAAGGGATAGATTATTTTGTCAAACAATTTTTTTACCTGTAAAAAGTGAAATTTGTGCCGGTGAAAATTATCGAGTAATTATAAATGAAAATTAGAGCCCTAAATTTAGTGAACAGTATGAAGATGGATTTGTTGATTCTCTGATACAAAGATATCAAATGAGATACTGTTATGGATAGCAGGGGGCCAGCACTACAAGAGCCAACCCGAGGGAATGTTTCGAGCCCACGTAGAGGAACCAGGGAGAGGAGGGCACCACGGGGATTAGCTGATTTTTTCGTTACTTGATTACTGTAATTAGTTTCGTTTCCAAGTCTGTTAAAAGGCTAACCATAGTGAGCTACAGTGGCATGCAAAACCTATTTTGAACTTCTTCTCTCTAACAGAAACTCTTTTTTTCTCCCAATCACCTTTCTTCCTTACTACAACAGCAACGTTCATAACAATTTGGTACTTTCATTGAGTCTTCGACCATGGTGAACAACACGGACTCCATCCGTTCTCTTCAAGAAACGACGACCCGCTACGAACAAACCCTCACGTCCATCCATACCCAGCTATCGAAACAGGAACAGTGGAATGCGAACACGCAATCCACGCTACAAGAAATGTCCCTCCTCCTTCAGAACATGTATGCACAAATGGGTATCTCCGCCTCACCTTCTGACGGCGGTGATTTGACCGCTGATAACTCAGCTTCTCGCAGCAAAGCTAAGTTGCGCCCAACCACCGATGACAACTTTCCGTTTTCTCCAAAGCCCGTTCAGATTGAGCTGCTCATTTTCACCGGCGAGGATCCTGAGGAGTAGATTGCCTCTGCCCAGGATTTTTTTGAGCTGTATGGCACCGATGATCATCATCGTGTCTTGATGGAATCATTTTGAATGACTGGTACGACAAAAAATGGTTCCGGTAGATGTAGCAGCAACGCCAGCTTGCAGGTTGGACACATCTCGTTGAGGCTATTCGCGAACGCTTTGCGATCATGGAAATTGAGTCTCCTGGTGGCCAATTATCCAAGTTGCTCCAAACGTCCACGGTCGCCAAGTATCAGTCCCGCTTTGAGGAACTTGCCCTCCGGACTTCCAACTTATCCGACGAGATTTTATTGGATTGTTTCACATCCGAGCTCCGCGGTGATATCAAGAATGAGGTATTAGCTCATCGTTCGAAATTCATGCTTAAAGTCCAAGCCCTCGCCAGATTTCATGAAGCACGTCTGCAAGATCGCCGTGCACCGGGCAGATTCGCCGGTCCTAAACTGCCTCCGCTGCTAGCAACTCCCCCATCGACAACACATGACCCAAGGGTGCAGCCTGGTCGTCCCCCTCCTTCCTTGGATCTAAATCCGACTCCCACACCACATGCTCGACGGATCACTTCAGCCGAGGCTCGTGAACGTCGTCTAAAAGGGCTATGTTACTATTGTGACGAGCGATACACACCAGGTCACAAGTGCAAGTCGCCCCAACTTTTCTTGCTCAATGATGATACACCAGCCGACGCACAACTTTGTCCTTCCTCAGATCAGCCCCAACTAAGGGATCCCACATACTCACATTCGCCACTCCTCAATGAGCATTCCATAGTCTCTTTTAATGCTTTTGCTGGCTACCACACACCCACAACACTCCGTGTGCAAGGCACGATCCACGGCAAACCGGTTCGGATACTCATCGATGGCGGTAGTACTCACAACTTCATCCAATCTCGCGTGGCGAAGTACCTCAACTTACCCGCTACAGCTACACCGAATTTTAATGTGCTAGTGGGAAATGGCCAACGGTTGCAGAATGAGGGTTGCGCCAAGGATGTCACCGTGTCAGTTCAAGGCATTGATTTGGTCACTGATTTCTACATCTTGCCGCTCGAGGGGGCTGACGTCGTGTTAGGTGTGGCTTGGATGGCCACCCTTGAGCCGGTCACCATGGATTTTTCTAAACTGACGTTCGAATTCACTCAGGGATACATAAAGTTAGCATGTCCGAACAATTATTTGAACCTGATTTCCATGAACGTGAATCTGTGTTAGATGAATGTTACTGAATAGAAAGGGGTTTGAAGGAATATTTGCAGGTGGCTCATTTATTAGTTAAGGGCTGCAGCCTGCAGGAATGGAGTCAGTGTGGAGCATTGGTCGAAGCCCCCCGCAAGGGTTGGTTACTGCAAATGCTGATGGAGCGGTAGACATCCATAGTGAATTGGCAGCATGTGGTGGCGCTATTTGGGATGAGAACATGAATTGGTGTGTTGGATTTCACGAAGTTTAAGGCGATGTTCGGTGCTTATGTTAGAAATTTGTGCGATTCATGATGTGCTCAAACATTCTAAGAACATGGACTTTGTCAAAGTTGTAGTTGAAACGAACAATTTTGAAGCGTATCAAATCGTTACCGGGGACTCAATGGTTCTTCAAGGACTCAATGGTGCTTCAAGGAAACACCTTCGTGGAAGCTATTCACTCATTGCTTGAAGTCGATTGGGAGGCTCGTCCCGGACTTATTGGTCGCAATAAGAACAAAATTGCAGATGCTCTTGTTAAATTGAGTCGTGGTGCCCCTATTGACGAAATAAGGCTTAAAATTGGTAATGTTGAAACTCGATAGTTAGTTGTGTTCATATTTCTGTATAAATAAAATAAAAAGTAAAAAAATGATTACGAAGATTAACCATTTAATTAACAAATTTTATACTTAATCTTTATCATCCTCGTACCAAGTTAGGCCTAAAGTATAGGGATGTAAAAAGCTGACTCGACCTGTAAAACCGACTGAAACCGACTTGAGTCAGAACTGCTTGTGACCTGAGGTGGTGGTGACCTGAAACCGATTCGAGTCCGAACTGGTGATGACCTAAACCCGAGTTAGACCCGAAAATTTTGGATCTGAACCTGACCTGCACCCGACCTGAAAACGCGTTCAACCTGATAATGTGGTAATCGAACCCGACCTGCATCCGACCTGATATGAACCCGAACCCAAGATTAACTTGGTAAATAACTGATATTACCCGACCTGTTATGAACTTGACCTGTTATAAACCTGAACTGTAATTGACTCAACCTGCAAATGACCTGACTTGTTATTGAATTGATCTGATATTTACTTGACTTGATATTTATCTGACTTGTCATAACTAATAAGTTACAATTGATGAAGTTGTGAGATTATGAATTTATTTATATTATAGTGTGACAAAATACATGTTCATAATTTAAAGTACATGATTAACTATGATCATTAAATTAATATTTTTACTTTTTTATAATTTATAAAGTATATTGTATAACAATATTTAAAAGTTTTATTAAATTAATAATTTGAGGCAGATAAATTTAAAATAAATTATTCAAAATTTAAACCAATTTCTTAATTATGATCATTAAATTAATAAATTTCTTTTTTGCATTAAGTATGATCATTATATTAAAAAATTAATTATAACCATTAAATTAATTTTATTAAATGATTTATTTATTGATTATTAACTTAATAATTAGAAATAAGTGACTTTAAACATCAATAAGTTTAATTATTATTTTAATGTAACAATTAATGAATAATTTAAATACAATTTAACTTAAAATTTATATACATATATAATTATATATATTTTATATTTTAACATGATTGTACATTTGTATAATTGTACTTATGATAAAAGAAAATTCTACAACGTGTGACGAACACCGATGAACACCACTAATAATGAACACCGATGAACACCATTAAATTAATTAATAAAGATTTAAAATTTTAAGGAATCATCATACAATTAAGAATTATTTTTAAAAATTCAATTAAATTATTTTTATATATATTAAAATTTTATTTTTTAATAAGGGTAAACTATATATTTAGTATCTCACCTATTTTCGTATTTCAATTGAACCCTCATTATTTAAATATTATTTTAATTTGACCTCATTCTTTATAAAAAATAATTTAACCCGTAACCATCAACCTAAAACCCTAAACTATTAAGCCCTAAACCTATACCCTAAATCATATACCATTAAAAATAATTTCACCATCACCGATTCAATTTAATTCAATGAATTGTTGAATTCTCTAAAAAATTAATTAAATTATTTTTTATATATATCAAAATTAATTAAACTCGAATCTTTTCTAGGAGATTCGATCTTCCTGCCCTGTATACAATTTCGCTCCCATATTCGATCCATCTGGTCCGGGAGCTTTCGACTCCTCGTAGTCCCAAATTGCTTCCTTAATTTCTTCCAAAGTGAACTGTTCTTCCAACAATTTTCCAGTCCATTCTTGATTTTTGTTTCAATTACTTCTTTCTTTTACTAAATTAAAATGAAAAAAATAAATTTTTTTCTTTATGTCGAATCGGATCAAATTAAATTTATTTAAAAGTTTTAAATTTTTAAGTTCGATGTGAGTAACACCATTCTACGATAATCTTCTAATACTAGATTGTCTAATTTTATCGGTTCCACTAAGGTGATGTAGACTTGTCCGGTACATATTTAAGAATTGCGCATGTAGCAGATCATAAAGGAAATCAATTTTTAGTTTTTTGAGTTTTTTAAAGTATAGTGTGGAACTATATAGGGTTGGAAATTGGAATAACGACGTATCTATTTTTTTAAAAAAAATTATGTTAGATACATGTTATTGTCTCAATTTTATTTGTGCATTTTTCTATTTGTATTATTTTTTTGCTCGGAAAATTGTTTATTATTAGAAATTAAAAATTAATCCGATTGTGAGTCTCGTTAAAAACCTCCATACACCTAAATGGATGGAAATGGTACTAAAAAACTGAGTGAACATGATCGAAGGCGGATACAACATCAGATACAATAAAAGTCACCGATTCAAATACCATTTACAGTCCTAACCGAAGTAGTAATATCAGGCAAACATGCAAACCTAGGAGAAGAGACTCATTGACAAAACTCACCCTTCAATTGCCCCCATGTGAGAAATTTATTTTTAAAATGTGAGGGTCTAATCAATTTTTTTGAAAAGTTTAATGAAACCTTTTAACAATTTTGAGGGCAAAATTAAAAATATAGAAAAAATTTAGAACTTTATGAGAAATTTTTATAAATTTTGAGGGGAACTAATTGTAATTTCAAAAATATTTCAAAGGTATAATAAAAGTTCCCAAAAATTTAGGGGTGCCTTTTAAGTTGAATTAACGATAAGCTGTATGAAAAAAAAACTATACGGCTTTCGGTGCAGTGTTCATTTGGCTCTTAGTTTTCAGTATTTAAGTAGTCGAGTTTCGTTTTTTATTTAGTGACAATAAGTGATTGATTTCATTTTTTTCAATTAAAATTGTGGTTGCTCTGACCTTTTATCCTTCATGCAGAGTATCGGACGGGTAACCTTGTTGATAGCTCGAGGAAATAGAAGAAAAGATGCGAGTCATTTGTATTTGAGGTGAAATTATTTTTAATAAAATGATAGTGTTTAGGAGAATTCAACAATTCATTAAATTAAATTCAATCGATAATGGTGAAATTATTTTTAATGGTATATGGTTTAGGGTATAGGTTTAAGAGTTTAAGGGTTTAAGGTTTAATAGTTTAAGGTTTTAGGTTGATGGTTAAGGGTTAAATTATTTTTTATAAAGAATAGGGTCAAATTAAAATAATATTTAAATAATGAGGGTTCAATTGAAATACGAAAATAAGTGAGGTACTAAATATATAGTTTACCCTTATTAAAAAATAAAATTTTAATATATATAAAAAATAATTTAATTGAATTTTTAAAAATAATTCTTAATTGTATGATGGGTCCTTAAAATTTTAAATCTTTATTAATTAATTTAATGATGTTCATCGGTGTTCATCATTAGTGGTGTTCATCGGTGTTTGTCGCACGTGGTAGACTCATCCTATGATAAATTGATAATATCAAATAATCAAAACATGAGATTGATAAATTTAGTAACTTCACAAATTCTAAAAAATTAACAGTCTAACACAATTTATAAATGTACAAATTAAATCAACTAAATAAATTTATGTTAAAATTTAAACTATCATATCTTATAGAAAAAACTTTACAAAAAATTTATAAATGTACATTATAACAATAGTTTGCACTTATCAACATTTTAAAATCATTTTATATAATATAATAAAATCAATAATAACAAATTAATCATTTAACAAAAACAATTTAAATAAATGAATTAATAATTTAAAGTTGTTATTTTTTTGGTAATATGCATGTCCGTGTTATGGTCCATGTTCGGGGTGCGTGATTGCCTCTCCCAACAAGGTTTAAGGTTTATGATTTAGGCTATTACGGTTATATTTTTATTTTTATAATACTATAATATTTATGGTTTAAGGTTATTGGCGCATGAGATTAATTTTGATTCTTTAAGGTTTATGTTTTAAGGTTTAGTGTTAACTATTTATGATTTAGTTTATAGTATTGGGTTATGAGATTAGTTATGGTTCCTTAAGGTTTATGATTTATGGTTTTATATTAACAGTTTGTGGTTTATGGTTTAATTTAGTGTTATTAGTTTATGAGATTAATTCTGATTCCTTAAGGTTCATGGTTTAGTTTAATATTTTGTTTAGGGTTGTTTGTTTATGTGATTAATTTTCATTCCTTAAGATTTTGGGTTTAGTATCAATAATTTATGATTTAGCCTAAGGTTATTGGTTTATGAGATTAATTCTGATTCTTTAAGGTTTTATGTTTGGTATTAATGGTTATAGTTTAGTTTAGGGTTATTGGTTTATGAGATTAATTCCGATTCAACTTGCTAATTTGTGCATTTGAATTTGATTAGTTATTTAAATCAAAGCTCGTGTGTACAATTGAACTAAATTAAAATTTCAACTTTCATGTGTACAATTACACGTTTACATACAAATCAATTTTTTGTATAATTATATTAAACCAAAGTTTATATGGTATAACAATAATAATAATAATGTCTTATTTGAATTAACTTATTAAACTTAGAATCTAATTGAGTTAAATTAAAACGAGAATCAATTGAATTAAACTAGATAATTATTATAATTATCGAACACTTTGTCATCAATCAACTACATATTAGTCTTAATATATTATTTTTGTCCACGCCCACAATAATTCTTGACTAAGGACATTTAAGAATAACTATATTATTCTAAGGACCTTATTATAATTCAGTTTATTTATAGATGCACAGAATAAGACTGAAATAATAATAATAATAATAATAATAATAATAATAATAATAATAATAATAATAATAATAATAATAATAATAATAATAATAATAATAATAATAATAATAAACTTTATTAATAAACAAGATACTTCAACGAAACTCGCTTATTCTCAAAATCCACTACAGCTCGATGCTCAACAAGCCAATTCATACCAAGGATTACATCAAAACCATAGAAAGGCAATTCCATAAGATCAACATGAAAAACATGATCTTGCACAACCAAGGGACATCTTCTATAAAGCTTTCGCGTCACAACAGTCTCACCAAAAGAACTAGTTACACGCATACCAACATCCAAAGACTCAACAGGCAAACCAAGCAATTGAGCATGTTCACGCAATATGTGTGAGTGTGTAGATCCAGAATCAATCAAGGAAAGTAATGACAAGGATTGCAAAGTGAAAGTACCTGCGATCACATCTGTGTCATTCCTCCCCTCCCTCTGAGCATACACTCTGGCCTGGCCACCACCCTCAGGCTGAACAGCTACCACATGAGCCACATTCCTTCCACCATCCTCCCTGCGCTGAAAGTTACCACGGCCGCGCCCACGGCCTCTCTGTGGTGCAACAACTCCATGTGCACGTCCCTGACCACCACCGGCCAACAGAGGACACTCCCTCTTCATGTGATCCACCGAACCACAGTTCCAGCACGAAGTACCGGTCACCACAATAGGAGCCTGTACCTCCCTCGCTGCTCGAGGACAATCACGCCTCAGATGACCACGCGATCCACATGCCCAACATGTGTTCTGATCAGCTCTCGCCTTGTCCCCCTGAACAGGAGCACCTTGCCCTCCACCACCACGCCTAGCTGAAGACTGATACTTCCGATCACGTCCTCTCTTGTTCCGTCCGCCACCGGAACTATACTCAGCAGCTCGCTTGCCCGCACTAGAACCAACTCCTCTAGAAGATAAACCCAAATTCAACTCAATGTCTTTTGCTCTACTAACCAGCACATCAAAGTCAGTGTACTCAGCAGCCAGCATATAGGTATTCACTTCCGTCACCAAACCATAACGGAAACGTTCACACCTCTCCCGCTCATCAGGGATAAGCTCAGGTGCGTACTGACTGAGTCGGACAAACTGAACCTCATACTCAGCCACTGACATGCTCCCTTGAGTAAGAGACATGAATTCCCTTTTCTTTTCATCCAAGTACCGCACACCCAGATACCTCCTCTTGAATGCTTTCAGAAAGAACTTCCAAGTCACATCAGCATCCTCCATTCTGGAGATAGTGGTTGTCCACCAGGTATACGCATCGTCATGCAACAACGATATTACACAGCCTAGCTTCTGCACTTCATTGCAGTTCATTTGTCCCAAAATTCTCTTGGTACTTTCCAACCAAGACACAGAACCCTCAGCAGACAAGCCCCTGAACTCAGTCCCTCCCAGACTGCGCAAGTGTTCCAGAGGTAGTCTAACATTAGCATCTCCATGATGCCCAGCTCCATGAGCTCCAGCTACCGCCGCCTGAAAGGCTCCAGCAATAGCCTGAATCAGCACTGTCATGTCAAGAGCAGCTTGCCCCTGCCCAGCTTCAGGTCCAGCGACCCCAGCACTAGCACCAACACCGGCTCCCTCACCCCCAGCACCACCACCACCGGGTGGAGGAGGTAAATCCACCACATTTTCAGCATTCTCTTCATTCTCATTTTGAGCCATAGCTCGCGTATTAATCCTCGTCTCTCTACGAGGTCCCATACACTAAACAATGCAATCACAAATACAATAAACAAAGTCAGGCTCAGCAAGGTAAACAATCCAAGTACTCAAGCTCATTTCCAATTAAAAACAAATCATTTCATTAGCTTTGATATGGCAATGGGTCCCTCTAACATGCTTCACCACAGCATACACCACAATTGCAACATTCTTACAATTCATACATCATACTTTCACTCAACAAGTATACAAGCAATCATACACATATCACCCACATAACAATTCCCAAATACTCGAGAACTCAGCTCTGATACCACCAAATGTAACCCCCTTAGCCCGGCCTAGACGGTTGACCCGAACTACGGAGATTATACGGGGAAAACCAAAGTCAACCTAGAAGTCAACCTTGATTAACGACCCTTTTTTTATTTAACCTTGTCTAAATGCATATTAACCCTAGGTGTACTCTTGGGATAATCATACTCAAAAATCACAGCAATCGGAAAACAATAAGGGACTCAATTGCAATACATACGAATTTAGGGACCAATTTGTAAATTCTGTAAATTAAGAGGACTTTACCAATTTTAAAGTTACCATTATGAAATTAATCATGTTTCATGCTTCTCTGTCAAATTTCATCTCAAACGGACATCTCAAACTCAATCAATTGCATATACAAAAATCAGGACTAAAACGTAAAGCTTGCAAACCTCAAAACCATTCAAATCTGTGCCCAACGGTCAAGTGTTTCGAAACGGGTCTAGGCCGTTCAAAAACACCCCTTGGCAGTAGCCAAAGTGTTTCGAAACACCTCTGCCCGTTTCGAAACACCCAGGCCAAAATATGCACCTATTTCGAAACAGGCAAGGGTGTTTCGAAACACCCTGCCCAAAAACAGTAGAAAAGTCTGTTTTACACTCTTTCGACCCACCAAACACAATCATATGACCTCCATATCATACCAAAAAGTCATCCAACATTAAAGGAACATATTTGCATCATCAAAGCTCAATCACGACCCCAAATAAGAAAAACCACAAGTCTAAAGGCATGCATCCTATAATGAAAATCAAGCAATCATCAAATCTTCAAAACAAAATACCAAATGGCCATTTACATGTTCCAACACCATAGGCATTAAACCAAACTTAGGGAGTCCAAAACATCTCCCAAAAACACAATCTAGGTTCCCATTGCCAAATACCAAAAGCTAATAGTGTTGTGAAAATAGTCACCATACGTGAGCTTAGACTTTCACTTGGATCCTTGACCTCCTTGCTGCCCTTAAAGCACCTCAATGCTCTGCAATATTGGTTCAAGAAAGAGAGAGCGTAAGCACGTATGCTTAGTGAGAAATGCTCTAATTAAACAACACAATAATGCACTTTGTAAAAACACCTTTCCAAGGCCTTTAATTTCAAACCATCATTTATCATGCATTTATGCATACAAACCAAGCATCTCATGCTTCAATTCATCAACACGTCATATTGGCTTTCAAGTGATAATCCATAACCATTTTTCAACCCAAAACACAAACGGATACGCGGATTACAAGCCTTGTCCCATACACTCCATACACACTACCAAACAGTCAAGGTGGAGTTTACCGGTACAATCACAACCCCTCAACACCCGTGATGGAGTCTACGGTACAATTACAACCCCTCCACATCACTCATTGGTAGTTGTATAACATCACTAACGAGAACACGGGACACACAACACAAGATCCTCACATGGCATTTTAACCACCATTATGATCTTAGACATCTCGTTAGTGTTCTTGGATGGAGTTTACGGTACCATTACAACCCCTCAACATCCAAGGCGACTTTATTCACGGTGCACCCAATCCTATAGCCAGCTAACTATATCCGATTCAAGTACTTTTAAACCAACACATCACTTGCCAATATACATCATTTACCATCATTAATCCACTGTTTTTAAGCATCAAACAAAGCCATTAAATAATCATGCATCACTATGCATCAAACCTCATTTATCAATGTCCAAAACAAGGATCTCTTACCTTGAGCATCCTTCAACACATGGCTTACAAAACCATCATTAAACGTGCTAAAATATGCTTTCAAAACAGAATTTTAACATGCAAATTAAACACATTGCATCCAACCATCTCATGGTTCATCAAAAAGAGAGTTTCTCCGAAAACTTACTCTTGAGCTTAGCTAAGTTGTTTAGACTTAAACTAAGCTCCCATAACCTTCAAACATTGGTTTCAAAGCTGAAAACCAAACTTCACTCACCAATTCCGTTTCGCAAGCTTGCCGAAACACCGATCAAGCCTCCGGATCAACACCACAAGGATCTGAAGATGTCTCCCCTGTTTTAAACACATCAAAGCAGAGGATTAATGCATCATCATGCATTAAAATCTTCAGCCAAAACACCTAAACTCGCTGCTCTCATCAAAACTCACATTTCAGCTACAAAACACAACCGGAATCACATCCAAACACCTCTACAACATTACCCAGCCAAGATCCATCAATTCCAAACATTCTTAGACATCAATTAACATCCAAAAAGGACCTAATCACGTCCTTATACCTTCAGCTATAGCAGAACATCAAAATCACCCCAAAAACAACCATTAACTCAAGTAAAAACTTAGGAAAATCAACCTATTCGGGATTGCATTGATTAAACTTCAATTACACATCATTTAGACATCCAAAATACATCAAAAAGATATCTCAAAACAGAGCCCAATCATTTAATACGAATTTCTTCAAAATTAAATCCAAATCTTGCATTTTAAGCCAAAATCAAGATCACAACATCAAAACCTTTAATAAAACTCAATTTAAGGATTGAGAACTTGGGAATTTCAGTAAAGAACTGAGTATTTAGAGGAGAAGGATGTTCATACCTCTAAATGTGGATTTCTCCTTGTTTAGAGCCAAAATTCTTGAAAATTCAATAAGCAAATGATGAGGATTTGGTGTAGAAATGATTAGAAATCATTTAGAGATTGAAATCTCAACTTTAGGTGTGAAAATCAAAGGAAAAGTGGCTGTGGAAATGTGTTTGGCTGAGGGAAAATTGAGAGAAAATGAAATTGGAAAATTTTGGCAAAAAGTTAGTTATGAAACCAAAATATCTCTTTTCCCTCTTTTCTTTTTATTAAATAACATTAAATGAGTCTTTAAAATCTAAGAAAAATCTGGAAAAAACCCTCCCTTGGGTAAATTAGCTCCTTAAAGATTCAAAGTTTCAATCCTTTTAAAACAGTCACCAACTTTTCAAAAATTACATTTTAGTCACTAACTTGAAATGTCATATTTCCAAACCCCATTTTGTAAAATTGATTTCACCACTCTCTTATATATAATAAAAGCGGATTTTTAGATATTTTTCCATATTTTTAATGCATCCCGAACTAGGCTTTCCCTAAAAACCACCTTTTATATTCGAACCGAAAATTCGACCGGTCTGATTCAAACCCAAAACTTCTAAGCCCAAAATTGGGGTGTTACATGCTTCATTCCTGACCACCAATAAAGTTCCTGCAGGTCCTTGTACATCTTTACAGACCCGTGGTGGACAGAAAAAGAACTCAAATGAGCTTCAGAAAGAATATTAGTACGAAGAGATTCATCGATAGATACACACACTTAGTCATGAAAACACAAGAGTCCTTCTAAATTAATTCTGAAGTTAGGGTTGTCTGATAGCTTAGAGACAATGGATTGAAGCTCAAGATCTTGCTCTTGCAAATCCTTGATTCGTGAAAGGATGGTAGACTGAACTTGAAGTTCAGCTACAAGGCAACGATGCTTCCGAAGTCGGAAGTGAGCGTTAATTGCTCGAGGGGCTACAATATAGCAATGTTACAATAAGTTAACTTACTATACAATACGTATGACTCCAAATTTATTGTTAATGCTTACCAGGCAAAGGTTTGCGGCTGAGTGCATCAGCTACAACGTTGGCCTTGCCCGGGTGGTAATCTATAACAAGATCACAATCTTTAAGGAGTTCCATCCACCTCCGTTGCCGAAGATTCAATTCCTTTTAAGTCAATAGGTACTTAAGGCTTTTATGGTCGGTGAAGAGATAACATTTTTCTCCGTAAAGGTAATGTCTCCAGATTTTCAATGCAATGACAACTGTAGTCGATTTCAAGGTTGTGGGTAGGGTAATTCATTTCGTGTGACTTAAGTTGTCTCGAAGCATAAGCAATAACTTTGCCTTCTTGCATCAATACACATCCTAGCCCAAGATGCGATGCATCACTATAAACTGTGTAGTCCTTTCCAGACTTGGGTTGAGTTAGGACATATGCATGGGTCAATTCTTGTTTCAACTGATCGAAACTCCGTTGTTGAGCCTCGGTCCAAAAAAAAAGAAGCTCCCTTCCTCAACAACTTAGTTAAAGGAGCAACTATCATAGAAAACCCTTTCAAAAATCTTCAATAATAACCACCAAGCCCAAGAAAGCTTCTGACTTCTCAAATATTCTTCGGTGGATGCCAATCTACAATAGCTTGGATTTTCTTCGGGTCCACTTGAATACCCGAAGCCGACACAATATGTCCCAGAAAGGCAACTTCAGTGAGCCAAAACTCACACTTAGAGAACTTCGCGTACAACTGATTTTCTCTCAAGATCTGAAGCACAATACGAAGATGATCTTGGTGCTCCGCTTCATTCTTGGAATAGATCAATATGTCGTCTATAAACACCACTAAGAACTTGTCAAGATAGGGTTGAAAGACCCGATTCATCAAATCCATAAAAGTTTTCGGTGCATTGGTTAACCCAAAGGGCATTACCAAGAATTCATAGTGTCCATACCTCGTATGGAAGGCAGTCTTTGGTACATCACACTCCTTAACTCTCATTTGATAGTAGGCCAACCTTAAGTCGATCTTGGAAAACACAGAGGCATCCTTTAGTTGATCGAACATGTCGTCTATTCTAGGCAATGGATATTTATTCTTGATGGGTACTTTATTCAATTGTTTGTAGTCAATACATAATCGCATAGAACCATCCTTCTTCTTAACAAAGAGAACTGGAGCTCCCCAGGGTGAAGAGCTCGGTTGAATAAAACCTGTTGAGTGTGTAAAAGTTCTATCATTTACACCTTTTTAAACCCATATTTCTGCTGCATTCAAGCATCATTGCATTGCATTTAGGTTAGTTTTTAATAAAACATCACAATTATATAAAAGGCACGGATTCTACTGAAAGATGGCTATTTTTGCAGGTATCTGTCACAGTAGATGTCGAAGGCAGGCGCAGGGCAGATAAGCAGGAGAGCTAAACTGGACAAGCAGCTGAAGAAGACGAACCTGTCATGAACCTGTCGTGACAGCATGGTGACAGCAGATTTATGAAGAGGAAAAGTGAAGTGGACCTCGATAGATAGAGAAAAATCTGCTCGTCTGTCGTGTGGAAGCCGAATATTTTTCCAAGCCCCGGATCAAAAGATATGTCAAGCCAAAGCTCAAGGAGAAGAATTTCCATGAAACAAGGAGGCGGCTGAAAAGTAGGAATCCTTAGAGATTTAGTCTTTATTAGAATCTTACTTTTAATTAAAGTTGTAATCCTTGTTACCTTAGATAACTTGAGCCCAAAGCTTATATAAAGGGCATAGATTAAACCTAGGGCATAACCGATCCCCCATAACCGAAACAAAACCCTGCCGTTTACCTGTCACCGATATGTTCTAAATTCCCCCTAGGGCTACGGGTTGTTTTGTAAAGTAGTTGCAAGGGTTGCTTTGTTTTAGGATTTTTCAAGTTCAATAAAATAAACTTCAAGTTCTTTTATCTTGGTTTTAATATCTTGCAAGAGCATCGGGAGAGCATTGTGAGGTTATCCATTTACTTAGCATCGGGAGAGTTAAGTATTCGAAAGAGATAAGAGCGCGTTCTCTAGTTTATAGTTGAACCATCTCGTGCCTAGGGATAGGGCGAGGTTAAGTGGCTAAAGAAGAATTCATACACATCGGTGTTCATCCTTCGATTCACGCCGGGAGGTATCATCAAAGACGTGATCATCGACAGACTTGTGCCTAGGGATAGGGCAAGGCAGATCAGGGATTCTTGCCAAGCTTGAAGTACGGAGTTAGTGTTCGCTGCCGCGACAGCTAACGGACAGACGCCGCGACAGGTGCTGTCGGCGACGGGTGCGACGACAGAACTGGAGATCCTAAGCAATTCAATACCTACACTACTGAGCAACTCAATACCAGCCCATTCTCTCTATCTTGATATCTCAATTCCTTTTATTTGCGTTTTTACTATTTTCGTGACAATTCTCTCAAACTATTACTTTTACTTTGTGCAGTGAAATAAGGTGAAGTCATTAGCCCAATCCCTGTGGAGACGATATCCGATACTTAGTATCACTTTACTACTTGCGTCGTGTATACTTGCACTATAATTGCGATAGACTATTTTACACGCAACAAGTTTTTGGCGCCGTTGCCGGGGATTGGCAACATAACTACACCTTTCTTCCTTGCACTTTTTGCTTTTATTTTCGTTTTTGTTTTTGTTTTTATTTTTATTTTTCTTTTGTGTTTTAAACTCTTTCTTTTCACAAGGTTTTTCTGTTTATGCGCAGATCGAAAAGAGGTGAAGATCCTGAGTATAAATTAGATCCGGAGATCGAACACTCCTTTAAACTCAAGAAACAGATTCGCCACCTCTTAGACCGAAAAGAATACCTTGAGAAAGAGCTAGAGCAGATGGCCCGTAATCAGCCTATCGGTGAAGAAATCCCGCCTGTCGATGACTCGCCCGCGGCAGGTGGACGACGGTCATGTCGTGACTACATGCTGAACGATCATGTAGAGCTGGAGACCACGCTGCCGGATATTGATGTTGACAACTTCGAGCTTAAACCTGTCATGTTTAGTATGATCAACAACGCCAGACAATTTAGTGGTTCTGCGACAGAAGATGCTAGGGAGCATCTCAAAACGTTCCAGGAAATCTGTGGTTCGTTTAGACTGCCAGGAGTTAGTCCGGAGATACTGAGGCTTCGGTTATTCCCCCATTCATTGAGGGACAGAGCTAAAACTTGGTGGAATAAACTTACACCGGGTTCTATTATGACTTGGGCAGATTTAACTCGTGAATTTTTGTCTCGTTTTAATCCTTCTCATTTAGCTGAGCGATTACGTAATGAAATTGCTACTTTTCAACAGGAAGATGACGAGCCAATGCACGAGGCCTGGGACAGATTCACAACTCTTCTTCGAAACTGCCCAATGCATGGATTCCCCGTCTGGAATCAGGTAACTAAGTTTTATAATGCTGCTAACTTACAAACTCGCATTCGAATTGATTCTGCAGCAAATGGACTATTATTGGATAAAGATCCGGACGAGGCCCTGCAAGTTTTGAAACATCTGGCTAAGAATGAGGAGCAGTTTCCAACCGCTAGAAGAGGGGGTAAACGGGTACTTACTGTCAAGGATTATGAGGCCGACAGCACTATGAAATCACAGGTAGCATTCCTCACTAAAGCCATGAAACACTTATTGAGTGAAGAGGAAGTACGAGGGTTTGCTGTCGAGGATGTTTGTGCTACATGTGAGGGAAATCATAGTAGGGATGAGTGCCCTATAAAT
Organism: Hibiscus tridactylites; assembly: GCA_958450335.1. Lineage (NCBI taxonomy): Eukaryota > Viridiplantae > Streptophyta > Magnoliopsida > Malvales > Malvaceae > Hibiscus > Hibiscus tridactylites. The sequence continues at coordinate 76,380,575 of OY288276.1, forward strand.
ATAGAAGAAGGAAAATATGTTGGAAATTACAAGCCAAACTACAATTCCAACAATTACAACCCTAATTGGAGGAAAGATCCCAAATTTTCCTGGAGTAACCCTAACAATGCCCTAAACCCACAAGCATATAATCAGAATCAGGGGGGTCCTAGATTGTTGACGCGACAGCAGCCGCAGCCGCAGAACCTGCCGCCTCAGCAACAACAGCAGCCACCACCTGCCACGAATAGTATATTGGAGCAGACTCTGGCCACCTTTATGTCTCAGACTGGTACGTATATGGAGAACATCAATAAGTTTGTCAAGAAAACGGAAGACTTTATGGATGAAACTAAGATGAGAATGACAAACCATGAGGCCACCTTGAAATCTCTAGAGACACAAATGGGTCAGGTGTCGCAGCATATTAAACCGAGGCAGAATGGAGGTTTCCCTAGCAATACTGAAAATGCTAGACCGCCCCCACACGAGCAATGTAAGGCGATTACTACTAGGAGTGGGAAAAAGTTACCAGGGCCGGAAAAAGAAGCTGAAATAGAAAAGGAACCTGCCTTGGATAAACCTGCCGAGGAAGCTGCCCCGACAGGTGATAAACAGACTGCTGCCGATGCGCCTGTCACGAAAGCAGAAGCGACAGAGGAGAAAAAAGATGAGTATCGTCCTCAGATTCGCATGCAGTGGGAAGGACGCATTGCTGATTACCGTCCTCCACCACCTTTTCCTCAACGGATACAACAAGCTAAGCATGAATCTCAACTTAAAAAGATTTATGATATTTTTAAACAGGTTCATATTAATATTCCGTTGTTAGATGCTGTTAGGGAGATGCCCGGGTATGCTAAATTTCTTAAGGATGTCATGTCTAAAAAATCTAAACTTGGGGAATTTGAAACGGTAAGGATGCAAGAAGGTTGCATGAGTATTCTTCATCGGCAACCACCCCAGAAAAAGAAGGATCCGGGGAGCTTCCTCATACCTTGCGTAATCGGCGATAAATTTGTGGGTAAGGCATTATGTGATCTTGGTGCTAGTGTTAATCTAATGCCCAAATCTGTTTTTCAGAAACTAGGTATTGGCAAGGCGCGGCCCACGACAGTTACCCTACAGCTAGCCGACCGCTCTTACGTTCACCCCGAGGGAAAAATTGAAGACATCTTGGTAAGAGTGGATAAACTTATTTTTCCTGCTGACTTTCTTATTTTAGATTGTGAGGCAGATGAGAACGCACCAGTCATCCTAGGGCGACCCTTCTTAGCCACGGGAAGGTCATTGATTGATGTGGAGAAAGGAGAACTCACCATGCGCGTAAACGATCAAGAAATTAAGTTGAATGTTCTCCAAGCAATGAAACATGCTGATGTGGATGAGGAATGCAAGGCCATCATTGAGGTGACCTTTGATCAACCCTGCATCAGGACGGGCTGCCGAGATATAAAATTTGGTCACTGCTGCGACAGCCATCTACAAGCCTGTCACGACAGCAACGACGACAGCACCGACGACAGTGACTCCTCTGAATCCAATACATCTGATACTGAAGGTCATGAGGAGGTAAACTGGTTAGACCATCGTCCAGGTAAGTTATTCGAACCCTTGAATTACACTTCAGATAACCATTTAATCCAAAAGCCCTCTACTGTTGAACCACCTGTCTTAGAACTTAAGCCCCTGCCAGGGCAGCTTAAATATGCTTATCTTGGTTGTGATAACACACTGCCCGTAATCATCTCTGCTAAGCTGCCGCAGGAACAGGAACGACAGCTGATCGACATGTTGAGGCAGCATAAAAGGGCGATAGGATGGACGATAGCAGACATTCAGGGCATTAGTCCGGCAATCTGTATGCACAAAATCCTCCTGGAGGAAGATCATAAGCCGACTATTGATGCCCAAAGGCGATTAAACCTTGCAATGAAGGAGGTAGTGCGTAAAGAAATAATTAAATGGTTAGATGTTGGTATTATTTACGCCATCTCCGATAGCAAATGGGTAAGCCCGGTGCAATGTGTTCCCAAGAAAGGAGGCATGACCGTGATAACCAACGAAAACAATGAGTTAATCCCAACCAGGACTGTGACCGGTTGGAGGGTTTGTATGGACTATCGGAAGCTTAACAAAGTTACCCGAAAAGACCACTTTCCTTTACCCTTTATTGATCAAATGCTTGATAGATTAGCGGGTAAACCTTACTATTGTTTTCTTTATGGTTATTCAGGATATAATCAAATTTCTATTGCACTGGAGGACCAAGAGAAAACGACCTTCACATGCCCTTACGGAACATACGCATTTAGGAGGATGCCGTTCGGCCTATGTAACGCACCTGCCACCTTCCAAAGGTGCATGATGGCAATATTCTCCGACATGGTAGAGGACTTCCTCGAAATCTTCATGGATGATTTTTCCGTCTTTGGAGACGATTTTGAGAGCTGCCTCGACAACCTTAAAAAGGTACTTGAAAGATGTGAAAAAGCTAATCTTGTTCTTAATTGGGAAAAATGCCATTTTATGGTAGATGAAGGGATAGTTTTAGGCCATAAGATTAGCTGCCGTGGGATAGAAGTCGACAGGGCCAAAATAGAGGTAATTGAGAAGCTGCCGCCGCCAACCACAGTCAAGGGAATTAGGAGTTTTCTAGGGCATGCTGGTTTTTATAGGAGATTTATTGCAAATTTCTCAAAAATCACGAAACCCCTATGTCACCTCTTAGAGCAGAATCGACCCTTTGACTTTAATGAAGAATGTACTGAAGCATTCAAGGTTCTAAAGGAAAAGCTAGTGACAGCCCCCATAGTACAGCCACCAGACTGGACGCAACCGTTTGAAATTATGTGTGATGCTAGTGACTATGCTGTCGGGGCAGCACTTGGGCAGCGCAAGGACAGGCTGTTTCATGTCATATATTATGCCAGCAAAACATTAAATGATGCCCAAGTGAATTATACCACCACAGAAAAGGAGTTGTTAGCTGTGGTGTTCTCCATCGACAAGTTTCGTTCTTATATACTTGGAACGAAGGTAATAGTGCACACCGATCATTCTGCCCTTAAGTACTTGTTCGCAAAGAAAGATGCAAAGCCTAGGTTGATACGATGGATCTTGCTATTACAAGAGTTCGACCTTGAAATCAAAGACAAAAAGGGAACAGAAAATCAGGTGGCAGATCACTTGTCGAGGTTGGAGATGGGACAGAGTCTACCTGTAGATGAGACACACATACTAGAGACCTTCCCAGATGAGCAGCTCTTTGCTGCCGCAATAGCTGTCGCGACAGCCATGGCGGCAGGTAAGCCTTCTAACCTTCCCTGGTATGCTGATTTCGTTAATTTTATAGTTAGCGGAATATTACCTTCTGATCTTACTTATCAAGCCAGGAAGAGGTTTCAAAATGATGTTAACCATTATTATTGGGACGAACCTCTTCTTTTCAAAATGTGCGCAGATCAGGTTATAAGGAGATGTGTACCACAAGAAGAACAAGAAGACATTCTCCATCACTGTCATGCTTCACAATATGGAGGACACTTAGGAGGCAATAAAACTGCTGCCAAGGTGCTGCAGTCAGGGTTCTACTGGTCGACACTGTATAAGGACGCACAGGAATTTTACAAAAACTGTGACAGTTGCCAGCGGACAGGTAATATCTCGAGGAGAAACGAGATGCCACTGCAGAATATTTTAGAAGTCGAAATCTTCGACGTTTGGGGGATTGATTTTATGGGACCTTTTCCATCTTCGTGTGGAAATCTTTACATCCTCCTAGCAGTAGATTATGTCTCCAAGTGGGTAGAAGCAATCGCAACTCAAAAGAATGATGCCAAAACGGTCCAAAAGTTTTTGCACAAAAACATCTTTTCTAGATTTGGCATCCCTAGGGCGATTATCAGTGATGAAGGGAGACATTTTGACAACAGGGTAATTGCTGCCGCCCTGAGAAAATACGGTGTCAAGCACAGGATCGCGACAGCATACCACCCACAGACCAACGGACAGGCTGAGATTTCTAACAGGGAAGTGAAGAACATTCTTGAAAAGATGGTTAAACCAACTAGGAAAGATTGGTCTCTACTTCTGAATGATGCATTATGGGCATACAGGACAGCTTTCAAAACTCCATTGGGCATGTCTCCATTCCGATTAATCTATGGGAAAACCTGCCACCTGCCTGTCGAGATAGAGCACAAGGCATATTGGGCAATCAAGGCAGTAAACATGGACTTGGACAAGGCAGGCCAGAAAAGGCTGTTAGATTTGAATGAGATCGATGAAATACGGACGATGGCCTACGACAACGCAAGAATATACAAAGAGAAAACAAAGAAGTGGCATGACAAAAAGTTGCTGCCACGTCAGTTCTGCCCAGGGCAGCTTGTATTGTTGTTTAATTCTAGGTTGAAACTCTTCCCAGGGAAGCTTAAATCTAGATGGTCTGGCCCGTTCAAAGTGGTTCAAGTTTTTCCCCATGGTGCCATTACAATTCAATCATTAAAGGACGGGCACCAATTCAAAGTCAATGGACAACGCCTCAAGCATTATCAGGGGACTGAAGCCCCAGGAATACAGGAAGTGGTTACCTTAGGTGATGCCCCACAAGGCATCCCTAATTTAACCTAGTTTTTATTTTTATTTTATTTTATTATTATTATTTATTAGGAATTAGATTTATTTTAATAATGTTTTGTTTTTAATTTCAGTTTTTAGGAAATAAAGGAGTCAAGTGAGAAAGAAGAAGTGGCCCAAGCCCACCACTCATCCACCAGCCTAATAAAGCCCATTTATGGTAACCTGTCGTTTCGGCTGCCGGCGCAGACGGATTTGACAGGCTGTCAACAGACGCACAACAGACGAAGAAGCGTGCGGCAGACGCACAGCAGACGCATTAATGCGTGTCAGACGCGTCAGACACGCAATATCCAATCTGCCGCCCCGTTATTCCCGCCTGCCGTTGCGGCATTAAATGGCTTCTACTCGACCGCTATATAAACCCCTTCCCCTTTTCATTTTTCATCACTTCTGATTTTCTCTCTTGTTATTCTCTTCTAGTTTTATCTACTTTCTTTCTTTTTTCAGCCCATGCAACCAAAAATGTCTTCACGACAAACTCGTCAGAATGCTGCTGCCGCTTCTTCTTCAGCAGCAGCATCTTCGTTCGCTAACAAAGAACTATGGGAGGAACGGAGCTTCATCTATAACAGAGATGCCCCTCTTTTTGGACTCCGGCCGTTCATTATGAAGGCCATAGCAGCACAACTTTGGGAGGACTTTGCCGAGCAGCCGGCAGAGCTTAACGACACTCTGGTCAGGGAATTTTATGCGGCGATCGAAAGTAAGACGGCGACATCTGTCATCGTCCGAGGAGTGACAGTTCCTTTCACCGCCAGCAGCATCAACCATGTATTCGGCCTCTTCTTTGGCCCCAATGACGATGCTCATCAACAATTTTGGGACACCCTCGACGCTGCCGGACATGATGCTGTCATGAGAGAGTTGACAGAGGCGGGCACGACCTGGAGCACCAACAAGAAGAACCCCAACTCTGTCAATAGGGCAGAGCTACTCCCCGAGGCAAAACTATGGAATGCTTTTATCAAAAAGCGTATCCTGCACTCGTCCCACCATACGACAGTCAACAGGCAGCGGTTGGCCCTCATCCATTCTATCATGCATGACAGGCCCATCAATGTGGGCAGGTACATGCGGGACAGCATTCTCGATTGTGCCTTCCGATCAGATTCACGACTCTGCCTGCCCTTCACCATCACTGCCCTCTGCCGCTGCGCTGCCGTACCGGAGGACCCTTCAGACAAAATCAAGAAGGGCAGCGGCTGGACAGACAGCAACATCTCCAGCCTCATGGAGATCATCGTCGTATCGCCCCTCAACGCCTTCGATTCAAACGCCCCTCCCGCTGAGTCTGATGATGAACCTGCCACCGAACCTGCCCCAGAAGCTGCCACCAACACCACTCCGGCAGATCAGAACGCCCACATCCTGGCTGCCATCTTGAGGATAGAGGAGCGCCAGATGGGTTTGATGACTTTCATCCGTGACTTCTCCAATGCAACGGTAAATTTCATTACCAATACTTTGAATTTTTCGGATGTCATTTTCCCCACCTTCCCCGCCCATTATTTCAATATCCCCTCCCCCACTCCCACACCACCTGTCTCTCCCCACGGAGAATCTGCCTCCTCCACACCATCCCCGACAGCAGCCGGCAGCCCACCGGCAGACACCTCCCCTCGAGGCACCAAGCGAGCTGCCACTGATGACAGCCCTCTTGTCCGGAGGAATTTGGACAGCGCCTTCACACGGGTAAAACGTATTAAGCATGTGGCCAACAAGAGAAGGCTGTCCAAAGCCATAACGAGTGGAAGTTGGGACAGCAGCAGCAGTTCTGATATCCGACTAGTGGAGCCACCTGTCCTTCAACCTGCTGACGACTCTGTCCCCCGACCGGATGAAGAACCTGCACCTCAACAGGTTGATGAACCTGTTGATCAACCTGCTCAGGAACCTGCCCAGCCACCTCCCCAACGCAGACGCTACCATCAGATCCGCGTCAGCAGCAGCAGCGAGGACGGCGAATAAAATTTAAGTTTTTATTTCTTTTACTCCTCTTATTGCTGCCTGCCCTTATATATTTGTGATGTACTTTTATTTATCGTGTTCTTCTTTGTTTGTTTTTATGTCATTTTGCATTGAGGGCAATGCAACCCTCGAGTTTGGGGGTGGCAACCCTCCATATCTAATGGAGTCTTTAGCACATCTTTTGATTAACTGTTGTGTCTTATAAGTTTCTTTAAAAAAAAATCAGAAAAATAAGAAAATTTAAACTGTTGGCTTAAAACTGTGAAGTTAACTTACCTGTCATGACGGCTCTGTCGTGGCAGCATCTGTAGGACAGGTTAAGGAAAAGTTTAGAGCCTTTCTATAGTTCTAAAAACTTAAACACTTTTGTGACTGTTATATTGCTTAGATTTCTTTTAGCCAAACTAGAATAGGAAGCTTAGAACTTGGATAGCCCCTAGAGGTGCCTAACACTGGCTCTAGGAAAGAAGTTTAGCAAAAGAAAATCAAAAACCTAGAGGTGCCCGAAACCGGCTCTAGGAAGCTAACTAGAGGTGCCCGAAACTGGCTCTAGAAAAACTTAGCTTGAAAATAGAAGAAAAAGAAGCATGAAAATGTGCCTTCTAAAAGAAAGTAAACTTTGGCATAAAATTCGAGTTAAGGAGTTGAATATTCTAGTGAAACTAAGAGAGTCTTAGCATATAACTGTTCACAAGCATGCACACACTGCACGAGAGCTATAGAGAAATTCCGGACAGATCCTAACCCTTCCAACAGGTTGCTGCCACCATAGAGAATGAGCGATAGGTAAGGGACAGTTCCCTGTTTGAAGGCCAACATAAAAATTTTCAGTTTTCTTTTAAGTCTTCATTGCTTGAGGGCAAGCAAAAACTTGAGTTTGGGGGTGTGTTGAGTGTGTAAAAGTTCTATCATTTACACCTTTTTAAACCCATATTTCTGCTGCATTCAAGCATCATTGCATTGCATTTAGGTTAGTTTTTAATAAAACATCACAATTATATAAAAGGCACGGATTCTACTGAAAGATGGCTATTTTTGCAAGTATCTGTCACAGTAGATGTCGAAGGCAGGCGCAGGGCAGATAAGCAGGAGAGCTAAACTGGACAAGCAGCTGAAGAAGACGAACCTGTCATGAACCTGTCGTGACAGCATGGTGACAGCAGATTTATGAAGAGGAAAAGTGAAGTGGACCTCGATAGATAGAGAAAAATCTGCTCGTCTGTCGTGTGGAAGCCGAATATTTTTCCAAGCCCCGGATCAAAAGATATGTCAAGCCAAAGCTCAAGGAGAAGAATTTCCATGAAACAAGGAGGCGGCTGAAAAGTAGGAATCCTTAGAGATTTAGTCTTTATTAGAATCTTACTTTAAATTAAAGTTGTAATCCTTGTTACCTTAGATAACTTGAGCCCAAAGCTTATATAAAGGGCATAGATTAAACCTAGGGCATAACCGATCCCCCATAACCGAAACAAAACCCTGTCGTTTACCTGTCACCGATATGTTCTAAATTCCCCCTAGGGCTACGGGTTGTTTTGTAAAGTAGTTGCAAGGGTTGCTTTGTTTTAGGATTTTTCAAGTTCAATAAAATAAACTTCAAGTTCTTTTATCTTGGTTTTAATATCTTGCAAGAGCATCGGGAGAGCATTGTGAGGTTATCCATTTACTTAGCATCGGGAGAGTTAAGTATTCGAAAGAGATAAGAGCGCGTTCTCTAGTTTATAGTTGAACCATCTCGTGCCTAGGGATAGGGCGAGGTTAAGTGGCTAAAGAAGAATTCATACACATCGGTGTTCATCCTTCGATTCACGCCGGGAGGTATCATCAAAGACGTGATCATCGACATACTTGTGCCTAGGGATAGGGCAAGGCAGATCAGGGATTCTTGCCAAGCTTGAAGTACGGAGTTAGTGTTCGCTGCCGCGACAGCTAACGGACAGACGCCGCGACAGGTGCTGTCGGCGACGGGTGCGACGACAGAACTGGAGATCCTAAGCAATTCAATACCTACACTACTGAGCAACTCAATACCAGCCCATTCTCTCTATCTTGATATCTCAATTCCTTTTATTTGCGTTTTTACAATTTTCGTGACAATTCTCTCAAACTATTACTTTTACTTTGTGCAGTGAAATAAGGTGAAGTCATTAGCCCAATCCCTGTGGAGACGATATCCGATACTTAGTATCACTTTACTACTTGCGTCGTGTATACTTGCACTATAATTGCGATAGACTATTTTACACGCAACAAAACCTTTGTTCAATAAATCTTGAATCTGAGTCTTTAATTCTTTTAATTCCACAGCTGCCATACGGTATGGTGCAATGGAAACTGGAGCAGTCCCAGGTTGCACTTCGATGCCAAACTCCACTTCATGGGTTGGGGGCAATCCCAAAAGTTCATCAGGGAATTTACATACGGTGTCAATGTATCACAATTGCGGCTCGTCTCTAGACTTCAACGCCAAATCGTACAATGATGGATTTCTCGCGTTCATTAATACAACACTCTCCTTACCTAGACCCTGGAGATACAATTTCCTTTTACAACAATCTACCTAGGCTTGATGCTCACTAAGCCAATCTAAGCCTAGGATGACATCGAATTCATGGATCGGTAAAGCCAACAAATTGGCCTGAAAAGGAATTCCTTGGATCATTAAGGGGCAATTCTTGCACACTATCCTTACGGTGACACAATCTCATACGAGATTGGTTATAGAAATTCTCGATGCTATTGGTTCGGAAGACATATTATATTTCTTAATTACAATGGTACTTTTAAAAGAATGAGTAGAACCAGGGTCAATCAATGTATATAAGGAATGTGAATATAGCTCGATGGTACCTGCAATGACATCAGGTTCATTCTCTTCTTCTATGCTCCTCACATGATACATTTGGGCAGGAGCTTTTGAATCTTATTTTCCAAAGGGTTTCCCTGGACCACTCGATCGCCCGAAAGTTTCCGATGATCCTTGCCTCGATCCATTACCTCAAAAGGATTGAGCAGGAGAAGTATTAGTAGTCAGTGTGACAACAGATTTGGTTGCATTCAAAGGGCAATCACGAATAAAGTGACACTGCTCACCAAAATAGTAACATGCTCCAGTCTGCTTACGACATTGACCCGATAAATGCCTATTCTGACAATAATTACAAACTGAATGTTGGTTGCCTCGATTTGAACCTCCAGTACTATCAGCAGACATTGCTTTGGCAAAGGACTGCGTCACAGACTGAGGTCTATCAATGTTTCCAAAATGAGAGGGTTGTGGATAGATATTCTATTTGAGGCCTTGACATCTCCCTTTCTTGTTCCATCTCGGAGGTCAAGAATCATCCATGTACCTCTTCTCAGACTTTCCAGAACCACCAGCTCGTTGAGCTATCTGTGCAGCTTCGATGGCCTTAACTCGATTCACCAAATCTTGGAAATCAGAAATGCCTAACGCGGTGAACATAGGGTGTAGTTCATCGTTGAGCCCTACGATGATCATCCAACACTTTTCTTCCTCCTTCTTTATATATTCTGCACTATATCGATAGTACTTGCAGAAATCATGTTTGTACTTTTCGATCGGTCGTCCACCTTGTTTGAGATGAAGGAAGATGCTTCATCTTTCAGCAATGTAAAATTCACTGACATATTTCTTGCAGAATTCTTTAAGGAAGAACTCCCAAGTCATCGTATCTTCAGAAACTGTTAAAATGGTAGTTTCCCACCAATGGAGTGCCTTATCAGCCATCAAAGCGATGGCACACTCAAGCTTATGCTCATCCAAGCATCGAAGTTGCTTATTCAGAATTCGCAAGGTGTTGTCCAACTAGTACTCAGCTACTTTAGGGTTGTCATCATCTTGTCGAGTGAACGTATAAGCTCGATATTGTGAGAGCTTATCGATAGGTGCTCGAGTGTATTGAACGATAAGGGAGATAGGTTGTACGATTTGTTCGGTCCTCATAGCAGTCATAAATTGCTTGAACATGTCAGCCATGTTCTTATAACACTCGGCCTGAGCGGTAGGTGCTGCAGGCTCAGTACCTTGAACATGAGGGTCATGGGGTTATGGTGGGTTCTGAGGATTTCCTCCTCTAATCTCCTCATGATGCGTCGAGGAGCCGGTAGCAAGCTCGTCTATGTGAGCTTCATTAGTCTCAGACATATCTATATGAAAGATCAGATTTGTCGACAAGTCACAATATATAACTCTTAGGTGGCAAAGTAACACAATAACAATGCAACAAGCTTCGGTTTAGTCCTAGAATCGACTAAACTCTAGCTCTGATACCAAAAATTTAACACCCTCTTCCCGGTCTGTTCGAGAACCGGGTCGAAAAGTGATATCGATACTCAAAACAATAAACAATGCGATAAAATTTCTTTTTAATATTTACCTTTAAACCAATATCGTATAATAACACAATGCCTAAATATAATTTAGTCCAATTAATCCATATGAAGCAATAATTAATCAATCGAGGCTAAATTACAACTAATATAAGTCTTAGGGACTAAACTATAAATTTGACAATTTAAAGGTTCTTCAATGCAATAGACTTTATCAGATTGGAATTCACAACATTATTAACACACCTATAAAATATCATACCATTTGGAGACCCCTAGCTCATTCAATTGAATCTTTTAATATTCAATGACTAAACTGTGAACCTTTCAAACTGTTTAATATGCCTTTAACTAACTTAACTAACCCCGTATCGAAACAGCCCTAGGGTGTTTCGATACGGGTGAACGATGGTCAACCCCTGTTGATTTTACCCTTTAGACCGTATCGATACGAGCAAGCCTCGTATCGAAACGAGTTGACTTCATTTCACTTTGACTCATTTCGATACGCTATAAACCCGTATCGAAACAAAGGATTCCAGAGGCAAAATGTTTTGAAACGACCATGAACCGTTCCGATATGCCCTATTCCTCAGGCTCAATTATGCTTACCCGTATCGAAACGCCATCTCCCGTTTCGATACGGTCTAACCTGTAATGACAGATTTTTGCTGGTATTTATTCAATTTGACCCACTAAACGATGTCCAAATGCAACGAAACTTCACACACAATATTTCAATGGTATAAACTACTAGCATGCCAAATTTCATGATCATATGAATACGTTTACTATGTTTTGACCTTTATGAGCCAAGTATGCATTTTTAAGCCCTTTTTAAGCCAACCAAAAGGGCCATTTAGAGCCATTAACCATATTACAACATATGCATATCACCAACATAACAAAATGGGCATAAATGACTAGTTCAACTACTTTGCCACCTTCTTAGGAATTCTTAGGATCAAAACACATTACTTTAGGGCGTGTAGTGACTTGTCTTGTTTTGCCAATCCAATCTTCCGACACACGATCCCTTCAACCTGAAAATGCATGAGATGAGACACATTAGGCATTAGATGCCTAGTGGGGTAGTCATAAGCTATATGAACAACAATATGTCAAATATAAATATATATGATCTCATGCTCAACAATGTCAATGCTATGCAACAATATACAATGTTTAACATATTCTTTTCATCATTAATCCTTCGATTGAATCAAGATAGTGGATACGTGAATTCCTACGCCTCGCCAATTCAATGAATGGTCTAGTCCCTCTGCCTCGCCAATATGACCAACATCAATACACATCCCTCTGCCTTGACAAATCAATATAGGCCGTAGCCTTAGGACCGTAGTCCACCCGTACACTGAGCTCATGAATTCTATGGCATGCCAATTGTATCTAGTGTCTATTCAAATCCAAGGTCTCAATGTTCAATGTTCAGTAAGGATTTCAATGGCCAATGATTCAATATTATCAATGTTTCATGGTTCAATATCAATATCAATATACAAAGATTTCTTTACAATGTTTCGATGATAATAACCATATCAATGTCTATGCACAATAACAAAACCAATAACTATATTCGATATTCGATATCAATATACCGACACTTACTAAGGTGTCCGTTTAACCATCCAATGCAATTTCTTCAATGATAATATTAGCGATATAATCGAAAACATCAAATAAGGATTCGGGAAGGCTTTTCGCCTAATTCCGAGACTTTGACTACACTCACCTTAACAATCCGAAGCTTTCAAGGCTCTCGGATAACAATCCCCTTGTTCCTAGCTTTGGATGGAGACGATGGATGTTCTTTATCAACGTCTTGAGCTAGGAAATCAATAAGAGACCATTAGGATCGATATTACGATATCAAAATCAATATAACAACATCAAAATCGATATTCGATTTCAATATAGATGACAACGATGAGATATCCATGGATAGTCAAAACCCTAGCTTAAGATTAAACTCGATATATCCATGTAATCCAACAATTGTTTGAGGATTATTGCTTACTTGAATGATAGCAATGATTCGATAACAATAACTTGAAGAAAATATAAGCTTAAGTTTCCTCTCCAATGGAGGTGCTTGCTTGTTCAAGGTGAGGAAGAAGATGAAGATGAAAGGTTTGGGAGAGGTGTGTGCTTTCCAAATTTTCGGGTAAGCTTTCTCAATTCATTTTTTTACTATGTTTATGAGGTAAAGGCTTTCCTTTTAGTGAAGCATTCTCACCAGAATAACCACATATGCAAATATTAATTGAGGAGGGGCTAATCGTAAGGTTAGTCCTTCAATTCTCACTACATCATAGTTTTACCCTCCAGCTTGCAATTTCCTCAATTTAGTCATTGTAATGTTTTTGGTACTATTCAATAGGGTTCGATGGCAATAATTTAATTCAATTAAAGTCCAATATCAGAAATTAACTAGTTAATACTATATCTAGACTTCATCAATGTAGGATTTTCCGATCATCAGAACAAAATTTCGACTAGACCAGATTTTGGGGTGTTACATTACAGTACCTCCATTAAGGTAAAACAAAAAACTCGATTGCGATCACGAATCATTCTTATCAGTTTGGAAGCTTGCGTCAGTATAACCTTTTATATTTAGCTCTTCCTCACCTCCATACATAAGGAATGTATCATTAGTTCTTCTTAAGTACTTAAGGATGTTTTTGACTGCAACTCAATGGCCTTCACCGGGATCTACTTGGTACCGACTTGTCATACTTAGTGCATATAATACACCCGAACGTGTACATAGCATTGCATACATGATAGAACCAATGGCCGAAGCATATATAATCTTACTCAAGCGTTCTCTCTCTTGAGGCATTGAAGGACACATTTCCTTCGAGAGCAAAATAACATGTCTGATAGGTAAAAATCCTCTTTTAGATTCTTCCATACTGAATCTTTTTAGTACTTTGTCTATATATGTATTTTGACTTAGTCCTAGGAGTCGTCTTGATCTATCTCTATAAATCTTGACTCCCAATATGTAGGTTGCTTCACCCAAGTCTTTCATAGAAAAACATTTTCCTAACCAAGTCTTTACAAATTGTAAGGTAGGTATGTCATTTCCTATTATTAGTACGCCATCCACATGCAATACCAAGAATGTAACAGTGCTCCCACAAGTTTTCTTGAAAACACATGGCTCGTCTTCATTTTTAATGAAACCAAAGTCTTTGATTGCCTATTAAAACGAAGATTCAAACTTCGAGAAGTTTGCTTCAACCCATAAATGGATCTTTGTAGTTTGCATACTTCTAAGGCATCTTTTGGATCGACAAAACCCTCCGGATGTGTCATGTACACATCCTATTCTAATTTTCCATTAAGGAAAGTGGTTTTGACATCCATTTTCCAGATTTCATAATCGTAATATGCAGCTATTGCAAGCAATATCCAGATAGATTTAAACATAGCAATAGGGGAAAAAGATTCATCATAGTCTATACCATGAATTTGACAAAATCCTTTAGCGACCAATCGCTCTTTGTATGTTTGTATATTGCCATCCATGTCGGTTTTCTTTTTGAAAACTCAATTGCACTCTATGGGCTTAATCCCTTTGGGTGGGTCGACCAAAGTCCATTCTTGGTTTTCTGACATGGAATCCATCTCGGATTTCATGGCTTCTAGCCATTTCTCAAAGTCTAGGATCTCCACTACTTCCTGATAAGTCCTAGGCTCATCTTGGTCTATGAGGAGAACGTCTCCATGCAATGTGACAAGAAATCCATATCTCTTAGGCGCATTGCGTTCTCTATTAGATCTCCGCAGTGGTTGTGCTTCAAGAATGGTTGGATGTTCCTCAACTATATGTGAAACTAGTGGTTGTTCAATCTCTGGTTCAGTGATCTGTGGTTGACTTTAAATTTCTTCAAGTTCAATATTTCTCCCACTTCCCTTTCTGAGAATAAGTTCTCTTTCGAGGAAGACTCTTGTTCGAGCAACAAACACTTTGTTCTCAGATGGATTGAAGAAATAGTATCCTTTAGTTTTTAGGATACCGTACAAAATTACATTTATGAGATTTGGGTTCGAGTTTTGTAGACATTTGATGTTTAACATAAACTTCGCATCCCTAAATTTTCATAAAAGACATTCTAGGATGCTTCCCAATCCACATCTCATATGATGTCTTTTGAACCGATTTAGATGGAACACGATTTAGTGTGAAAGTAGTTGTTTCTAACGCATGTCCCCAAAAAGAAGTTGGAAGATCAGCATGACTTATCATTGACCGAACCATGTCTAACAATGTTCGATTTCTCCTTTCATAGACTCTATTGTGTTGTGGAGTACCTGGAGGTGTAAGTTTTGAGACAATCCCACGTCCTTTAAGAAGTTCATCAAACTCTAGGCTTAAGTATTCTCCTCCTTGATTTGATCGAAGAGCTTTGATACTCTTCCCTAACTGGTTTTGTACTTCATTCTTAAATTCCTTGAACTCTTCAAGGGCTTCCGATTTATGATGCATTAGGTAAACGTACCCATATCTACTAAAGTCGTCAGTGAAAGTAATGAAGTATTGAAACCCTCTTCTGGCTTGTGTATTCATCGATCTACATACATCACTAAGTATTAGACCTAATAAATCACTTGCTCGCTCATTTTTACCGTCAAACAGTGATTTGGTTATTTTCCCATTAAGCAAGGTTCACATATATCAAATTGTTCGAAAACAAAAGAATCCAAAAATCCATCTTTATGAAGTTTTGATATGCGTTTCTCACTTATATAAACCATGCGAAAATGTCAAAGATAAGTTTGATTAGAGTCATTTGTTTTTTATCTTTTCGTATTTATGTTATATATGGAATTGTCTTGATCTAAGATATAGAGACCATTGATTAATTAAGCCGTACCATAAAAAATATTATTGAGGGAAAAATAACAACTATTATTCTTAATAATAATCTCAAAACCAATCGTGCCCAAACAAGAAATTGAAATAATGTTTTTAGTCAAACTAGGTACGAAATAACAATCCTCTAAATCTAAAACAAGTCCACTAGGTAATAACAAAGTATATGTTCTATAGCTAATGCAGCAACTCTTGCTCAATTTCCCACTCGTAGATCCACATCTCCTTTTGCCAATTTTCTACTCTTTTTAGTCCCTGTACAGAAGTACAAATGTGTGAACCACAACCGGTATCTAATACCCAAGAAGTAGATGTTTATATATCAATATTAATAACATAAATACCTGATCTGGGCTGTTCATTTTCTCTTGCCTTCTTGATGTCCTCAAGATACACATGGCATTTTCTCTTCTAATGTCCAACATTGTTGCAATGGAAACACTTTCCTTCTTTTGCAACTCCTCCTTTGGGTTTCAATGCAACCTTTCCTTTGTTGGGCTTTGGCTTTGCCTTGGTGTTGGGCTTTCCTTTTCTGTTATCCTTTCGGACCATCAAAATAGGTTTGCAACCAACTTTTTTCATGTTGTTCTCTGTTGTTCTTAACAGGCCAAGCAACCGGGGCAACGATTTGTTAATTTCATTCATATTAAAATTAAGAACAAACTGAAAAAAAAACTATCCGGCAACGGTTGCAGGATACCATCAGTAGCCAATTCAACACTTAGAGGGAAGCCCAATTTTTCAAGGGTCTGAATATACCCTATCATTTTGAGAACATGAGTTCCCACTAGAGTTTCATCCAACATTTTGCATCGAAACAAGGCCTTAGAGGTCTCATACCTCTTTTGACGAGCTTGCCCCTCATATAATTCTTTGAGATTTTTAACCATCTCATAGGGAATCATGTCCTCATGTTGCTTCTGAAGCTCAGGGGTCATGGCCGCAAGCATCAAGCATCCGAGATCTACCATGTCATTTGAGTATTTCTCAAAGGCTTCCCTTTCATCTTTGGAGGCATCATTCGTTGGCTTTTTAAGGACATATTCTTCGATGATTTGTAGTTTCCGTTCTTGCTTAAGGACAATCTTTAAGTTACGAAACCAATCAATGAAGTTCAAGCCATTCAATTTGTCCTTCTCAAGGACGGATCACAATGATAATGTGTTTGAGTTTGCCATAAAATCTACAATGATAAAATATGATTTATAAGTACCTTTTATCATGTTTATAAATAAATTACATTCCCACTATTAAAAACCGTCAAATTGAAAAACTTACTAAAAATATTTATAGCAGGTAAAGATCCATATTTGTAGAAATATATATTTTTATATAATAATTGAAAAATATCTTGGACTTAATTGAAAAGAATTTAAAATACTCTCTAAGTTAAAAACAACTTGAAAATAAGTTTGAGGTGTTTTCAAAAGGTTTTGGCAATGTTTGAAACATTTTTAAGTAGCCAAACCAGTGCTTTTAATGTACCCGTTTTGATACAGGCACAATATATATCGATACGTTTTGAAACTGCTAGAACCCGTTTCGATACAGGGCTTATTTGTTTTGATACGAGCATGGGTTAACTTGTTTCGAAACACCCTTTGGTGTTTCGATACACCTACATGGCATACATCCCAACGGTCAAAACCCCCAAAAGCAATTTCCCAACGACTATTTGAATTGCAGGCTGTTTCGATAAGACACTAGACGTTTCGATACGGGCATTCTGATACGGCTCAAAGTGTTTCGATACGACACACTGCATCAGAATCCAACGGCTAGTTCTGAAGAAGGGTGTCTCGAAACAGCTACGCGTGTATCGAAACAGACATCACCAGAACTGCTTTTATGGTGAGAAATAAAGTCTCCAACGGCTCCAATTCAATCCCAACGGTCCTAAACGGCTACAAACTTAATTGGGAGTATAAAAGGGACCTCCAAGCATCAAGGAAAGGCTAATGCTTCAATTGTCAACAACATTATAATAAAGAAATTGTCTTAGAGCTTAATTGTACATTTCTAGCATAGACAACACTTGTGAGCCAAAAATGTCAAATTTACTCAAGTGTTTAGGATTGAGTGAGTGAGCTTAAGAGTGAAAACTATCTACCTAGTTAGGAATTTCAAGTTTGCTCAAATTTCTATTGTAAAGAGGGTTTACTCAAGCTTTGGGTTAGAAAGCTTTGAGTGTGTAAAGGTTGCCTCCTTAGCCTAGAAAATGGGAAGAAATTCAATAGTGAATTTGGTGAAATCCTTAGTAGGAAGCTAAGGTAGTTGATGTAGGTGCTTGTTAGAAGGTTGAACCACTATAAATCCTAGTGTCCGTTGTCCAATTTTTACCTACCACAAAATCACCCAAAATCCAACTTCTCCACCACTTCGCTAACTAAATCGGTTGAAGGAAATCGAGCCTATCAAGCCCAACAATTGGTATCAGAGCGAGGCTCAATCGAGAGAGATTAACATCCTATTAAAGTGATCCGAGAAGCTCGATACAAGAATTCAATCAACCGGTCAAATGGCGCAATCCATCGACAAGCCACCATTCTTCGATGGGACCAACTACGCTCATTGGAAGATTAGAATGAATTTTTCATCAAATCCAAAGACTACAAGCTTTGGGATGTTGTTGAAGAGGGTCCTTATGTGCCACAAAGAGTAAAGGCGGAATGGAGTGCGGATGATCGTAAGAAGATGAAGCTTAATTGCAAGGTTTTGCACATCCTCTTTTGTGCATTTAGCCCCAACATCTATGAGAAGATGTCCTCTTACAAAGATGCCAAGGAAGTATGGGGCAAGCTTGAAATCACATACGAAGGAACCAACGAAGTAAAGGAGACCAAGATCAGTCTTCTCAACCTCAAGTATGAGAACTTCAAGATAGAACTGGATGAAGACATCACAAAGATGTTCGATCGTTTCTCTACAATCACTAATGGACTCAAAGGATATGGAGAAATCATTCCGGAAGACAAACTTATCCGCAAACTCATCTACTCTCTTCCCAAGTCTTGGGAATCGAAGAAGACGACCATCATCAAAGCTAAAAATCTTAAATCCTTGAAGTCGAATGAACTCTTGGGTCTCTCTCTTCACACACGAAATCATGAAGAAAGGGAAAGAAGAGGAGAAAAATAAGGAAGAGATAAAAAAGATGGGGAAAAGAAGATCAAGAGGCAAGACATCGATGTAAATGGCATTGTCCTTTCATCCTCTACATGCAAACACGTTCAATTGAGCGAAGAGGATAGTGAAGATGAAGAGATAACCATTCTCTTCAACAAAATTGTTTGGTTCATGAAGAAGGAGAAAAAAATCAAAACATGAATCGAAGAAGAAGATGGTGAATTCCCCAAAGAAAATCGAATCCAAGAAGGGGTCATCATCAAAGAAAGCATATGTGGCAACTTGGAGTGATGAAGACTCCACTGAAGAGGAAGAGGTAGCCCACCTATGCTTCATGGCCCTCCAAGAGAGCGAGGTAACTTTTAACTCATCTAGTTCAAATTTATATACTTTTGATGAGTTGCAAGATGCCTATGATGAATTGGTTTTTGAATTCAAGGCATCATTTTCCAAAAAAAAGAAATTAATCTCAAATTTGAAAAAGAAAAATGAAATTCTTTCTAAAATCAATTAGGATTTTGAGGCAAAATTAAAAGATTTTGAGCAAAAAGTTCTTGATTTACAAAATTTGCTTCAAAAGATTGAAAAAGATCATCACAATGCCTTGGATGATCTTAAGAAAGAAAAAGATTTGATTTCCAATGAACTCCAAAAGAAAAATAATTTGGGAAAATCAATTTTTTCTAGTGCCCCTATATTTTTTAATGTAAATGCTTTTAGAAGTGTTTGGGTTCCAAAAGAACTAATCACTTCAACAAAAAGGGATGAAATTCAAAAATGGATTCCAAAGGGGACAAAATTATGTGTTGCTAACGTTTATGGATTCAAAGCAATTTGGATACCAAAAATTACTTGATTGTCTTGGTTAGATGTGGTGGAGAATGATCAACAAGTCCAAATTTGAAGGGGAGCTCCATACACACAAGGAGGAACACTTGAAGAAGGAAGGCTTCACATCCTCCCTTGAAGTTCAAATGTTGGTAAAATTTCTAGTTGTTTTTATTTTTAATTAGATTATTTTTTTACAACTAGATTATCATATTGTTGGACTAACATTATTCGATGCTTTAAGTAAGGGGGAGCCAATTTTAAAATCAAAAGTTTTTAATTGTGTCAAAAAAAATTTCCCTCCTATGTTATTTGGAGCTTAATGTCTTTTAAATTCCTTTTGATATAACAAAAAAGGGGAGAAATGGTTTGAAAAATTGATTTTTCAAGAGAATAAGAGGGAACTTTAAATTCATTCAAAATTTAAAATATCTTTTTCAAATTTTTAAAATACTAAGGGGAAGAATCCCAAACAATTTTTCAAGTTGGTATTATTATATCAAAAAGGGGGAGATTGTAGAAATATATGTTTTGATATAATAATTGAAAAATGTTTTGGACTTAATTGAAAAGAATTTAAAATATTCTCTAAGTAAAAAACAAATTGAAAATAAGTTTGAGGTGTTTTCAAAAGGTTATGGCAATGTTTGAAACATTTTTTAGTAGCCAAACCACTGCTTTTAATGTACCTGTTTCGGTACAGGCACAATTTGTATCGATATATTTTGAAACCGCCAGAACCCATTTCGATACAAGGCTTACATGTTTCGATACGAACATGGGTTGTTTCGAAACACCCTTTGGTGTTTCGATACGCCTACTTGGCATACATCCCAACGCTCAAAACCCCCAACGGCTATTTCCCAACGACTATTTGAATTGTAGGCTATTTGATACGACACTAGACGTTTCGATACATGCGTTCTGATACGGCCCAAAGTGTTTCGATATGGCACACTGCATCAAACTCCAACGGCTAGTTCTGAAGAAGGCATTTCGATACAGCTACTTGTGTATCGAAACATACATCACCAGAATTGTATTTATGGTGGGAAATAAAATCTCCAACAGATCCAATTCAAACCCAACGGTCCTAAACGGCTACAAACTTAATTGGGAGTATAAAAGGGACCTCCAAGCATCAAGGAAAGGCTAATGCTTCAATTGTCAACAACATTATGATGAAGAAATTTTCTTAGAGCTTAATTGCACATTTCTAGCATAGACAACACTTGTGAGCCAAAATTGTCAAATTTGCTCAAGTGTTTAGGATTGGGTGAGTGAGCTTAAGAGTGCAAACTATCTACCTAGTGAGGGATTTCAAGTTTTCTCAAATTTCTCTTGTAAAGATAGTTTACTCAAGCTTTGGGTTAGAAAGCTTTGAGTGTGTAAAGGTTGCCTCCTTAGCCTAGAATAAGGGAAGAAATTCAAGAGTGAATTTGATGAAATCCTTAGCGGGAAGCTAAGGTAGTGGATATAGGTGCTTGTTAGAAGAACGCACTACTATAAATCCTTATGTCTATTGTCTAATTTTTACCTCCCACAAAATCACCCAAAATCCAACTTCTTTACCACTTGGCTAACTAATCGATTGAAGGAAATCGAGCCTATCAAGCCCAACAATATTTCATTTCATCCTAGGTCAGCTTTGGCTTTACTCTTAGAATTCAATTATTTAGGTAAGCAACACTTGCTAATTACATCTCATGTAATTCCTATATTTGGTGAACAACTATTGTTCCTAATCATCTCCTAATTATCCAAATCATTAGTCTTTAGGTTTCTAATCTCATTAGAACAACCTAGTTTAACCAACATTACATCCAGTGAATATCACTTGTTTATTCTTCGCGTTTAACCAAGATAGATCTAAGTATTTTGCTTTGGCAAAACCTACACAGTACTGATCGAGGTTTTAACGAGGGCTAACATTGGATGACTAATTTTAATTGAATATGGAGGGTTTTTGTTATATTATTCTCACCATTCTATCATGATCTAATCAATTACCATCATACTAAAAACATATATTGCATCACATACATGTAAATTAGTAAATATAAATGCAATGATTATAGCCCTTAAAACTAAGGTGGCCCATCCCAAATTAATGGGAGAACCAAGATACTAAAGATAGAACTTTCTTCTCAAGTATCTAATCCACCTTTGATCGGACCATGTTGAGATTTTAGGGGCTCGATTTAATCAACCGTTCTTGCTCACCAAGTGTGGAGAAGTTGGATAATTTGGGTGTAAATGTGGGAAGGAAAAATAAGACAATTTACACAAGGATTTATAGTGGTTCAACCTTCTAACCAAGGTGTACATCCACTACCTTTGCTTCCTACTAAAGATTTCCAAACAAATTCACTAAGAATTTCGTCCCCTTTTCTCGGCTTAGGAGGAAACCGTTACAACGATCAAGCTTTCTACCTAAAGCTTGATCAAATACTCTCTTACAAGAGAAAGACTTAGCAAACTAGAAATCCCTCTAATAGGTATGTGTTTGCAATACTAAGCACTCACCCAAAACCTAAACACTTGAGCAAATATTACAATGTTAAACTCACTAGTGTTGTCTAAGCAAGAAATGTACAATTTAAGCTCTAGACAAATTTTGACATCATAATGTTGTAACAATTGAAGCATTAACCATTACAAGATTCTTGGAGGTCCCTTTTATACTCCTTGATGAGTTTATGGCCGTTACTAGCCATTGGGATTGGATTCGAGCCGTTGGAGCCTTTATTTCCCACCATAAATGCAGTTATGCAGCTTTGCGTATCGATACCCTTCAAAGCGTATCGGTACGGTCCCGATAAGGAATTAGCCGTTGGGCTTCTTCAGCTGATGCGTATCGATACGCTTACCTAGCGTATCGGTACGGTCCTGCAAATTAAAAGATCGTTAGGGTAGTTAGGTGTATCGGTACGCAATACACCCGTATCGGTACGCGACTAGCCGTTGGGCTATTTCAAAGCACACCGTATCGATATGGCTAAGCGTATCGGTACGGGTTTTGGCTACTGGAAAATTCAGGTAGTTGAAACCCTAAGGTGTATCGGTACGGTCCGAGACCGTACCGGTACGGGCACTTGAAAAAGCTGGTTTTGACTACTTTAAATGTACTTTTAAATCGTTTCAAAGCCTTGCAAAACCCTTAAACATATTTTCAAGTTGTTTTTTACTAAAAACATATTTTAAATTCTTTTCAATTTAGTCCAAAACATTATTCAAATACTATATCAAAACACTTAGTTCTAAAATCTCCCCCTTTTTGATATAATAATACCAACTTTAAAATTTGTTTGAGATTCTCTCCCCCTTTGTATTTTAAAAATTAAATAAGAGACTTCAAATTTAAATTTGATTAAGGCTCCCCCTTTATTCTCTTGAAAAACTTTAAAGATCAATTTTTCAAACCATTTCTCCCCCTTTTTGTTATATCAAAAATAATTTAAAATGACATTGAGTTCAAAATAACTATAAAGGAATAATTTGACAAAAAATAAGAGTTTGGTTTTAAAATGGCTCCCCCTTACTCAAAGCATCGTAAAAATGTTAGTCCAACATATGTGATCATCTAGTTGATATAAATGAAAATAAATCAAATAAAATCAAAAGCAACTAGATTTTACCACACTTGAAATAGGGAGGATGTGAAGCCTTCCTTCTTCAAGTGTTCTTCCTTGTATGCATGGAGATCCCCCTTAATGTTTGACTTGTTGAACATCTCCATCACACCTAGTAAAAGACAATCAATTAATTTTTGGTATCCAAATTACTTTGGATCCATAGACACTAGTAGCACAAATTTTAATCCCCTTAGGAATCCATTTTTCAATGTCATCCTTTTTAATTGAAGTGCTAAGTTCTTTTGGGACCCAAACACTTCTTAAACATTTTCCTTTTACAAATCTAGGGACACTAGATGTCTTACATAGAAATTTGATTTTCCAAAATTGTTTTTCTTTTCTAGCTCTTTCGAAATCAAATCCTTTTCTTCTTGAACTTTTTGAAGCAATTTTTGTAAATCAAAACATTTTAGTTCAAACTCCTTGAGTTTTGCTTCAAGTTCAAGTTTGGTTTTAGAAATCAAGTCATTTTGAATTTTCAACTTTGAAATCAATTTATTGTTTTTCAAAATGTGATTTTTAAAATCTAAAACCAAATCATCATAGGCATCTTGTAATTCATCAAAAGAGTAAGAACATGAAGTGGATGAATTAGAAGTTACCCTTGAATCTTCTTTGATAGCCATAAGGCAAAGGTTGGCTTGTTCATCGTCGGTGGAGTTCTCATCACTCCAAGTAGCCACATGTGCCTTCTTCTTATGGATTGAAGTGCTTGCCCTCACCTTTTTCTTGGATTCTCGTTCAAGCTCTCTTAAGGCTTTCTTCATGAACGGGGCACACTTCTTGAAGAGATGAACTATCTCTTCTTCTTCATCCTCCTCTTCACTTGAGTAGACATGATGGCAAGTGGAGGACTTGAGAGCCATGGCATTGGTGTTGATGCCAAGCCCCTTGAGCTTTTTCTCTCTCATAGCTCAAATTTCTTCCCTCTTCTTATCATCTTTTTTGTTCTTCTTCATGATTTGATGAGTAAGGAGTGACACCATGAGTTCATCAAGCTTCAAGGTCTTCAAATTCTTTCCTTCGATGATGGCGGTCCGTTTTGAGTCCCAAAACTCGGGAAGTGAGTAGATGAGCTTTCGGACAAGTTTCTCCTCAGGAATGGCTTCTCCATAGCCCTTGAGACCATTGGTGATTGTGGAGAACCTATCAAACATCTTCCCGATGTTCTCTTTCGGATCCATCTTGAAGTTCTCATACTCTAAGGTTAGGAGAACAATCTTGGTCTCCTTGACTTCATCGGTTCCCTCGTATGTGACTTCAAGCTTGTCCCATACCTCCTTGGCACTCTCACAAGAAGACATCTTCTCATAGTCGGAAGGGCCGAATGCACAAAAGAGAATGTGCAAGGCTTTGCAATTTAGCTCCATCTTCTTGCGATCGTCGGCACTCCATTTTGCTTTACTTCGTTGAGGCACGAACGGATCATCTTCAACTATGTCCCATAGCTTGTAATCTCTAGATTTGATGTAGAACTTCATCTTTGTCTTCCAATGGGCAAAGTGGGTACCGTCAAAGAAGGGCGGTTTGTCGATAGATTACGCCATTGAGCCGGTTGTGTGAAATGATGATCGAGTTTGCCAGATCTTCTCAATAGGATGTAAATCCTCTTCAATTGAGCCAAGCTCTGATACCAATTGTTGATATTTTAGGGGTTTGATTTAATCAATCGTTCTTGCTCGCCAAGAGTGGAGAACTTGGATAATTTGGGTGTAAATGTGGGAAGGAAAAATAAGACAATTTACAAAAGGATTTATAGTGGTTCAACCTTCTAACCAAGGTCTACATCCACTACCTTAGCTTCCTACTAAAGATTTCCAAACAAATTCACTAAGAATTTCGTCCCCTTTTCTCGGCTTAGGAGGAAACCGTTACAATGATCAAGCTTTCTACCTAAAGCTTGATCAAACACTCTCTTACAAGAGAAAGACTTAGCAAACTAGAAATCCCTCTAATAGGTATGTGTTTGCAATACTAAGCACTCACCCAAAACCTAAACACTTGAGCAAATATTACAATGTTAAGCTCACTAGTGTTGTCTAAGCAAGAAATGTACAATTTAAGCTCTAGACAAATTTTGACATCATAATGTTGTAACAACTGAAGCATTAACCATTACAAGATGCTTGGAGGTCCCTTTTATACTCCTTGATGAGTTTATGGCCGTTACTAGCCGTTGGGATTGGATTGGATCTGTTGGAGCCTTAATTTCTCACTATAAATGCAATTATGCAGCTTGGCGTATCGATACCCTTCAAACCGTATCGATACGGTCCCGATAAGAAATTAGCCGTTGGGCTTCTTCAGCTAATGCGTATCGATACGCTTACCTAGCATATCGGTACAGTCCTGCAAATTAAAAGACCGTTGGGAAAATGACCGTGTATCAGTACGCGATACACCCGTATCGGTACGCGACTAGCCGTTGGGCTATTTCAAAGCACACCGTATCGATATGGCTAAGCGTATCGGTACGGGTTTTGGCTACTAGAAAATTCAGGTAGTTAAAACCCTAAGGCGTATCGGTACGGTCCGAGACCGTATCGGTACGAGCACTTGAAAATGCTGGTTTTGACTACTTTAAATGTACTTTTAAAGCATTTCAAAGCCTTGTAAAACCCTTAAACATATTTTCAAGTTGTTTTTGACTAAAAACATATTTTAAATTCTTTTCAATTTAGTCTAAAATATTTTTCAAATATTATATCAAAACACTTAGTTCTACAATCTCCCCCTTTTTGATATAATAAAACCAACTTGAAAATTTGTTTGAGATTCTCTCCCCCTTTGTATTTTAAAAATTGAATAAGAGACTTCAAATTTAAATTTGATTAAGGCTTCCCCTTATTCTCTTGAAAAACTTGAAAGATCAAATTTTCAAACCATTTCTCCCCTTTTTGTTACATCAAAAAGAATTTAAAATGACATTGATTTCAAAATAACTATAGAGGAATAATTTGACAAAAAATAAGAGTTTGGTTTTAAAATGGCTCCCCCTTACTCAAAGCATCGTAAAAATGTTAGTCCAACATATATTATCATCTAGTTGACATAAATGAAAATAAATCAAATAAAATCAAAAGCAACTAGATTTTACCACACTTGAACTCAAGGGAGGATGTGAAACCTTCTTTCTTCAAGTGTTCTTCCTTGTGTGCATGGAGCTCCCCCTCAATGTTTGACTTGTTGAACATCTCCATCACACCTAGCAAAAGACAATCAAATAATTTTTGGTATCCAAATTGCTTTGGATCCATAGACATTAGTAGCACAAATTTTAGTCCCTTTAGGAATCCATTTTTCAATGTCATCCTTTTTAATTGAAGTGCTAAGTCCTTTTGGGACCCAAACACTTCTAAAACATTTTCCTTTTACAAATCTAGGGGCACTAGATTATCTTACATAGAAATTTGATTTTCTAAAATTGTTTTTCTTTTCTAGCTCTTTCGAAATCAAATCATTTCCTTCTTGAACTTTTTAAAGCAATTTTTGTAAATCAAAACATTTTAGTTCAAACTCTTTGAGTTTTGCTTCAAGTTCAAGTTTGGTTTTAGAAATCAAGTCATTTTGAATTTTCAACTTTGAAATCAATTTATTGTTTTTCAAAATGTGATTTTTAAAATCTAAAACCAAATTATCATAGGCATCTTGTAATTCATCAAAAGAGTAAGAACATGAAGTGGATGAATTAGAAGTTACCCTTGAATCTTCTTTGATGGCCATAAGGCAAAGGTTGGCTTGTTCATCGTCGGTGGAGTCCTCATCACTCCAAGTAGCCACATGTGCCTTCTTCTTATGGCTTGAAGTGCTTGCCCTCACCTTTTTCTTGGATTCTCGTTCAATCTCTCTTAAGGTTTTCTTCATGAACGGGGCACACTTCTTGAAGAGATGAACTATCTCTTCTTCTTCATCCTCCTCTTCACTTGAGTAGACATGATGGCAAGTGGAGGACTTAAGAGCCATGGCATTGGTGTTGATGCCAAGCCCCTTGAGCTTTTTCTCTCCCATAGCTCTAATTTCTTCCCTCTTCTTCTCATCTTCTTTGTTCTTCTTCATGATTTGATGAGTAAGGGGTGACCCTATGAGTTCATCAAGCTTCAAGGTCTTCAAATTCTTTGCTTCGATGATGGCGGTCCTTTTTGAGTCCCAAGACTCGAGAAGTGAGTAGATGAGCTTTCGGAAAAGTTTCTCCTCCGGAATGACTTCTCCATAGCCCTTGAGACCATTGGTGATTATGGAGAACCTATCAAACATCTTCCTGATGTTCTCTTTCGGATCCATCTTGAAGTTCTCATACTCAAAGGTTAGGAGCACAATCTTGGTCTTCTTGACTTCATCGATTCCCTCGTATGTGACTTCAAGCTTGTCCCATACCTCCTTGGCACTCTCACAAGAAGACATCTTCTCATAGTCGGAAGGGTCGAATGCACAAAAGAGAATGTGCAAGGCTTTGCAATTTAGCTTCATCTTCTTGCGATCATCGACACTCCACTCTGCTTTACTTCGTTGAGGCACGAACGGACCATTTTCAACTATGTCCCATAGCTTGGAATCTCTAGATTTGATGAAGAACTTCATCTTTGTCTTCCAATGGGCATAGTGGATACCGTCAAAGAAGGGCGGCTTGTCGATGGATTGCGTCATTGAGCCGGTTGTGTGAAATGATGATCGAGCTTGCCAGATCTTCTCAATAGGATGTGAATCTTCTTCAATTGAGCCAAGCTCTGATACCAATTGTTGATATTTTAGGGGCTCGATTTAATCAATCGTTCTTGTTCGCCAAGAGTGGAGAAGTTGGATAATTTGAGTGTAAATGTGGGAAGGAAAAATAAGACAATTTACACAAGGATTTATAGTGGTTCAACCTTCTAACCAAGATCTACATCCACTACCTTAGCTTCCCACTAAGGATTTCCAAACAAATTCACTAAGAATTCCATCCCCTTTTCTCGGCTTAGGAGGAAACAGTTACAGCGATCAAGCTTTCTACCCAAAGCTTGATCAAACACTCTCTTACAAGAGAAAGACTTAGCAAACTAGAAATCCCTCTAATAGGTATGTGTTTGCAATACTAAGCACTCACCCAAAACCTAAACACTTGAGCAAATATTACAATGTTAAGCTCACTAGTGTTTTCTAAGCAAGAAATGTACAATTTAAGCTCTAGACAAATTTTGACATCATAATGTTGTAACAATTGAAGCATTAACCATTACAAGATGCTTGGAGGTCTCTTTTATACTCCTTGATGAGTTTGTGGCCGTTACTAGCCGTTGAGTTTGGATTGGAGCCGTTTGAGCCTTTATTTCCCACCATAAATGCAGTTTCGTAGCTTGGCGTATCGATTCCTTATCAAATCGTATTGATACGGTCCCAATAAGTAATTAGCCGTTGGGCTTCTTCAGCTGATGCGTATCGATACGCTTACCTAGCGTATCGGTGCGGTCCTGCAAATTAAAAGATCGTTGGGAAAATGATCGTTGGGGTAGTTAGACGTATCGGTACGCGATACACCCGTATCAGTACGCGACTAGCCGTTGGGCTATTTCAAAGCACACCGTATCGATACGGCTAAGCGTATTGGTACGGGTTTTGGCTACTAGAAAATTCAGGTAGTTGAAACCCTAAGGCGTATCGGTACGGTCTGAGACCGTATCGGTACGGGCACTTGAAAAGGCTGGTTTTGACTACTTTAAATGTACTTTTAAATCGTTTCAAAGCCTTGTAAAACCCTTAAACATATTTTCAAGTTGTTTTTGACTAAAAACATATTTTAAATTCTTTTCAATTTAGTCCAAAACATTTTTCAAATATTATATCAAAACACTTAGTTCTACAGCCCATCATTCTGCTTCTTTAATCCACGTTTTCTCTGCAAATATTACAATTTTTTAGAAACTCGTTTTACATACGAGGGAGTAAGATGAGAAGAGAATTACAATAGAAGAAAGAAAGGGATGACACACAGGCTGTATTATGCAAAACCAAAATAAATGGGCTATAACCATGCATATCAAACATAACATCGACTCGATTTATTATTGAGGTCTTGACAGATTGTCCTTACATAGGGGTCAAGGGGCGGAGCCCCTTGCGGGGGTCTGGCTGCCCCGTAGCGGCCGGTGGGGGTGCCGCTGATGATTTGATAACTTTTATCAACGAGTTTTTTACTTGAACAACTCTTTGTTACTTTCCCCGTACATTATTTATAGACCAACCATTAGTCTAAATATAACTATCACCCATATATGTTAACGCTTAACATCCGAAAACCCTAACATATGTGTGACTAACTCTTTAATCACTTGAAACAATCAATTTAATTTATTCAGATTAGGCGTAAAATGATCTAATGCGTGAAAATATCATATATTTGTCAAAAAATCGAATAAATCCTATTATAATAACATGCATCTCATACAAAAGCATCATCCAAGTATTTAAGGTTTTATGTTTAGTATTAATGGTTTATAGTTTAGTTTAGGGTTATTGGTTTACGAGATTAATTCCGATTCAACTTGCTAATTTGTGCATTTGGACTTTATTAGATATTTAAATAAAAGCTCGCGTGAACAATTGAACTAAATTAAAGTTTCAACTTTCATGTGTACAATTATATGTTTACATCCAAATCAAATTTTTGTGTATAATTATATTAAATCGAAATTTATAATAATAATAATAATAATAATAATAATAATAATAATAATAATAATAATAATAATAATAATAATAATGTCTTAATTGAATTAACTTATTAACCTTAGAATCTCATTGAGCTAAATTAAAACGAGACTCATTTGAATTAAACTAAAACTTAAAAGTGAAAGTTTAAGACTTAAATGAAAAACATCTAAAGTCGTAAGGGCTAAAAGGATAATTACCCCTAACCTAAAAGTTGATGCGGGTTCTTTCCTGCCTACCCTCCCATTTTAATTAAAAATGAAAAAAATTGGTAAAAAAAAGAGGGAAAAGGACGGGATTTTGGAGGGAGTTAGGGAAATAAGCCGCCTAAATTTTAGGTTAGGAATTAATTACCTTTTAGGTCATGTTGTGTTTTAAATGTTATATTTTAGTCATTATATTTACTTTTAAGTTTTAGTTTAATTCAATTTAGTCACAAGTATCCTCACGGTTTGGACTTCGGATATAACAATCCCCTCCCAAGGGTGATATTTAGTCCTTAACATTTTAATTTTAGCCAAAATTGACCCCTATTTATTTTTAATTTTTTTAATTTAGTCTAATAATTTCAAAATGGTGATATTTTTGTTCATTTTAGTTCCTATGAATTAATTTTTAGCCGAAATTGACCCCTATTTATTTCTATGGTGA
Source organism: Hibiscus tridactylites (assembly GCA_958450335.1). NCBI lineage: Eukaryota > Viridiplantae > Streptophyta > Magnoliopsida > Malvales > Malvaceae > Hibiscus > Hibiscus tridactylites. The sequence goes on from OY288276.1 coordinate 76,411,346, forward strand.
AATTGTGAAATTTGTCACTAGACTTTTAAATTTCTCCACTCTCAATTTGTCAAATTAGTCCATAATTTCAGTTTTATGCTATATTTTATGGTAAAATTGTGAAATTTGTCACTTGACTCTCAAATTGTCAAATTGGTCCCTAATTTCGATTTTAGGCTATATTTTATGGTGATATTGTGAAATTGGTCCTAATTTTGGTTTATGGCTTAGGGTTTAGGCCTTAGTGTTAATGATTTCGGGTTTATGGTGTAGTTTAGGGTTATGAGATTAATTTCCATGGCTTAGGTTTCTGGTTTAGGATTTAGTTTTTAGTATTAATGGTTTAGAGTTTATGGTAATTAGTTTATGAGATTAATTTGTATGGTTTAAGGTTTAGGGTTTAGCTTAGTGTATGAGATTATTTCAAGTGTTATATAGTCTATAGTCTATAATCTATATATATATATATATATATATATATATCACATGCAATTATATTATTATTAATTTATTACTATAGTATATAGTATATGCCTCTATGGTTTATAGTCTATATTGATATGTGTAACATGAATACGTCTCATACATGTTACGTGATTATACTTTTCAGGGGTTATAGCCTATAGGTTTGTGTGATTAGTTTATGGCTTAGGGATGAAATTTAGGGTTTAGGAGTTTAATGTTTAATTAATTTCCTATAAATATGTATTCAAACCGAAATTGATCTTTATTTATTTTTAAATTGTGTAATTTAGTCCAATATTTTTAATATGATGATATTTTTGTTCATAAGTCCCTAAAATGTACTTTTAATTGAAATTGACCCATATTTAATTCTAATTTTTATAATTTAGTCCAATAAAGTAAATATGGTGTTGTTTTTGTTTATTTCAGTCCATAAAATTACAATTTTATCCAAAATTGAACCATATTTATTTCTAATTTTTGTAATTTAGTCCAAACCCTACAAATTTTGTAATTTATTCCAAACAAAATAAATCATAAGTCCCTATAAGAATTCTAAAACTAAAGCTCAAATTTCAATTATAACCTAAATTGGGACTCGATTGAGTTAAATTAAAAGCTAAAAGCAAAAGTTTGGGACTTAAATAAAAACATCTAAAATTATAATGACTAGAAGATAAATTTTCCCTAACCTAAAAGAACAACATGTTCTTTCCCCCAAAATTCAAATGGAATCATTTTAAAATTTGATCCAGTAAATAATTGCCATTTGGCCGCCTAATTTTTTTTCTTAGTGTTTAATTACCCTTTAGGTCCTCACTCGTTTAAACCTTTTCATTTTAGTCCTAACATTCACTTTTAAATTTTATTTTAATTTAATTTAGTCACAATTATATTTATATTTTTTAGATTGTAACATATTTCGTCATCCTGAGGTCCATCCGAACCTGATTTAACCCGTTAATTAACTTATTCGGTCTCGAACCATTTTGGCATGAACTGAAACTTACCCAACCTGAAATTAACCCGACCCGAACCCAAACTTTATCTGATTTGAAATCAACATGATAATGACCCGAATCTGAGTCTTTCCGGACCCGACCAGATCCGAGTCAAACAATTAAATTGATTTGACATAACCCATATTCGATTTGACCTGACATGGCATAACTTAACCTAAAACTTGAACGATTACCTGGTTTCACATCCCTACTAAAATGGGTAATTACCACGTGCAAACTTACGAAAATACTATATTATTATTATTATTATTATTATTATTATTATTATTATTATTATTATTATTATTATTATTATTATTATTATTATTATTATTATTATTATTATTATTATTATTATTATTTAATTTCTTTTTTGGTGATATTTATTTAATTTCCTTTAATAATATGAAATTATCAATTTAATCATTCAATTAAAAATTAGTATTTGATATTATAATAAAGATTATTATCCTATGCACTGGCAGAGATTTAATTTCCACAAACGTCTTAATTTTAAGATTTAGAGTCTTAGTTTAGGGTATAAGTTTAGGGGTTTAGTGATAGTGGTTAAAATTTAGGGTTTATGGTTATAATTTAGTGTTTGTAAGTTAAAACCTAAATCCTAACCATATTACCCTAAAAACTAAACCCCGACCTCTAAACCCTAAATTCTAATCAATGTCCCTAAATTTTAAACCCCTACACCTAAGACCCTAAACCCTACACCCTAAACTAAGACCCTAAACCCTAAAACTAAGACACTTATGAAAACTTTTAGTTTCCACCGCTAGTGTATTAGATATAAATCCTTAATATGATATATTTATAATTATTAGGTATAATTGAATATTATTTAATTTCCTTTAATAACATGGAATTATAATTTAACTACCATCTAATATTATTCCAATTGAATAATATTTATAAAACTCAACAAATGTCCAAGTGAAAAAGTGAATGTTTTTCATAGGATACAGGGGTTCAAACTACTTTATCTACACGGTGTATGTGCATTATATGTTGTGATATAATTTTTTAATTTGATCCCTCTAAAAAATTTAAAATCCTCATTAAATTTTTTTTGTTCAAATATTTTTTTATTAAGTCTTCTTCTAAAGTTTTTTAAAAAATTCAATTAAGTCTCAAAATATTTGAAAACTTTAATTGGACCTCCAAAATTTTAAAATAAACCTTTCAAAAAATTTGTCTTTGCTTTTAAAACTTTCAAAAAATTTAAATAGCGCTCCTCAACTTGTTTTACCAATATCCGCCCCTGCTTCTCGGGAGTATGGCTAATCCAAAAAAAAAACACAAACATTAATGAAAATCAACTCAAAAGAAACGAAACCAGAAATGTTAATATAAAGCTATATTTATTCAAATTAGTTGGTTATACATTGGATAGGGTAGTTATAAAAATAGAATATCAAATAAATAAAAAAGCAAGTAAAAATTCCGTGTTTTTCTATATTTTTAATTTTGGAAAACCTTTAACGTCCATTAATATTAGAGCATGCTATAAATAGTTGAAGAGGGCCAGACCATAGAACTAATGGCCTTAGTCTTTTACCTATCAAAACCCTTCAGACCAACGTTGTATTCGGCCTAAAATCTCTACATTTAGCTAAATATATTCTCTTCAATCTTCAATTTTCTTCTTTGAATCTTCTCCAAATTTGTTTTATGCCGATACATTTCCAAGTATTTTTTAAAAGAACCATAATTTTATACAGATAGCACAAAATTCCATGCTTTTGATTGGTTGAACAGAGGTGAACATCTTTCTTTTATAGGTTGAGAAGGAGAAATAAGGCTTTTTTGTTTGTTAAACTCAGTAAAGATGGAACAAAAGGGGCTATTATGGTCAGCTTTAAGTGCTGGGGTTGGCGTCGGGGTAGGCCTCAGATTGGCTTCGAGCCCAAGTATGAGCAAAATGGCTGGCAAAACTTTTGAAGATGATGGTATTTCAGGGGAGCAGCTTGTGCAAGAACTTTTGAGACAAGTTGTTGATGGAAAGCTGATCAAGGTCACCTTTGATGACTTTCCTTATTACCTTAGGTAGGCATATAATTGGTCTTCTTTTTCCCACTTTTTTTATATGGCATTTTCATTACATGATTTGCATTAGGTTTTTCTTCCACATTCATGTAGGTGTTTAAAAGATCTTCAGAAATGAGGATTTGTTCTTTTTTGTTTTCTTTGTAAAAATGACCATAACCGATAATAGGATTCGTGTGCTATATACTCCCGTTATTTGTTCTTGTGTTTGATGTTGGTTTCCGTTCAATCATGGAAGGAGGATATCAAGGAGTTGTTGGTTGTGGTATGTATTAATCACCGTGTTCACGTTCTAGTATGTATTTTTTATTGATGATCTAATTTTGCACCCCTTTTCATTAATTTTAAGAGTTACCTGGTTTTCATCATATATCAAGTATTGTTTCAAGGCAAAGCTACATAATATTTTCACAAATTTACTCCTTATGTTGGTTGATGCAGTGAGAGAACTCGGGTGTTATTGACGAGTGCTGCATACGTCCAATTAAAAAACAACGATGTTTCGAGGCACACACGAAACCTTTCCCCTGTCAGCAGAGCTATTTTGTTATCAGGACCTGCTGGTATGTTTCTGGAATTGTTCCTTTAGTCTTCATTAAGATATTCATCTTTCGGAGTTAGTTTTTAAGCTAATGGGTTGCATTTTAATCTTGAGAAGAACTTTACCAGCAAATGCTTGCCAAGGCTTTGGCGCATTACTTTGAATCAAAAATACTGCTTTTGGACTTAACTGATTTTTCACTTAAGGTAAATATGCAAAACTTTTACCATCTTAAACTTAAAGTCTCAACACAACTGTGATAGTGTCCTACTTATTCTTTCTATGATTATCATGCAACAGATGCAAAACAAATATGGTTGTACCAAGAAAGAACCTGCACCTGTAAGTTCTGTTTTTTTGTGTTTTTTTTCTTCAAGTTATACCCTTAGATGTGCCTTTTTTGAGTTACTTCAATCTCAATAACTTCTACTCAAGTTAATATCTATCATGGTGTTTCATATAAAGGAAACCAATTACCTTAAAAAATTCTTTTGTTGTAATTATGACAGCCTAATTTAGGTGCATCTTTTGCAGTCCTTGAAGAGGTCCATTTCGGAGACGACTCTAGAGCGAATGAACAACTTGTTTGGTTCATTGTCACTCCTTTCCCAAAGAGAAGAAACAAGTGGTATTCTTTCAAAATGTTGCTTATTTAGGTTTCAATTTTATGCATTATGATTATCTGCAGCATGCTTCTAAGTGATGTGCTTGAGATTTTACTTTTTTTTATTTTCATTCCATATTTTGTTGGTTAAAATTTTGCAATTTGTTTAGTCATTCATTTCAATTTATTTTTAAACAATAATTTTCTTACAGGCACACCACTTCAGCAGGGTAGTGGTATTGATCACAAGTCCAGGTATGTCGCACGGTAGAAGAATACATGTTTAGCCTGCTACTGGTGGTTTCTGCTGGACCAGAGGTGGGGTATCAACTATAACCTTTTCCTTCATACATTGGCAGGTCTGTTGAAGGTTCAGGCAAGCTTCCAAGACATCGTAGAAATGCCTCTGCGGCATGTGATATAAGTAACATTTCTTCAAACCGTGCTCTCGTAAATTCAGGTTACCCTTCGATTTCTTCTTTATATCTTTCTGGAAAGCCTTACAATTCAAATAATAAATTTACTATAGTCAGAAATGTCAAAAAAGATTAATCTTATTTGTTTTTTTTGGAGAGCCTTAATGTCATCTTATTACGGTCAAAAAGTTAAAAGAGAATAATGATTTGGACATTGGCCATGAGCCTTCGATTCGATCACTTTTCTAGTATACACATAATGCTGACATGTTAACTATGGTTGGGGATCTGAACCACAAATGTCCTTAGAAGGATGCTGAGGTTGGGAAGAAACCTTTGCTCAATTGCAGTACTGTAGGGTTTGGATTCATTGTAGGGATTTCCTGCAGTAAACTTGTAGCTAATGCGAAGAATATGCATTTTTGACACTTACAAACATGTGGAGGAAAGTACTAACATTCTTTGATGATCTTTTTTGTTTCTTTTAGCTTCCCAGAAGCACACTAGCAATTGGTGTTTCGATCAGAAACTTTTTCTTCAGTCACTTTACAGGGTATGCCATAAATAATAAGTAGTCAATTTGGAAATCTTTCATGAATGGTTTTTCTAGATGATTCTTTCTTTTAATGAATACATTTGCATATTCTTGGGTGTGCACAGGTAGACATCCCTTTATGTGTTTACATAGATTCTACGTGGCCCTCATAAGTCCATATGCTAATATGCTCTAATAAACTGTTTTTTGCGAGCCTAAGAATTGATTCAAGTAAATGGTTGTTGCTTGTGTCTCTTTTGATTTACTTACACGGTAGTGAAGGTCATTTTCATTCTCTTGTAGGTATTGGTTTCAGTATCCAAAACTGGTTCCATCATCTTATACCTCAGGGATGTTGAGAAGCTTATCCTCCAATCACAGAACTTCTATAATCTGTTTCAAAAAATGTTAAACAAACTTTCCGGTCCGATATTGATACTTGGTTCCAAGATATTGGACCCTGAGGATGATTACATTGAGGTGGATGAGAGACTTGCAGTGTTATTTCCGTACAATATTGAGATAAAACCGCCCGAAGATGAAACTCGTCTCAATATCTGGAAAGTGAAACTGGCGGAGGACATGAAGATGCTCCAAATTCAAGATAACAGAAACCACATTGCTGAGGTACTTGCAGCAAATGACCTCGAATGCGATGATTTGGGTTATATCTGTCCCGCAGACACAATAGTCATAAGTAATTATATTGAAGAAATTGTGGTATCAGCAATCTCTTATCACTTGATGAACAATAAGGATCCAGAATATCGGAATGGCAAGCTTGTTATATCTTCCAAAAGGTAGACATTAATCATTATCTGATCTTGATACAAGTTTCTTTCATAGCATAATTTTTTGAAAATCTCCAAGTAACTCACCATTGGTGTTATGGTACTGGAGCAGCTTATCCCATGGACTGAATTTATTCCAAGAAGGAAAAGGTTGTGGGAAGGATACCTTGAAATTAGGGACAAATGTTGAATTGGCCAAGGTTCTTTTTCTTTTCTAATGCTAGTTTTGCCTTAGAAGAAATCCATAATTAATGATCTAAGTTACTTTATACTTATGGATTAACAAATTACCCTTCAATTACCTTAGGCTGAAGAGGTTGTAGCTGCAAAAACCGAACCAAAATCCGCCACCATTGCCCCTAAAACAAAAACTGAGATTGAGAAATCCATTCCTTCTACGAAAAAGGATGTCGAGAACCCACCAGCACCAAAAGTATCTGTAAGTTTCGGTCATTTGACAATTAACTAAAAATTGGGATGAATGTGATTGAATGAAATGTTGTTATGTAGCTTACAAACTTTAAGGATATAAACAATCAGTTCATGTCCACTACTTTTCTCTGGTGTTTTTTCCTTTTCCTTGTGTGCTTTCGATTTTTTTTCTTACTGCAGATATAATAATGTCTATGCAGGAAGCTCCCCCTGATAATGAATTTGAAAAAAGAATAAGGCCAGAGGTTATTCCTGCGAACGAGATTGGTGTGACCTTTTCAGATATTGGTGCTTTGGATGAGACCAAAGAATCACTTCAAGAGTTGGTCATGCTTCCTCTACGAAGGCCCGATCTCTTTAACGGGGGGCTTCTCAAGCCATGTAGAGGTATATTACTCTTTGGGCCTCCTGGTACAGGGAAAACAATGCTAGCAAAGGCCATTGCCAATGAAGCTGGAGCAAGTTTCATTAATGTATCAATGTCCACCATCACTTCAAAATGGTTTGGGGAAGATGAAAAGAATGTGAGGGCATTATTTACACTAGCAGCAAAGGTTGCACCAACTATAATTTTTGTGGATGAGGTTGATAGCATGCTGGGACAGAGGACTAGAGTTGGGGAGCATGAGGCTATGCGGAAAATTAAGAATGAGTTCATGGCTCATTGGGATGGCCTATTGACCAAATCCGGTGAGCGAATTCTCGTCCTGGCTGCAACCAACAGGCCATTCGATCTTGATGAAGCAATCATCAGGCGTTTCGAACGCAGGTATATTTCTATAATCCTCTCACTTTCAATATTATCCTTATATAATAACTATGTGATTGGCTATATTTTTTTTCTTTTTTGCAATCACAATCTTTTCATTTTGACCAGAATTATGGTTGGCCTTCCAACCATTGAGAGCAGAGAAAAGATTTTGAGAACTCTACTAGCAAAAGAGAAAGTTGCAGACCTGGACTATAAGGAGCTTGCAACCATGACAGAAGGTTATAGTGGAAGTGACCTCAAGGTTTGTATTTATATCATTAACATTTATCATTAATTTGTTTTTATCAACTAAATGCATTAACTACTCGAAACAGAACTTATGCGTGACAGCAGCTTATCGGCCTGTTAGGGAGTTGATTCAGCAGGAGAGGTTGAAGAATCTGGTGACTACTAAACTTTTTTTTCTTTCTAAAACATCATCGTTCTAACTCATTATCTTACTGTTACTAGTAGGTGCAAACAATGTACCTTACAGTTCCTGTTTTCTATAACTTTAATTAGGAAAAACGGAGAGGAGCAGGCCAGAGTTCAGAGGATGCTTTAAAGACAAAAGAGGAGAATAAGAAGGAAGGGGCAATTACTTTGAGGCCTTTAAACATGGAAGATATGAGAGAAGCAAAGAATCAGGTAAATTCTAGTCACAGCTTTCTTCAGACTATAATTCTCTATATTTACTGGTTGGATACTAACCTTTACGAGAACTGAAAAATTAACAATCATCATATTAATCTAACATAAACTGTTGGCATAATACAATGAACTTTTAGAACCCTACTCTTCATTTTATGCGCAAAAGCTAATTTAAAATACTTCAATGTAGGTTGCTGCCAGCTTTGCTTCTGAAGGATCAGTGATGAGCGAGCTGAAGCAATGGAATGAGTCGTATGGAGAAGGAGGTTCAAGGAAGAAGCAAACCTTACCTTACTTCTTTTAGATTGTATAAAGCCATGCTCTCTGTCAGCAGATGTGAAAATTTGGTGACGCTGAAAGGTCATTCAACAAATTTCCGGTTGTATTTGTAAATGGACAGAGCTCCTATAGAGTGTGTATGAAATACATTTTTGAGTTATATTTGGCTTAGTAGAGAATTCTTTGGCAACACGTTAGTCCATTTCATGACCCATTTGCAACAAAATGTATGGGTGATTTAAGTTTTGTTCTGTGAATGTTTGGTATTAGGAAATGCCTCAAGGTTTTCAACATTTGTATAACGCCCGGGGAGTTTAATATTGGATTGTTTTGAGATTGTATAGCTAAGTTTATTCATGATATTCTCCAACAACATTTGTATAACTATATTGCATAATCTTAACGAGTATTTCTTATACTGGAATATATTTTATGCAAATGATCCAATGACTTTGCACAAAATACAGGTTAACGCTGCAAGGGGCTCTTTTGTTTTCTTGCCTTGGAACTTTACAATTGGTGTAGAATTCCACCAACTCCATAATCCCTTTGATGTCTTTATATATTTGAGATGTTTATGCTTAGGTGAATATACAGTTTAAAGTGAAACTTAAGGTTGAAAGTGAATACATTGATAATATGTGCGGTTCAAAGATTTTGGGGTCATGTGCAATTTATTAAAATGAGGCCTTAATTTATAATCAATAAGAGATATACGTTTTTTTTTAAAGTTACCTTAATAGAAAAATATTATTATATTATCCTCCTGAGCAACAAAAAATTGACTTATAAACATCTAAAAATCAAACATTTTCACTTAAAATGTGTCATTCTTTTTGCAAGCTTTAAGTTTCAGATAATTGTTATTTATATACACATAATTATATATACAAATTTATAATTTTTACAAATATTTAATTTAAGTTCTCTATTTTGGGTCCCTCTCTTTCGGGGCACTGTGCGGTCGCTCCTATCGCGCCTGTTCATAATCCCCACTAATTGAGAAAGAACATAAATTTTTATACCCAAATTTAAAACCGTTAGTATCGGAAAATTACGGCCATGCGAATACCCAGTTACAACTTTCTGTGAACATACCAACAAGGCTAAAGCCATTCCGTTGCGGACTCAACACATGAACGCTATCCGAATCACGTCCATAGTCACGTGATCCGCGTCAATATTTGAGTCACAACAAACCCAACTCACAAACACACTTGTCCTCCTTGACACGTGTCCTCACCCTTTCCAACCCCTTACAAAGAGCTATACATCCAAAAATAAGGACAAGTAAAAAAAGGATTAAGACAAAACCTCAAAGAACATACAACATGAACCCTACATCTATGTCCTATGGGCAACTTGAGAGTCCACATCCAAAATGGTTGCCCATATTAGTGATCAACAATTGGTACGGTGAGCATGGATTGAACACACGATTTTCAGTCTGATTCTCGAGAAGTGACGAGGAGTGATTCCCGATAAGAAATCATAGAGGAAGTGGGGGAGGAAATTCCCCTCTCCCAAACCAGAAACGACCAATTAAACAACATACAAAGTAGACTAGAAGCCAAAAAGAATACACTCGTACCACGTTAAAGCAACTTTGACAGTAGCAATAGTATATCAAAAAGCATATGCAACATTCAATAAGAGAGCACGACGAGAAGATTGCAGAGGGATCACAGACGATTACAGCCAAAATGACTGAAGGGGAATGCATGCAACAAGAATCAACCAAGACGCCTCAACCGTAAGTCCCTCAAGAGTTTTGGATGAAGACACGCGGAACTCAGAATCCCCAAGCCTCGATAAAGAGGAAAAATCCTATCATCATGTAGGGATAGAGGAGAATCGCAAAAATAAGAGAGTAATTACAATGTTAGTCAGGAAAGGAAGGCAAAGGGCTTAAGCAAGGAAAATGGCCCACTGACATGTGGAAAGCCGAATTGGAAAGAGACCACCACTCAGTTTCTGAATGTACCACCCTCTAACAGACACGCCGCCGCGTATTCTGCAACAAGTAAAGCACTTAGGAATTTTGGATCCCCCACCGCAAATAAGGTCAAATCCAATTAGAGAAAGATCAGATGAAAGATGCAAATGCCATAGTGCACGAGGCTATGGCATATATGAGTGTATCCATTCGAAGGATGCAATAGAGTCTACTTTTAGAAGGGGGAAACTAGAAATGTTTGTTAAACGTGAAGCAGAAGGGTGCTCGACAGAAACAAGGGTAGAATGTATAAGAAGCTCAGGTGAGAGATGTAAAAATCAAAGGTAGAACGGGAGGACATTAGGCATAAGAAGCAGGAAGTCTGACTGAAGGACATAAGGAGTGTAGACTCTTTGGAAGATGTGTAAAATAATGCTGGAAAAAAGAGGCAATTTATATATAATGGGAAATTGTATGCCAACAGTCCTTTGCGTGCAAGTATACACGGTCTGCAAGTAATACAACTTGGTAAGCTGAGTTATCGATCCCACAAATATTGACTTGGAATTCGATTGCTTTGATGGTTTACTTGTCTTGGGAAAAAGATGATTTGTTTTGGATTTGTTTTAGAAAATACTTAAAAGAAAAGAAAACAATTGAGTAAAACGTTGGCAAGGATGGTGCTTTTAATGAATGATGAGTGTTGGCAGGGAATGTCTGGTTTTAACATTGTTCATGCCATCCTTTGTTGGCAAACTGTCTTGACATTGTTTGTCAAGCAGATTCAACATTAGCAAAGCCTCTCTCAATGGTCATTGCCACAAGTCGATTATGTAAAAACCCCTATATCTCTATAGCTCATTTTTAAAAATGAATAAAGTTGATTAAGAACCAATCTATACTCCGAGAGGGTAGATATCACTTTCGAAGTAAGTTCATCTACTTGAACGACTTCTCTCAAAGCTTCTCTCTCAAGTATCCAGCAACTGCTCGTTGCCTCCCAAGTCTGTTAAGATATTTAGGAGCAATAGGCCAACTATGACAGCTCTCGCTTTGGCAAAGTATTTCGAAAAATAGTAATGCCAACTCTCGCTTGACATTTACAATTAGAAACAATAAAGCATGCCAGATAGAAAAACTTGGCCAAAAAAGAATTGTATTCAAAGAACTAAGGCATAAAACCAAAGTTTAAACCAAACATCCCCCACCAAATATGAAATTAGTTCATGGTGAGGGATTTAACCAACAAAACCATAACCGTTTTCAGATACATCATCCTAAAATAAAAGTAAAACAACTTAAAACCAAAAGAATGAGCGAGAAGGGTCTCTCGATGCAGCCCGCAAATCCAGGCTTTCCGCCAAGTGGTTGAACCATCCTTTCTCGGTGCAGCCGACCGTCACTCACCGAGCTCTCCAACACCTCACTTCGATCACTCTAAGTCTTCACTTCGCTCTCCTCCATGCTGGATCAGTTGGTTGTATTTATAGGCGTGCAAGGGAAGGAAATATGATAGCTTCCTCATTTGAATTTCAAAATGCTCCAAGGATAAGAGATAAGCCTCATCCGATCAGTGTGATAGCTTATCAAGCTAGGGCTGACGTCATCTTGCCAGTGTTGCCTTGGCACACGAGCTTGGCATGTCTTCGCCAATGTAGCTTGGCATCACCTTATCCACTATTTTTTTCGGAGATTGATCCATTTACGATCTTTTAGGAGCCTGATCCTTTCCTATTTTTAGGGGTTTAACAATCTCTTGGCATGGCATCAAGTGCACTTCTCTGCCAACAAGTTCTTGACACCGTCTGGTCCTTTTGTTCCAACAACACTTGGCATTCTTATTGGCAATCCTAACTGTGTTGCTTTCCTACGCCAAATCCTATTCCAAACCTGCAAAATAACCACAAAACAACCCTTCACCCTGACATAGACAGAAAACTGAACTCTTTATGCAAATGCATGATTCTAGCAACCTAATGCAACTAAATGTACATAAAAATAAGCAAGAGTGTTGTAAAATTTCCATTAAAAATAGTACTTTTGGAGAGGTAACACACCCCCAAACCTAACTCATTTCTTTTCCTCAAGTAATGGAAAGAAAGAAAAAAATAAAAATTTGTGAAAAGGTTACCTCGAAAAAAATTTGGTTGGTAATGCCGACAGATGTTGGCAAGTAGAATTTGGCTCTATTTCTGTCCTCAGTATCTAAGTGTAATTGTGCCAAGAAGATAGCATTTCAAATGCAACAATATTACTCTAGTCTAAGCTCATGAAGAGTGCATGGTGTGTAGGCAATATGCATCAAGTATCCTTTCACGCCTTTAGTCAATTTACTTTCTAAACTCAGTTTATTATTTTCATTTTTTCTTTTCTTTGCCAAGGGTCTCTGGCATTATCTTAAGCTTGCTTCGTGACACTATTTAGCGTGAGTGATAAGAGGGAGCATACCACAAATCCCCACCTTAATCCAAACATCACTAGGCTTTCTCTTCGACTCATACTCTAAGGTTTTGGACTTAAGAACCAAGAGGGAGCAAACCACGAAGCCCTAAGTACTTATTGTCCCTAGGTAGAGGAGAGTTTCATTGCCTTGGCTGAACATTGCTGCCTTATTCTCTTTTTACCATGGCATCAATTTTTTTTAATCTGAGCATAGTTTCAAATATTCTAAGTTTGCTAAGGAACTAGATATATATCACGTGTTAAGTGTAAATTCAATTTCCTAAACTAGAGATCAATTTCCAAGCAATCCTGGCATACTATCCTGCTGCATGGCGTAACAACTAAAGATTAAAATTTCCTCATTGGTAAGATACCTAGATCAAATAAAACTTGCCTAACAAATGTTAACAAACTTCAAAATTAAATCGAGGCAAAATTTTCTCTTTTTTTACTATGGTTTGGTATGCAACTATCTACATGACCTAAAAGACATATGATAACATAAATGTAAACATGAAATGCATGGAATAAATGTAAAGAAATGCACACCCCCAAACCCAAGATGTGCATTGTCTTCAATGCATGAAACAACACATTTATACAAAAAAACAGAAAAATAAAAATGCATGATCATGAATATGCAATAGAATGAAATGCAAGGAGGTTAGAAAGAAGAGGAGTCCCCTTCAGACGAGGCTTCCTCCTATTTGGCACAGACTTTTTCTTCTTTTCTGGCACGGGTCTTTCTCATGGTTAGGCTCCCATGCTAAGGTGCCATTCTTTTCTTCCCTTTCCAGCCTTGCCTGGAGGCGGCAGTGGAAGCTCCAATGTCATCCTTTTTTAGCAGGGTAGCTTGTGGTGTAACTAGTTTAGCTTTGGGCATTTTGGCATGGATTTCCTCCTGCTCAGAGGAGGAATCAGTGCTGGCAGATTTAACATGCACCGGGGACATATGAGTTGGGGACTTGGATTCTGAACTAGCTGGACTAGCATGACTAACTGGACTGGTTGGATTGGTTGAACTTACTGGCATCGTTGGACTAGCTAAACTTACTGACATCATTGACTGGCTGGTATGTTTGGACTAACTGGATCAGTTGGCACGTCATTGTCATTGGCATAAGGCTCGGCAGGAAAAACTAGGAATGCTGGCACATATCCTGGGGAAAGTTTGACAAGAATCTCCCGGATGATGGTATCCCTTTCCTTTGTGTAGTGCCTCAACTTAACGTTAAACTCCTCGACTACCTCTAGTTTTTAGAGAATAATCTCCTGGCGGGCGTACACTTGGGACAACACTGCCATCGAACTTGCTGGCATAGTTTCTGGCACATTGTTGGGTTCTGCCTTTGGCTTTGGCATGGCTGTCTTGGCCTTTCCTTTTCCCTTCTCCTTTAGCTCAAAAGCTGTGAGATTTTTCCAAATAATGGCAGTGATGGTTGTTCCGTTGATTTTTTGGCAGATATCCTCATCAGTCCTAGGCACTTCATGGCGCAAACAAATATTAGAAATTAAAAAAGGGAAAAAATTGCCCTTACCCTTCTCAGCACATTTATAAGTCTCATCAGTAATGATTTTACCAAAGTTGATCTTGCATCCTTTGATGATGGAATGTAGCAAAATCACCGGTCTTCCGAGACGGTCTCGTTGTGTGATGTAGGCAACATATTTGCCTTGATAAAATGGTTCTAGCCTCACATTGGTGGCTTCAACGCAAACCTCTTTATCGTCCAGTGGTCCGTCGATGAGATTGTCCAATCTGTGCCAGGCTCACACAAGTCTGCCAACAATTTCTTGCGTTTGGCAATGATCATAGATGCGACATAGTCGGAGTGCTCATCCTCTATAGTATTCAAAGCAAACAATGAGTTCACATACCCTTCATCAAAACATAGACATTTACCTCTAATCATCAAGAATGGAGAATCTTTTGTAAGCTGGGTATAAAACTCTCGCACGATGGTGACATAGATCTCCCCATTTTGTTGGTAAAAAGAACTCCAACCATGCTTCTCGAAAATAGCCATGAACTCCGGTGGGAAGCCAACGGTGGTGTCCGTTTGGAAGTCGAAGTGCTTCTCATAAAAAAGATCTTGATGCAAAGCCTGCCTCGAATTTCTTGTGAATGTCTTCATTGAATAACCGTTTGAAGGGCATAGATGATGATGCCATGGAAAAGATAAAGAGTTTGAATCGATGATGAAGAAGATAAGTGGGTAGGTATCTTGAATCTTACTTGAGAAAAGAAAGAAAAATGAGAGAGTTATGTTTTTGGGAAATAAAATAGGGTAAAGAAAGTAAAAAGATGAAGTGCTGGAAAGGGTTTTGATGATGGTAGCCGAAAAAGTTGGTGATAATGATGGAAGGTTAAGAGTTTTAGTTGGGAGAATTTTAAAGTGAGAAGGTGAAGTGATAAGTGATAAGGATAAAGAAAGATTTGAAGTGATAGGATAATTATGATGAATTTAAATATCACTTAAATTGGGTGACTAGGGATAATCTCAAAGATTGTAACGCCCCGGTTTTGGGCCTAGAAGTTTTCAAGTTAGATTTGGGGTCCGTAGGACAGAGACTAGAGATCTGGGTTGGTTCAGGGTAAACATGGTTCGGGAAGTGATAAAAATATGAGAAAATTTTCTAAAATCATTTATATATATATATATATATATATATAAGAGTGTGGTGAAGTCAATTTTGAGAAATGACATGGGGAAAGTGGACATTTCGATTTATGACTAAAACGTAAAAAATAAAAAAATGTTTTTAAATGGCTATTTTGTAAAAGAGCCAAAACTTAGAATCTTTAGGGAGATAAATTGAATATAATTAGCTATTCCATTAATTAACATGTTTTAATTATGTTTTTTTAAATATTAAAGGGGTTTTGATTAAAAAGGATTTAGCTTTACAAATCTATTTTTTTTACGAAACTTCCATTTTCTCTCTTTTCTCATCAGCCAAACATCCCTTTTCTATCAAAACTTCCAGAGATCTTCTCTTTTCCATTTCAGTTTGATTTCCAAATGATTTCTAAGGAGTTCCCTTATCTTATCTCAATGGGTTCTTGAAAATTTTCCATCAAAATCTTGTCAATTGAAGGAATAGCAAGGGATTAGAGGTAATTTTTGTGCTTCTCCTCTAATCAAGGTTCTTTAATGAAATTCTCAAGTATTTGGCTCTTGAATTATGTTTCTTATCAAGGTTTTGTAATTGATTTGAATAAAATGGCTAAATCAAGCTTTAAATGATGATTTTGTGCAATTTTCGTATTGGATCTATTTTGGCTGGGCTATGATTGATTTTAATCATGTTTTGGAAGATTAATAATGTTTAGATTGAGGTTTAAGCATGGTAATCCCGAAACTATTTGGATCTCTAATTGTGTAGGTTGTTGTAATTGGGTTTTTATGGTGTTAATGTGATTTTGTGAATGCTGGAGGTATAAGGCTGGTAATAGGTTGATTTTGGATGTTAATCAATGTTTATAAGTGGTTGAAAGTGTCAGATTTTGGCTGGGTTGATTTTTTAGAGTAATCGTTAGTGTTTTCGGTTGTTACGGATGGGCGTTTTGGTGGATTTGGGCAAGGCAACGCGATAGGTTTTCTTGCTGGAGATTTTAATGCATTGAGATGCATTAATCCTCTGTTCTTATGTGGTTTAAACAAACAAGAATGTTTCGGAAGCAACTGGTGAAGATTTGGGAGCTTCGGACACTTAGTTTCGCGTCGGCTAATTAAGGTTTCACGTGTCAATGAGTGAGAACGTGGATTTCAGCTTTGAAATGTTTTAAAGGTGGTTTTGGGAACTTAGATGTAAGCTTGAAAAGCTTGTTTAAGTTCGTAAGTAAGTATAAGGAATTTCTCTCTCGGTTGTGCTATTATGATTTGGTTTATGCACTTAGTTTTAAATCTTTGTTTACCTATTGTTAAAGCATGTTCAAAGCATGTAGTTTGATGTTTTTAATGTTGTGATGATGAAGGATGCACATGGTAAGTGATCCTTGTAAGTATGTATTTTATACTTGAGATTTTAACCATGGTTTAATGCTTTAGAATATGTTTTGTTGATGATGCTTTGAAAATAGTGAAGTATGTGATTAAATGTGAATTATATTGGCAAATGATGTTGAGAAAATGGTTTATAAATGAAATTGGATATAGTTACCCGGCTATAGGATTGAGTGCACTATAAACAAGTCACCTTGGATGTTGTGGGGTTTATATGGTTTACTGAATACTCCATCCAAGTACCCTAACAATTGAGGAAAGTGTGTGGTGTCCCGTCTCTCGTTAGTGGGGTTATATATCTACCGATTAGTGGTGTTGAGGGGTTTATACAGTGTACCAAATACTCCACCACGGGTGTCACAACGGTTGAGGGTAGCTCCCATGTGTGAACCTTGAGATGCCGACGAGATTGTATGAAGTGTTGGGACAACACTTATGAATGTATTCGATGTTGTTTTGAGAAGTGGCTCCATCTTATCCTTAAGTTGAAACTCTATCGATGACCATGCTTTGGCAATACCTCCCAGCATGAACCAAGGGTGAACACCGATCAATCTTACATTTCTCTTAGCCGTTGAAACTCTTAACTTATTCCTAAGCCGAGTTAGCTTTCACCATTTGGTATGAAAACCATGCTTATCCATTTCTTGAGTTTGATTCTTCCGATATTAAACAAATGGATAACCTCACAATACCATCTCCCGATTCGATTGCAAAAATAAAATCAACACCAAGAATAAGCAAACCTTGAACTAAAATTGCATTTACAAAAACTTAACAAAAATCCAATTGTTTTCTCACAATTACTAAACAAATAACCCTAGCCCAAGAAAAGAACTAGAACATGCTAAGCCTCTCAAACTCTCGATACTCGACAACTTCAATTTGGTGGCTTGACCTTCTTTAAATAGGAGGAGGCTTGGGGCAAATTCTTTCTTGGATAGGAAGTTAAGTTGGAGTTGGACTTATCTTCATTAAAGAGGTGAATCTCTTTAATTTAATGCCTTTATCCACTTTGGTTGAATTCCATATTTAACCTTCCTTCCATGTTTTTGTCTTCTTCTCGAACTCCGATTGCCACACAAAGTGTGTAGAAAAATTCAGCATTTTATGCTCTTCAAATCGACTACCACCTTGCATATTCTGCCCGCCAGCAACTTCGTTTGTGTATTTCCTCGGTGGCAGTAGTTGCTGCCTCGGCAGAGGTCTGTCAGTTGAGTCTGCTCCGCAAGGCATTATCTTCATGGTTCAGCTTCCTTCAGTAGAAACTATTATCTTTGGCTTGCTTGATCTGGACCTGACGAGAGCTCGTTCTGCACCATCCTCCCTCTATTTCATTGCCCGGACGACATTGAACTGCCGGCTCGGCAATGAACTGCCGCGACAATGGCTTCCCGCACGGCATCACATGCACATGCACAAATCAAATACCCAAGAGTACCTTTTTCCACCAAAATCACTTAAAACATAAAATCAAATACCACCTCAAAGGAAACAATGAAAATATGCATGAAAAACCTAATAATGCAACTAAAATATGCTTAAGTCGAACAATAATTTTGAGTAAAAAGGGCAATAAAAATAGTAATTTTGAACACTCATCACACCCCCAAACTTGAACTATTGCTTGTCCTCAAGCAATGCAAAACTAACAATTACCTGCCAAGACTTTAATCATCAAAGACATGCTTTCTAACTTGCATTCAATCCTCAGAACCGTGGCACAAAGTATGATCACCTTTTAAATTTTTCGAATGACATAAAAATTACCCGGAACCATACTACAATGCTCGTGACAATGTGTGTGCGTGGTTGTGTACAACTTGATTTTCAAGATTCCATGTGAATAATAGGCTTTTATCTATTTAATTACCGGAGTATTTATTTTTACTTTTACTAGAGCTAATTTCGGGCACCTCAAGCGATTCAATTTCTCATTTTTTTATTTATTCGACTAGTGTAACCCCCTTAGCCCGGCCTAGACGGTTGACCCAAACTACGAAGATTACACGGGGAAAACCAAAGTCAACCCAAAAGTCAACCTTGATTAACGACCCTTTTTTCTTTTTAACCTTGTCTAAATGTATATTAACCCTAGGTGTACTCTTGAGATAAGCATACTCAAAAATCACAGCAATCGGAAAACATTTAGGGACTCAATTGCACAATATACGAATTTAAGGACCAATTTGTAAGTTCTTGAAATTAAGAGGACTTTACCAATTTTTAAGTTACCACTATGAAATTAATCATGTTTCATGCTTCCCTGCAAATTTCATCTCAAACGGACATCTCAAACTCAATCAATTGCATATACAAAAATCAGGACTAAAACGTAAAGCTTGCAAACCTCAAAACCATTCAAATTAGTGCCCAACGGTCAAGTGTTTCGAAACGGGTCTAGGCCGTTCAGAAACACCCCTTGGCAGTAGCCAAAGTGTTTCGAAACACTCTCTGCCCGTTTCGAAACGCCCAGGCCAAAATATGCACCTGTTTCGAAACAGGCAAGGGTGTTTCGAAACACCTTGCCCAGAAACAGCAGAAAAGTATGTTTTACACTCTATCGACCCACCAAACACAATCATATGACCTCCATATCATACCAACAAGTCATCAAACATTAAAGGAACATATTTGCATCATCAAAGCTCAATCACGGCCTCAAATAAGAAAAACCACAAGTCTAAAGGCATGCATCTTATAATGAAAAATCAAGCAATCATGAAATCTCCAAAACAAAATACCAAAAGGCCATTTACATGTTCCAAACACCATAGGCATTAAACCAAACTTAGGGAGTCCAAAACATCTCCCAAAAACACAATCTAGGTTCCCATTGCCAAATACCAAAAGCTAATAGTGTTGTGAAAATAGTCACCATACATGAGCTTAGACTTTCACTTGGATCCTTGACCTCCTTGCTGCCCTTAAAGCACTTCAATGCTCTGCATTATTGGTTCAAGAAAGAGAGAGCGTAAGCACATATGCTTAGTGAGAAATGCTCTAATAAAACAACACAATAATGCACTTTGTAAAAACACCTTTCCAAGGCCTTTAATTTCAAAACATCATTTATCATGCATTTATGCATACAAACCAAGCATCTCATGCTTCAATTCATCAACATGTCATATTGGCTTTCAAGTGATAATTCATAACCATTTTTCAACATAAAACACAATCGGATACGCGGATTACAATCGTTGTCCCATACGCTCCATACACACTACCAACACTCAAGGTGGAGTTTACCGGTACAATCACAACCCCTCAACACCCGTGATGGAGTCTACGGTACAATTACAACCCCTCCACATCACTCATTGGTAGTTGTATAACATCACTAACGAGAACACGGGACACACAACACAAGATCCTCACATGGCATTTTAACCACCATTATGATCTTAGACATCTCGTTAGTGTTCTTGGATGGAGTTTACGGTACCATTACAACCCCTCAACATCCAAGGCGACTTTATTCACGGTGCACCCAATCCTATAGCCGGCTAACTATATCTGATTCAAGTACTTTTAAACCAACACATCACTTGCCAATATACATCATTTGCCATCATTAATCCACTTTTTTAAAGCATTTAACAAAGCCATTAAATAATCATGCATCACAATGCATCAAACCACATTTATCAATGTTTAAATCAAGGATCTCTTACCTTGAGCATCCTTCCACACATGGCTTACAAAACCAGCATTAAACATGCTATAATATGCTTTCAAAACAGAATTTAAACATGCAAAATAAACACATTGCATTCAACCATCTCATGGTTCTTCAAAAAGAGAGTTTCTCCGAAAACTTACTCTTGAGCTTAGCTAAGTTGTTTAGACTTAAACTAAGCTCCCATAACCTTCAAACATTGGTTTCAAAGCTGAAAACCAAACTTCACTCACCGATTCCGTTTCGCAAGCTTGCCGAAATGCCGATCAAGCCTCCGGATCAACACCACAAGGATCCGAAGATGTCTCCCATGTTTTAAACACATCAAAGCAGAGGATTAATGCATCATCATGCATTAAAATCTTCAACCAAAACACCTAAACTCGCTGCTCTCATCAAAACTCACATTTCGGCTACCAAACACAACTGAAATCACATCCAAACACCTCTACAACATTACCCAGCCAAGATCCATCAATTCCAATCATTCTTAAACATCAATTAACATCCAAAAAGAGCCTAATCACGTCCTTATACCTCCAGCTATAGCAGAACATCAAAATCACCCCAAAAACCACCATTAACTCAAGTAAAAACTTAGGAAAATCAACCTATTCGGGATTGCATTGATTAAACCTCAATTACACATCATTTAAACATCCAAAATACATCAAAAAGACATCTCAAAACAGAGCCCAATCATTTAATACGAATTTCTTCAAAATTATCCAAATCTTGCATTTTAAGCCAAAATCAAGATCACAACATCAAAACCTTTAATAAAACTCAATTTAAGGATTGAGAACTTGGGAATTTCAGTAAAGAACTGAGTATTTAGAGGAGAAGGACGTTCATGCCTCTAAATGTGGATTTCTCCTTGTTTAGAGCCAAAATTCTTGAAAATTCAATAAGCAAATGATGAGGATTTGGTGTAGAAATGATTAGAAATCATTTAGAGATTGAAATCTCAACTTTAGGTGTGAAAATCAAAGGAAAAGTGGCTGTGGAAATGTGTTTGGCTGAGGGAAAATTGAGGGAAAATGAAATGGGAAAATTTTGGTAAAAGTTAGTTATGAAAATAAAATATCTCTTTTCCCTCTTTTCTTTTTATAATTATCATTAAATGAGTCTTTAAAATTTAAGAAAAATCTGGAGAAACCCTCCCTTGGGTAAATTAGCTCCTTAAAGATTCAAAGTTTCAATCCTTTTAAAACAGTCACCAACTTTTCAAAAATTACATTTTAGTCACTAACTTGAAATGTCATATTTCCAAACCCCATTTTGTAAAATTGATTTCACCATTCTCTTATATATAATAAAAGAGGATTTTTAGATATTTTTCCATATTTTTAATGCATCCCGAACTAGGCTTTCCCTAAAACCACCTTTTATATTCGAACCGTAATTTAAACCGGTCCGGTTCAGACCCTAAACTTCCAAGCTCAAACTTGGGGTGTTACAACTCTCCCCCCTTAAGAAATATCGTCCTCGAAATTTATCTGAAGGAAAAAGGTACGGAAACTGCTTCAACATGTCATCCTTCTGTTCCCACGTGGCTTCGTCAGCACCACGATGCTTCCACAACACCTTTACCAACTCAATGGTCTTGCCTCGAAGAACTTTACTATCCGAATCTAGAATCTTCACTGGTTCCTCATCATAGGTCAAATCCGGATTCAACTCCACTTCCTCCACAGGCATCACATGAGAAGGATCCGATCTATACTTCCGAACCATAGAAACATGAAACACATCATGAATCTTTTCTAGCTCTTGCGGTAACCTCAACTTGTACGCAACAGGACCCACACGCTCAATCACCTCGTATGGTCCAATGTATCTAGGGCTCAACTTACCCTTTCGGCCAAACCTCATCACCTTTTTCCAAGGCGAAACTTTCAAAAACACACGGTCACCCACCGCATACTCAATCTCCTTACGCTTCAAATCCGCGTAAGACTTTTGCCGATCAGAAGCTGCCTTCAATCGCTCACAAATGAGCTTCACCTTCTCAGTGGTTCCTTTCAACAAATCTGGCATCGAAACCAACTTCTGACCCGTTTCAGCCCAACAAAGAGGAGTCCTACACTTCCTCCCGTACAAAGCTTCATAAGGTGCCATTTGGATACTTGCCTGATAACTATTATTATAGGCAAACTCCACCAAAGGCAAATGTTTCTCCCAAGAACCCTGAAACTCAATCACACAGCACCTCAACATATCTTCCAACACCTGGATAACACGCTCAGACTGTCCATCCGACTGCGGATGATAAGATGTACTGAAATTCAACCGTGTACCCAAAGCCTGATGCAAACACTGCCAGAAACGCGACGTAAACCTCGGATCTCTATCCGACACAATCGGCTTTGGCACACCATGCAGCCGTACAATCTTAGCAATGTACAGCTCCGCAAGCTTATCCAAAGTGTACGTAGTATGCACAGGTAAGAAATGCGCACACTTCGTCAGGCGATCCACAATCACCCACACCGAATTCTTCTTCGATGGCGACAAAGGCAAACCAGACACGAAGTCCATGGTAATCCTTTCCCACTTCCACTCAGGAATCCTCAACGGTTGCAACAACCCTGATGGAAACTGATGCTCAGCCTTAACTCGCTGACATACCATGCACTTGCTTACAAACTCAGCAACATCTTTCTTTAAACCCACCCAATAGTACTCATCATGAAGATCATGGTACCTTCCTACTCAAGGCATCCGCTACAACATTAGCTTTACCCGGATGGTACTCGATAGTCAAATCGTAATCCTTAAGCAACTCCACCCAACATCGTTGCCTAAGATTCAACTCTTTCTGAGACATCAGATACTTCAAACTCTTGTGATCCGTGTACACAGTACACTTCTCACCATACAAGTAATGTCTCCAAATTTTCAAAGCAAAAACCACCGCAGCTAACTCAATGTCATGCGTAGGATAATTGCGCTCATGCACCTTTAACTGACGCGATGCATAAGCCACCACCTTACCCTCTTGCATCAACACACATCCCAAACCAACATAGGACGCATCACTATACACCACAAACTCTTTCCCTGATTCAGGTTGAACCAAGATAGGAGCTTGCGTCAAAGCTGCCTTAAGCTTCTTAAAAGCCTGATGTCTCCCTTCCGTCTACTCATACTTAACATCCTTCTGCAACAACTTCCTCAAAGGTGCAGCAATCTTTGAAAACCCATCCACGAACCTCCGATAGTATCCTGCCAAACTAAGGAAACTACAGACTTCATGAACAGACTTAGGAGGCTTCCAATTCATCACTGCCTTAATCTTTTGAGGATCAACATGAATCCCCTCAGCAGAAACCACATGACCAAGAAACACAACCTCTCTAAGCCAGAACTCACACTTGCTCAGCTTGGCATAAAGCTGATTCTCCAACAAAGCCTGTAACACAATTCTCAAATGCCCTTCATGCTCCTCCTCAGTACAAGAGTACACGAGAATATCATCAATGAACACCACAACAAATTTATCCAAGTATTCATGGAACACTCTATTCATCATGTCCATGAAAGCTGCAGGAGCATTTGTCAAACCAAACGGCATCACAAGAAACTCATAATGCCCATACCTCTTTCTGAAGGTTGTCTTTGGCACATCCACATCCTTCACCTTCAACTGATAATACCCTGACCTCAAGTCAATTTTAGAGAACACAACTGCTCCCCGAAATTGATCATAAAGATCATCAATTCTCGGCAATGGATACCGATTCTTGATAGTCAACTTGTTAAGCTGACGGTAATCAATGCACATTCTCATAGTGCCATCCTTTTTCTTCACAAACAAGACCGGTGCACCCCAAGGTGACACACTCGGCCGAATGAAACCACGACCAAGAAACTCCTGAAGTTGCGTCTTCAGCTCTTTCAACTCTTTAGGTGCCATTCGATAAGGAGTAATGGACACTGGAGTTGTGTTTTCATACAGCTCAATCCCAAACTCCACTTCGCGATTAGAAGGTAATCCAGGCAACTCCTCCAGAAACACACCAGGAAACTCTCGCACAGTCCTGATATCTTGCACACGCAACTCTTTAGAGCTAGGATTCATCACAAAGGCGAGGTAGGCTTCACAACCTTGCCTCAGCATCCGGCTCGCTTCCAATGTAGACACCACATTGGCAAGAAACTTCACATTCTCACCAACCACCACTACCTCATAATCATCCGCAAGCTTCAACGAAACTCGCTTATTCTCAAAATCCACTACAGCTCGATGCTCAACAAGCCAATCCATACCAAGGATTACATCAAAACCATAGAAAGGCAATTCCATAAGATCAACATGAAAAACATGATCTTGCACAACCAAGGGACATCTTCTATAAAGCTTTCGAGTCACAACAGTCTCACCAAAAGAACTAGTTACATGCATACCAACATCCAAAGACTCAATAGGCAAACCAAGCAATTGAGCATGTTCACGAAATATGTATGAGTGTGTAGATCCAGAATCAATCAAGGAAAGTAATGACAAGGATTGCAAAGTGAAAGTACCTGCGATCACATCCGTGTCATTCCTCCATTCCCTCTGAGCATACACTCTGGCCTGGCCACCACCCTCAGGCTCAACAACTACCACATGAGCCACATTCCTTCCACCATCCTCCCTGCGCTGGAAGTTACCACGGCCGCGCCCACGACCTCTCTGTGGTGCAACAACTCCAGGAGCACATCCCTGACCACCATCGGCCAACAGAGGACACTCTCTCTTCATGTGATCCGCCGAACCACAGTTCCAGCACGATGTACCGGTCACCACAATAGGAGCCTATACCTCCCTCGCTGCTCGAGGACAATCACGCCTCAGATAACCACGCGATCCACATGCCCAACATGTGTTCTGATCAGCTCTCGCCTTGTCCCCCTGAATAGGCGCACCTTGCCCTCCACCACCACGCCTAGCTGAAGACTGATACTTCCGATCACGTCCTCTCTTGTTTCGTCCGCCACCGGAACTATACTCAGCAGCTCGCTTGCCCGCACTAGAACCAACTCCTCTAGAAGATAAACCCAAATTCAACTCAATATCCTTCGCTCTACCAACCAGCACATCAAAATCAGTGTACTCAGCAGCTAGCATATAAGTCTTCACTTCCGTCACCAATCCATAACGGAAACATTCACACCTCTCCCGCTCATCAGGGATAAGCTCAGGTGCGTACTGACTGAGTCGGACAAACTGAACCTCGTACTCAGCCACTGACATGCTCCCTTGAGTAAGAGACATGAATTCCCTTTTCTTTTCATCCAGGTACCGTACACCCAGGTACCTCCTCTTGAACGCGTTCAGAAAGAACGTCCAAGTCACATCAGCATCCTCCATTCCGGAGATAGTGGTTGTCCACCAGGTATACGCATCGTCATGCAACAACGATATTACACAGCCCAACTTCTGCACTTCATTGCAGTTCATTTGTCCCAAAATTCTCTTGGTGCTTTCTAACCAAGACTCAGAACCTTCAGCAGACAAACCCCTGAACTCAGTCCCTCCCAGACTGCGCAAGCGTTCCAGAGGTAGTCTAATATTAGAATCTCCCTGATGCCCAGCTCCATGAACTCTAGCTACCGCCACCTGAAAGGCTCCAGCAATAGCTTGAATCAGCATTGTCATGTCAGGAGCAGCTTGCCCCTGCCCAGCTCCAGGTCCAGCGACCCCAGCACCAGCAGCAACACCAGCTCCCTCACCCCCAGCACCACCACCACCGGGTGGAGGAGGTAAATCCACCACATTTTCAGCATTCTCTTCGTTCTCATTTTGAGCCATAGCTCGCGTATTAATCCTCGTCTCTCTACGAGGTCCCATTTACTATACAATGCAATCACAATGCAATAAACATAGTCAGCCTCAGCAAGGTAAGCAATCCAAGTACTCAAGCTCATTTCCAATTAAAACAAATCATTTCATTAGCTTTGATATGGCAATGGGTCCCTCTAACATGCTTCACCACAACATACACTACAATTGCAACATACTTATTATTCATACATTATACATTCATTCAACAAGTATATAAAGCAAACACACACTTATCACCCACATAACCATTCCCAAATACTTGAGAACTCAGCTCTGATACCACCAAATGTAACCCCCTTAGCCCGGCCTAGACGGTTGACCCAAACTACGAAGATTACACGGGGAAAACCAAAGTCAACCCGAAAGTCAACCTTGATTAACGACCCTTTTTTTCTTTTTAACCTTGCCTAAATGCATATTAACCCTAGGTGTACTCTTGAGATAAGCATACTCAAAAATCACAGCAATCAGAAAACATTTAGGGACTCAATTGCACAACATACGAATTTAGGGACCAATTTGTAAATTCTGGAAATTAAGAGGAATTTACCAATTTTTAAGTTACCACTATGAAATTAATCATGTTTCATGCTTCCCTGTCAAATTTCATCTCAAACGGACATCTCAAACTCAATCAATTGCATATACAAAAATCAGGACTAAAACGTAAAACTTGCAAACCTCAAAACCATTCAAATTAGTGCCCAACGGTCAAGTGTTTCGAAACGGGTCTAGGACATTCAGAAACACCCCTTGGCAGTAGCCAAAGTGTTTCGAAACACTCTCTGCCCGTTTCGAAACGCCCAGGCCAAAATATGCACTTGTTTCGAAACAGGCAAGGGTGTTTCGAAACACCCTGCCCAGAAACAGCAGAAAAGTATGTTTTACACTCTATCGACCCACCAAACACAATCATATGACCTCCATATCATACCAACAAGTCATCAAACATTAAAGGAACATATTTGCATCATCAAAGCTCAATCACAGCCTCAAATAAGAAAAACCACAAGTCTAAAGGCATGCATCTTATAATGAAAAATCAAGCAATCATC
This sequence comes from Hibiscus tridactylites, assembly GCA_958450335.1. Lineage (NCBI taxonomy): Eukaryota > Viridiplantae > Streptophyta > Magnoliopsida > Malvales > Malvaceae > Hibiscus > Hibiscus tridactylites. The sequence continues at coordinate 76,438,804 of OY288276.1, forward strand.
AAATCTCCAAAACAAAATACCAAACGGCCATTTACATGTTCCAAACACCATAGGCATTAAACCAAACTCAGGGAGTCCAAAACATCTCCCAAAAACACAATCTAGGTTCCCATTGCCAAATACCAAAAGCTAATAGTGTTGTGAAAATAGTCACCATACATGAGCTTAGACTTTCACTTGGATCCTTGACCTCCTTGCTGTTCTTAAAGCACTTCAATGCTATGCATTATTGGTTCAAGAAAGAGAGAGTGTAAGCATGTATGCTTAGTGAGAAATGCTCTAATAAAACAACACAATAATGCACTTTGTAAAAACACCTTTCCAAGGCCTTTAATTTAAAAACATCATTTATCATGCATTTATGCATACAAACCAAGCATCTCATGCTTCAATTCATCAACATGTCATATTGGCTTTCAAGTGATAATCCATAACCATTTTTCAACTTAAAACACAATCAGATACGCGGATTACAAGCGTTGTCCCATACGCTCCATACACACTACCAACACTCAAGGTGGAGTTTACCGGTACAATCACAACCCCTCAACACCCGTGATGGAGTCTACGGTACAATTACAACCCCTCCACATCACTCATTGGTAGTTGTATAACATCACTAACGAGAACACGGGACACACAACACAAGATCCTCACATGGCATTTTAACCACCATTATGATCTTAGACATCTCGTTAGTGTTCTTGGATGGAGTTTACGGTACCATTACAACCCCTAAACATCCAAGGCGACTTTATTCACGGTGCACCCAATCCTATAGCTGGCTAACTATATCCGATTCAAGTACTTTTAAACCAACACATCACTTGCCAATATACATCATTTGCCATCATTAATCCACTGTTTTAAAGCATTTAACAAAGCCATTAAATAATCATGCATCACAATGCATCTAGCCACATTTATCAATGTTTAAATCAATGATCTCTTACCTTGAGCATCCTTCCACACATGGCTTACAAAACCAGCATTAAACATGCTAAAATATGCTTTCAAAACAGAATTTAAACATGCATAATAAACACATTGCATTCAACCATCTCATGGTTCTTCAAAAAGAGAGTTTCTCCAAAAACTTACTCTTGAGCTTAGCTAAGTTGTTTAGACTTAAACTAAGCTCTCATAACCTTCAAACATTGGTTTCAAAGCTGAAAACCAAACTTCACTCACCGATTCCGTTTCGCAAGCTTGCCGAAACGCTGATCAAGCCTCCGGATCAACACCACAAGGATCCGAAGATGTCTCACATGTTTTAAACACCTCAAAGCAGAGGATTAATGCATCATCATGCATTAAAATCTTCAACCAAAACACCTAAACTCGCTGCTCTCATCAAAACTCACATTTCGGCTACCAAACACAACCGAAATCACATCCAAACACCTCTACAACATTACCCAGCCAAGATCCATCAATTCCAATCATTCTTAAACATCAATTAACATCCAAAAAGAGCCTAATCACGCCCTTATACCTCCAGCTATAGCAGAACATCAAAATCACCCCAAAAACCACCATTAACTCAAGTAAAAACTTAGGAAAATCAACCTATTCGGGATTGCATTGATTAAACCTCAATTACACATCATTTAAACATCCAAAATACATAAAAAAGACATCTCAAAACAGAGCCCAATAATTTAATACGAATTTCTTCAAAATTTAATCCAAATCTTGCATTTTAAGCCAAAATCAAGATCACAGCATCAAAACCTTTAGTAAAACTCAATTTAAGGATTGAGAACTTGGGAATTTCAGTAAAGAACTGAGTATTTAGAGGAGAAGGACGTTAATACCTCTAAATGTGGATTTCTCCTTGTTTAGAGCCAAAATTCTTGAAAATTCAATAAGCAAATGATGAGGATTTGGTGTAGAAATGATTAGAAATCATTTAGAGATTGAAATCTCAACTTTAGGTGTGAAAATCAAAGGAAAAGTGGCTGTGGAAATGTGTTTGGCTAAGGGAAAATTGAGGGAAAATGAAATGGGAAAATTTTGGTAAAAGTTAGTTATGAAAATAAAATATCTCTTTTCCCTCTTTTCTTTTTATTAATTATCATTAAATGGGTCTTTAAAATTTAAGAAAAATCTGGAGAAACCCTCCCTTGGGTAAATTAGCTCCTTAAAGATTCAAAGTTTCAATCCTTCTAAAACAGTCACCAACTTTTCAAAAATTACATTTTAGTCACTAACTTGAAATGTCATATTTCCAAACCCCATTTTGTAAAATTGATTTCACCATTCTCTTATATACAATAAAAGAGGATTTTTAGATATTTTTCCATATTTTTAATGCATCCCGAACTAGGCTTTCCCTAAAACCACCTTTTATATTCGAACCGTAATTTAAACCGGTCCGATTCAGACCCTAAACTTCCAAGCCCAAACTTGGGGTGTTACAACTAGAACCAATTTTGGGCACCTCTAGCGATTCTTTTAAGTTCATTAACTACTAGAGCCGGTCTCGGGCACCTTTAGCAAGAAATTAACCTTTTAATTTTTCAATTTACCCCAAAAAAAATTTAGCAACCTAAGTTCACTAAGTTTCTATCAATCAACAAGTCACAATTGTGTAAAATTTTTCAGCATCATAGTAAGTTTAAAGGTTCCTTTCATGCAATGCTAAAAATTAAAGGATTTTTCAATTAAGTGCAGTGGAAAAAATTAAATATGAAACTAATTAAAGACAAATACACCCCAAACTCGAGAAAAGAATTGTCCTCGATGCATGAAAAATAAAATAAAATGCAAATGAATTAGTTAAAAAAGGTCGTCACCTTGAATGATGAGTTTCCTTCGATCCGTACGCTTGATTCACTTGCTTGATTGCGGTGGTTGCTTGATTTACCTGGTATGCGCTGCTGCCTAGGCATGAGAACTAGGCATTGCCGGTGCAACATGATTTGCCAAGGTAGCGGGTATTGTCGAGGCATCCCCCGTCTTGTCTATTTTGGCAGCATTTTTGGACTCATTTTTTTTGAACAGATGTTTTCTCCTTTGGGTGCGCTTGGGCTTGCCATGGTGGTTTTTATTCTTGATGTGGAAAAAAAGGAAACCTGAAAACTAATTATACCAAAGACAAATAAAATATCTCCTAAAATAACCGAAAATAAAGGTCCAAAAATTAAAAACAAAAAATAAAAAATTCTTAGAAAGAGTATTTTCATGCATCTTCTAAGGTTACCGCATATCCGAGAAAGCTTGAAGAGGATCGTTTCCGATACTTCTTATAGTCCATCCGCACCCTCCATCGAGTGACAATATTACCCAAAAAGATTTGGGCCAATGTGCTCGTAGCTACTCCCTTTTGCGTTACCATGGTGGATGCATCTTTCTTTCGTGTTCCCTTGTAGTCCATGTATACGCTCCACCTAACGACTTTTTCTGAAGGCATGAATATATTATTAGGAAAAATATATCAATATCCAACCATTTACTTACCTCATTATCGTCAAAATCCGTTTTAGTTGGATGTAACCTTTGTTGTCGTGATAATTGCTTCGGTAACCAATTACCGTGACAATCTTCTACCATAATTTGGTGCAAGTCAAGGGAATACCCAATTTTTTGAAAAGCTTTGTGGATCCAAACCCTATTTTCTTTAGACCCCTCGAACATCTCCATCAGTAGAGATTTTGATGGCTTCAATTCTACCAACATTGGTTCCTCAAAGAATATCTGCAATGGAATAGGTGAGTTTTTAAAGAATTCAAAAGGTTCAACCATTACCTGCTCATACTCCATTGGCAAAGTATTGTCGTCTCGTTGATCCGTGGTCGTGCAATTTCTGTGGCAAATATGAATGAGAGCAATTTGTTGTAGCATTACTCTTCTCAGCCTCTCGGAAGGTTGTCATGGCGTTGCTCTGTTCAGGCACTTCATTAATTGTCGAGGCATCAAGACTTGCCAAGGCATGTGTAGTTTCTGAGGCATGTGTAGTTGTTGAGGCATGTGTTGCTGTCGTGGCATATGGTGCTGCCGTGGCATTCTCTATACTTTTCTCAAACTCACTAAGTGTTGCAGCATTGTTCTGTTCAGGCTCCTCAATCTTTGTCGAGGCAATTTGTTGCTCAGGCTCATCATGTGTTGGGCAGTCTTTCTCATTGGCATCCTCTCTTCTTAGAGGTTCTATTTTTTCCCCACACATCGGGGAGCTCTCTTTGCCTTGCTTCTTCTCCTCTTACCTTGGGACTTCAATATCCCTAGAAATGGATTGTTGGTGCTTATTACCCATGGCATATGTGGATCTCTTTAAATGATATTCCAATTCTCTCACAAGTACCTCCATCCTGGTTATACACGCATCCATAGAATTTAATAGCTCTTGAAAAGGACTACATTTCCATGAAATATCTGTTGCCGTGGCACTTGGGTGCTGAGAAGGACTACATTACCAAGGCATGTATGCTGCTGCGGAAAAATTATTATGGTAAAAACGTTTTGAGCTTTTTTATCATACCATGAAGGATTTTGCTGCCGGTTTCATCTATGGTTATGTAGTCATGTGCACCGAAAAGGTGAGGGCAATTTTCAAACACATGATGTTCTCCACAATTAACGCAAGAGATTTCCACGGTTTGGGATTTTCTCGGTGGGCATAGGTAAAGAAAGTCTTCATTGGAGTAATTTCTATGATCCCACATCAACTCTCGAATAGTTTTTCTTGACATGTTGATGTCCCTTACTTTGTAGCGCACCTAATTTTTTTTAATAAAACAAACAAAAATAAAAGTTAGTAAAACTAATAAGTAAAGATGCAATAACAAAAACATCTAACACCAATTTCCAATCCCCGGCACCGACGCCAAAAAATTGTTTAGCTGTTGAAACTCTTAACTTATTTCTAAGTCGAGTTAGCTTTCACCGTTTGGGATGAAAACCATGCTTATCTGTTTCTTGAGCTTAATTCTTCCGATATTAAACAAATTGATAACCTCACAATACCTTTTCCCAATTCGACTGCAAGAATAAAATCAACACCAAGAATAAGCAAACCTTGAACTAAAATTGCATTAACAAAAACTTAACAAAAATCCAATTGTTTTCTCACAACTAACAAACAAAATAACCCTAGCCTAAGAAAAGAACTAGAACATGCTAAGCCTCTCAAACTCTCGATACTCGACAACTTCAATTTGGTGGCTTGGCCTTCTTTAAATAGGAGGAGGCTTAGGGAAAAGTCTTTCTTGGATAGGAAGTTAAGTTGGAGTTGGACTTGACATCATTAAAGAGGTGAATCTCTTTAATTTAATGCCTTTATCCACTTTGGCCGAATTCCATTTTTAACCTTCCTTCCATGCTTTTGTCGTCTTCCCGAACTCCGATTGCCACACAAAGTGTGTAGAAAAATTCATCGTTCTATGTTCTTCAAATCGAATACCATTTTTCATATTTTGCCTGCAGACAACTTCGTTTGTGCATTGCCTCGACGTTAGTAGTTGCTGCCTCGGCAGAGGTCTGTTAGCTGGGTCTGCTCTGCAACGCTTTATCTTCATAGTTCAGCTTCGTTCAGTAGAAACTGTCATCTTATGCTAGCTTGATCTGGACCTTTCGAGAGCTCATTCTGCACCATCCTCCATTTCTTTCATTGCCCGCACGAGATTGAACTGTCGGCTTGGCAATGAACTACCGCGGTAATGGCTACCCACACGGCATCACCTGCACATGCACAAAACAAATACCAGTAGTACCTTTTTCCACCAAAATCATTTAAAACATAAAATCAAATACCACCTCAAAGGAAACAATGAAAATATACATGAAAACCTAATAATTCAACTAAAATGAGCTTAAGTCTAACAATGATTATGAGAAAAAAGGGGCAATAAAAATAGTACTTTTGAACACTCATCAATGACCTAAAAACTCCTTATACCTATAACACTCGTTGGAGGTGGCAATTGCTTGATTACCTCCACTTTGGCTTGACCAACTTGTAGTCCTCTCTTGGTTACCTTGTAACTGAGAACAATGCCCTCCTTCACCATGAAGTGGCGTTTCTCCCAATTTAACACTAGGTTTGTCTCGATGCATCTCTTTAAGACTTGTTCCAAGCTATGGACGCATTACTCAAATGTTGTCCCAAACACTTAGAAATTATCAATGAATACTTCCATTTTGTGTTCGATCATATTAGAAAAAATAGCCATCATGCAACGTTGGAATGTTGCTGGCGCATTACATAGACCGAATGGCATCCTTTTGAAGGCAAATGTACCATATGAACACGTGAACATGGTCTTATCTTGATTATCAGGGGCGATGGCAATTTGATTATAACCCGAATATCCATCAAAGAAACACTAAAAAGCTTTACCTGCCAGCCTGTCTAACATCTGGTCAATGAAAAGAAATGGGAAGTGGCCCTTCCTTGTAGCCTTATTCAACCTTCTGTAATCCATGCACACACTCCATCCGGTAATGGTTTAAGAGGGAATCAATTCAACTTCACTATTTTTCACCACAATCATGCCACCTTTCTTTGGCACGTACTGTGTAGGGCGTGTAGGTGTTCCCTTTTTAGAAGAGCGCAAGTGAACACTCCGTTATAGTATAAAAGATGTTGAATCCCACGAGGATTGGACAACTTATCTCGTCTTTTTAGTTCCTACACAATGGTAAAGTAAAACCCAAGTGAATAGTTTGGTTGAGAAGAAAAGTAAATAAAATCGCAAGTAATAAAGGAGGTAAATCAGGTTGATAGAGCAGGCAGGGTTATGTTACAACTTAGTGTGAAAACTGCGTTGAATTAGGTATGAGTTATCCTTTTCTGCCACGATATGCTGCCTCAGCGGGTGATGGGCGGCAAACTATAACCTTGTCACGCGGCCGCAGTAGGTCACTACCACTGCAGGGGTGTGTACTGTCTCGACAAGTGGGATGGAAAGAAGTCCTGGAGGAAAGTCTGGCAGATACTTCAAGATCGGCAGGATAGACGACATCGATCTCTTCTATTTCTAGGTTAAGATGCTCGAGATTGATGACTTGAGGACTAGTGTGGAACTAAGGCAATCAACTCGGTTAACGATCCCTTTTAGCCGGTGAAACTTGTGGACTAGTGTGGAACCAAGTTAGTCACGCCTCCCGTTGTGACCGTACTTAACCCTTTCGTGAGCCTAGCACTTTCGTGCCCGACAAATGGATTCTCTCAAACAACTGGTGTGGAAATATTGAAAGAATGAAGAACAATGGATTAAGTAAACTTGAAATATTTTATTGAAGAAATAACTCAAAAACCTAAAACAACCGTTTCACTCTAGTTACAACATAACCCTAACCCAATGGGGAATTAGAACATGGCGGCGGAGAGCACAAGAGAAATCTATAGAATTCCTAAGATGATTTGATCTAAGAGTTACAATGGGTATTTATAGACTATAAGACTAGGTTAAGTCCTCCTTAAAGTAGAAGTCCTCTAAAGTAGCTTTCCCTCTTTAATATGAATTTAAATGCTGCCTTCTTTGCATAGAATATGGACTCTTTCTCGTTTGCCTTCTTCCGCAAGCAAGCTTGAGAATTTTTCTTCGACAGTCCTAGCTGCTGCTACAGACATCGGAAAATCACGTGAACGCTGGCGATAGAACCAGGAGTTTTAGCTCTACAAATTGCGCTCCGGTTCTCCAAACTTCTATAGTCAGCTGTCGCGATAGCAAGGTCGGCAACAGCTTTTGCTCGGTAGGTGCTCGGCAGAAACTTACTTTTGTTGGAACTGCTTCAGTACAACTCCTAGTTTTGTTCCTCAGCGTAATGTCCTCCGCTCCTCGGTTCCCTCGCGCAACTGTTAGTACCTACAAGCAAGAATACACTAAAACAGTACCTCTTGTCTACCAAATGAATGATAAGCTATAAAAGTAAGGCAGAACAATGAAATACTGTAAAATGTTATGCATGAACCTAATTAGGCCTAATATGTGCTTAAAAACAGTCATAATAAGAGTTGGAAAGTGTATGAAATATAGGACTTTTGGACACTTTACACACCCCAAACTCGAACTATTGCTTGTCCTCAAGCAATGCAACATAAAGTACTTGCTCTAATAATAACCACAAAGGAAAACATGCTTTTAACCTGATTTTCTGCCTCAAGGTTGTGGCACATATATATAAAACTTAATGAAGGTAAATAAGCAAGAAAAAACATCTTAGAATTAAATTCCTCATGCCTGTGTGATGTATGTAAGTCTGTAAACAAGCTAAATACATAGAGTAAAAGATTAAACAAAGATGCTGCTATAATTTAAAGGTTGTTGTTGAGGCAGCACAGTTAAGAACATTATTATTTTTAATCATGGAAGTGAGGGCTTCAGCTTATCACAACTACTCTTCCAAGTCTGACGTTGAGATAGAAGCAAACTACAGAACCTCGAACCCTTGGAGTAGAGTCAACCCGTGATGGCTTTCATTCACTCATACTAATTTGTCTGTCACTTTTAGGCTTTCAGATTCATGGACTTTGATAGCAGCGGAGTGTCCTCGCACATGATTCTTCCTAGAGTCTGTTGCGGGCACCTCTAGGGTAATACATCATTTTTCTTTGTTTTTGATTTTGCTGCCTTGACAGTTCTGCATTTTCCTGTTTCTTTTGTCTGCCTCGGCGGCTACCTATAATTATTGTTAGAATTTTGCAAAGAATTCTAAAAAAACAAACAAGCAGTGTTCATCAACTATTCTACACAGTCAGCGAGTAACATAAATATTCAACATTTTCAGGCGAAGAAAAAGAAATCTAAGTCATGTTTCATGCTTTTTCCCAAGATTAAATTTGATATTAGTTAGGTGCGAAAATAAATTAATCGGCTACCCTATCATAGGCACAAGTCATAACAAAATTTTCTTTTCCGATTATTACTAAGGCAAGTACAATGCAGTCTAAATGCAACTAAAAATGCATACAAATGATGGGAGAGCTATCCCCCCAAACTCGAGATGGGCATTGCCCTCAATGCACAAAACAAAATAAAGAAAATAAATTATACATGTTAAAATTAGAAAGCAAAGAAAATAAAAAAATAAAGATAAAAGAAAAGAAAAATAAAAGTTTGTTGAGGGTTAGGATGAGGTTGGATTCTAGTCATCGGAAGAGGAGGAGGATGTTTTGATGGTGAAGCGACGACTGACGGATACTTTGACAGCGGTCATGGCAGGTGAGGTTTTCACTTTCCGTGGCGGCTAGACTCTCTTTGGCGTATGTTGTGGCTCTTCTTGAGGCTCATGAGGGGGAACGACGGGAGATTCGTCGCTCTCTTCTGACTCTTTCTCGAGGTCCACAGGGTCTTCGGCTATTATGTGCCGCTTCCTCTTCCTTGTTCCTTCTTTTGTGGGTGCCACTGGATGAATGAATGCCATTGGGATGGCCGCTGTTGTTGCAACCACTGTTGTTTCTTGCTCTGACAGCGGTTGCTCAATACTCTCTGACAAGAAGGAGTCTGCTACTGTGTCGGATGTGTAGGTAGGGGAGATATTTTGCTGGTGCCTCTCGGGGGAGTCTGCACTGTGTGCGATGGGGTGGCAGCTGGGTGATGTGGAGAATGCATAGGAGAGTGCACCTGGTAGTCTGTCGGGCGAGGAGTGGCGGCTGGTGGAATTTGTTGTGCTTGTGCTGCTGCAAGCTCCGTAGGGAATGGTGGCATGATGGGCACATCACCGGGAAATTTCTGCAGGAATTATGCCACCAGGGCTTCTTGGGCCTCCCCCACATAATTTATGAAGGCCACATGTTGCTGCTCTATTTTCTTTGTATGTTCCAAGAGTGTGTGCAGCAGCGGGATGACCTCTGTGGCTGGGGCAACATCAGTACTGTCAAGGACGGCTGGCGTTTCGAACTGGGTGGCGGAGGGCTGACTGGGCGTTGCTGGTTCTGGGTCCCGCATCATCTGTGCACGGACCTTTTTGGTCCAGCCCTCTTTGGCAGTCGTCAACTCATCTGTGGGCTCTGTCGGGACTCCAAAGTTGGTGCAGAGACCTGTGATGAGAGATGGGAAATATAATCAACCCTTCTTCTTCTTGAAGCAATTGTATATTTCCGTGTAGATAATCTCCCCTACGTTGATTGGTCGGTTTGTGATGATGATGTTTATCAGGGCAAGGCGCGGCCGGTCATCTATGGAGTTGTGGGATGAGGGTAGCAGACGCCTCTTCATGAATGAGTTCCATAGCATGGCGTCAAGCAGCAGGTGGCAGCGCTGGACAGATCCCATGTGTTTGCCCCCCAGCCATGGTGTATTGGGCTTGCAAATTCTGGCCTTGATCTCGTCATAGTGGGCAACCGTTAGTGACTGCCTCCATTCTTCATGCGGATTGTCATTCATATCAAGGCCGTAATAGCTATTGATGACAGCAGGGTTTAGTTTGACCGCCTCTTCGCGGACGTAGACGAACGACTTCTCCGGGCAAAGGTGGTGGGAGTAGAACTCTCTGACTATTGTGACATTCGCTATCTCAGGTTGCTGCGAATGTCTCCCATCCCTTATAGTGGATGGTTCGGAACAGGGCAGGCTCGAGACCACGGTCTCCCGTTTGCTGCGTGTAATGGAAGCCCTGTTCCTCCCAGACGGCCTACTTGGAGAATTTTTCCATGTATCTCTCCTCATCTGCCTTGAAGCAAAATCTTGTGTAAATGGGTTTCTTGGTTGATGTTGAAGCCATGTTAACGGTTTGTTTGTAACTGAAACTAAAAATGAAAATTGTGAGAGAGCAGGGTAATCAGATAGCAAATAGCAAGAAGATGGAAGTAAAATGAAATGGAGTAAGTGAAGAGTGTATATATAGGGGCTGCCAAGAAGTGTCGGGGAGGCATTAAATGCTCAACAGTCTGATTTTGTCGCACACGTTACGGAGTAATCTACCCGTTATTTTTGGAGCCATTGGCAACTAGCTGTTACACTTGCTGCGCGGGCTGCTGTCTCGGCAGGATGGTGGGTGGGCTTCTTGCTGGGCTTCCCTCTTATTCCTAGTCTTTTATTCTTGATCCTAAAATAAAAATAAAAAAAATTAAATAATATCTGAAAAACTAAATGCTAAAAAATAATAAAATAAACTCTATTCCTAATGCATGAAAATAAATAAAAATAAAAATAAAGTTATGTTAGGAGTGCATTTGGGTGCATCCCCTAGACATAACCACTTCATGAGGTGGTGTAGCTTTTTCTCCCCTCCTAGGGGGTCCTCTTCTTCCTTCAGTTTTTGTGTGATGGGGTCTTTTAATTTGCCCAGAGGTCTGTCATGGCAGCCGCTGCCCTGGCCTGTTTCCACACTTACCTTGGTAGCTTTTACATCCAGGCATTCCTTTCCTTCCTCTAAGGGTTATAGTACATTCTCCCCATGGCTAAGAAGGGTCGCCCGAGAATTATGGGGGCTTTCTCATCGGCCTCATAGTCCAAGATGAGGAAATCGGCGAGAAGAATTAGGCTGCCCACCTTGACCAATATATCTTCAATCTTTCCCACCGGTTGCACGAATGAATGATCGGCGAGTTTAAGCATCACAAAGGTTGGTTTGGCAAGCCCAATACCTAGTTTGTCGATAACAGCCTTAGGCATCAGGTTTATACTGGCTCCCAGGTCACACAAGGCTCTGGTCTCATGCTTGCTGCCCAGCCGTCATGGTATAACAATGATGCCCAGATCTGTCTGCTTGGGCGGTAGCTTATTATGTAGCATAGCCATATATTCTTTAGTGACAGCCACTGTCTCGAATTCCCCTATCTGTCTCTTCTTAGAAACTATATCTCTGAGATACTTGGCGTAGTTGGGCATGCTTTGTATAGCCTCTATCAGAGGGATGTTAATATGCACTTGTTTCAAAATATCTAAGCATTTCCTGAATTGGTGCTCCTGTTGCTTGAGCTTCTGGGAGAATGGTGCTGGCGGGCGGATTTCCTCTATTTGCTCCTTGCTTGGGGGCTTAGTACGGGGAGGATCATCCTTGTCAGTGTTGCGTTTATGTTCTTCTGCTGGGGTGGCTAGTATAGGTGCTACTGCTGGGGCAGGCTTACTTATCTGTTCCGGCTGAGTTTCCAACTGCTCCACCTTCCTTGGTTCATCTAGCTGCTTCCCACTTCTTGTAGTTATGGCCTTGCAATGTTAAAAAGTGGGCTTGGCTGCTTTTGGCAGGCTGCTGGACGATGCTCCCATAGTCCGGTTGTGGTACATTTCGGTGAACTTCCCAAATTGGGTTTCCAGGTTCTTAATAGCAGCCTCCTGGTTGTTCATCTTCATTCCCATCCTGTCCATAAAAGACTTAGTTTTTTTAAACAATAAATTCACCAGTTTGTTTCATAAAGTTATTTAGAGTTTCTTCTAGTGAATCATTGTGTTGTGGCTGCTGAGTCTGCTGCCGGGACTGATTCTGTTGGTACCCTCCCTGGAGATGTTGTGGATTTGCAGCTGTTTTTGGGTTGCTCCAGGAGAAATTGGGATGGTTCCTCCAGTTATGATTGTATGTGTTCTGGGCTGACCTGCTATTCCTCTCATAACCTCCCATGTAGTTCGCAGATGCAGTACAGTTAGAGGATTCATGGTTGCCTCCGCATTCGTCACAGAATGGCTCCACAACCTTTACTTCAGACCTTCCCAGAGTTTTGCACTTTCTTCATCACCAGCTTCGTTAATTGGTCCAGGCAGGCATTTATGGGCTCGAAGGCAACTACCTCATTAACTGTGGTTGACCGCCTTGTGCCGCCTCGGTGGGCTGTCAGATATTTATAGTCGTTTTTGGCTGCTATGTTCCACAGCCGCAGTGCTTCTTCTGGAGGCTTGTCTAAGATGATCCTATTGACTGAAGCATCTATCATCATCCGCGTCGGGTAATTCACCCCATTGAAGAATATAGATACCTGAGTCCAAGCCGGTAGGCCATGCAGCGGGCAGTTATTCAACATTTGTTGGTACCGCTCCCATGCCTCATACATTGGCTCATCATCTCCCTGTCTAAAGGTTGTAATCTCATTCCTTAGCCTATCAATGACATTGGATGGATAGAAGCGATCTAGGAAGTCTTTGCAGAGCTATGCCCATGAACTGAAGGATCCTGCTGGCTGGTTGTCTAACCACTGTTTCACCCTATCCCTCAGTGAATAGGGAAATAGTCTCAGTCGTAGTACGTCCTGGTGTACCGCATGAATTTTGAAGGCTCGACAAATGTCTAGGAACCCTCGTAAATGCTGCCGAGCATCTTCTGTGGTAGTCCCTTCCTCGGTTGTACTTGTGTCCCTCTAGCGGCAAATTATGACCTTGTCACGCGGTTGTAGCAGGTCACTGCCACTGCAGGGGTGTGTACTGTCTTGGCAGGTGAAATGGAAGGAAGTCCTATCAAGTTATAGTATAAAAGATGTCGAATCCCACGAGGATTGGACAGCTTATCTCGTCTTTGTAGTTCCTGCACAATGGTAAAGTAAAACACAAGTGAATAGTTTGGTTGAGAAGAAAAGTAAATAAAAACACAAGTAATAAAAGAGGTGAATCAGGTTGATAGAGCAGGCAGGGTTATGCTGCTACTTAGTGTGAAAACTACGTTGAATTAGGTATGAGTTATCCTTTGCTGCCACAATATGCTACCTCAGCAGGTGGATGGGCGGCAAACTACGACCCTATCACGCGGCCGCAGTAGGTCACTACCACTGTAGGGGTGTGTACTGTCTCGGCAGGTGGAATGGAGGAAGTCCTGGCGGCAAGTCTGGCAGATACTTCAAGTTCGGCAGGATATTCGACAGTGATCTCTTCTATTTCTAGGTTAAGATGCTCAAGATTGATGATTTGAGTACTAGTGTGGAACCAAGGCAATCAACTCGCTTAGTGATCCCTTTTAGCCGCTGAAACTTGTGGACTAGTGTGGAACCAAGTTAGTCATGCCTCTCGTTGTGATCGTACTTAACCCTTTCGTGAGTCTTGCACTTTCGTGCCCGACAAAGGGATTCACTCAAATGACTGGTGTGGAAAGATTGAAAGAATGAAGAACAATGGATTAAGTAAACTTGAAATATTTTATTGAAGAAATAACTCAAAAACCAAAAACAACCGTTTCACTCTAGTTACAACGTAACCCTAACCCAATAGGGAATTAGAACATGGTGGCGGCGGAGAGCACAAGAGAAATCTATATAATACCTAAGATGATTTGAACTAGGAGTTACAATGGGTATTTATAGACTATAAGACTAGGTTAAGTCCTCCTTAAAGTAGAAGTCCTCTAAAGTAGCTTTCCCTCTTTAATATGACTTTAAATGCTGACTTCTTTGCATAGAATATGGACTCTTCCTGTTTTCCTTCTTCCGCAAGCAAGCTTGAGAATTTTTCTTCGGCAGCCCTAGCTGCTGCTACAGACGTCGGAAAATCACGTGAACGCTGGCGATAGAATCAGGAGTTTTAGCTCTATAAATCGCGCTCAGCTTTTGCTCGGCAGGTGCTCGGCAGCAACTTACTTTTGTTGGAACTGCTTCAGTACAGCTCCTGGGTTTGTTTCTCAGGGTAATGTCCTCCGCTCCTAGGTTCCCTCGCTCGGCTGTTAGTACCTACAAGCAAGTATACACTAAAACAATACCTCTTGTCTACCAAATGAATGATAAGCTATAAAAGTAAGGCAGAACAATGAAATACTGTAAAATGCTATGCATGAACCTAATATGTGCCTAAAAATAGTCATAATAAGAGTTGGAAAGTGTATGAAATATAGGACTTTTGGACACTTTACATACTGCACGGGGCTAACCCAAGAGCTATCGGAAATGGGATAAATAATCCCAGCATCAAGCCATTTTATGATCTCTTTCTTAACTACCTCTTTCATGCTCGGGTTTAGCCGCCTCTGACCTTCAATAGCCCTTCCATTGTATTCCTCTAGAATGATCTTGTGCATGCAAATGGTTGGGTTAATACCTTGGATGTCTGCCAAGGTCCAACCCAACGCTTGCTTATACTCCCTTAATGTTGCTAGCAACCTTACCTCCTGATCATTAGTGAGATCAATGTCAATAATCACTAGCAGAGTTGAGTGCTCATGTAATACCCTAAAATACATCCTAGAAGTATTCAAGCCTGTCACCTAATTAGGCTAACTTAATTGAGTTTGAACCTAAGCTAATTAGAAAATCTAGTGACTCAAATGAAATATTGGTGATCAGATTAAGATGACTAAACCAAAATGAATGATAAATGAAAAGAATGCATTCAAAATATCAACATTCCTAAATGCCCTTGATTATGTCCTTAGTTAGTGGCTAATTAAGAGGTAAATTGTTCATTTTCCTAAACTAATAAGATTGTATCATCTTTATCTTCCTCCACTTAGTCGAATGGTTAGGACATTAGGGAAAGAAAGAAATTGTGAGAGAAAAAAAGAAAGCTTGAGAGGAACTCCATTGAAGGAGAAGTAGAACTTGCATGTGGTCCAAATTTTCCATAGAAATCAAAGCTAGAAAGATTGTAAGTACATTCAAACTCAATTCCTTTTGATAGCATGTTCGATTGGTTGTGATGTTCAATTTCAGCTTGAATCCATGAAATTGCTTGTAATATATGTGCTTATGAATAGGTTTTGGTAGTATCTTGATAATTTGATAGTGAAATTAGAGAATGAACATGCTTGATCAAGTAAAAGTGATAACATGCAAGGAATCCAATACTTGAATAATCATGGAAATGAATAGGGTAATTCGAATTGTTTATAGATGAAGCCTAAATGAATTGGATGAAAGCTTGCTAGAAAAAACATGTATATGAAATGAATTGAGTTATTGAATAACTGAAAATAATGCCTACGATGCTAAAATGGAGCTAGTAAAGAAACTAGTCACCTAGATGGCTTGAATTATTTAATAGGGACTGTTTTGAGAAAATCAGTAAATTCGGGACTAATCTGGACAGGATTAAGGGCTGGAAAGTTTAGCTAAAAACAGGGAAGAACTTAAAATTAATTCTAGATAAATTGGATTTCTTGATTAATTAGTAATTAGGCTGCTTTAAAGTGTTTACTAGCACATGGATAAAACATGGATTGTTTTGAAAGAATGACTAAATTAGGACTGAAATGGATGATTTAGGGACCAAACTTGGCATGTAAAAACAAGAGAAAACAGGAAAATTAAGAGTTAAATTGCTAGAATGAAATGAATTGCTTTAAACATGTAGAATTATGAACTAGAAACTTGACCTAGAGAAATCTGCAAAAAAAAAAAAACTCCATTTGGCCAGTAACTATGAAAAACTACCATAAATTGAAGGAATCGAATTTTAAACTGAAATTTATATGAAATGAACCTTAATATGTCTATTTTCATTGAGAACAAACAGAGTTGAATTATGGATTATAGAATGGAACCAAGAAATGGAAATACATGGACAATGCAAATTGTCCATAATTGTAAATGCCATGTCTTTAAGCTAAAAACTGTATTAATTGGCAAATAGTTATAGTGCACGGCTTATACGGTTAGAAAGATAATTAAGTTAGCTTTCTAACGGTGTACACATATTTAAATTCCGACGTACGGATTAAAAGATGTGAGTAATTTAGTAAGAGATATACAAACTGCCAGGCAGAAACAATATAGTGGTTGCAATGTATGTAATACCCCAATTCATACCCTAAATTAAATAACAAAGGAAGTGTAAACATTTTGACTTACACTAAATTATAAGATTGAGATTTTGGTAAATACTATTTAAACGAAATTAATATTGTAGCTATTAGATTGAACTTATAATACATTGGTATTAGGATAACATATATATACATATATTCTCATGTGATAGAAATTTATATTATAATATAAACATATTATAGGGGGTTTAATGGAGTAAAATACATGTTTGTAAGTAAGCACATGTGTCCTTGTAAGGTGACACACGGCTAACACCCAAACCAAAAGCAAAAATTTGGGTTACCATCTTTCTCCCATCACCACCGAACCAAGCTAAGGAAAGGGAGAAAGAAGAACAAAATTCAGAAAAATTTAGGAGAAGAAACACATGAAAGGCTGGAAAAATTTATCTATGTTCATGCATGTTTATAAAAAGTTCAAGTAAGTGTGTTCTTGTGCTTAACCGATTTCCACTCTTTTTTTATTATTGTTTAGGGTTTTAGTTATGGAAATTTTGATGAAATTTGAGTGTTGTTGTCTTAAATGGTTGCTGGGTAATATGTGATTGCAATTAGAATGATAAACAAGAATGAAACTGATTTTTAAAATTGTTGAAATGGGCAGAGTAGGCTTACACATGTTGCTTCTGGAAAATCTGAAAATTTGAATGGGTTCTGATCTGATCTGGAAAAGTTTCAGTAGGAGAAAATTGAATTTAATATAGAGTAGAAGTGTTAGATTGACGAAAATGTTCAAAGGTTGCTAGAAAATTTGTTGGAAGTAAACTGGTCACCTAGAGAGTTAAAACAGTGTTAGTGGATTGTTTTGACAAATTTGAGGAATTTGAGGATTGAAATGCTATAGATTTAATTCTAAAAATAATGTTTAGAAACGTGAGAAATGTTTTATTAATGATTCATAACTTGAATAAGTTGATTAATGAACTGAATTACACGTTTAAAGTGGTTAATATGCCTAATAGGTGAATTGAGCTTAATTGGGACCAATTTGGAAAGAAGGGAAATAACATGACCAAATTGCTTTGTTTAGGGACCAAGTAGGACTTAAAAATACAGGGGATTACAGGGTAAACAAAGTTTTAAAAGGCTGAATTAAAATCTTAAAGGACCTAGAGTAAAATATGTATCAAAGTGACCTAACTTGTAATCTGGCAGTTTAGTCCCCTGTAGAATACCCTATCTTTAAATGCAAAATTGTACTAATTGATAAATGGGAAAAATATCTGCCATAAATGGTTGAAAATATCCGTGAATAAGATTTCTAGAATGGTAAAGTAATTGAAATTTGGATATGTATGTAAAAAGATATGCCCAGATTAGTAACAAGTACTCAAACTGCCAATAGGAAAAACAATTTTGAATGTTTAATGTTTGCACTTGGGTAAATGAGCTTATATGTTTGTATTGTCTTCTAATATGTTTTGTAAATGTTTATATATAAATGTTAAGATCAATAGTTTGAAGAAACCTAGGAGGAAACAAGGGTTGGGTAGCTAAATAGGAAGAACAAAGGCATTGTGATCAAAGATCAAGTCTAACTTAGAGTATTGTGAGTGTGGTTAATCTTAGGGTTAGGACCAGTTACCTAACCAATGTTTATATTTTAAATTATAATTTTTACCTTTAATCATGAAATGAATCTAATGTGAAGTTGGGAATAATCTTAAAAGAAGAAGGATTAAAAAGGGAATATGAAAGCATGTTACATGTTAGTTGTTAGTTGCTTTGTTTGATGCTTTATATGATTTTCCCTACTTAGATGGCTATATGTGAGTCATAAAATGAGTTTAATGTTGATGTCATGCTACTATTTTTGAAGGATACATGATTGAGATTATGAGAAATACTTGCTGAAAATTGATTGAGCCATGATCTTGATTGTACTTGTATATTTGTGATGTGAATATGTTACATGATCTTGTTTATGAGAAATGCTTGCTGGAAATTTAAAAATACATATAAAGTCATTGGTTGGCTAGTTGGTCTTAGGTAGAAGGGCATGCCTTAGAGTCTAGAGCTCATCTGAAACTTAGTACCACATATACTCTCTGATATGGTGTAATTGGCACCTAATGATCTAGATGCCTAGTGCATCCTATGTGAACATGTTACATGTGATAATATGGTGTATAAGTCACCTTAATACAGTTGTGTATTCTCTGAATTTTTTATGCTATGTGCATCCTCTGATGTTGGTACTTAGTACCTAATAAGACTTGATTACATAGTCCACCTACCTACCAAGGCAAAGACTTATAAGTACTTTGAATAAGACATGTGAAAAGATCAATGAAATGTGTTTTTAAGTGTCAATGTAATTGGATTGAATTGTATATGATATGTATGCATCGTGATTCTATTCGAATGGAGTAAATGAATATAATCTATGTTGGAATATTAGATCCATGGCTAATCAATGTATTAAAGGATTGAAACATGTCTATTTAATTGTGTTATGTGATAACATGCTTTGGTTGACATTATATATGTGTATGTCTTCATGCTTACTTGATGTTAAGACGTCATTAAGACTAGCTAAGTGTTACTTGATCATGTTTGAGGCTAGCTAGGTGTTTCTTAAATGGTATTAAGCCTAGCTAGGTAAACTTGGTTAAATGAGATAAAACATTTAAAAAGAATGAAGTAATAGTTATAAGAATTGCCTCACTAAGTACATATCATACTTATCACTCTTTTGTTTCCTTCTTCCTAAACCTACAGGTCGTTCTGATTCTGAAGCTAGCTTATTCTGACCCGGGAGCATATCACAAGCCAAAGACAAGTATGATATGATATTTTGTCTAGACTCCTAGAAGGTGGCATAGATATGTGTATATTTAGAGTTATGTCACATGCATTTTGAACATTGTATATATGTCTAGTTGGATTGCGTAAGGCTTAAGTACTATGGTTTTGTAATGGTTGAAGTAAATTATGTTTGATATATGTAAATGGCTATGTGTTGCTATGTATATGTGTTTGAAGTTAGGCTAAGTTATGTGCTAATGATATGTTTGAGATATATGTATATTTGATGATTGGTTGAATAGGTGATATTGTATCTAGAATACATCTTTGTCTACATGAGGGATTCGAATGGTTTATGATGTTATAGGTTGGCAATGCATCTGGTTGGTTGATATTGAATGATATTAAAATTGATCCTAATGGTTGTGGCATGTTTCGAATGGTCTTAGGGTGTTAACATATCCAATTCGAATGTGATAACATGATGTACAAGGATGGATAGTTTGATTTCATGATTCATATATTGTTTAAATGATATAGGATTGTTTGATTGATGTTTTAATAGAAACATACATATGTGTAAGGAATTTGTTTAGGCCATGTATTATATGCTAGTTGGAATATGAAATAAGATGATTAGGTTGGATTGATCTTGTATGATTGTTGAATATAGAAGCATGATTGATAAGTTGCCATAGTTGTTTAGTGTTTGAATGAAGAAGCATGAATATTGTGTTTTCCTTGATTAGTATGTAATAAGATAGGGTTGCCTTGATGTTTAACATATATGTTTGGTGTGCTTAAAATAGTAACATATTTGATTAAGTTAAGTTAAAAGTTTTTGATAGCCCACCATTTGTATGATTAAAGTCTAGTAATCTATGTTTGTTGTGAACATTATGTGTTTTGTTTGTTCCGAATCAGTTCCGCAAAACCGTAACGCCTTTCGCTCCTAACTCGGGCGAGGGGTGTTACAATGTAAATATATGTTTAAATTGAGTTTCGTTTTGGCCCTAATGCATGATTATATTGTTTGAATATTAGATCAAGAAAACGATAGAAAGTATGGATAAGTATCAAGATATCTATTTTCTTGGTTGTGATTAATGTCATGAAATGGGCCTAATATATGCTTGGTAAACTGAAATTAAGGGAAGAATGGATTAATTAAAGACTTGGTAATCAATCCTACTTGAAATGTGGCTCGATAATAAGATTAAAGAATGAAACCAGTGTGTGATCCTTATGTTTTGGATGTAACCCTTTGAATGATGTTAGGATGTATGGAATGAACTTGCTTGCTCACTAATTATCACTTTTTTGAGACATGATTCAATAATGAAAATAATACTTGTAACTATTCGAATGAGTGCATGGATGGCTTGAAATATACAAGCTTGATAAGAATAGATTTCTTGGAATGAATCCTTGTTTGGAATTAATGAATGCTTGATAAATGAACTATGGTTCGAATGGTCTAAGGGTTAACATGATCTTGATCTTGATATGCTTGATACTTGAACACTTGAAACTTGAAAGCTTGGTAATTGAGATAAGGCTCTAATAAGCCTAAGGGCAATCATAATCTTGATAAACAAGGCTTGAACTTGAATGTACTTGATTCTTGAATACTTGAACTTGAATAAGCTTGACACTTGAATGAACTTGACTTGTATCCTTGAAACTTGTTTGCTTGATAAGTAAAAGAATCAATAAAGCCCTTGGTTGCTAGTTGGTCTTAGGTAGAAGGGCATGCCTTGGAGTCTAGATCTCATTGTGTTTCGGGTGGACTACGGTCCAGGGCCAAGGCCTTTATTTAGAGACAATATGAGGGAAGTTGTTGTGGTCAATTGGCGACACTATGAGAGATTGACTAGTACTACGGTACAACTTGTGGCGACAGTTGGTTGGTGACTTGATTACCTAGACATAACTAAATACCAAGGCAAAACAATGCTAATTATGCTTGAAATAAGATAAGTTATCATGAATAAAGGATGAACGATCTTGATCCTTAATAATGTGCTTGCAAAAATAATGGATTTACATGGATAAATGATGAACATGCCAACTTGAATTGTTTTCTTCTTAAAAGATAAGTTCTAATGTAAATGACCCCTTGTTCGAATGGATTTATATAATCACATGCTTGACTTGCCTTGTACTTGTATGTGTGTTACTTGCTTGGCTTGTGTGACATGATCCTTGAAATTATATTGCTTGCTTGACTTGTATAATACGAAACCTTGAAATGAAATGCTTGATCATAGTTTGCTTGTAACATTCAAATAACTCTCGACTAATCTAAAGTGAATAAGCAAGAAATAAAGACATGACTTGATGCTTGATTTACACTTGACTTGAAACCTTGAATATGCTTGTTTACTTGATACATGATATGAAAACAAGACTAGATTAAATTGACATACTTGAATAAGCTACATGACTTGCTTTGAATCTTAATGAAGCTTGAAATGGAAGTAATCTTCTTGCTAGCATACCTTTCGAATGGGTTGGTAAACTTGATACTAAATTACATGTCTTTGTCATGACTAAATGTGTTTGAGAGTAGAATATAATATCCTAGAACCTTATTAACCTAACTAAAATGTGAATTGAACCTTTCCTAGTAGCCTATTCAAATCCTTTATAAGATTCCTTGTATAGAAAGTAACCTGACTGGATGAATCAAACATGTTAAATTCATGACTTGAATTGGTCTTAAAATGAGCTAAGACTTAATCTTGTTAGGAGTTCGAATGCCTACGTGTTCACATGATCTAAATGATAAATACAAGATAAAATAATTTGATTGATAAGTCATGTAACTACTTGAATCGTGATAATTACGAGATAAAATAACTTGGTTGTGAAGTAATGAGAATACATGATAAATGATAAGTGCGAGATGAAATGACTTAATTGCTAAGCCACATGGTTACTCGATATATGACAAGCATGAGAAGTAGTAATTTGTTAGTTAAACCATGTGAATTGGAATTTTTTGGAGACATGTAGATGCTATGTAATTTGAGTGTACGTGGTTTATATCTCGGACTGAGTACCTATTCATGACAATCAATGATTTGCATATAGTAGCAAAAAGGAAATTGATTAACTTACTTAGGAAAGTCGTACCTAATGTATTTTAAACTACCGAATGTAACGAAAGAAGTGGAGTCTACTTTATAGAGAATTCGAGTAATAAGAATCTTGATATTAACTTATATGACAAGTAAGATGAAACATGTGAATCTAACTATCTCACAAAAAGATGAATTATGATAAGTTGTTTAATTAATATGGAATTCAAATAATCAATAAGTATAACTTGATATGAACCTATAATCAATGTAAAGATCAAGCTGAGATATGCTTATTGACGAATAATAAGAATATTGTAAATCGAGATATTTAGAATATGTTTAGCTTGAAAGAAATGTCTAATCTTGACTAGATAAACAAGAAAATGAATCATGGCATAAAAATCGGTTTGAAGCTTGACATGGTACTTGAATGAATAATGGAAATGAAAAGCGCTTGAACCCGAATTAATATGATTGAACATGCTTCTTGTTATAACTCGATACAAGAATAAACTTGTAACGTAAGTAAGCTTCTTGAAGCTTGCTATTCGAATGATGTTAATAACTTGGTTTAATTGAATTGCTTGAGATTGTAAGCCTATGTGTATGTCAGATCTAGGAATACCCTAAACTTGTTTGTTATATAACTACCTTCTTGACTTGAACCCATGAAACTAAAAAGCTAAGATTCAACCTAACTTCTAAAAGCTTCAGATAAGTTACACTTGAAATAAAGACCCCTAAAACTTGATAACTTGCTAGTTCTAGATACTACCTCAATGAGTACATTTTTGTACTTATCACTCTCGTTTGCATTATTCTCAATCCTCAAGTTAGAGCCATCATGATCGGTACCTTAACCCTGAAGCCATCTTTCTTGAACCAGAAGCAAGACACAAGCAAAGCTAGAAGTATGAAATTTGTACTCTTTTTGTAATACTCCTAATTGGTGGCACCTAGATCCGTGATTAGAACATACTAGATCATGCATTTACTTGTTCGTAAATTTGTATATATAACTTGATCAAAAAGGGTTGTAATGATTTAATTTAGCCTAGATAATTGTTGGATTGAATTCATGGTATGCATGCTTGCCATATTTCGAACATGGTTATGATTCTTGGTGTGCTTGAATTAGTTTTAATCGAATTATGCATGAAAAGAAATCATTATATGATTAGTTTGTTTAATGACCTATTCGAATTAAATTATGGCCCGTGTATGCTCACTCTTGGCATGCGCATGATATATATATATATATGTTTGTTCGAATGAAATGCTAACTAAACTAGATTTGTAAGACCAACCATTGTTGTAACTTTCTTGTAATATGTAAAAGTTGTCATGATCCTCTCATACCTTGACTATATTCGAGTTGTGTAATGAACCTTGTGTATGGCTGCTTGCTCTAGTTCGAATAGTATGGTCTATTTAACTAGCTTTGGTTGCTATGTAATACTATGTTTGGATATTGCTTGATGCCCAAGTAATATGAATGATATAATCATGCCATGTGGAAATGGTGAAATTATTGCCTAGTTTATATGACCTAGATAAAATCAAAAATGCATGAGACGGAATTGACTTGAGGATGATCCTTGCTTGGTATCTGATTCGAATGCCATACTTGTTCAACTAGATATATAAAATTAATACTTGTATGCAACTTATGATGAAATCTCCTAAAGTGATAACCTACAAAAGGTCAAACACGATTCCATTCGAATGCCTTGCATGTATGGTTAGATGTGCTAACACTTCCTTCAATGGCAATTGGATGCCTAAGATCCTAAGTAGTAAACAATTGTGAATATAACTTACAAGTAAATTAACTAAGTGGTAATTTATAATCTATGTAAGGAAACCAAGTTTGCTAAATCGATTTGAAATCACTTAGAGTATGTTCAAAAGTCAACTTGTATATTGACTATATCTGCAACTCCATGGTTGATACTTGGAGGCTTAGCTTTGAATGTTGTAACCTATGATGATTTAGTAACTTGCTAGACAAGTAACTTGTCTATTAGAGACGAGTATGAAAAGAGAAAAAATTTAAATGGCTCGTAATTTCACATTTGCTTGCTTGTTTTCTTGTCTAACGCCCCCTCGCTCCTAACCTGGGTGAGGGGTGTTACAGCTCACCTAGATAAGCATACTTTAAGTGTTCTAGCAGTGGCTTAAGCTCCAACTATGGTGGTTTCTCAATTGATGGTTTAGGTTTCTTTATCTCACTGTTGGCTAACTCTAGTGGCTCAAAGTAACTCACATCTTCAGCTCCTAAGGCTGATTCCTCAGGTTCCTCAAATAGTTCATCTATGCCATCAAACATGCTGGCATCAAATTCTGCATCCTGGCACAACTGTGCCACATCAAAAGTATAGATAGACTCCATCATCTCCTCGGCTTGACATTCATCAGGTTCATCTACACATTTCAAATATTGAAACACGTTAAAAGTAACAAGTTGATCATTCATTCACATGGTTAGTTCCCCTTTATGAACATCAATAAGTGCCCTACTCGTGGCAAGAAATGATCTACCCAAAATAATTGGCACATTAGTATCAGCTTCATAACCTAAAATGACAAAATCAACTGGGAATATAAAGTTGTCTAACTTTACCAACACATCCTCAATCTTACCTTTGGGATGTGCATAAGATCGGTCTGTCAACTAAAGTGTCACTGTGGTAGGTCTTGCTTCTATGCCAAGTTTCTCAAAGACTGATAGTGGCATCAAATTGATGTTGGCTCCTAAATCACACAATGCCTTACCCATGAATTTATTTCCAATTGTGCAAGGGATAGTAAAACTCCCTGGATCTTTCAGCTTTGGTGGCAATCAGTTTAGGATCATGGTACTGCATCCCTCAATAAGAGCGACATTTTCAAATTCTCCAAACTTATCTTTTTGGACAAGATGTCCTTCATGAATTTTACATAGTTGGACATTTGCTCAAGGGCCTCTACCAATGGAATGTTAATTTGAAAATGTTTAAGCACTTTCAAAAAGTGCTTAAATTACTGGTCCTGCTTGTGCTTTTGAAGTCTTGCTGGAAATGGTGGTGGTGGATAACCATATGCTTGCGCTGCTAGCTTTTGCGAGGCAGTGTTGGCATTAGTTTTGGCATCAATATGTTGTTTGGCATCAGTCCTAGCATCAGGTCTGGCACTGGCATCACCAATGGCGTCATCTGTTTTAATTTCTTCTTTTTCTGCTTCCTTGGGCTTGTCAGCTAGCACATTTTGGTAATTAACTAGCTGCTTGGCAGCCATCTCTATCTCGCACTGCTTACCACTCTAAAGAGTTATGGCCTTGCAATGCTCATTATCGTTGTGCTGAGCATCTTTAGTGTCACTTGGCAAGGCTCTTTGGGGTCGATTGCTAAGTGCATAAGCAATCTGCCCAATCTGGACTTCCAAGTTCCTCATTGATGCTGCCAAACTCTAGACTGTGGCATCATTATTTTCTATGTATTCTGTAAGAGTGTCTCCTTGGTTAAGTCTTTGCCCTTGCTGAAAGTTTTTTTGAGCTTTCTGCGGCATGGCATTATTGTTCTGCCGCTGGACATTCTGGCGTTGGGCGTTATATTGATTACCTCCTTGATTTTCCCAAGCTAAGTTAGGGTGTTGTCTCGAACCTGGATTATAAGTGTTGGAGTTAGTATTATAATAACGAACAATATTGCCAACAAAATTTACCGACTAAGGGTTGGCAGGGCATTCATCCACATGGTGGTTCTCTTCATAAATAGTGCAGAATGGATCAAGTTCTTTGACTTTTTGGGCCTCATTGTTCTGTTGAAACATTCTTACCATGCTAATGAGGTTGGAAATTTCAGCATGAGTGGATGTAAGTTCATCAACCTTCAATTTGTCACCGGATTTAGTTCCGGTCCCAAGTCTAATAACAGGATACTTAAAGTCGTTGATCACGATCCTCTCAAGGATATCGGCAGCCTCTGTGTACCTCTTATCTAGCAATGAACCAGCTGTTGAAGAATCGACAATAATCCTTGTGTGTGCATTCAGTCCATTGTAGAAGGTTTGTATTTGGGAATCCATGCATTGGACACCTTTTTAACAGATCCTTAAATCTTTTTCCAAGTTTCATAGAGAGTTTCATCCTCAGCATGCTTGAATACAATGATCTCACCGCGCAGCTTGGCAGTGAGTGTTTGTAACACCCAAAACCCGACTTAACCGTAAACCGAGCTAGAAAGTGTTATGCAAACAAGCACAACCAATGTAATATCCCAAAATGTAGCCTAGAAGTATAATATATTTGATCATTACCTCAATTGCTATATAAAAGTTATCAATTAGAATAATTAAGTAACTCTAGGAGTAAATTGAATTGAAGAAGAAATGAAGAGCCAAAATAAAAGGGGCAGGGACGGAGCCATTAAGGCTTCGGGAGAGGCAATCCCCCCCCCCCCCCCCACCTCTGAAGAAAAATAATTCACCTTTGTTCTCCTATTTAAAATTTTCAAAAAATTAGTTTATTTATAAATTTGCCCCCCATTTTCAAATATTTATAATTTGCCTCCCTAATTTCAAATTTTGGCTCCATCCCGGAAAAGGGCCTAAACCGAACATCATGACAAAAGTAAAGTTTGCATGCAAAACAAGAATTATTTTGGAGGGTTTGTATATGTGTCATTTGCACAAGAAAGTGTGTGGGAGAAGGAGGGATTTTCGGTGGAAAATGATAAGCAATTAGCACCATCTTCTTCTTCCTTTAGCAACCGAAAACCATAGCTAGTGAGAGAGTGGAAGTTTGCTCAAATGAGCTGAAGATTCAAGCTTATTTGGATTCAATTTGAGTACTCATCGATTACTAGAGAAAGACGGTAAAGGTTTCTTCCTTTCTTTATATTTACAACCTGCCGAGATGTTAGTTAGGAATTTTTTTTGTGATATATGATTAGAATTGAGTGGAAGGGAATCAAGTTTATGTCATATACTTCTTGAGAAATTCGATTGTTAATTATGGTGAATTCATATGTTTTAAGAAATTGGATAACCTAGCCTAGATGCTAGATTTCTTGTTAAGGAACACTAGGTTCATTAAATTAGTTCAATGTTTGACCAGATTATTGCTTGATTGTGAAATTGATGTTGAATCTGGAATTTAATTCATGTACTTAGTGATTTCAATTATGGGCTGCTCTAGTGTAATTCGATAAGTAGATAAATTAGTGGGATATTTTGTAACCTTGTAGTCATGTTAAGAACAGAATTGAAGAGTTAAAAACATGGGAAGGGCTGGTTAAATGTGTAGGAAATGTCAATTTCCATAACATGACTGTTTTGGTATGAACATGAGAATATGTGACTGTTTTGTTAAAATACATGTGTTTTTGGACTGTTCTGAGTGATAAATAACGGTATATAAAAACAGGGCATAAAAAATGCAACTACATGAACTTAGGAGTTGTTTTGAACATGAATATGCGTACTTGTATATTTAAAGAGCATGTTTTCACGTTTACACAGTTTTGAGGACTGTTTTTGGGACTAATATTTGAATATATCGGACTGATTTACGAACTAAAATATAAATACTGTTCAATAAAATGTTTAAAGTCTGATAAGAAGAGATTAAGGACTGTTTTATAGTTAAGAGGGCTATTAAGGCAGCAAAATATACTGTTTATATATACATATGTGCGTGCGTGTGTGCGTGTGTGCGTGCGTATGTATTTGTATGTATGTATGATTGTATAAGTGCTTGGCTGCCCTGTTTTATGTTTACATAAAAATTTGAGTACACTTATGAAATTGGACAGTTCTGCATACATGAGAATGATTGAAAGCTGTTTTTGTACATGATTATGTGTTTCTAAGAGGTTAGGGGCTGTTTAGGTGAACATGATCATGTGTATAATTGTAAGGGTTGTTTGAGTACTTAACAATCTAGTGTACTGTTTTGTGTAATGATAAGTACATGCTAGACCGTTTTTAATGTAAACTTATGATCATTTGGAATCTAAACTGAAATGCATATATATATGCTTAAGTGTGAAATAGTTATTAATGAATTTTTATATTTACTTAGATATACCTACCATGATAAGGAAGAGGGTAATGACATGAAACTAGAAAGGAAAAGAATTTGAAAGTTTGAGAGGGTGTGTGGATTTGGGTATCTTGTAACTTCAAGATAAGAGGTGAGTGTAGTTTAAAGTCTCGGAATATAGTGAATCTATTCCGAGCAACTTCACTATTTTTATATTTGGTCTGGATATTTGCAAAGTTTATTGTATTTGTGTGGCAAAGCTTGGACACCAGGTGAGTACCTTTAAACAAGTACTCTATGATATGAAGTTGGTAGAGAGCCATATATAATTGATTATATTTGACCATACTATGAAATGCTTACTAGCTTGAAGGCTATATATATAACAAGTATGATATGCTATGGAATGCTTAATAGGTCGAAAGCTATGTATGATTAAATATGATTCGGTAAGAAAGGTTTGCTAGTTTGGAAGTTGCCTATGATGGAATGTGTTTGAATATGCTATGAGATGCTGTTAATTTGAAAGCTAAATAAGATCAAATATGGATGATATGCTTAATATACATGTACGAAAGTTTCGAGATTGGAAAATGTTTGTTATATTAAGAAATAAGTTGTGATCACGCCAAATCATATGTGAATTTAATGGTTTAAATACAAGAAAGTTATGAATCATGCAACATAAGTGATCCTGGCCATTGGGCCTTTCGATCAAGAAAATTGAAATGTGAAGTTCATATGTAATGATTATGCCTTATTTCCCCATATTGAGAAAGGGGTATTGAAGTGTTGATATGGTATTACAAAATGGAGCTATGTCACTTTAAGCTATTAAATATGATTAATGTAAAGCCTCGGTCTCGAGTCAGTCTTAGGAATAGTTAGGAATAGTTGGCATGCCATAGAGTCCCTAGAGCTCAGTGTCGGGGTGGACTACGGTCCGGGACAGTGGTCCCTATTTGGCAATAGTGGGAGGGAAGTGTTTGTGGTCACTTGGCGAAAGTAGGAAGGATTAACCGGTACTGCGAGTACCATATTATGGCGACAGTTGGTTGGGGATTCGTGTACCTAGGCTGAAGTTCGATTCTCAAGGCTATGTTGATAAGAAATTTATGAAAATTCTAACTAAATCAAGGAAGTGCTGGTATAACTTGCTTAACAAGTAATATGATTCAATCGAATCATAAATATTCACTTGAGGAAAGTTATGTTCGATTTATTTGCATGTATTCTTATATATGTTTTGGATGATTGTTGCCTGATTGTGTGATCGGACCTTGGGCATTTGATAAAGTTTAGACACTATATTTTCTACTAGTGAATCGAGGGACTTATTTGATGTATAGTGCTTGGTTCTTGAAATGATAAGTAAATCATGATATTCGCAAGTTAAATTGCCATCTTAGGTGGTAAGAATTCTATGAGATGATATATATCACAATTCATGTGATAAGTATACCGATCTTGAAACATTATGCTTAAAAACTTATACGACTAGTAACTTTTTACGAGATAATATATATATTCATTGATTCATGTGATAATGTGTGTGTTATTGTTATTGATAACAAGTAATTATGTAATCGGGATGCTATAATCGATAATGAAAGGAATAAATAAAAATAAGTTAGGATATGCTAAATTGGTAGCTTATATGATAAGAAATTTAGGTCCATGATATTCTATGTTAATAAGAAAGCAAGATCTTTTTTAAGCTTAAAGAAGAACGATTTGTGATAACTTGCTCAGTAAGAAGTGTATACCTAATGATGCTTGAATAGCCTTTTATTGTAAAAGACACATATCTAATGAAAGGTCGTAAGTTATTGAATTTGTGATTTGATAAATCATGAATTGTTGAATTACCTACTTTGAGTGATACCATTCGAATGGCTTACTACATACACACATATACATGCTTAAAGTCTTTTTTTGTGAGTTTGGACTTTATTTAAATGTCAAACAAGGATTACTTATTTCATGCTTACTGGTAAATTGTAAAGAAATGAGGCTATATTAGAAAAGTTGATTGATAAGTATCTCATTAGTATGATGCCATATTGGATAACTTGTATGATAAGAAACCATGACTGGATATGCTAAGAATGGTATTCTTAAAAGCATTTAGAAACATATGATTGTGGTATGATAAGTCTGACATCCTGTTTGCTTAGTGGTCTATATTATTGGAATAACATGTTTGATTCCCTCCATGTCATACGGTTTAATAAAGAAAAGATAATGATACATGCTTATTTCCAAAGTATAGGATAAGTGATATGTTGGTATTTTTAACCTGCTAATCTTTTGGGTGATGTTATGCACTTGGTTCGAATGATTAATCTAAAGGAGCAGTCCAGTAACTCTTAAATAGGATCGGTGTGTTCGCTATCTTAAAATAAGTATATCGTGCATTTGGAAAGTTAAGTTTAATAACATAAAAGATTAAGGGAATACACGCTTATGACATGATTGTTAACTCTTATGTTAAATAGTAGATATTAGTGAGAGGCTATGTGTAAGAAACTAGTGAAACTTAAGCTAAACTTCAATAACACCTTAATAACTTATAATAAACAACCGGTTTTAATAAGAAATTGGTAACCACGAATCGGAGTATGGAATGTTACCATGCTTGAAGCTTGTATGTTATAAAAGTTTGCTCATGATCAAGTTGGTCATTTACAGGTTAAATAAACTTTGAGTTAATGTTACGTTGAACCCTATGAATAGGATAAAAACGTATGACCTTGAATTTATCGCTTACCTATTTGAATGGGTCCGAAGGAAATGTAGGATATTAAATAAGAGTTTGAGTCATACATTAGTGACTCTTACTAAGGTAATTGTCACGGGGCTAGAGTCTGAATAACTATCCGTGTGACCTTAGTCGTCGATTTTAGTCGAGGACTAAGTCAGCCTTTACAATCATTAAGCAAAAGTGCTTAGAATAGTGGAAGCTCGATGGAAATGTGAGAAAATGGCTAGGCAAAGTAAGAAGGAAAAGACAAGATGAAGAGAAAAGCTAAACTCTTACTCAATACTTAAGAACTCAAAGAATGGAAGATGATTTGCAATGGTGAGGGAAGGCCTCTATTTATAGGCTTGGCCCTCTCGATCTAACGGTCTAAAACGATTCAATCCAAGGGCTATGGATTGATCCTCAAGAATATTCTCTTCTAACTATGGCAAGAATATCACTCAAATACATTGTTGCCTAGAATACAAGGCTATGACATCATGAATGGAGTGGCAAAGGATATTTCCCCAAACATGGCTCCATGGATGATATCATTCCATGTGTGTTGGTCAAAAGATGACAACTCACAATTGGTCTTGGTTTCTTGGGCGGATTGGGCATTGATAGGCTTGGTTTGCTCGTCCAAAACCCCCCTCGATGGCATGCTCGATGCTGAATCGGGCCCTATGGATGTGGGCAACTCGGATGGGGCGTGTCTCGGCCTCTTGGGCTGCACGTCGGGTGCTGACTCGGGCCTTAGGTAGGTGGGCAGCTCGAATGCGGTGTGTCTCAGCCCCTTGGTGTACACGTCGGGTGCTGACTCGGGCTCCATGGCTTGGGCGACATGGAGGGTGCTCGGAGGGGCCCCCTTGGGCGCGTGTAAGGTGCTCCCTCGGGTCCCTCTCTTTCGGGCAGCACATGGGGTGCTTGTCTTGGGGTGCGCGTAGCGTGTGCTAGCTCGGCTCCTTCGATTGTGGACGCCCCATAGGGTGCTGGTCATGGCCCCATGGTGTGCGACGGTGATGTAGACTCGGGTCCCTCGGTCAGATGAAGCACATGGTGTGCTAGGGATAGCCCCTTGGTGTGCGGCTTGCTCGGTCATGAAGTGGCGGGTTGTGACATTCTTCCCCACTCAATCTAGCGACGCCCTCATCGCTAGGCGAAGTTGAGTCTCGACAGTCTCATCCTCGGATTGTCTCGGCTCCTTGGCAAGACTTTAGTTGTACTCGGCTTTGGCAATCGTCCAAAATTCAAGGCCTTCGTGCCTTGATGCTCACTTGCTCTCGATGGTTGGTTCCTTCTCATCGTATGAGACCTCCACTCCTTGTGGTGTTGGGCTTCGCTCGCCCCACTCTTGGCCATCGACATTCTCTTCCAACGGCTTGGACATGTCGGTGCGGTCTACATGTGCTCTTGGTGGCAACTCCACCTTGTAGGCCTCCTCGCCTACTTGCTCCATGGCTTAACTCGGTCCCTCACTTGGCCTCGCAAGTAACCTGTGGACGGAACCACAATAAGTTAGACCCAATTCTTCAAATTTTGGATCACTTACCTCAGACACAATGTCCTCGTCGGATTGCTCCACTATGTCTTGTCGATACTCAAGACAAGTGATGATAGGAGGGTCGTGGGATTGGCCCCCTTTGGTGCTCTCTAGCACTTCTCCCTCGGCTTGGTAGATTTTTGGAGACTGTAAAGTGTCCAAAAGTCCTATATTTCATGCACATGTCAACTCTTATTATTACTGTTTTTAAGCACATTTTAGGCATAAGTAGGTTCATGCATAACATTTTACAGTGTTTTATTGTTCTGCCTTGCTTCTATGAATTATCATTTATTTGGTGAACAAGAGATATTGTTCTAGTGTATTCTTGTATGTAGGTACTAACTCCTGAAAGAGGGAACCGAGGAGCTAAAGGCGCAAGGCTGAGGAAGCATACCTAGGAGTTGTACTGAAGTAGCTCCAGCAGAAGACAGTTGCAGCCGAGTACCTGCCGAGTAGAGTTGTTGCTGACCCTGCTACCCACGGTAGCTGACTATAGAAGTTGGAAGAACCGGAGCGCGATCTGTAGAGCTAAAATCCCTTAATCTATCATCGGTGTTCATTTAATTTTCTAACGTCTCTAGCAGCGGCCAGTGCTGCCGAAGCGAAATTCTCAAGCTTACTTGCGGTCTAAGGCAAACAAGATAGAGTCCATATTCCATGCAAAGAAGTCGGCATTTAAAGCCATATTAAAGATGAGAAGCTATTTTCGAGGACTTCTACTTTAAGGAGGACTTAACCTAGTCTTGAGTATATAAATACCCATTGCACTCCTAGTTTAAATCATCCTAGGTTTTATATAGACTTTTCTTGTGTTCTTTACTGTCGTCATGTTCTAAACTCCATTTGGGTTAGGGTTATGTTGTAATTAGTGTGAAACGGTTGTTTTAGGTTTTGAGTTATTTTTTAATAAAATATTTCGAGTTTACTTAATCCATTGTTCTTCATTCTTTCAATCATTCTATACCAGTCGTTTGAGAGAATCCATTTGTCGGCCACGAAAGTGCAAGGCTCACGAAAGGGTTAAGTACGGTCACAAACATGCTGAGGCGTGACTAACTTGGTTCCACACCAGTCCACAAGTTTCATCGGCTAAAAGGTATTACCAACTGAGATGACTAGCTTGTGTTAGGTTGACGCTGAGATTGTTAGGTATTGCCTACGTCACGTTAGCTCTCGAGCATCCTAACCTAGAAATAGGAGGGATCACTATCAACTATCCTGCCGAACTTGGAGTATCTGGCAGACTTGCCGCTAGGACTTCCTTCCATACCACCTGTCGAGACAGTACACCCCTGTAGTGGCAGGGACCTGCTGCGACCGCGTGACAAAGTCGTAGTTTGCCGCCCGCCATATCGTGGCAGCACAAAATAACTCATAACTTTTACAACGCAGTTTTCACATTAAGTGGCAGCATAACCCTGCCTGCTCTATCAACCTGATCTCGTTCTTTATTACTTGTGTTTTTATTTACTTTTCTATCTCAACCAATCATTCACTTGTGCTTTTATTTTACTATTCTGCAGGAACTACGAAACGAGACAAGATGTCCAATCTTCATGGGATTCGACATCTTTTAAACTATAACTTGGCAGGAGTGTGCACTTGCGCTCTCACAAAAAGGGAACACCTACACACCCTACAGGTTTCTGGCGCCGTTGCCGGGGATTGGTAACAGCGAATTTCGTTTTTCAATTTCTGCACCTTTTATTTACTCTTTATTTTATTTTTATTTTTAATCAAAAAAATATAAATTTTTTTACCGTGTCCTTTGCAAGTGCATGACCAGGGCCAACCTTAAGGGAAATCTTATCATTTACGACGATCTCGAGTGCGAAACGAGAATGATTAAAAGGGAGCTAAGGGAAATTCTAAATACCAGAGGAGATAAGGGCAAAGCAAGAGAAGAAACCATGGTAAACAAGGACCCCCCCCCCAAATGATTCCATGAATGGCAAATGAGGGCAGCTTGATTTGCCGCCCAAAGGACCACAAGAACAACAGAGGTAGGACCCCCTTGATCTTCTCAGGCCGCAACAGGTGCGGACAACTAGAGATTACCTAGAACATGACTTCTAAAGGTTCGAGTCAATAGTGACAGGACTGGAGATAGGGACAAACCATTTTGTGCTAAAGCATATCATGTTCAACATGCTAAATACACTAGAGCACTTCGGAGGGACTGCCACAGAAGATGCTCGACAGCATCTACAAGGATTCCTGGACATTTTCCGAGCATTCAAGATACATGGGGTTCACCAGGACGTACTACAGCTAAGGTTATTTTCCTATTCACTGAGGGATAGGGCTAAACAATGGTTGAATAACCAGTCATCCATATCTTTTAATACATGGACGGAGCTCTGCAAAGACTTTCTAGACCGTTTCAGCCCGTCCAATGTCATTGATAGGTTGTGGAATGAGATCACAACTTTCAGACAAGGAGATGGAGAGCCGATGACCGAGGCATGGGAGCGGGATCAACAAATGTTGAATAATTGTTCGTTTCACGATCTACCGGCTTGGACTCAGGTATATATATTTTACAATGGGGTTAACTACCCAACGCGAATGATGATAGATGCCTCAGTCAACGGGATCATCCTAGATAGACCTTCAGAGGAAGCACTGTAGATGCTGAACATAGCCGCTAAAAATGATTACAAGTACCCGACAGCCCGCCGAGGTGGAACAAGGCGGCCAGCAGCAACAAATGAGGAAGAAGCCTTAGATTCTGTAAATTCCCGCCTCGACACTCTGACAGAGCTGGTGATGAAGATGGTACAATCCCCTGGGAAGGTCCATGAAGTAAAAGCTGTTGAGCCATTCTGTGGCGAATGTGGGGGCAACCATGATTCTTCTTACTGCACTGCATCTGCAAACTATATGGGAGGTTACGAGAGGAATAGCAAGCCCGCCCATAACATCTATAATCCTAGCTGGAGAACCATCCCAACTTCTCCTGGAGCAACCCAAAGACAGTTGCCAACTCACAACAGCTCCATAGAGGCTACCAGCAGAATCAGTCCCGACAGCAGGAATTTATTGCTACTCTGTAAACTTTTATGAAGCAAACTGGTGAATTTATTGCTCATACAAATAAATTTATGGAAAAAATTGTCTTTTATGAACAGGACGAAGATGGAGATGAACAACCAAGAGGCTTCCATAAGAACCTGGAGACCCAATTTGGACAGTTCACTGAAATCTACAACAGCCGAACTATGGGTGCATCATCTAGCAGCTTGCAAGCAGTCGCCAAACCCACTTATGAGCATTGCAAGGTTATATCAACAAGAAGTGGGAAGCAATTAGATAAACCTAGGATGGTAGAATAGCCAGAAGTGCCACCGGACTAGACAAGCAAGCCCGCCACAGCAGCAACAACAACACTAGTCGCCCTAGCAGTAGAACATGACAGCGGCTCTGAAGATGATGGTCCTCCCCAGACTAAGCCCCCAACAAGGAGCACATAGAGGACATCCGTCTACTAACACTGTTTCCCCAAAAGCTCAAGCAACTGCCACAAGAGCATCAGTTCAGAAAGTTCCTAGATATTATGAAACATGTGCATATCAATATACCTCTGATAGAAGCCATACAAAGTATGCCAAACTATGTCAAACATCTCAGAGACATGGTTTTTAAGAAGAAGGGGATAGGGGAATTCGAAACAGTGGCTGTCACTGAAGAGTGTATGGCTCTGTTGCATAACAAGCTGTCGCCCAAGAAGAAAGATCCGGGCAGCTTTGTTATACCATGTAGGCTAGGCAGCACGCACGAGACTACAGCCCTGTGTGACTTGGGAGCCAGCATCAACCTGATGCCAAAAGTTGTCTTCGACAAATTAGGTATTGGGCCTGCCAAACCGACCTTTGTAATGCTTAAACTTGCTGATCACCCATTTGTGCAACCGGAGGGAAAGATCGAAGATATCCTGGTAAAGGTGGGCAACCTGATTCTCCCTGTCGACTTCCTCATATTAGATTGTGAGGCCGACGAGAAAGTTCATATCATCCTTGGGCGACCTTTCTTGGCCACGGGCAGAATGCTTATAGATGTGGAACTTAGTGAGCTGACAATAAGGGTAGAGGACCAGAGCATAAGGATGAATGTGCTACAACCCTCAGAGGAAGGAAAGAAAAGCCTAGATGCAAGAGCTGCCAAGATCAGTGTAGCAACAGGCCAGGGCGGCTGTTGTTGCGACATGCTTAGGGGCAGACTTAAGGACCCCATAACACAACATCTAAAAGAACAGGAGGGCCCCCCAAGAGGGAAGAAAAAGCGAAACCACCTCAGGAAGTAGTTATGTCTAGGAGATGCACCAAAATGCACTCCCAATATAACTTAAATTTTTATTTTATTTTATGCATTAGGATTAGAATTTATGTTATTTTAGGATTAGATTAATTTTCAGAATATTTTTTTTCAAAATTTTTTTTATTTTAGGTTTAAGAATAAAAAGAGTAGGATTAGGAAGGAGACCCAGCAAGAAGGCCGCCCACCATTCTGCCGAGACAGCCGCCAGCGCAGCAACACATAACGGCTAGTTGACCTTCAACAGCTAGCTGCCAACAGCTCCAAAATTAACGGGCAGAAAATCCATAACGTGCGCTAGAAAATCGAACCGTTCAGCATTTAATGCCTCCCCGACACTTCAAGACAGCTCCTATATATACACCTCTCACTCACTTCATTTTACTTTACTCTCATCTTTTTGTTGTCTTCTATATTATTCCCCTACTCTCTCCCAACTTTTATTTCTAGTTTCAGTTGAGTATAACCATTCACATGGCCTCAACATCAACCCAAAAATCAATCTATAAGAGGTTTTGCTTCAAGGAGGACGAGGAGAGACAGAGAGAAATTCTCCAAGCAAGCAGTATTAGAGGAACAAGGCTTCCATTACACACGGAAAACGGGAGACCGTGGTTTAGAGCCCGCCTTGTTCCGAACCATCCACTACAAGGGATGGGAGATGTTCGCTCAGTAGCCTGAGATATCAAACATCACTATTGTTAGAGAATTTTACTCCCATCATCTCTGCCCGGAGAAGCCATTCATCTACATCAGCGGGGAGTCGGTCAAACTCAATGCCGTTGTCATCAACAGCTACTACGACCTCGATGTGAATGACAACCCTCACGAGGATTGGGGCAGCCACTGACGGTTGTCAATTGTGAGGAAATCTACGCCAAACTCTGTAAGCCCAACACACCATGGCTGGGGGGCAAACATGTGGGATCTGTCCAGCGCCGCCACCTGCTGCCTGAAGCTATGTTATGGAACACATTTGTAAAAAGGCGTCTGCTGCCCACATCCTACAATTCAACAGTTGACCGGCCGTGCCTCGCCTTAATTCACAGTATCCTGATGAACCGGCCGATCAACGTAGGGGAAATTATCTGCACAGAAATCTGCAACTTCTTCAAGAAGAAGAAGGGCAGGATGTACTTTCCATCTCTCATCATAGGTCTCTACACCAACTTTGGAGTCCCGGCAGAGCCCACATATGAGCTTAAAACTGCCAAAGAGGGCAGGACCAAAAAGGTCCGCATTCAGATGATGAAGGATGTGGAAAAAGAGCCAGTAACATCGAGCCATCCTTCCGCCACATAGTTCAAAACTCCAGCCGCCCCCGGTAGTACTAACGCTACACCAGACAAAGAAGTCCTCTCGCTGCTGCACACACTTCTAAAAAGGACAAAACGGATAGAGCAACAACAGTTAGCCTTCATGAACTATGTGGGGGAGGCCCAAGAAGCCCTTGTGATTTATTTTCTGCAGAAATTTCCCAGTGATGTACCCACCATGCCGCCCTATCCTGAGAAGCTTGTAGCAACAGTCCGAGCACAAAGAACTCCACCAAACGCCGTTGCCCGCCAAACTGATCGTCGGGTGCCCTCTCCTACGCATTCTCCAATCTACTCAGCCGCCACCCCATCCAACACAGTGGCAGACTCCCCTTAGAGGCACCAGCAGAATCTCTCTCTTGCCTGCAAAGCAAACATAGTGGCAGACACCTTCTCATCAGAAGAGATCAAGTAGCCACCACAGGAGCCAGAAATAACAGTGGTTGTAGCAACAATAGCCATCCAAATGGCATTCATCCCTCCGGCTGCACCCACGGAAGAAGGAACCAGAAAGATGAAGCGGCACATAATAGCCGAAGAACCTGTGGACCTTGAGATCGAGTCAGAAGAGAGCGATGCATCTCCTGCCATTCCTACTGCCGAACCTCAAGAAGAGCCACAGCATACGCCGAAGAGAGTACAATCGTCGTGGAAGGCAAAAAAACTCACCTGCTAGAACCGCCGCCAAGGCATCTGCCGGCCACTGTTTCGTCATCCACACTTTTTCCTCCTCCTCAGCTAATAAGAATCCAGCCTCCTCCCATCCCTCAGCAAACTTTTAGTTTATTTTCTTTTCCTTTCTTTTATTTTTATTTTCGTTTATTTTTCTCTTAAACTTGTAATTTTCTTGTAGTTTGTATTTTTTTTCTATTTTGTACATTATGGGCAATGCCCGTTTCGAGTTTGGGGGATAGCTCTCACATCATTTTTTAAGTATCTTTAATTGCATATAGATTGCATTGTACTTGCCTTAGTAATAATCGGAAAAGAAAAATTTGTACATTTAAGATATATAAATCATATTATTGATATTGATTTTTTTGTTAGATAATGATGATGACATTATAGTCATTATGAATTATGTTTTACGAAAAAAAGATGTTGAATGTAATTAAAAAATGTTGAATATAGAGATTGCTTCAAATTTGTTTAACATAACTTAAAATATATTTGTGTTGTTTATAGAAATTCAAAGTAAAACTACCATGCCAACTATTTTATTAATAACTTGAAATATTAAAAAGATTAACTTTTGTGACATTGCTAATGAATTTAAAATAATTTTAAATTCAATGATTAAAATAGAAATACACTAAAAAAGTACTGTGTAAACTAAATATCGATAATGACATATATATTGATTTCTTGATGGTTTTTTGTAGTAAAATTGAACTGAAATTTGATTTGTATTCTATATGTAACGGGCCTTTTATTTATTTAACTTTAAAGTTTGAAATATGCCCATAAAGATCATTATCAGTTTACAAATTAAACCCAATCTTAATTTAGTCTATTTGCAACTATTATTTGTCCAACAAGACAAATTCCTTTTGTGCTTCATTTTTAACAGGTTAGCTACGAAGATTCGATCGAGTCGAATAAATTTCTGTTGAAATAATCGAGTTGACGAGTTAAGTCATGTCGAGTTGTTTTAGAATCGATTTAAATTTAATTATAAATGTTTATGATGTTATAGTACTAATTGAATTCGATTTAAACAACTTTCTATTACTATATAGAATATACACATATGTAACATATATCAAGCAAAATTGAGATACTTAAAGCACAGCCTGGATTATGTTTCCATCTTTCGGTGTTTTTCGAAACGACATGCAGCCGGTTACCATAGATTTTCTGGCTTTGCATTCAGCATGGCTTCGGTCGATGGTTGTTTGCTCTGCTTCTGTGTTGTCTTGGTCTTTTAAGGTTTTTTGTATTCTTTCCTTTGTTCACACATCTCCGGAGATGAACTTAGAAGAACCGTTTGAAATTCTTATATGATTTAGAAATTTTTAAAATTTTTCATATAATTTTAATTAAAATTTTATTCTCGCTCTCTTAAAATTTTATAAATTCGCCCATGAAGTTATGTCTCGGTACCCGCACATCTCAATTAATAACAGTCTCCGCCTCTTTTCTTTTTACAATCCAACCTTAGAGCATTACAAGTTCAGTCTTTCTCCCTCTTTTTCAAGCAAACAATGAGACCAGAGCCTCTGGTTCATGTGTTCCTTGTTTCATTTCCAGGCCATGGCCATGTAAATCCGCTTCTAAGACTCGGCAAGCGCCTTGCCTCCAAGGGTTTGCTTGTCACACTCTCAACACCCAAATTCTTCGGTGAACAGATGGCTAAATCCGACAACCTCGACACGGACAAGCCTATCCCAGTCGGCGATGGCTTTGTTCGATTCGAATTCTTCCACGATGGTTGGGAGAACGATGACCCCAGACGCGGAATCTTCGACCAATACATGCATCAACTGGAACTTGTAGGAAAACAAGAGGTTACCGCCATGGTCAAGAAATACGCCGAGCAAAACCGCCCGGTAGCTTGCTTAATCAACAACTCATTTATTACTTGGGGATCTGATCTTGCTGAAAGTCTTGGCATCCCTTCTGTCGTGCTTTGGGTGCAATCCTGTGCTTGTTTCGCCACATATTATCATTACCATCACGGGTCAGTGCCGTTTCCTAGTGAAAGTGAGCCGGAAATTGATGTTCAGTTGCCATCCATGCCGGTTCTCAAACACCACGAGCTCCCTAGCTGCTTACATCCTTCGACTGTTCACTCTTTCTTGAGGACGCTCATTCTTGGTCAGTTCAAGAAACTTGGTAAGCCTTTTTGTGTACTGATGGACACTTTTGAAGAACTCGAGCCTGAAATCGTTGAATATATGTCCAAGTTTTGCCTTATAAAGACCGTCGGTCCATTGTTCAAGTACCCTGAAGTAACAATCGACACGAAAGCCGACGATTGCATCGAGTGGCTCGACTCGAAACCAGCCTCATCCGTGATGTATATCTCGTTTGGAACCGTAGTTTACTTGAAACAGGAACAGGTTGATGAAATAGCTCACGCGTTGTTAGCCGCGGGTATCTCGTTCTTGTGGGTGATGAAACCGCCTTCTAAATGGTCAGGCCTTGGACTCCATACTTTGCCCCGAGGTTTCGTGGAGAAAGTAGGTGAAAATGGGAAGATCGTGCAATGGAGTCCACAGGAGAAAGTGCTAACTCACCCTTCGGTCTCCTGTTTCGTGTCGCATTGCGGTTGGAACTCGACGATTGAGGCACTTTCATGTGGCGTGCCGATCGTTGCGTTTCCTCAATGGGGTGATCAGGTGACGAATGCTGTTTACTTGGTTGATGTGTTCAAGACCGGGGTGAGACTTTGCTGTGGAGAGGCGGAGAACAGGATCATTCCCAAGGAGGAGGTGGAGAAATGCTTCCGGGAAGCAACTATGGGGCCCAAGGCATCGGAGTTGAAGAGCAACGCCTTGAAGTGGAAGGCGGCGGCGGAGGCAGCCGTGGTTGATGGCGGTTCCTCTGATACGAACATACAAGCCTTCATTGATGTGGTGAAAAGGAGAGGCACGGGCAGTCGAGCACGACAACTAACCATCCCGATTTGATCAATTCTTCGAACTTGTAAGCTTTAGGCATTTCCAATTCCAATGCAAACCCAAAAACTCGATTTGAATAAATTAATTGTAGAATTAGAGGAGTAATCACGACACCAGCATTAGTATTACAGATGTAATGATAACTTATCACTCGGCCTGAGAGCTGAGACATGGTAAACTGCATGTCCATAACGTGGCAAACTAATCCCATGTAGGTTGACAAGCGTCTAGCATGCTACATTCTTTTTCAAAATCGTCTTTATTGGATTTTATATTTAAGATTAAAGTTAATGGTTTGGGCTTAAAATTAGAGTCTAAAACAGTATGTACATGGTGTATTTTAAGAATTTAAGATTTAAGCTTTCGTTTGTCGTTGAAGTCCCCAACCTAGATTTAAAGGCAAACGAGCGTTTCTCAAAAACTAAAAAAATAGCTGCCGCGAAACGAGCATTTGAGCGTGTAAATAAGTTGGTAAAAGAGCGTTTGGAGCTAAACTGGTGAGTGTTTGGGGTTGCTGTTGCTGATGAATGGTCGTTGGCCACCGCAACTGTAACCAAAAATAAAACCTTAAGATTTAGAATTTAAAAGTTAAAATTTTAATGTTAAGACATAAGAAAAAACACAAAAAAAACATAAAATTTTTGTTCGTATATCTCAGTCCTATTTATTTTATGAGTATATAAGAAGAAAAATTTCCAGCCAATGGAGCAAATTGTAAACTAGAGAACTTATGATTCCCAAGATAAGAACTTGACATCTAACGACGAACAAGGATTTTTTTTTTTACATGCAAAAGAGTAGGGGTAGAAATTATCGGGTACTTAGAAAAATTGAATATCCGATTCATACGGGTATTTTAATTTTCAGCTCGTGTCTCGGCCTATCTCATTCGGGTACCCAAAACACCCGGATACTCGTTTTTTTTATTTTTTAATTCTAAAATTAAAAAAATGACATATTAAACACAAAAATATTTTAAAAAATTTATACTTAAAACTTAAAAGTATATAATACAAACATAAAAAGAATTTAGGGATTTAAATTTATTTTTAGAGTAAAAATATTAAGAAACTTAAAATAAAAATATAATTGAAAATATAAAAAATATTACCGGGTCAGGTCGGGTACCCAATAACTTAAAAATCTTTGCCCGTGTCCCGGAAAAATTCTCGGGTCGGGTAATTTTTTAGAGAATTACCCGGTATTTTTAAGTTCGGGTCATCGGGTCGGGTCAACCAGGTTGGGTATTTTTGCTCACCCCTACAAAAGACACGTCTATCTTAAGTGTGTTTATCGAGCGAGTCGGTCGTGAGTTGAGTAGTGTTCGACTCGTGCTCGTTAAAAAAATCTCGTTGATCGACTTAACTCATTGCTCGTTAAGCTCACCAAAATTTTTACCTTGACCCTGTTTGGCAATTAGCAGATAGCTGATAGCGGATAGCGGATTACATTAGCTGATAGTTGATTGCATTAGCTGGTTTGTCTAGCTGATTGTATAAAGTGTTTAGTAAAATTAACTGATAGTTGATAGTAGTTAGATTATTTAAACAAGTAAAATGACATACAAGGAAGTGATTATATTCAATACTTGTTTGAATAATTTATTAGTTATCAATATTTTGTATCTAATTAATATTAATTAGATCTATAAAATTATTTTTAATATAACTTTTCTAAATATATTCAAATGATTTATATATTAATTTATTATTTATATAATTATTTTAATATAATTTGATTAATTAATAAATTTAAATACGCATATAAATATATGATAATAATAAAAAATAAATAGAATTAGCTTATAAATAGGGTGAGAAAATATTTAATTTAAGTTATTTTGAGATTTTTGATAACTGATAAGGGTAAAAGAGTCTTTACAACTCTAATATCAAATCTCTAATCTCAGAAAGCTCATATTATGAGCTTTTTCAAAATTAGCGATTTCACCCCAGTCCATTCTTTCAATCTGTTGTTCACCAAACAACAATATTAGAATATTTGATTGGTCAAACCTTTAATTATGCCTCAAACCTCTAATTTTTGCCCACACCTCTATTTACCAAACAAAGCCCTTGTTTTTTTTAAACATAGGTAAAATCTAGTGATACTAATCTACTATTATATCTTAATATAAACACACAAATTCAGAAG
The DNA here is from genome assembly GCA_958450335.1 of Hibiscus tridactylites. NCBI lineage: Eukaryota > Viridiplantae > Streptophyta > Magnoliopsida > Malvales > Malvaceae > Hibiscus > Hibiscus tridactylites. The sequence goes on from OY288276.1 coordinate 76,482,970, forward strand.
AAGAAGAAAAAACGCGAGGTCCGAGAAGATAAATAAATGAACATGTCATGACCGAGTTAGAGATGAAGTTGATATTCGAGTGTGAGACTCATTTTAATTTCTCAACAATCTTTGATGAACAACAAAGAAGAGAACATCTTAGGAATTTCAGAGTTTTAATTTTTAATCGTATTTTTTTATATAAAAAGTTAAAATTGAATTTTTTTTCCTTTTTTACTTTTATAGATATAGTACTAATAAAAGAAAAAAGAAATACTTTAATATAAGAAGAAGAAAAAGGTCATTATTATAATTTAATTTTTTATCAATACAAATTAACCTTTTTTAAACTCGGGAAATACAAAACTTTTTTAAAAATTTGAAACCAAAGTTTTATGGGTAAATACCTAGCAATTCACTAAACTTTTCTAGAGTTTTCAACTAGTATTTAAACTTCCGGAAACAAAATTTTTAAGGTAGCCACCAAAAACTCATAAAAGAATTTAAAAAAAATTAACGAGCCGCTCACAAACTTATCGAGTCGAGTTGAGCCTTGCTCGACTTGACTCGTTAAGATCTCGAGTCGAGTCAACTCGAATCGAGCGTTAATTTAATCAAATTAAATTCGAATTGTTTACGAACTGCTCAACTCAATAAACAGCACTAATATATGTCAAAACATCCGCAAAACGTACCAATGCTTTTGTTATCGAGTCGTGAAATATTAAAAACTAGAGCGTGAAAGAGATATCAAGGCCAAAAAAAAATCTTAGATCTCTCTGTTTTGAAATTTAGCAAGAAAATCCCTTTAAATAACTCAGCAATTTCATATTTTTGATAATTTTTTTATAATTTTCGTTCACATAATACCCTTTATGTTCTATTGAATGTGTCTTGTTATTGTATCTAACACTTGTTGAATGCACTTTTTATCTTTAAAATATGACCTATGTTTTAAATTAATTTTAAACCTTAAAACCTTATAGTTGAGTAATAGAATTATCAATGTCGTATCAAGGCTTTTTTGTCAATAAAATTATTAGTTTAGACATTAATTGTTAATTCAAATATAACGTTAAATGTATTTAAAATATGTGAATAAAATATTAAATTTTTATGTATCAGTCGTATGAAGAGATTGGTTAGATCTAGCATATTAAAATATGCTGGTGAGGGTAACGCCGGTGAAAGGTTGGTTGGCCGGTGAAGGTAACGCCGAGGAATGGGTGGATGGGCGATGAGGGTAACGCCGACGAAGGGGTGGGTGGCCGATAAGGATAACGTCGGCGAAAGGGTGGGTGGCCGAGTGAGGGTGAAAGTGGTTTGGGTGTTGGGGGATTTGAGGTTTTTATTTTATAAATTAATTTTTATATTTAATAATAATAATATATGCCAAGCCATACCAGAATATTAATAAAATAATTTAAAGCGATTAAATTAGGTCAAAAAAATAAAGTTTCGTGATTAAATTGATCGTTTTGAAAGTTTAGCGACCAAAATAAGTATGAGAGCAAAATTGAGTGATGATTTAAGTATTTTGCCATTTTTATATGAAAACTGAAGATTTTTTTTCATTTCCTACTTGTATAAAGTAATAATAAAAGAAGAAAAAAATTAATTAAAAAAAACCAATTATTATAATCTATTTTTTTTATAGGAAATGTAAATGTTTTGAAAATTTGAAACTGAATATTGTATGGGTAAATTACTTTGCAAGTCACTGAACTTTTATAAACTTTTCAACTAGCATTTAAACTTCTTGGAAAATAATTTTTTACAGTAGCCATCAAAAAATCATAAAAGAATTATAAAAAACAACTAGTTGCTCGCGAATTTATTGATTCGAGTTGGGCCTTGACTCGCTAAGATTTCGAGTTGAGCTCGAATTTAAATCGAGTCAAGCGATGATTGAGTTTTGATCGAGTTTTACTTGAGTTGTTTGGAAGTTGTTCGACTCAATTAACACCCATAATCATTCTTTTACGGATTTGACTTTTGAATACTATTTTATAATTTATTTTGAGTTATAATTTTATTTATATATTTAGAGTTAATTACATTTACATTTTCGGGCTATTAATAAGATTATATTTTCATTATTAAATGTTAAAAAAATTATATTTTCATCTCTGAACCGAGTTTTTACATCATTTAAACTATTGGAAAAAATATTAAGAGAAAAATATGAGTTCAAATTTTATATTTTGGGTCGAGTTTAATTTATGTCGAGACTGATTTAACTTGGATTTAAATGTTTTGTACAATAAGACCAGAACCACAAGTTCATGAGTTTTTGGTTTCATTTTCCGACCGGGGCCATGTAAATCCTCTTTGGCAAGCGCCTTGCCTCCAAGGGTTTGCTTGTCACACTGTCTACACCTATGGCCGGAGCCACCCATACTAATTGGTGGTCAGATGACACCTCCAAATTTTTTTATATATAAACTTTTTAATAAAAAATAAATAAATGATGCCATTTATAAATGATTGACACCCTTTAAATACAGTTCAATACAACCATTCTTGAAATATGATCGAGGTGGTGCTGGATTCAAGCCTAACTCACATCAAAAGATGAAACAAATTTTGAGAAAGAGAGCACAGAGAAGAGCCAGACTGATTGGCTAAAGCATTAAACGGGAATTGATGGTGTTTCCTCGTATTTCTGAAATCTTTGTGTCTAGGGGGCACATTCATTCTAGGAAGGAAAAAGAGATCTTAGTAGTACCACATGAGAAATTTACAGAGCTGAGTATAAATGCTATTGGGGAAGAGGAACAAATTGTAGAAAATCGGTCAAAGATTTACCCGTATCCATCGGGTTGTGTCTTGAATAATTGGACCGCTGTTGAACTTCCTATTTTTTTAAATCTTTATCAGAGTAATGCTCGAAACTTACCTCACTGCTTGAGCTCAAAAACTGTAGGGATTTATTGTAAGGACCCCATTTAGGCATTAGGTTATCAATTTAATAAATGAATGCATTTTCCCTTTCAATATGGTCTCGTTGTTTGTTCATTTTTCCATTTTTTTCACTCTATTCTCATTCGTTAAACATTCTACACTTTCTTCCCTCGCGCCTTGTATATATATTTCCTCTTACACATTTGTAGGTCTTTAGATATCAATTGCATGAATGACATTGCTTCGAGCTCAAAAGTCGACTTTGAGAAGGTTGTATGCTTAGGAGGGCATGAGTCCAACGACAAGTACGAGGAGTTTGCGTTGTCTCCCGATTTAATCAGACTAACATAGAATGAGAATAAGAAAATTCTTCCCTACCAAGAATCAATAGATACAGTGAATCTAGGAACCGAAGATAACAAAAGAGAAGTAACGACCGGTACTTTCATATCTTCAGATACAAGAGACAAACTCATCTCTCTACTTCAAGATTTCAAAGATGTGTTCTCTTGGAATTACCAAGATATGCCTTGATTAAACACGAATATTGTAACGCACGAAATTTCGTTGAAGCTAAAATGCAAGCCTGTATAGTAGAAGCTAAGAAAAATAAGGCCATAAATGCTACTTAAGATACAAGAGGAAGTAAGGAAACAATATGAGTTTATAAATGGAAAGGGTGGCCAAGTATCTGGAATGGGTAGCTAATGTTGTTCCAGTACCAAAGAAAAATGGAAAGTGTGAATGTGTGTCGACCACCGTAACCTCAATCGATAGACACGTTGGTAGACAATACAACAAAGCATTATTTGTTTCATTCATGGACGGTTTCTCGGGCTATAACCAAATCAAAATGTATCCCGAAGACATGGGAAAAAACCACATTTGTGACAATATTGGCACATTTTGCTACAAAGTGATGCCTTTTGGCCTAAAGAACGTCGGAGCAACATATCAAAGGGTCATAGTGACTTTTTTCCATGACATGATGCACAAGGGAATTGAGGTTTATGTAGATGACATGATTGCTAAATCTTGGTCAGAAGAAAAACATATCACCAACCTCAGAAAACTTTTTGAGCATCTGAGGAAATTCCAATTGAAGCTTAATCCTACAAAATGTACTTTTGGAGTTTTTTCGAGCAATTGTTGGGGTTTGTTGTCAGTAAACGAGGAATTAAGGTGAATCCTGATAAAATCAAAGCTATCCAAGAGCATCCACCTCCCCATACTAAAAAAAGTTTGGGGTTTTTTAGGGAGATTGAATTATATTTCTCAGTTTATCTCTTAATTCACAGATAAATGTGATCCCATTTTTCGTCTCCTGAGAAAGCATAATACAAGTGATTGGGATCCAGCATGTCAAGAAGCCTTTGATAAATTAAGCAATATTTGTCAAATCCTCTGGTGTTAGTACCACCTGTAGCAGGCAAACCTTTGGTTTTGTACCTAGCAATATTTGAAAATTACATGGGTTGTGTAATAGGCCAACATAACGAAATTAGAAGAAAGGAACAAGCTATCTATCACCTTAGTAAGAAGTTTACCAATTGTGAATTAAGATATTCTTCTATCAAAAAGTTGTGTTGTGCTTTAGTTTGGATCGCTCGCAGGCTTCGCCAGTACATGTTATACCATACAACATGGTTGATTGCAAAACTAGATCTAATAAAATACATGATTGAATCACCCCGCTTATCAGGAAGAATGGATCGATGGCAAATTTTGCTTTCTGAATACGATATCGAGTACGTAAACCATAAAGCCATCAAAGGCAGTGCTATCGCAGATCTCTTAGCAAGTTGTGCTTCATCTGAATAAGAACCTTTGAGTTTTTCCTTTTCTAATGAGGACCTAATATGCTTAACTGCTAGTGAAGATGAGTCAACTAGCGAAAAGCCTTGGAAAATGAATTTTGACGGGGATTCAAACGCATTTGGGCATAGAGTTGGGGCAGTTTTAGTATCTCCCAAGTGGAATCATTATCCCTTTACCGGTCGACTAAATTTTGAGTGTACCAATAATATGGCAGAATATGAAGCATGTATAATGGGACTTTGTGCGGCAATCCAGCAAAAAATTAAAGTCCTCAATCCAGCGACCGATGTTAATAAAAGAACAAATCAAAGAATGGTTGTGGGATACATCCTTGATGGAGAAACCATATACTAAAGAGGGAGCGACCAAACGCTGCTCATATGAGTAGAAAGTCATGAGGTGAAAAAGATAATGAGGTTTGTTTATTTCTAGGTATCTATGATAGAATATTCCATCAAATTCGCGCAGAGATGCCACAAATGTCAGATATATGGAGATAAAATTCATTCAACCTCATCACATCCTCATGTTATAACAGCTCCATGGCCATTTACAGCGTGGGCCATAGACGTGATCAGACCAATTACGCCAAAGGCATCAAATGGACATCGATCCATCTTTGTAATGATCGATTACTTCACCAAATGGGTGGAAGCTGCTTTGTATGTAAACATAACCAGATTGACAGTATGCAAGTTCCTAAAAAGGAAAATCATTTGTCGGTATGGTTTACCATAAAGAATTATATTTGAAAATGCCTTAAATCTGAACAACCAAATGATGAATGAAGTGTGTGAACAGTTTAGGATAAAACATCATAAATCAATACCCTATTGCCCAAAAACGAATGGGGTTGTCGAAGTAGCTAACAAAAATATCATGTGGATCATTGAGAAAATGGAAATAACATATAAGGATTTGCACGAGAAGCTACCTTTTGCCTTACTAGCATATCGTACATCTGTGCAAACATCTACGGGGGCAACTCCATATTCTTTAGTTTACGAAACAGAGGCAATATTACCGATTTAGGTTGAGATTCCATCGCTTTGTGTCTTAATGGAACTTGAGTTGGACGAAGCCGAATGGGCTCAAGCTAGATATGATCAATTAAATCTGATAGAAGAAAAGAGATTGAAAGCGATTTGTCATGGGAAGATGTACCAAAAGTGGATGATTCGGGCCCACGATAAGAAAGTCCGACCAAGAGCGTTCCTTGAAGGGGATCTGGTTCTGAAAAAGATGTTGCCTATGCAAAGAGGTTTTCGAGCAAAGTGGATGCCAAATTGGGAATGACCATTATTTGTGAAAAAAAGCCTTCTCTGGTTGGGCACTAATCTTAACACAGATGGATGGGAATGAGTTATAGAATCCAGTGAATTGTACTCAATGAAGAAATATTATGCCTAAATCCATGACATACTAAGAGATGGAAACCCGAAAGGGCCCTTTTGGTAAAAAAGAAAAAACCAAGAGGTGAAAACCCGAAAGGGCCCGATTGGTAAAAAAATAAAAAACCAAGAGGTGAAAACCCAAAACGGCCATATTGGTAAAAAAAGAAAAAAACCAAGATGTAAAAACCAGAAAGGGCCCTATCGGTAAAAGGAAAAAAAAACAAGAGATGAAAACCCGAATGGGCCCTATTGGTAAACAAAAAGGAGAGAAAGGGAGAATTCAAGATGAAAACCCCCCAAATGGTGTCTTGAAATCAATGGAAGATTCAAATTCAGAAGCTCAAAAAATTTCTAAGTATGATCGGAAGAAAATTCATGTCTTCTGATGTTTTTTCAAGAACTCAAGCTCTACTAGGTAGAAGTCACAATCAGAAAAGATTCTTGAGCGAAGTAGCAATGGAGTCCCTACAATTGATATCTAAGGGCATTTTCCCCTTTTGTTTTGTTTCCCTTTGATCTTTGTTGTCTTAAACATTTGATTATCATTTGTCAAGACTTAGGCCATTTTTATTCAATAAGGGGAAATTTTCAATGATCTTGTTACCTTGTGTTTCCTTGTACTTACCATTTGAACATTTGTGCATTCTTTTGTTAATTAGTGAACTCGTTTCTTTACTTAAGGGGGTTATAATATGTTTAATGTTTAGTGCATTACTCAAACAAAGGAAGATTTTAAAACATAGTGATTCTAGAAAATGCTCAGGAACACCATTCTCTGATAAATGGAAAATGTTAGAATTCAAGAGGTACGATATGGAGCATAAGGGAAAAGTGCATGGACCTTGATCTAAATAAAGACAAAAACAAATCCAAAACTTAAAACACATACAATTTGCATGCATTTAGAATAAAAGAGCATTTTGCATGTAAGACAAGCTCATTAGAAACATGTGCATTTTTATCATGATAGATTAACAGGAATCGGCTCCGATATGAAGTGCCACCGAGATGACTCAATTGCTTCCAAGAAGGAATGTCATCAACTACCTCCAAGACAGAGTGTCATCATTAAGCTTCCAAGAATGAATGTCATCAACTACCTCCGGGACGGAGTGTCATCATTAAGCTTCCAAAAAGGAATGCCATTAACTACCTCCAAGACGAAGTGTCGTCAACAAGCTTCCAAGAAGAAATGCCATCAACTACCTCCTGGATGGAGTGTTATCATTAAGCTTCCAATAAGGAATATCATCAACTACCTCCATGATGGAGTGTCATCATTAAGCTTCTAAAAAGGAATGACATCACTTACCTCCAAGAAGGAGTGTCATCATTAAGCTTCCAAGAAAGAATGTCATCAACTACCTCCAAAATGGAGTGTCATCATAAAGCTTCCAAGAAGGAATGTCGTCAATTACATCCAATATGAGTGTCACCATTTGCCTCCGAAATGGAGTGCCATCACCGACAGTTTGTTTCTCACTGAAAAAATTTGTTGCTTCTTCTCTTTGATTCATTCCTCTCATTCGAGTAATGGGCAAAAGGGGGCAATTGTACGCATCAAAATTTTACTCGGGCTAAATACTCAGCCCGAGTCCAGTCTAGTGAATTTTATAAAATCAAAAAATACAAAAAACAATAAAACTTAAAAAAAACAGAAATACCAGGAAAAATAAGAAAATAATAAAAATCCAAAAAAACCTAATCTAACTATGTTAACCTTTGTCCACCGTATATAAGAGTCCAGGATTGAAAAACTCGTCTGCTTGCTGAGTAATTCTGTTTCTTGCGCCTCACACACACACATCCTAGCTTATCCCAACGATCTCCCTACAAATCTGATGGTGACAAGCTCGAAAAACCCTAGTCTCGCCCTATAAATACTGACCCCAAAAACCTTAAAAAACACATAATCACAACAGAAAAATCAGAGCAAACGAAGCAGAAACAGTGAGACCCAGGGAGTAAGTCAGAAAAGAAAAAGAAGTTGAGTTGTTACCATACGATTTTATTGAGTGGATCGATTGAATGATCAAGACCAAGAGGGGTGAATTGGGATTTAAAAACTTTGTGGAGTGAATGGGCAATTAAAAATTGAAGAACAAAGGATTTTAGAGTGGTTCAAGTTCCAAATGAACTCTACATCCACTACCTTAGCTACTACTAAGGATTTCAACAATTCACTATTTGTTCTTCCCCTTTTCAAGGCTTAGGAGGTAACCTTTACACAACCAGTCAAATTTTCTACCCAAAATTTGACCAAACCCTCACAAATAATCAAAGAAGAAATTGGACAAGAAGTATATCTCTCAAATACAAATTTTTCCCTTGAAGTACAACACTCAACCCAAATTTGAAGATAGGATAAGAATTGGATACAACTCAATTTGGGGATTACAAGAAATTGGAAAATAAGCACACTTGAGGTTGGATTTTTTCTTGGATGTTTGTCTTTAATATAATAGTTGTTGCTGGTCTTCAAAGAGCTTCAATTTATACCTCCTCTATCAATTCTAGCCGTTTGGGTGGTTAGGGAATTGAATAGAGCCGTTGGGACCCTTTCTTTCCACCATAAATGCACTTCTGCAGCTATCTGTATCGGTACACGGAGAGCCATATCGATACCTGTCTCAAAAAAGAAAGAGACGTTGTACATAATAAAGAGGGGGTATCGAAACGCACGTAGGCGTATCGGTACGGAATATGGAGTGTATTGAAATGGATAAGACCGTATCGATACCTTTTTCTCAACTTAGCTCACTGGAGGTTTCCGTTTTGATACGAGGGTTTACCGTATCGATACGGGTCAACTGACATTTTAAATGTTAGTTACCTAACAACTAACACCAACGGTCGAATACATTTAAAACACTTCGAATTAAAATTTCATTTAAAACGGTATCGATACGGGTGAAGTCGTATCGGTACGCCATTCAAACTCCTTCAGTTTTGTAGAGAGAGCGTATCGATACAGATGCAATCTGTTTCGATACGTTGTTTCGATACGGTTAAGAGCGTATCGAAACGCGTCTTTACAGTAGCCAACTTTGTAAAAAAGGTATCGATACGGCTGGAAGCGTATCGATACACCTGGACGGTTTTCAATAGTTTGGCCTTGGAACACTTAGAAAATATTTGGAGTTTGAGTTTTTCAAATCAGTTTTAAAGTGTTGGTGATTTAAAACTTATTAAGGGGACTTAGAAAACAATTTCAAGTTTTCAATTTGATCCTTATCAATTTAATTATATCAAAATCAAACATAGGTTTCACAATCTCCCCCTTTTTGATATAACAAAACCAAAACTTGAAATTTTGGACACTTTGAAAAACTTTGTAAAATTAACTCCCCCTTAATATGAGCTAGGTAACTTTTAAGTTGAAAATCAAAATTTTTAAGTGTTGTGAGCTTCCATGTCCCCCTTTTTGTTAGATCAAAAATAATTGAGACAAAGTAAAGTGCAAAACTTAGGCAAAGGTATAAATAGACAAGCAACATAATTATCATTAAGTTCAAAATAAAGCATAACATCAACTTAAAAATCCAACATAACAGAAAATCAAAGCATAGGTTTAAAATAAAGAAAACTTAATCCTAAAAACTTGAAACAAAGGTGCATAAATAAAATATCCTAGATGATATGCATGGAATGCAAGGAGAGTCTACTGGGCATCATCATCGCCTTCTCCATCATCTTCATCTTCATCCACAATTGGATCATCATTCCTCATGCTATTACGCCACTCATCATGGAAAACGGTGAGAGATATGTTCATAGAATTGTTATCGCTTTCAAGAGAGGTGAGGCGATTCTCCACACTCGCCAAACGAGTATCAATCATGGTAAACCCCGAAGCCATCTCCGTACGCAATCCCGTGAATTGCTCATTAAGGAAAGTCATTAGAGCATCCATGGAAGGTTGATGAGGAGGTGGAGGAGCTTGAGGAACTTGTTCACCTTGAGGATTTTCCAATTGTGCCGCGGCCTCGGTAGGAAGCTCGGATAGACGTAACCAACTACCATTAAAATAATGGAACTTACCCCTTGCAAGAGAGCGTTCATCAATTGGGTTGGTGAGGGGAGTTGGGACGTCATGCGAGCAATCAATCTCCTTTTGTAGAAAGAAGTAGCTTAGGGTCGTGCCATAGGTGAAGGAAGTGACAAGAGTGGTGTGAAAATATGAGGGAGGAAGAGACTATTTATAGGCTGAAAACGGCTAGGGTTTTTAGGGTTTTGAGAATTTTAGTTTTGGTAAAAGTTGAACACTTTAAAATCCAAATTAAAGCAGTCTGCGCAATCGTGTATCGATACGCCTGAGGGTGTATCGATACGGGGGTAAAAACATAATTCCCATAAAAATGCCCGTTGGAGTATCGTATCGAAACAGATGCAATCCGTATCGAAACGATTGTAGCTCGTATCGAAACGGGTTTAACTGTATCGATACCCGTATAAGGCAGAATGAATTCTGGGAAACTAATGAAGTACGCGTATCGATACGCGTAGGGCCATATCGATACCCTAAGCCCAGAAATACATTTTAGGCCTAAAGAACAACCATAAGCTTGATTTTAACACCTCCTAAAGGTATGCAAATGATGAATGGGTAGTTCTAAGCATATTTTAACAGAATCATACTCCCCCTAGCTATAGGCATGGATATTTTCAAGAGTTACAACACATAAACATGCAATTTCACAAGATCAAGAAATTTTAAGCACAAAAGAGGTCCTAAAAGGTCAAGATAGGCTAGTTAGACCTAACTCTCTCCTAAGGGACCAAAAACGCTGTCTAAAGGTTTTGTAAATATGTCCGCTAATTGATTTAAGGTGTCAACATACTCTATAACAACATCTTCTTTAAGGACATGATCTCTAATGGAATGGTGTCTTATTTCTATGTGTTTGGTTCTAGAGTGTTGGATGGGATTTTTTGTCAAACATATGGCACTAGTGTTGTCACACTTAAGGGGTATGGTTTCAACTTTAATACCATAATCTAAGAGTTGTTGCTTCATCCAAAGGACTTGAGCACAACAACTCCCTAAGGATATGTACTCGGCTTCGGTGGTAGATAAGGCTACACTATTTTGTTTCTTAGAGAACCAAGATATGAGCATACTACCTAGGAATTGACAAGTTCCTGAAGTACTCTTCCTATCGATTTTACACCCCCCATAATCCGCATCCGAATAAGCATGAAGGTTGAAGGTGGAGTCTCTAGGGTACCAAAGACCTAAAAAATGAGTATCTCTAAGGTACCTAAAGATTCTCTTAACGGCTATAAGGTGAGACTCTCTAGAAGTAGCTTGAAACCTAGCACACAAGCAAACACTAAACAAGATATCTGGTCTACTTGCGGTAAGGTAAAGCAATGATCCAATCATATAATGGTAAAGCTTAGAGTCAACACACTTACCTCCTTCATCCTTGTCAAGCTTTGTAGATGAGCTCATAGGTGTGGCTTGAGGCTTTGCGTTCTCCAAGCCAAACTTCTTGAGCATATCCTTGATGTATTTTGCTTGATTGGTGAAGGTGCCATCCTTTCTTTGCTTGATTTGGAGTCCCAAAAAGAATGAGAGCTCCCCCATCATGCTCATCTCGAATTCACCTTGCATTAGCTTAGCAAACTCTTTGCAATGAAATTCGTTAGTAGAACCAAAAATAATATCATCAACATAAATTTTTACTACTAAGATGCCATTTTTATACATTTTTATAAAAATTGTAGTGTCCACCTTACCTTTTTCAAAACCTTTTTCAATTAAAAAGTTTGAAAGTCTTTCATACCAAGCTCTAGGAGCTTGTTTTAAACCATAAAGAGCTTTAGTGAGTTTGAAAACATGATTTGGAAACTTCGAGTCTTCAAAACCCGGTGATTGTTCCACATACACTTCTTCATTTATAAAACCATTTAAAATGCGCTTTTAACATCCATTTGAAAAAGCTTGAAATCATGATAACATGCATATGCAAGCAACATCCTAATGGCTTCCATTCTAGCTACGGGTGCATAGGTTTCATCAAAATCTATTCCCTCTTCTTGAGTGTAACCTTGTGCTACTAGTCTAGCTTTATTTCTCACAATGTTACTACTCTCATCTAGTTTGTTCCTGAAGACCCATTTAGTTCCTATAGTAGATTAATTACTAGGCCTATCAACTAATGTCCAAATGTTACTTCTCTCAAATTGATTTAACTCTTTTTGCATAGCCATAATCCAAAAATCATCTTTCAATGCTTCTTTTATATTCTTAGGCTCAATGCATGAGATAAATGCAACATGATTCATTAATCTAAGAGAAGATCGAGTGGTTACCCCCTTGGATGCATCACCCAAGATTTCACCATCTTTGACATAGTTGAACTCCCTTGGGTAGCTCACTTCCTTTTCCTCAAGAGCTAAGTCCTTCAAGGCTTCAAGAGGTGGATCTTTTGTGTTCTCTTCTTTTGTTGGAATCTCATCCTCCTTTGAAGTTTGTCCTCCATCAAAGGCATTTATGATTCCTACATCATCGTCATCACAAGAATCCTTCCTTGGAATGAGGTTATCATCGAATACAACATGTATACATTCTTCTACTACTAAAGTTCTCTTGTTAAATAAACGATAGACTTTAGAGGTTAAAGGGTATCCTATGAAAATAGCTTCATCACTTTTTGCATCAAATTTACCTAAGTTATCTTTTCCATTATTTAAAACAAAACACTTTCAACCAAATGGATGAAAATAGCTAATGTTAGGCTTTTTAGATTTTAAAATCTCATAAGGTGTTTTCTTTAAAATTGGCATAATCATTACTCGGTTAATGATGTAGCAAGCGGTGTTTGTGGCTTCTACCCAAAAATATTTAGGTAAATTGTTTTCACAAAGCATGGTTCTAGCCATTTCTTGTAAAGTTCTATTTTTCCTCTCAACTACCCCATTTTGTTGAGGAGTTCGAGGAGCCAAAAAATTATGGCTAATACTATTTTCATTTAAAAACTCTTCAACCCCTAAGTTTTGAAATTTGGTTCCATGATCACTTCTAATATATGAAATTCTAAGTTCAATATCATTTTGGGTTAGTTTTGAAAACATGATGAATTTTTCTAAAGCCTCATCTTTAGTACTTAAAAATAGAACCCAAGTAAATCTAGAAAAATCATCTACAAGAACAAATGCATAAGATTTACCACCCAAGCTCATAGTCCTAATTGGCCCAAATAAATTCATATGGATAAGTTGTAAACACCTACTTGTAGAAACATCATTAATGGATTTGAAGGAAGACTTATGTTGTTTACCCTTAGAGCATGCATCACAAATTTTATCGTTTGAGAACTTAATCTTGGGTAAACCTCTAACTAGATCAAGGGAAACTAATTTTTCTAAAACACTAATGCTAGCATGTCCTAGTTTCCTATGCCACAACCATGCATCATTTTCATTTTGAGCTACTAAACATGCATGAGATGTATGTATTTCATCTAGATGCACCATATAAATGTTACCTATGCGATGACCTATGAGCATAATATTATTAGATTTAATGTCAACAACTTTGCACCCATTTTTATCAAATAGAACATTAAATCCTTTATCACACAATTGACTTATGCTCAACAAATTATGTTTGAGACCATCGACATACAAGACATTTTTAATAAGAATAGTAGAATGATTACCTTTGGAGCCAATACCTTTAATGTGGCCTTTAAAGTTGTCACCAAATGTCACCACTCCACCTTTTGACTTTAGATCCATGAATCTACTCTTGTCTTCGGTCATATGCCTCGAGCATCCACTATCAAGGTACCATGAGTTTTGACTTTGTGCTTTGGCCTTGTAGCAATGCTCCCCCTACAAACAAAGATATTAAACTTTTGTTTTTGGTACCCAAATCATTTTGGGTCCACGAGTGTTAGCTCCCAATAACTTGGTTCCCTTAGGAATCCAAGGTGACATAGCAACAATGTTATTAGATTTTACAAGTTCCTTAGGAACCCATACACTTCTAATCCTTTTAGTTCTACTATGTCTAGGGGAGCTACTTTTTTTGTAGTTATTAGTCTTTTTCTTAGGTTGGTGTGTTTTAGAAGATTCACCTATTTCATGTTTCACACTACAAACATTTTTAAAAGACTCTTTGAGCTTGTTAAGCTCACCTAACACCTTTTGGTGTTCACTATTGCATTGAGAAATAAGATTATTAAGGTCAACATTTTCATCTTGGAAGAATTTTAGTTCATCTTTCAACCCTAAAATCTTTTTTTCAAATTTTAAATTAGCTTGAGAAAGAAAGTCATTTTTATCTTTTAATTCCGAAATAATTTTCTTATTCCTAATGACCGACTCTTTGTATTTCTCAACTAATTCATCATAGACCTCTTGCAACTCATCATATGCATCATTTAATTCATCATATGTAAAATCTAGAGATGATGAGTTAGAGGTTACCATGGAGGAATCTTCCTCAAGTGCCATGAGGCAAAGGTTGACCACTTCTTGTTCGTCATCCTCGGATGACTCCTCATCACTCCAAGTAGCAAGCTTGGCTTTGAGCTTCTTCTTCTTCTCAAAGCCCTTCTTCTTGAGTTGAGGGCACTCCGAACGAATGTGGCCGGGTTTATTACACTCGAAGCAAATGATTTGATCCCTCGCTTCTTCTTTGTTTTTACCTTTGAAGTCCATCTTCCTTTGAATTTTTCTTCCATGGTTGGACCTCATGAATCGAGAGAACTTCTTGGCTATCATAGCCAATTCTTCAAGGTCATCCTCCTCACTAGAAGAGCTTTCCTCAAGTAATGAAGCTTTGAGAGCTATTCCCATTTTCTTCTTCTTTTCCACCTCTAGCTTCTCTACTCTATTCTCTTCCTTCTTTTTCTCTTTTTTCCCTTCCTTACTTCATAATCTCATGAGTGAGGAGAGAACCCACTAGCTCATCTAGCTTTAGAGTCTTCAAATTTTTTGTCTCTATGATGGCGGTTCTCTTCCCATCCCAAGATTCGGGAAGTGAGTAAAGTAGCTTCCGAACAAGCTTGTCTTCCAGAATCGTCTCTCCAAATCCTTTGAGCCCATTGACAATGGTTGAGAAGTGATCAAACATCTTGGACACCGTTTCGTCGAACTCCATCTTGAAATTCTCATAGCTAAGATTGAGAATTCCAATCTTGGTTTCCTTCACATCATTGGTTCCTTCATAGGTGGTCTCAAGAGTATCCCATACTTCCTTGGCACTCTCAATGGATGAGACTTTGGAATAGATGTCGGGTCCAAAGGAGCAAAAGAGCATGTGAAGATGTTTATCATTTATTTGAATCTTCTTCCTTTCATCTCCACTCATCTCTATCTTTTTCTTCAAAACCATCTTTCCTTCATTGTCTTGATTCAATGGAATGTAAGGAGCATCTTCAATGACATCCCACACCAAATAATCATTGGACTTGATGAAGAGGTGCATCATATTCTTCCAAAAAGGATAGTTGTCACCATTAAACAATGGTGGCTTTGTAGTAGATTGTGACTCATACATACTTGAACCGGAGGTAGAAGCCATGGCTTGATTTTTTTGTTGATCACACTCTTCCTAGGAACTCCTCTTGTAGTTGTGAATGCTTTAAAGAGGTACGCTCTGATACCAATTGTTGAGTGAATCAATTGAATGATCAAGACCAAGAGGGGTGAATTGGGATTTAAAAACTTTGTGGAGTGAATGGGCAATTAAAAATTGAAGAACAAAGGATTTTAGAGTGGTTCAAGTTCCAAATGAACTCTACATCCGCTACCTTAGCTGCCACTAAGGATTTCAACAATTCACTATTTGTTCTTCCCCTTTTCAAGGCTTAAGAGGTAACCTTTACACAACCGGTCAAATTTTCTACCCAAAATTTGACCAAACCCTCACAAATAATCAAAGAATAAATTGAACAAGAAGTATATCTCTCAAATACAAATTTGTCCCTTGAAGTACAACACTCAAATCAAATTTGAAGATAGAATAAGAATTGGATACAACTCAATTTGAGGATTACAAGAAATTGGAAAATAAGCACACTTGAGGTTGGATTTTTGCTTGGATGTTTGTCTTTAATGCAATAGTTGTTGCTGGTCTTCAAAGAGTTTCAATTTATACCTCCTCTATCAATTCTAGTCGTTTGGGTGGTTAGGGAATTGAATAGAGCCGTTGGGACCCTCTCTTTCCACCATAAATGCACTTCTGCAGCTATCCGTATCGGTACACGGGGAGTTGTATCGATACCTGTCTCAAAAAAGAAAGAGTCATTGTACATAATAAAGAGGGGGTATCGAAACGCACGTAGGCGTATCGGTACGAGACATGGAGTGTATCGAAACGGATAAGACCGTATCGATACCTTTTTCTCAACTTAGCTCACTGGAAGTTTCTGTTTCGATATGAGGGTTTACCGTATCGATAAACGGGTCAACTGACATTTTAAATGTTGGTTACCTAACAACTGACACCAATGATCGAATACATTTAAAACACTTCGAATTAAAATTTCATTTAAAACGATATCGATACGAGTGAAGTCGTATCGGTACGCCATTCAAACTCCTTCAGTTTTGTAGAGAGAGCGTATCGATACAGATGCAATCTGTTTCGATACGCTGTTTCGATACGGTTAAGAGCGTATCGAAACGCGTCTTTACAGTAGCCAACTTTGTAAAAAAGGTATCGATACGGCTGGAAGTGTATCGATACACCTGGACGGTTTTCAATAGTTTGGCCTTGGAACACTTAGAAAATATTTGGAGTTTGAGTTTTTCAAATCAGTTTTAAAGTGTTGGTGATTTAAAACTTATTAAGGGGACTTAGAAAACAATTTCAAGTTTTCAATTTGATCCTTATCAATTTAATTATATCAAAATCAAACATAGGTTTCACAGATTTTCGGCGAACGGAGTTGCATTTGCGAGATCAGAATGGTGGAACAACCCACAACATTGTCATATTCAACATATCCCGAGAACAATCTGATCTAACAGAAGATTCGCGAGTTTGAGAAAGTTGTACTCGTAGCTTGGGCTCTAGATTTGTTTGAGTCGATTCATAATTGGAGAAAAAAAATTAAATCTGATTTTAGAAGAAAAATGAGTAAGAAAAGTATAGAGAATGAAATGGAGAGAAAAAGCTTATTAGGTTTTTTAATGTGTTAATAAAATGGAATGAGTAAAAGACTCAAGAAACATTTCAAATTGCATTAAAGACGGTGCTTTAAAACGAATAAAAAAAGAGAATCAATTCCCTTCAATTGAATGTCAAACCACATTAATTTGTTTAAAGCAAATGAAATGCTTTACTGGTCATTTAGTGAGCATTGGAAACTGACATGTTATGGAAAGAAGATCGCGCAAATATCTCTCTACCGATTTCAATTTAGATTGGTGGGAGAAATTCACGATCTAGGTCCTTAATTCTTTAGTTTAGTTCAATTTGGTCCCAATGCATGTTAGAAGTTAAAACTTAGCTTTTAAACTTTAGATTCTTTTAATTAGGTCATTAAATTGCATATTTAGGTACATGATTAGTTAATGAGTTTCACTTTAGATTAATTTATCTTTTAATGAATGATTAATTATTTAATTGGTCTTAAAATTTAGTTTAATTTTAGGTTAATCTTAAATTTTTGCGAATAACGTGATTTAGTCTTTAAAGTATGTTCAATTAATAATTCGCTTATTTGGGATTAATTATGATTTGACTTAAGGTTATGACTTTCAATTAAAATATTAATTTTTCATTTTTAATACCATTTGTTTGTTTTCAGCATGTTTAACTTCGTTTATTAATTCTTTTGTTTTATTTGTATATTTTCGTCTTTTTATAATAGTGCTATTAACCCTGACTTTGAAGCCTTTTAGACAATAAAAGCCCTTTAAGTACCAATTTTGGGAGTTGTGGGGATGTTATAACCTTCCCCACACGTAACTGACTCCCGAGCCAGACAATGACTCTAGTTCATACGCAGACCAGTTCTACATGTTTTCGGTCGTACTCAACCCAAAACGACCGATGGCGGCTCTAAACCATGATGAGCTTATGAAGGCCCAATTTATTTCGGTCGGACAAAAAAGGTGTCGACAACAACCAATATGAACCTCTCTCCATACAGTCTGAAACGCGTCGTCCAATAATAGATGACACTGAAACAACCACTCAATGCTAAAGTCGCCCAAGCATACTAATGGATATGAAACACAAAGAATCTGATAAACGTCTATCCGCCTACAGAATAATACAACTACATACATACAATATAACTCATCGTCGAACTAACCAGTAAGCTTCGCAACAAGCGTTAATGAACGTCACTTATTGCTCCCAAAAGTGAACGCAAGGGACCCAAGCGCACAAAGTATAATCAGCAAATAATTTGTTTAATATATAACTCGGCATCAATAATGCACGTTTCAACAAACTCAAAAAATAACAATGTCAAAATTAAGGCTCCAGCTGCATATACCTTTAAAATACCAATTTCAGACAAAGAAAAGGAAGTCAAAACAATAACCTGATAATTCTTTTTTTCCTTCATTTAGACTTCCAAAGCATTGATCACATCAACACAACATAATAACGTAATAACTATACAACCCCCCGGACCACCCGCTGCTTTAGTATTGTTCACCACACAATCACCAACAATGTCAGCAGGGTCATTCACGGGCACTGGCACACTCGATTCCACCGTAGCTGGGGATACAATTCCCTTATAGTCCGCAAAGAAGCTATCCCAGGAATACCCAGAAGGATCCCTTATGTTAAAATCCACAACTACCTCGCAAAGCGCATTAAAGTCCACGTTCGTACATCGAAGGGATCACGCACTACTTAAAAGCTTAGAATAGCAACATCCCATGCCTTCCCTATACCTGTAATCATTAAAGCAGAGGTTGAATCAGCGGTCGCTTTAACCTTTTTCGTTACCTCCACCTAATTGGCAGCTTCCAGCATCATCACCTTATTTTCATGACTTTGTTTTAATTCCGACAACTTCCTTGAGAACTCAATTGTGCTCTCGTCCTCCATGACCTATGCATGCTCTATCTTCTCTTTAAGCTCTCAAATCTCGATCCTTAAAATTTTCTCCACAGCAATATTAATCAGATTTCTCTTCCTAGCAGACCAATCAAAGTCATTTTCCATCTAAGAGACTTGCTCGGAATGTTTCTTATTCAACTCTTGCACCCTTGAACACATTTCTGCTTCATGTTTTCTTCTCAATTCCTTTAAGTTATAGCATATTTCTTCACTTCCAAATACAATCGCTCATTCTCTTGTGCAAGCGCTATAACATTCATCGCCACGCTATAGTGAGCACAACCCAACTCTTGAATAAGGCCTCAACTACCTTCAACAGATCTCCTCATGATAGTGTAAGGCATAAGGGAAGCAAAGCTATTCACATATAATCCCGACAACCTTTGGGCAGCGGCCTCAAGATGAAACCAACCCGTCGTCTCAACAAGTCCCCTCCAAGGGTAGAAAACATTCCACAAAGTGAGATATTCGTGCATTTTACCTGAATAGGGGCCGCAAGGGAAGTGGAATATCCACATGTGTAGTAGTTTCCACAGGCACAACAACAATCGACGTGCTCCCCACGGTATAATGTACGATAGTAGAACCTACAGCAATGGTTTCTGCGAAAACGTTAATAAATTGATAAGCTTATTATCGTAAATAAAATAACAACTTGTACAAAACATATATCGTACAATTGAACAACTGGCCTGAAGGAATCGATGATGAAAGCATAGGAGT
Organism: Hibiscus tridactylites; assembly: GCA_958450335.1. NCBI lineage: Eukaryota > Viridiplantae > Streptophyta > Magnoliopsida > Malvales > Malvaceae > Hibiscus > Hibiscus tridactylites. The sequence continues at coordinate 76,502,833 of OY288276.1, forward strand.
TGTAAGATCCACAAAATCAGGAATTCCAACCCCCGCACCTAACATTGGCCTTTTACCCAAGCTCTTATTATGGCTAGCCATCAAACATTTCTTTGAACTATAAGTTCTTAGCCGACTAGCCACACTTTGCCTCGCCACTTCTAACACATCTAATGAGGCCGAAACCCTAGCTACTACACCCGCGCCCTCGACATTCAATGATGTTATCTCTTCTAGAGCCTGCGAACCTATTCGATCGCTAGCAGACACAGAAAGAGACGCATCCAGCAAGTTATCACCCCCGATAGCTTCCAACAGGACTGCTACCACTCTTGTGGACAAAAGGGAAACGCGAACAAAATAAATCATAATTAAGAATAAAACATGAAAGCAATTATATTTTAAGATAAAGTGCAAACATTGGTTTCCCTATATTACCTCCAAAAATACAGCGAAGGGACACTAGTATCCATACACCTCTATGTCATACGCTCCAAGTTAAAAGAATCACACTCTTCTTTCGAAGAAGAAGATGAAATGGACAAAGGCAAGGATACTCGTTTTCACCCTACTATTCCAACCTTCTATTTGATATTCCCATGTGCAAGTATGAATATCAGTATAAAGATAAAAGAAGTTCTCCGATTCTGCCTCACCACCCAGGAGAATCCTCGTCACACGGTCATGCCCATTAAAACGTCCAACTTCTGTATTAATTGACACTTTTGCCAAGGACCCCTCAAGAAACACGTCAAAATTTGATTCATCACATCCATTCATACTTTTACCCTTCAAGCAATGCACCCACACATTTCTCAGAGTCCCCCCTTTTTCAAATCGCAATGGAGGACCTCCTTCCAACCTCTCAAGAAGGCTTAACTCATCGAACGATAACTTCTTTAAATCAGGTGGTTCGGCTCTATCATTCATCAAGCGATGACAAACAACGAGAAAAGGAAAGCTCCCAACTTTACACACCACCTTAATATATTTATTTCTGTTCAAACGAAGATTACTTGCGTAATTGCTCATGGCTGGCATCTTTCCCAATATGCAGGCAAATTGATACAAAACCCTTCGCACTCTTATCATCATCAGCCATTACATTATAGAAGTCCTCCAACTCATCCCGATTAGTTGACCCGGGGCCATGTCGAATCAGTTCAACCAATCCACAAAAAACGAATGAAGTGGCAAATGGAACCTAACTTTAAAAGCAAACAAAAGGATAAAAAATCATGATTCGCCTCCATGAGAACACCCACTCAAGCGATATGTTCCTTGTGGCAACCCAAACTAATAGCGAAAATAATCTAATGCATAAAGAACCCTACATTCCAAAGCCTTACTCATTTCATCAAACACGGTACCACACTCATTATCATCGCTGATTACAACAGATGAATTAGCCATCGAGACAAGAAGATCCTTTTTTGCACAATCTTAACACGCCCCACCACCAACTTCAACCTAATAAAGAAAATTTTATGATGTTTCATATGGAACAGTTTATCCTCAAAAGGAGCTGACAGGTTCACCAAAAGGAAATGTTACGTGGCGTTTCACATACAGTAAACTATCTTCTTACCATTTCAAAATTCTCGCGGAAACTCCCGCCTTTCTAAAGCCTCTAAAATTTCCTAGGTGTGCCAAGGTAACTTTATAACTTTCCCCCACCTAGGGGGATTTGTTAGTATCGGCAAACTACGGCCATGCGAATACCCAATTACAACCTTCTGCGAACATACTAGCAAGGCCAAAGCTATACCTTTGCAGACTCAACACACGAACGCTATCTGAATCACGTGCATAGTCACGTGGTTCGCGTCAATATCCGAGTCACAACGAATCCAACTCACTAACACGCATGTCCTCCTCGACTAACACGTGTCCTCACCTCGTCCAGCCCTTATAAGGAGCCATGCATCCAAAAACGAGGACAAGTAAAGAAGGGGTTGAGACCAAATCTTGGAGAACATATATGTAACGCCATGGTTTTGGGCCTAGATGTTTTAGACATCGGATCAGACCGGTCGAGAACGGTTCGAATCGCGTAAGGTGATTTAAGGAAATCAAGGATTAGGATAGGATAAAAATGTGGAAAAAATTGCTAAAATCCTTTAAAAATATGTTTAAGAGGTTGGTCAAGTCAATTTTACAAAATGGATTTCGAAAATGGGACATTTTGAGTAGTGACCAAATTGTAAAGTTTCAAAACTGGGGAAAATGTGATTTTTGATATGGAGGCAAAAATCTTAGAATCTTTAGGGGGCTTTAAGAAATTTGACCTTTCCTCAATATGACTTGTGTTTTAAAAGGTTTTTAATTAAACGATTTTAATTAGATTTATATTAATTAATTAATATAGTTAGTTAATATGAGATTTTCAATTACATAACTACCAACTCTTTCTCATTTTCAGTCAAACACTAATTCACTCATCTTTCTATAGAATTCTTTCTCCCAAAAACTCTCTCAACATTTTCTAAACCATTTTCAAGAGATCTTTCCTAATTCTTCAAGATTTTGCTAAGGAAAACTTGTCATTCATTGAGAGAAGTAAGGATTGGAGGTAAATTTTGTTCTCAACCTCTAATCTAAGTTCTTTATTGAAATTCCCAAGATATTTGGCTTCTAAATACTATTTTTGGTTGAGTTTTCATTATAGTTTTGATTGGAGATCAAAATCTTGTAAAAATATGGTTGAAATCTTAATTTTCGGACTTGATGAGTTAAGATATGTTTTGTGTTGATTTTAATTGAGTTTTAAGTTGATTTATATGTTAAAATGATGTGTTGATAACATAGATCTCGAAATCCTTGAGATCCTTGAGTTTCTTGATTGTTTTAAGTGGATTTTTTAGGTAAAATGGTGGAATCTTGCTTGCTGAAGGTATAAGGTTGGTTATGTTGTTTGTTAGATGTGTTTTGATGTTTATAATGCTTTGGAAGTGATGTATGTTGTCCGGGCTTGGTTAAAAAAACAATCAATTGAGTTTTCGGTTGTTTTGGATGGGTATTTTGGTGTAGTTTGGGTGAGCAACGAGTTTGTGAGTTGTTGCTGGTGTTAGAATGCATTTTAATGCATTTAGATCTCTGTTTTGATGTTATGAAAACATGGGATCTTGATCCGGGAGAGAACGATGTGTTGTTGGAGGCTCCAGAAGGGTAATTTCCGTGTCGGCGAGCAAGGCTTCGCGTATCGGTGAGTGGAAATGAAAATTCGTGCTTTGTAACGCTTTGGATGTGGTCTTGGGAGCTTAGTGTAAGTTTGAAACACTTAGCTAAGCTCAAGAGTAAGTGGTCCGAAAGTCTCTCTTGGAAATGTACTATTGTTGAGTTGAGAGGTGCTCGATTCGATCAACCGATGTTGCTCACCAAGTGGTGGAGAGGTGGAATTTTGGGTGGATGTGGTGTGGAAGCTAAAATGATAAGTGACACAATGATTTATAGTGGTTCAACCTTCTAACCAAGCTCTACATCCACTACCTTAGCTCCCCACTAAAGATTCCAATCAATCCACTATTGATTTGTCCCCTTTTCTAGGCTTAGGAGGAAACCCTTATACACCGATCAAGCTTTCTACCCAAAGCCTTGATCAAACCCTATTTTACAAAGAGATAAATAAAGCAAACACAAATCCCTCTAATAGGTGTTTGTTTGCACAATTAAAGCACTCACCCAAAACCTAAAACACTTGAGCAAATTTGACAATTTTGGCTCACTAGTGTTTGTCTATACAAGAATTGACAGTTTAAGTACAAAGACAATATTTGATCATTTGTTGATTGAAAATTGAAGCATTAACCATATCTTGATGCTTGGAGGTCCCTTTTATACTCCTTGATGAGTTTATAGCCGTTACTAGCCGTTGGGGATGAATTGGAGCCGTTGAGGACTTTATTTCCCTTCATTAATGTTGTTCTGCAGCCTTTCGTATCGATACGCTTAGAACCGTATCGGTACGACCTTCATTAGAAACTAGCCGTTGAGCTCTTGTCATCCTGGGTGTATCGATACGCTTGAGGGTGTATCGGTATGGTCAACAATTTAAAAGATCGTTGGGAAATAGCCGTTGGGGTTGTTAAAATGGGATCAGTACGCTGAATGGGCATATCAAAACGATCCCGATCAGTATCGAAACGGCAAAGCCTGTTTCGATACGGGTTTTGGCAGTGACCAAACTGGGGCAAAAAGGTATCAGTACGGGTACAACCGTATCTGTACGGGTAGCTTGAAAATGCAAGTTTGGTTGTTTTAAATCATGAAAAGCTTTACCAAATACCTTTTAAAATCCCTCAACCATAAATTCAAGTTGTTTGGACTTAAGACAAAGTTTTAAATTCTTTTCAAATTAGTCCAAAACATTTTTCAATTATTATATCAAAACATTAGTTCTACAATCTTCCCCTTTTTGATATAATAAAACTATATTGAAAAATTGTTTGAGATTCTCCCCCTTTAACTTTAAAATTGTGAATAAGATATTAAAGATATGAAATCAAATAAAGCTCCCCCTTATTCATTTGAAAATTCAATTTTTCAAACCATTTCTCCCCCTTTTTGTTATATTAAAAAGAATTTAAAACATTATGTTCAAGAATAACAAAGGAGGTAAAAACTTGACAAAATGAGAATTTGGTTTTAAAATGGCTCCCCCTTACTCAAAGCATCATTAAAAATGTTAGTCCAACATATATGATCATCTAGTTGACATAAAAGAAAATAAATCAAATAAAAGCAAAAGCAACTAGATTTTTACCAACACTTGAACCCAAGGGAGGATGTGAAGCCTTCCTTCTTCAAGTGTTCTTCCTTGTGTGAATGGAGCTCTCCCTCAATGTTTGACTTGTTGAACATCTCCATCACACCTAGCAAAAGACAATCAAGTGATTTTTGGTATCCAAATTGCTTTGGATCCATGAAAATTAGTAGCACAAATTTTAGTCCCCTTAGGAATCCATTTTTCAATATCATCCTTTTTAATTGAAGTGCTAAGTCCTTTTGGGACCCAAACACTTCTAAAACATTTTCCTTTTACAAATCTAGGGGCACTAGATTGTCTTATATAAAAATTTGATTTTCCAAAATTGTTTTTCTTTTCTAGCTCTTTGGAAATCAAATCTTTTTCTTCTTGAACTTTTTGAAGCAAATTTTGTAAATCAAAACATTTTTGTTCAAACTCTTCGAGTTTTGCTTCAAGTTCAAGTTTGGTTTTAGAAATCAAGTCATTTTGAATTTTCAACTTTGAAATCAATTTATTGTTTTTAAAATGTGATTTTTAAATCTAAAACCAAATCATCATAGGCATCTTGTAATTCATAAAAAGAGTAAGAACATGAAGTAGATGAGTTAGAAGTTACCCTTGAATCTTCTTTGATGGCTATAAGGCAAAGGTTGGCTTGTTCATCGTTGGTGGAGTCCTCATCACTCCAAGTAGCCACATGTGCCTTCTTCTTATGGCTTGAAGTGCTTGCCCTCTCCTTTTTCATGGATTCTCGTTCAAGCTCTCTCAAGGCTTTCTTCATGAAAGGGGCACACTTCTTGAAGAGATAGAATATCTCTTCTTCTTCATCCTCCTCTTCACTAAAATCAACATGATGGCAAGTGGAGGACTTGAGAGCCATGGCATTGGTGTTGATGCCAAGCCCCTTGAGTTTCTTCTCTCCCATAGCTCTAATTTCTTCCCTCTTCTTCTCATCCTCTTTGTTCTTCTTCATAATCTGATGAGTAAGGAGTGACCTCATGAGTTCATCAAGCTTCAAGGTCTTCAAATTCTTTGCTTCGATGATGGCGGTCCTCTTTGAGTCCCATGACTCGGGAAGTGAGTAGATGAGCTTTCGAACAAGCTTTTCCTCCGGGATGGCTTCTCCATAGCCTTTGAGACCATTGGTGATAGTGGAGAACCTATCAAACATCTTCTCGATGTTCTCTTCCGGATCCATTTTGAAGTTCTCATACTCTAAGGTGAGGAGTCCAATCTTGGTCTCCTTAACTTCATCGGTTCCCTCGTATGTGACTTCAAGCTTGTCCCATACCTCCTTGGCAGTCTCACATGAAGACATATTCTCATAGATGGTTGGGTCAAAAGCACAAAACAAGATGTGCAAGGCTTTGCAATTAAGCTCCATCTTCTTGCGATCGTCGGCACTCCATTCTACTTTGCTTCGTTGAGGCACGAACGGACCATCTTCAACTATGTCCCATAGCTTGTAGTCTCTTGACTTTATGAAGAATTTCATCTTGGTCTTCCAATGGGCATAGTGGGTACCGTCGAAGAAGGGTGGTTTGTCGATTGATTGTGCCATTGAGCCGGTTTAGTAAAATGTCGGTCGAGCTTGCCCAAATCCTTGATCAAACCCTCTTTTACAAAGAGATAAATAAAGCAAATACAAATCCCTCTAATAGGTGTTTGTTTGCACAATTAAAGCACTCACCCAAAACCTAAAACACTTGAGCAAATTTGACAATTTTGGCTCACTAGTGTTTGTCTATACAAGAATTGACAATTTAAGTACAAAGACAATATTTGATCATTTGTTGATTGACAATTGAAGCATTAACCATATCTTGATGCTTAGAGGTCCTTTTTATACTCCTTGATGAGTTTATAGCCGTTACTAGCCGTTGGGGATGAATTGGAGCCGTTGAGGACTTTATTTCCCTTCATTAATGCTGTTCTGCAGCCTTCCGTTTCGATACGCTTGGAACCGTATTGGTACAAACTTTATCAGAAACTAGTCGTTGAGCTCTTGTTAGCCTGGGCGTATCGATACGCTTGAGGGTGTATCGGTACGGTCAACAATTTAAAAGACCGTTGGGAAATAGCCGTTGGGGTTGTTAAAATAGGATCGGTACGTTGACTGGGCGTATCGAAACGATCCTGATCCGTATCGAAACGGCATAGCCTGTTTCGATACGAGTTTTGTTAGTGACCAAACTGGGGCAAAAAGGTATCGGTAAGGGTTCAACCGTATCGGTACGGGTAGCTTGAAAATGCAAGTTTGGTTGTTTTAAATCATGAAAAGCTTTGCCAAATACCTTTTAAAATCCCCCAGACATAAATTCAAGTTGTTTGGACTTAAGACAAAGTTTTAAATTCTTTTCAAATTAGTCCAACACATTTTTCAATTATTATATCAAAACATTAGTTTTACAACTATGTTTTGATGAAAATGCGCTTGAATTAAATGTGGTTTTGATTACTGTTTTTAAGCATGTTTAAGCATGGTTTAATGCTGGATTTTAATGCAATTATGTTAAGGATGCACTAGGTAAGTGATCATTGGTCTTCATGTGTTGAATGCATACGATGTTAAGCATGTTATGCTTGTGGAAATGGCATTGTGGTTATGCTTGAAAATAGTGGATTATTGATGTTAAACGATTATATTGGCAAGTGATGAAAACGGTTTTTGGTTACTTTAATCGGATATAGTTAGCCGGCTATAGGATTGGGTGCACCGTGAATAAAGTCGCCTTGGATGTCGAAGGGTTTTGATTGTGCCGTAATCTCCATCCAAGTACCCTAACTATCAAGGTTAAGATCACAACGGTGAATGGTTAGTCCCGTGTGTGAGTCTTGTGTATGTGTCCCATACTCTCGTTAGTTGAATTATACAACTACCAATGAGTGATGTTGAGGGGTTGTGATTGTGCCATTAAACTCCATCCCAGGTGTTGAGGGGTTGTGATTGTGCCATTGATCTCCACCTTGTGTAGTCCGGTAGTATGTATGAAGCGTGTGGGACAATGCTTGTAATCCGCGTATCCGATTGTGTCTTGTGTTGAAATGGTTTATGGATTATCACTTGCGAGCCAATATAATGTAAATGAATAATGTGAAGCATGAGATGCTTGTAAATGATGCAAGAATGCATGAGATGCTTGGTAAAGCATGAGCAATGGTTTAATTGCTATTTTAAATTGTTGCGTATGAGCATGTGTTTATAAGATGCATTGATGTCTAGAGAAGACATGTTTTATGAAAAGGCATGTGATAAAAGTGGTGGTTTTGCAAGTCATGTGAAATGCACTGATGAATGTTGTTTAGTGATCCTTACTAAGCAATATGCTTACGCTCATTTGTTTCATCAATGCAGAGAATTGAGCATCTCAAGGCAGCCCAAAAGCAAGGGGATTCCAAGGCTTTGTTTAAGAGATGTATGTGGTACACCCTTGGTGTAATAAGTGGCAATGGGTGTGATTTCTACTTCTTGATTTTGTTGGAGATGTTTGTTGTTTCAAGCATGATTAGTTTCTGATTGTGGACTTGTATTTAGCCTTTACATGGTTCTATGGTTTGTTTGTGGTGTTTTACCTTTTCTATAGCTTGATATCTTAAGCATGCTAGAATAGCTGAATGTCATAATGATATGAAGTGGTTGATGAGTATGATTTGTTGTTTGATGGTGTTTAAAAGTCTATTAGATAGATTATAGCTTGTATGCATGTTTCGAGCCAGATTGGATGTGTTTTTGTATGTTTAAATGAGGTTGGATGAAGCCAATCTGGTACATGTATCGATACACGGGAAAGCGTATCGATACGCTAAGGCAAAATGAGGCATTTCTATACAGGGGTATCGAAACGGATAACCTGCATATCGATACGCCAAGGCCAAGTTTGAAGGTCGTACCGATACGCGGGGAAGCGTTTTGATACGCTCAACCCTTCTTTAGCTATTGTCTTCCGCGTATCGATACAGGCTCAAGTGTATCGATACGGGTAGTTAAATTTCAGTTAAAAGTATCTTTTAAAGTTTGGAAATGTTGTATTTTGGTCCCTGAATATTGTGTAAGCAATTGAATGAGTTTGGATGATCCGTTTGAGGTGAATTTTGGCATGTTGGCATGTTACATGATTAATTAAAGATTGGTAACTTTAAAATCTTGAAAGTCCCTGTATTTTATGGAAATTACAGTTTAGTCTCTTAAAGTCAAATGCATGCAATTGAACCCCTAATTGTACTCCGATCGTTGTGCCGTTTTCACCTAACTGCTTTGCTGAATATATAGGATAATAATATGCATCTAGAGAAGATAAAAAGAAAAAAAGGGTCGTTAGTCGAGGTTGACTTTAACGAGTTGGCTTCGATTTTCCCCGTGTAATCTTCTTAGTTCGGGTCGAGCGTCTAGGCCGGGCTAAGGGGGTTACCATACAACCTAAACCCCACATCTCTGTCCTAGGGACGACTTGAGAGTCACCATCCAAAAGGGTTGGTCACATTAGTGATCAACAAAAAAACTATCCCAAGTTATTACATAGCCTTTTTCTTAGTTTGAACCTGACTGAAGTAATCTAAAGGTCAAGTTAGTTGATACACTGTCTAGTAAGAATAGTAAAAATTACAGCCAAAAACTCGGTTTAATCTAGTTGATTCAATCAATGACTTTTAGCATCCAACAAATTTAAGTTAAAATCCTAGAATTTTCAACTCCCGACTTACTCCACGCAAGTCGCAACTTGCTATATTTTTTATTAAATAGAGAATTATTACATTTTCATACAGAGATTCGAACCCATATTCAGTGAGGGTTCTGGACAGGCGCGATAGGAGCGACCGCACAGGACCCCCAATAGAGAGGGCCCAAAATAGAGAACCTAAATTAAATTAAATTAAATATTTGTACAAATATATAGATTTATATATAATTATGTGTGTATATATATATATTTGTGTGCGTATATAACTTAATTTTTTGTATTAAGATTTTTTTGTTGAAAAAAACAACTTATATCTTTTATTGATTATAAATTAAGGGACCCCATTTTAATATATTGCACAGGGCCCTCAAAATCTTTGAACCACCCCTGCCCATACTAAATGAGCACAATATGAACATCCTTATTTATTAGGTCAATTAGTGGATTTCAACCAACTTGCTATTTTGATTTCTCTGATCGTGGCGTATTTGTTCCACGCATATTTTGGGCCTAGACAATGACTTGTAATTCTAGGGAAGCCTTGTAAACATCTTTAAATAGCACATTATCATCTACACCTTATAAAGCCCATCAAATCATCCTCTTCCAAAGCCGAAACAGGCGAGAGAGACAACAAAATCTTCTTACAAAACCTCAAATTGACAACAAACATGAAGACCCCATGTTGTCCCCAACAAAATTCACAGATTTCTCCAAACAACGATATAGACCAGCCCAACATTTCTGAATTCTATAAGAGGCCTGAGAGCTTTTATACACCAAACCAAAGGAGCTGTGCAAAAATCCATGGTGGGTTTTATTGAGAGGGGAAAATAATTAAAAAAGGGAAACAAGGAATTCAATTCTGACATGGAAACAGTAGAATAGAATGATCTTCTTCGCCAACTTTGAGAAAATAACAAAGGGTAAAATGGCAATGATGATGCTGGGGAACATCCTTCTGTTCTCCCCCTCTAAAGACAAAGAAGAAATAAATATAATATCCCCAACTAGCTGGTTGACATCATGATTTTGGGCACAGAATCTTCAAACTCTTGACAATTATGCCTTAGGTATAAAATGAAATCATGGATGCTTTTGTGGATTCTTGTAGATTACGAGTACATATGAAAAATATGACTTTGAGGATGTATGTTTTTATTATGATGCAATGCATATGGTATCCACTGTCGGCTCAAACCTCTCCTCTTTTTTTTACCTAAAAGAATATAATAGAAATCTTTGTACTTTTATGTGCTCTTATTTATATCTCATACTAAAAAATTAGTTCATGGTTAAGGTTTAAGTTTAGAGTTTAAGAAATTAGTTGTAAGTTGTATTTTTTAAAGGTTTAAAATTTATGGCTCAAGATTTAGAATTTAAGGTTATAGCTTAGAATTTAAATAAAATTAGGTATCAATAAAGGCAGAGGACTTTTTTCGAAAAAAATAATCAAAGTCACATAAACATGGGATATGGAACTTTCAAAGTAATGGGACATTAAAAAACATTGAAGTTGTTCGAATGTGATGAATCATTATAGTTGGCCAGTATATATAAATATAAAAGTCACTGGAAGCAGCTGGGAAATGTACAATGTTGATGTTAGTTTTACCTTGAATATATATATATATATATATATATATATATATATATATATATATATATATATAGGTTTGCGATTGATTCTTGCGATAGGTGTCTAAAGTATTGTTTTGGTTAAAACAGGGGCTTAAAGTTTCATTTTTAGTTGAAATAGATATTAAAAAGGTATCTCAGTTGACTTTAAAACAAGCCAAAAATGAAACTTTAGGCATATAGTTCAGCCAAAAATAAAATTGTAGGCATCTATTTCATTCAAGAAATACTAGACACCTATTGCAAAAAAGAGACATAATTTAAACACTTATTTTGTAGTTAAGCATTTTTAATAATAAGAAAAAATTGATGAGATAAACAAAAATAGACGAATAATTTTGTTTAAAATAACTTTTCAAATTTCGTTCGTTTCTTATCTTCCTTTGTATCTCTATTTTGTGGTGTTTTTCCTTTGTCGCTTCCTCCAAGATGTAGGTGTTGAAGAAAAAAGAAAGTTGTTCAGATGGTCTTTACCTCTTTTGCGACTCTTGTTTCCTCTTGGTTTTTGATGCGAGTTGGTGTCTCCCTGTTGTTGCTCGAAGGCTATGTTTTCCATCTCAACGAGCGTCGTCGTCTCACTTTACGACCGTCTTTACAACCTCTATTGGCGGTCCTTCGATGATACGGACTAAGAATCTTTAAGTTCACGAAATCATCTCCGACCAAGGAGCTCTTCCAAACCAGATCTCCATGCTCTCAGAGCTATTTAATGTTTTCGTTTGGCTTATGGTGGCCTTCAATATCTTTTTGTCAACAATGGTTTTTCTTTCCCTATTTTTTGGGTTCTTGTTGGCCTATGTGTGCCCTTTCTTGTATCAGCCAATCGAGCTGCTTGTCTCTGAGCTCGTGCTCTGATGATGTTATTCTTGTTCTTCTTTGTTAATGACTGTATTTTTATGATAAAAAAAGTTAAATCTGAAAAAGTAATTTTTTCTTGAAAAGTTATATGTTCTGTATTATTCTTGACTCTAAAATTATTTTGATCCAAAAATACTTTTGAAAAGCATTATTGGACGTAACCTTAAAATGTCATGCTTAAACACATCTAGGCACCTTGCAATCAGGGGCGGAGCTAGAAATATATTTAAGGGGTGTCATTTTTTCAACTATATTTAAAGAAGATTAATTATTTATAAAGGGGTGTCATTTTATTCATAAAAAGGGTGTCATTTGTCCATATTTTTAATTCTTTATATACAAATTATATAAGTAAAATAGGTTTTCTAAAAATTTTGGGTGTCATGAGACACCCCAATTCAAAGGGTAGCTCCGCCCTTGCTTGCAATAAACATAAATAGATGAATACTAAAGTTATATATTGACTGAATCATTGAAACACACTTCTATGATGAAACTGTCACACTCATTAGATGTCTTGCAAAAAAAAAACATTTTTTGGCTAACAATCATCAAAAGAGGGTATCAACAAAGAAAGCATAATTTACCTATATATATATATATAGATATATGTTCAAATCTGAATTAATGCTATGTTTGATACTGATAATAATGCCCACTTTTCCATTTGTTTGTTTACTGAGAAAAAAAAAAGATGTGAGAGAGTACCTAGGATACCATCCAAGAGAGGTGGGAAAATGAAATGCTGAATGTGTAACTTTCTTTTGTAAAACTACTTTAGATTTGCATATTAAAAAGAAAGAGAAAGCAAAGCAAAGTTAGTATGGGTGAGGGTAGGCTACTTTTGTTTCTTTTGGTGTATTGGCTTCCACTGTAAAAGACGAATGAAAAGAGGAGGTAGGTTATCCATGGCATCTCTGCAGGTCAAACCTTTTAGGGTAAGACTTGACCTTGGACCAGCTCCTCCTTCATTGCCCATTGCTAAAAGCCATTACAAGCGTGCCCACTGCCCTTTGCCTTGTAAGAACACCCAATGCCTCACTCTGACCCCATGTGCAACCAAAGAGTAAAGTACTCTATCCTTCCTCTTACAATTACAAACACCTTACGTTACGTTTTCACTTTTCTTTCTTTTTTCCCTTCCAAATTTTATACCCTCTTTTTGGAAGTTTCTCGTCACCCTCGTAATCTCTTCTGCAACAACCACCACCCTAATAAAACACCTTTAAACACTCCTTTTTAACCATTCCACGCGCCTCCACTACAATTTGTATTTCACTGGCATATCATATATTGTATTGTATAATTTGTATTTATATGCATCTCTGCATGGCATGTGAGTTTGATAATGGTGAAGACGAGTTTTGGTTTTTAAGTTTAATAATTCCATAAATTATTCGGCAAGTTAAGTTTGAAGGTGTATGATAAACGTCTGGTCTGGTCTGCTTGAAATGGCTAAAAATCTGCAAACGTTGTGCATGAAATTCAAACAAGTTTTTGAAGACTTGAATACAATGGCGGGTGTTAGTTATGTTTGATATCCAACATATCTCCAACATTTAAGAAAACATGCTCACCCGTTGTTGTCCCAGTGATAAAGAATAATATAATTTATCCAGGTGTTCTAGGTTCGAGCACTAATTTTACACGGTGTGTACCTTATTAAAAAAACTAAGAAAATTGAACAATTACTACTCTTTTTAACATTGACAACACAAATGCAACCGATATCCTCCGCACAATTTCTCATTTGAATTTTCTTACCGCTGTCTTCATCCATGTTTCAAGTAATCCTGGTTTTAAGAAAGGATATTGGTTAGAATAATATACCTAACTTGACGTGTAACGAAATCAGAAAAACAAAACCAAAGGCACTACTTAAAAGAGGTAACATTAATTAATTAATTTACAATATTTTTATTAAAAAAACACTAAATGGGAGCTTGGGGTGATAAGACTGCGCGTGGGGTTAAAAATATGTAACTGACAAGTGTTGGGTTTGTAAGAAAAAGGCTGCTCGGTCCAATGGCGGAAACTCTGAAATTCGTAAGACTACTAAAACTATGAACTTTTTACAGTCATTGCTTTGCATTCTATCTTTTTTACAAAGTGTTGTCTCTCTCTCTCTCTCTCTTTCACACTCTCGCAAGCATTTCCTTTGCAAGTAAAAACAACCATACCTACACTGTTCAAAAGCAAGGCCCTTGGAAACTGAGATTATAAAGCTTATTTTCACAAACTCACCCCTCGAACACCATCTTCAAGTTGTGTCAAATATTTGTTTTTTTAATCTCCGTCCGCCATGGAAGCTCTCAATTTCATCAGGTTCTGGAAACCTAGCAATGGTGGTTACAGAGAGAATCGAGCTCCACCGTGTTGTCGTAGCAAGATCACCACCACCACCGCCGAGGTTCCAAAGGCTTTGATTGCTTCAGATCATGAGGTGGATGAAGGGGATGACTCTTTCTTCGATCTGAAGCTCCCTTTGCATGGGTTTGACGACAAGGAAAACGTCGGCAGTGTTAATGGCGAGAAAAGATTTGAATCCACGGAAAAGCAAACACGTTCGGTGTCGCCCAATGACAACTTCTCCAAAAGAAAGATACTCCCCATTGAGTCCAGCTCCGGTCCACAATCTCCAATAGCTTTGATAAAATCAACTCCAAAATTCCGAGTCTTTACTTTGAGGAAGTCCAGGTCGATGGCAAATACCAGTAGAACAATCATAGCAGAGAGAGCCGAGTTGATCGGTCTTCCTGCGGAAATAGAATCCCCAAAGCATGAAAAACAAGGTAGCAATAATCATTTCAGAGTTAAATTCAAAACAGAGGACGATTCCTCAAAGAGATTGTTGAAAGATCTGGTGCAAAAATACTTGAATAAATTCAAGCCATTGTACGTAAAAGGTTCCAAAAAGAAGAGTCCAAGTGACAAGATAAAAGTCTCGGTTGACTTGCCGGTGCCATCTCCGGCATCGGTATATTCAATGAAGGAGAAACAAACAGGGGTTAGAGGGGTTTGCAAGCAATTGGGAAAGAGCAGATCAACCTCGGCTGCATCGTCGTCTCCCATTAGTAGAAGAGATGATTCCCTGCTACTTCAACATGATGGGATCCAAAGCGCCATTTTGCATTGCAAGAAATCTTTGAACTCATCAAGAGGTACTAATTACAGTCAATTAAGTCTGTTTTAGATTAATCATAAGCTTTGAGTTTAATTTGGAATTGGATCCTTAGCTTTTTACTTGTTCCGGGCTGCAGAATCTTCAAGGTTGTCAAGATGTACAAGTGATTCTTCACAGGAGAAGTTGAGCAATGCCTCTTCTACAGGTATCTTTAATTTCTAACTAGTATTTACACTAAATTGAATGGTGAAAATCTTAACTTGCTTATTAAATTAAACATTTTTTTTTTATTTTCTCTCAGATTCTTCTCTTTTTTCAAGAGTTACAAGCAATTCTTCATACGAGAAACTGATGGATTCTGCAAGAACATCCAGCGAAGATGGAAATGTTGTTTAATCAACACTATAGAAAGGAAACATTGGATAGAGACTTTGTTTTTTACCATCATTATCATGATAATGTAAAAAAATTAAAGGAAAAAAGGGTATTTAGAGAAGGTAGGATTGTTGTTTGATTGTTAGCTATGATGAGCAATAGTAGAGTAGGTTCACTTGTAAAGGTGATGTGCAATTATGAAGAAATTGAAAGTAACCCTGTATTTGGATTATTCTTTATGCTTGTATTTCTGCAGTTTAAGAATCATGTTACCTTTGAAAGGTAATTAAGCTATTCTTATCAAAGATGTGATCATTTCCGGATTTGAAGAAGCTGAGATGACATAACAGGTTTCCTTCATTTTCTGGGCTGATTATGCCTTCTCCCAGGAGACTATTTGGTGGGAAAGGGAAATAGTGATGTCACTGCATTTTGAACAGTAAAACCATTCATAATACAAATTTAAAATCTTGGTTCTTTGTTTAAACTTTGAAAGTTTAAACACGCTTGACACAAATTGAAAGGGGGTCATATCATATGATGATTGATATCTCAGAAGTTTCAGCCTCTTTTTTGAATGGTAAAAAAGCAGTTCATTACATTCAAAAGTTTTAACCTTAAAAAATTAAACAATACAAAGAAAAAAGAAAGAAGCAAAGGCAATTGGAACAGATGGTGTGGGTAGCCATCCTATATGCAGATGGTTGTGTTGAATATTCAATGTGGCAGGAAACTGCCAATGAAGTTCATATACACTTTGTACCAATGAAGTTGAAAGTTTTATGCCTTTGTCCATTGTATCCATTGTCTTATTAAGATCTGATAGACTAATTGATTATGGTTGATCATGCCCTGCACAATTGTTTCCCACATGTCCTTTGTCCATTCTCTGAATTTTCTTACCCAACCTTCACAAACACACAAATGGGGTCTCCGTCAGTAGTCAGCACTCAGCACAATCATTCTTTCTCATCCATCATTCAAATTCTCCATTCAGTAGTTGGCTCTCTACCTAATTTCCCCCTTCTAGCAGAAGTTGTTAATTCAATGCTGTAAAATGGTAGACTCTAGGCTTACAGCATGATACTTGGCAATGCCACTTCCAAACTTGTTTATTCATAAATGAATGGAAGAACAAGCATTTTGTGTGCAACAAGTAAACCAAAGTTTGCAAGGCACATACCATCATAATGAGAGGAGAAAGCCAAAATGAAAACAAAAACACAGTTGCTGTGCTGGTGAGACTCCATGGAGAGTCTAAAGAACGACAGCCTAAAAAACGACTAAAAACAGGCAATCGAAAATAGGTTGTGTGGGGTAAAATGTTACTCACATCAACCTAAAATATTATATGTTTTGATAACATTTTAGGTTAGCCGTTTTTTAGGCTGCAGCACACCTGACTAGCCGGAGAATCCTTAGTCCACAGTCCACCACAAAAACAGCATGGTCCCCTTCTGACAGAGTTTACTCTATCAGTTGCCTTCAACTAGACCAACAAGCAAAGAACCATCATAAATGGACACTGCTTGAATTAAATAGGGTCCAAACGTTTATGATCTATCAGTTGCCTTCAACTTTTATCTGATGTAGACAATTGTAGAACGACTATATATACAACTTCTTTATGAGGAATTCATTAATAGACTAAGCAATGTTACCGGCGCTTATGAAAAGCCTGAAGCTAATAATTGATCCATGAATTAAATTTGGGTAATCTTCAACAGTGGTCCTTTTCGTTTAGGGTGTGTTCTATTTTGGTCACCAGAATTCAAAAAAGATTATTCTGGTCACTTACGTTTAAAATCGTTTCTATTTTGGTCTCTCGGCCGTTAGTCTCTGTTACTTAAAAAAATTAATTTCTAATTTAACCTCCAAACTTTCAAAATTTTCTTTTTTACCATCTTCCCCAAAAGTTATAAAATTAAAACCCTAGAAAATAAAATAATGGCTATAACACACAAAATAATGAAGAAATTAACGACCTTTTTACGGTAGAGAATCAGAAATTGTAGATTCATGAGAGTCTGGAAGTCGGGAAACCTCTCCTCTCTTTGGATTTTGAGATTGTGCAAATGTAACAATGTGCATCTGCCATCCAAGGAAGCCTTGCAACGCCTCTCCAATTTGCATTCCTTCTATATATACAAATGTCTACTACTAGAGGAAAACAATGTGGAGATGTCCAAGCTCCCCTGCACCCTAAATCTTGACTGTTTTTAACTAAGGGGTAAGCTTTACCTTTCTCAAGTCTTAAAGGGCTGCAACTCTCTGTCAAGAAAAGAAGAAGCTTCAACTTTTAATATATCATGTTGGCTTAAACTTTATTTCATGCCACGAATTTACTTTTTTTTAATCAATGTCTCATTTTATATTACAGTTTTCATGAGAATCAGAAATTAACCGTGATCCTAGGGTCAAGGTAATTGATTTTGGGTGTGCCCAATGCCATAGTTTTCGAAGCTTAATCAATGCTCGACCTCCAGACTCTCATGAATCTGCAATTTTTTATTCTCTACCGCAAAAAGGTCGTTAATTTCTTCACTATTTTGGGGTTATAGACATTATTTTATTTTCTAGAGTTTTAGTTTTATAATTTTTGGGGAAGATGATGAAAAAGAAAAATTTGAAAGTTTGGGGGTTAAATTAGAAATTAATTTTTTAAGTAACGGAGACTAACGGCCAAGGGACCAAAATAGAAACGATTCTAAACGTAAGTGACCAGAATAATCTTTTTTGAATTCTGGTGACCAAAATAGAACACACCCTAAACGAAAGGGACCACTGGTGAAGATTACCCTTAAATTTTTTATACCCCAGGACCAACCTTGATTTTACAATATTCGTTACGTCTACAACTACAATAAGGGTTTAAGTGCCGAGATTGGTTTGGAAAAGAGAACCGGGAGAACACAAAGAAACCGTTGAAGCACCATAAATTTGGCTTGTTTTCTTGTGTCTCTCTCGGTTGTTGAATAGTGATGTAACATTTCAGGTGCCGTTTACCTGCATTTGCATTAGGCCACGATGTATGTTGAAGATTTGGGGATCCTGATGGACCCATTGTCTCAACATCAGTGTGCTTGTTAGGAAACATGACATCCTCCCCAACACATGATGACCGATGTGGTTGAGTTCGCTAGATCTGTCTTTTATTGCCTTGTGTCTGCAACATTATCATTCTTATTTCTCGCCATTGCAACATTATCATTCTTTTTCTGAATTTTTGTACCCTTTTCATCTTTCTTGGGCCATAGGAAAAGGTTAAATCACTTCTGCTGGGCATTGGTTAGGCCCACGTGATTAACACACGGACTAATAAATATTTTTTCTTCAATTCTCATACATTTATTTATTGATTATCACTTCATACATTGTCAATGTAAAAATAGAACTATAGTAGGTTGTGTTAGAATTATGTCATATATTTTAATAGATTTAAAATCTTAAAATAAGTTGATTGCACATGTTTCAACTCTCTAATTTTATTAGCGCAAATCTTATTCGCCTAATGATATTTTTCACCCTCAGGATTTTTTTTTAAATATTTTAAACCTATTTTTACTTCTGTTGATCGACCAACTTTAATTTTTCAAATTAAACGCACCTATGGAAAATAAAAATATTGTTAAGTCTACGACAGTATTTGTCTATTTCGTTAATGAAGATATTAGGGGTGGGCAAAAAATTCAGTTACTCGGTTCTGGTCTTAGACTCGATAAATTTTTACTCGAAATTGATTTATGGTAGGACCGAGACTGGATCCAAAATTTAAGTTTCGGTTGTGATTGGCACCGAGACTTGATCTTGATTTTTTGAACCCTGTACTCGGTGGGTACCCAATGGATTCGGTATCTGGTGGGTACCCAATGAGACCGGGACCAGTACGGGTACCTGGTACTGGTCTGGTACCCAGTGACGTTGAAGATGTTGGAAATAATTGAAGGCGTTCCTTTATTTCTCTTTATCAAACTTCCTGGTGGTCTTGCTTGCAATAGATAGAATTCTTTAGTTTATTCTTTCTCTTTATATATGAATATTATGAGTATGACTCGTTTTAAGACTTCAACCTTCAAACTTATAATATTCTAACTTTTTTATTTAATATTATTGTTGATGGTTGAAATTTTTTCCACTGCTGCTCAACTTTTATTAATAGTAGACCAATCGATCGGCTACTCGGTATTAGTACCGGTTCTCACTAGTACCGAGATCGATTCTTAGAATCTGAGACCTAGTCTGACCGAAACTGGAATTGGTTCCAGTTTTCAAGAACTGGTGGCTACCAAAATCGAGACTAATTCTGGACAAATTAGCCAGATACTCGGTCTTGCCCACCCCTAAAAAATATCACTTGTTTTACCCTTCTCCGTAAAATTCAAAAAGAAAAATGATAGCATATAAAATAATTGTAAAATTTTATAAATAGATATTTTCAAATTATTAAAAAAATTAAAGTTTATAAAAAATATTCTATTCACTAATATTTCTTTTATTGACTTTTTTGTCAAACTTTTAAAACTTTGACCATAGTTATTTTAAATAATTAAAACTACTTGATTGAAGATTTTTAAAATATACTCTTTAAATTTTTTTATCAATAATAAGTTTTAAATAATAAGAAGTCAATAAGAGACAATTTTAATAGGACAAATGGAATATCAAAAATTTAAAAAATTGAAAAAAAGGCAAATAATTATTGTCGGTTTAACAAGTCTATTATTATTATTTTTATAAATCCTAAATCTAATCACAATCCTACTTAGAGGGAAGGGTAAGGGGACTGTAGGAGAAGGATGAAGGAGAGCTCTTAGTGGGTCTAGAACCTATGACCTAATTTTTTTAGGGGAAGACATAAAACTTCATTAATAACCATAAATCACATCGTCTACAAGATCATTAGCCACACAGTCTGGCCCCTTAACAGAAAAATAAAAAGGCTCAATACAAGTAAAGCTCCAATGAGCAAGAGAATGAGCTACACTATTTGCCTCACGGCTTACATGAGAAATAGAAAAACCAGGGCTTGTCCTAAGAATAAGCTTAGCCTCCTCAAGAATAATGGCAGCTAAAGAAAGATCAAGACCAAAAGAATACAACCTGTTGACCACACTTATGGAATCACCTTCAATGATCACCTTGCTCCATCCATTAGAGGTCGCTAGCTTGATGCCTTCTGTGAATGCCCACGCTTTGGAAAAGTTCGGTCGTGAGAGTCCCCGTGATGACTTGGGCGTGTCTGTCCACCATAAGACCATACTCGTCTTAGGCCACAAATCTAAAAGCAGTTGCTCCGGTTTTAGGGATAAAAGCCTCATCAACATTGATCTTGAACACCGATTCAAGAGGGCATTTTCATCTATTGATCTAGAACCTATGATGTTGAGTGGATCGAAAGATCGATATAAACCAAGAGGGGGTGAATTGGGATTTTAAACTTTTTGGAGTGGAATTGACAAATAAAAATTGGTAGACAAGGAATTTTAGAATGGTTCAAGTTCCAATCGAACTCTACATCCACTACCTTAGCTTCACTAAGGATTTTCAACAATTCCACTAATTGCTCTTCCCTTTTTCTAGGCTAAAGAGGTAACCGTTATAATTTCGGTCAAATTTTCTACCCAAAATTTGACCCAATCCTCACACAATAGAAACAAAGAAGTTGTTGGCTAAAACAAGTATCTCTCAATACAAAATATAGCCCAATTACAAGCACTCAACCCAATTGAAATGATAAGAATGAAAAATACAATTAGGGTTACAAGATAATAATGTGATTTAGGCACAAATGCTTGGATTTGATGTTTAAATGTTTGCTTTTGGATCAATAGTTGTTGCTGAAGCTTTCAGAGGTCCCTTTTATACCTTCTCATTGAATTCTAGCCGCTATGGTTGTTGCATTCATCAATAGAGCCGTTGGGATGTTATCTTCCCTCCATAAATGCAGTCTGCAACCAACTGTTTCGAAATGCCCGACCCTGTTTCAAAACAGACCAAAATAGAAAGAGTCGTTAGGGTGCATTAAAGAGCTCATATCGAAACGGACTGAAGGTGTTTCGATACGCTAGGAGCCGTTTCGAAACTCGTTTCAAAACATTTTAGCTACTGTCAAGGCTTGTATCGAAACGACTTGAAATCGTTTCGATACGCCTTAACGACTTGTGTAAAATCGGTTAAAAACTTTCAACGGTCATATTTTTCAAATCTGACTTGAGTACCGTTTCAAAACATTGGATGTCGTTACAATACGGTGCCTCGATGTTCTTAAGCCGTTTCGAAACCCGTTTCGAAACAAGGGTTCACAGTGTTGAAACTGTTTCGATACCTTTTCCGAAACATGATTTCACAGTTTCAAAAGTGTTTCAAAACGCCTTAGGCCGTCCGAAATGCTGACTCGAAAAACACTATTTTGGCTTCAAGAACATTGAGAAAAGTTTTGATAAAATCAGTTTTTAACATAGGCATTTTCTTTTAAACATATAGAGAGGTTTGGGGACTTAAAAATTTGTTTTCACATTTTCAATTTAGTCCTTAAATTCTTTAGTTATATCAAAATCAAATTATCGATTTCACAATCTCCCCCTTTTTGATATAACAAAACTAAAGTTAAAATTTATAAGAGTTTTGAAAATTTTGAATACATTCTAACTCCCCCTCAATTTAAGATGGGTTTTTAAAGTTTTAAAAAGATTTAAATCCAAATTTTTAAAACTTAAAAACACTTAAAACAAATTTTGGCTCTTAGATTACTTCTCCTCCTTTTTGTTAGATCAAATATAATAAACAAGGCTCAAAGAGAAGACATAAGGTTAAAAGCAATAATCAATAAGCAATAAGCAACATAATATAAATTCATAGAATTCAAATATCCAAAACATAAATCTTAAACAATAAGTTCAAAGCTTAATCCCAAACAAAATAAGCAAAGTATAGGTTCATAAAATATAAAGGAAATAAAGATGCAATCTTAGTCCTAATGTAAATAGCTAATATGAGATGACATGAGAATCCTAAGCCTCGTCTTCGTCACCATCATCATCCATGGAATCATCATCGTCCTTAGCTTGAGAGCGACGAAAATCCATCCATTGGCCATAAAAGGTGGAGAAGGACATGTCCATAGATTGATGTTGGTTCTCAAGGGATGTGAATCGATTCTCATTTGCAAGGAGATGATCCTCTACGGATTGCAAGCGAGTATTGATAGCACCAAAACCCTTAGACATGTTAGTGTCAATTGTGTTGAACCACTCGGTGAGAAAAGTCATGAGAGCTTCATTGTTAGCAACCAAAGCTTGTGGTTGAGGTTCAACTTGAGGTGGAGGTGCTTCCCTATCAACACGTTCCCATTGGCCATTGTTGATGTATTGAAATTTGGACTTGCGGAGAGAAGATTCACCAAGTTTTTGCTTGCGGGGTTTCGGTGAGTCATAGGTGCAATCAAGATTAAGCTTTCAAAGATATAACTTAAAACAGTCCCATAAGTGAAAGACTTGAGCGCATCGGTTTCACGGAGCTTAACATTATTCACCATCTCGGAAAACATGAACTTAACAAAATTAGGGCGCTCTCCACGACGAAAACATTCAAGCCAAAAATAATCTACTTGACGAACGTGAGAAAATTTACCTCAAGAGGGGCGAATAAACCACGAGACCATCAAGTGGAGGAACAACTTCGGAGTTGTCTTCATTGTTAAAGAGTTGGGCATTAGAGTAGAAGATAAGAACAATGTGCTTGTAGCAAATATCCGGGATACTCAAGAAACCAAAGAAGCTCCATTCTTGTAAACGGTGGAGATAACGGAAGAGAAAGCGCTCGGAGTCAAGAAACGACATGTCAACAACTCGCTCACGACGAACGAAAAACTCCTTGACATATTGGAAATGTTTCCTCATCGCGGGAGTTTTGAGACTCTTGAGAAAAAGTTGAGTAAGGTTGGGACAGAGAGAAGCTTGATTTGAAGCTTCACTCGATTGAGATGCCTTGTGTTTCTTGTTAGCGGGATCCATTGAAAAAATCCTATAAACATAAAGCAAGCAATTTAAAACAAATTTGAAGTGTATGCATGAAATTCCTTAATTTAATTCAATGGCAAATCCCACTTAGGTTTAAAAACAAATTTTAAGAGCAAAGATACAAAACAAAATAATAATAAAAAATTGAAGAGAAAAATAATTAAAAATAGAAAAATACGAATAAAAAACTTATATTCAAATAAAAAAATTTAAGATTTTGAAAAATTTTCGCAAGATTTGAAAAATACCAAGTATCAAAACACATAAACTATACAAAATTAAATTTTCTAACCTAAGATTCGAACACAAATTTAAGGAAAAAGAAAAGGATGAAAAAATATACCTTAAATTGGGATTTTGGATGAATAGATGAAAATTCTTGCACAAAATTGTTGATGCTTGCTTAGACTTGTGTTTAAGAGTAAAAGCCCTCAAGATTTGGTGAAAACAATATGAGGTTTAGAGGGTTTTTATAGGGAAAATCGTTTTAGGGTTTGAGGGAATTTTAATTAAAGTGAAACTTTATCATTAAAAGCCCTCTTTAAAGTTGTCCGCTAACCCGTTTCGAAACAGGGTTCGACCGTTCTGAAACGCGAGCACCGAGAGTTGACTGACTTTTCAAGTCCAGCTGACTGTTTCGATACGGCTTTGACCGTATCGAATCCCACGTTGACTCGTATCGAAACACGTTCCGATACACCTCTTGGCAGTAGCAAAAATGTTTCAAAACCCTTTGAAGGCGTTTCGAAACACCCTTCTCTCAGATGGAATTTTAAGGCATCCGTATCGAAACAGTTGGACCCATTTCGATACACCTGGGCCTGGAAGTGCATATGAGGCTCTAAAAGTACAGAAAAATAGATTTTATAAGTCCTAATTTGCATGAATGACATGAATGAGTAGGAATAACATATGCAAACATAAACATGCTCCCCTATCTATAAGCATGGATATTTTTCAAGAGCTATAACACACAAATATGCAATTTCACAAGATCAAGAAATTTTAAGCACAAAAGAGGTCATAAAAGGTCAAGATAGGCTAGTTAGACCTAACTCTCTCCTAAGGGACCAAAAACGCTCTTTATCTAAGGGTTTTGTAAAGATGTCCGCTAATTGATTTAAGGTGTCAACATACTCTATAACAACATCTTCTTTATGGACATGATCTCTAATGAAATGATGCCTTATTTCTATATGTTTGGTTCTAGAGTGTTGGATGAGATTTTTTGTCAAACATATGGCACTAGTGTTATCACACTTAAGGGGTATGGTTTCAACTTTAATACCATAATCTAAGAGTTGTTACTTCATCCAAAGGACTTGAGCACAACAACTCCTTAAGGATATGTACTTGGCTTCAGTGGTAGATAAGGCTACACTATTTTATTTCTTAGAGAACCAAGATATGAGCATACTACCTAGGAATTGACAAGTTCCCGAAGTACTCTTCCTATCGATTTTACACCCTCCATAATCCGCACCCGAATAAGCATGAAGGTTGAAGGTTGAGTCTCTAGGGTACCAAAGACTTAGACAAGGGGTATCTCTAAGGTACCTAAAGATTCTCTTAATGGCTATAAGGTGAGACTCTCTAGGACTAGCTTGAAACCTAGCTCACAAGCAAACACTAAACAAGATATTCGGTCTACTTGCGGTAAGGTAAAGCAATGATCCAATCATAGAACAATAAAGCTTAGAGTCAACACACTTACCTCCTTCATCTTTGCCAAGCTTTGTAGATGAGCTCATGGGTGTGGCTTGAGGCTTTGCATTCTCCAAGCCAAACTTCTTGAGCATATCCTTGATTTACTTTGCTTGATTGATGAAGGTGTCATCCTTCCTTTGCTTGATTTGAAGTCTCAAAAAGAATGAGAGCTCCCCCATCATGCTCATCTCAAATTCACCTTGCATTAGCTTATCAAACTCTTTGCAATGACATTCGTTAGTAGAACCAAAAATAATATCATCAACATAAATTTTTACTACTAAGATGTCATTTTATACCTTTTTTATGAAAAATGTAGCGCCCACCTTACCTTTTTCAAAACTTTTTTCAATTAAAAAGTTTGAAAGTCTTTCATACCAAGCTCTATGAGCTTGTTTTAAACCATAAAGAGCTTTAGTGAGTTTGAAAATATGATTTGGAAATTTCGAGACTTCAAAACCCAGTGGTTGTTCCACATACACTTCCCTATTTATAAAACCATTTAAAAATGTGCTTTTAACTTCCATTTGAAAAAGCTTGAAATCATGATAACATGCATATGCAAGCAACATCCTAATGGCTTCCATTCTAGCTACAGGTGCATAGGTTTCATCAAAATCTATTCATTCTTCTTGAGTGTAACCTTGTGTTACTAGTCTAGCTTTATTTCTCACAATGTTACCACTCTCATCTAGTTTGTTCCTAAAGACCCATTTAGTTCCTATAGTAGATTGATTACTAGGCCTATCAACTAATTTACAAACATTACTTCTCTCAAATTGATTTAACTCTTCATGCAATAGTCATAATCCAAAAATCATCTTTCAATGCTTCTTTTATATTCTTAGGCTCTATGCATGAGATAAATGCAACATGGTTCATAAGTTTAAGAGAAGATCTAGTTGTTACCCTCTTGGATGGATCACCCAAGATTTCACCATCTTTGACATAGTTGAACTCCCTTGGGTAGCTTACTTCATTTTCCTCAAGAGCCAAGTCCTTCAAGGCTTCAAGAGGTGAATCCTGTGTGTCCTCTTCTTTTGTTGGAATCTCATTCTCCTTTGAAGTTTGTCCTCCATCAAAGGCATTTATCATTCATACATTATCATCATCACAAGAATCCTTCCTTGGAATGAGGTTATCATCGAATACAACATGTATAGATTCTTCTACTACTAAAGTTCTCTTGTTAAATACACTATAGGCTTTAGAGGTTAAAGAATATCCTATGAAAATATCTTCATCACTTTTTGCATCAAATTTACCTAAGTTGTCTTTTCCATTATTTAAAACAAAACACTTGCAACCAAATGGATGAAAATAGCTAATGTTAGGCTTTTTAGATTTTAAAATATCATATGGTGTTTTCTTTAAAATTGGCCTAATCATTACTCAGTTTACAATGTAGCAGGTGGTGTTTGTGGCTTCCGCCCAAAAATATTTAGGTAAATTGTTTTCACAAAGCATGGTTCTAGTTATTTCTTGTAAAGTTCTATTTTTCCTCTCAACTACCCCATTTTGTTGAGGAGTTCGAGGAGCCGAAAAATTGTGGCTAATACCATTTCATTTAAAAATTCTTCAAACCTAGATTTTGAAATTCGGTTCAATGATCACTTCTAATATGGGAAATTCTAAGTTCAAGATCATTTTGGGTTAATTTTGAAAATGTGATGAATTTTTCTAAAGCATCATCTTTAGTACTTAAAAATAGAACCCAAGTAAATTTAGAAAAATCATCTACAAGAACAAATGCATAAGATTTACCACCCAAGCTCATAGTCCTAATTGGCCCAAATAAATCCATATGGATAAGTTGTAAACACCTACTTGTAGAAACATCATTAATGGATTTAAAGGATGACTTATGTTGTTTACCCTTAGAGCATGCATCACAAATTTTATCGTTTGAGAACTTAATCTTGGGTAAACCTCTAACTAGATCAATGGAAACTAATTTTTTTCTAAAATACTAATGCTAGCATGTCCTAGTTTCCTATGCCATAACAATGCATAATTTCCATTTTGAGCTACTAAACATGCATGAGATGTATGTATGTCATCTAGATGCACCATGTAAATGTTACCTATGCGATGACCTATGAGCATAATGTTATTAGATTTAATGTCAACAATTTTGCATCCATTTTTATCAAATAGAACATTAAATCCTTTATCACATAATTGTCTTAAGCTCAACAAATTATGTTTAAGACCATCGACATACAAGACATTTTCAATAAGAATGGTAGAGTGATTACCTATGGAGCCAATACCTTTAATGTGGCCTTTGGAGTTGTCACCAAATGTCACCACTCCTCCACTTTTTGGCTTTAAATCCATGAATTTACTCTTGTCTCCGGTCATATGCCTCGATCATCCTCTATCAAGGTACCATGAGTTTTGACTTTGTGCTTTTGTCTTGTAGCAATGCTCCCCTACAAACAAAGATATTAAACTTTTGTTTTTGGTACCCAAATCATTTTGGGTCCACAAGTGTTAGCTCCCAATAGCTTGGTTCCCTTAGGAATCCAAGGTGACATAGCAACAATATTATTAGATTTTACAAGTTCCTTAGAAACTCATACACTTCTAATCCTTTTAGTTCTACTATGTCTAGGAAGGCTACTTTGTTTGTAGTTATTAGTCTTTCTTCTATGTTGGCTTGTTTTAGAAGATTCACATTTTTCATACTTCACACTACCAACATATTTAAAAGACTCTTTGAGCTTGTTAAGCTCATCTAACACCTTTTGGTGTTCACTATTGCATTGAGAAAGAAGATTGTTTAGGTCAACATTTTCATCTTGGAAGAATTTAAGTTCGTTTTTCAAACCTAAAATCTTTTTCTCAAATTTTAAGTTAGCTTGAGAGAGTGAGTCATTTTTATCATTTAATTCCGGAATAATTTTCTTATTCCTAATGATCGACTCCTTGTATTTCTCAACTAACTCATCATAAACCTCTTGTAACTCACCATATGCATCATTTAATTCATCATATGTAAAATCTAAAGATAATGAGTTAGAGGTTACCATGGAGGAATCTTCCTCAAGTGCCATGAGGCAAAGGTTGGCCACTTCTTGTTCGTCATCCTCGGATGACTCCTCATCACTCAAAGTAGCAAGCTTGGCTTTGAGCTTCTTCTTCTTCTCAAAGCCCTTCTTCTTGAGTTGAGGGCACTCCGAACGAATGTTACCGGGCTTATTGCACTCGAAGCAAATGACTTGATCCCTCCATTCTTCTTTGCTTTTACCTTTGAAGTCCATCTTTCTTTGAATTTTTCTTCCACGGTTGGACCTCATGAATTGGGAGAACTTTTTGGCTATCCTAGCCAATTCTTCAAGGTCATCCTCCTCACTAGAAGAGCTCTCCTCAAGTAATGATGCTTTGAGAGCTATTCCCATTTTCTTCTTCTTTTCCACCTCTAGCTTCTCTACTCGTTTCTCTTCTTTCTTCTTTTCTTCTTCCCTTCCTTGCTTCATAATCTCATGAGTAAGGAGAGAACCTACTAGCTCATCAAGTTTTAGAGTCTTCAAGTTTTTGGCCTCGATGATAGCGGTTCTATTCCCATCCCAAGATTCGGGAAGTGAGTAGAATAGCTTCCGGACAAGCTTGTCTTCTGGGATATTCTCTCCAAATCCTTTAAGCTCGTTGACTATGGTAGAGAAGTGATCAAACATCTTGGACACCGTTTCATCGGATTCCATCTTGAAATTCTCATAACTAAGATTGAGAATTCCAATCTTGGTTTCCTTCACATCATTGGTTCCTTCATAGGTGGTCTCAAGAGTATCCCACACTTCCCTGACACTCTCAATGGAGGAGACTTTGGAGCAGATGTCCGGACCGAAAGAACAAAAAAGAATGTGAAGAGCTTTGTCATTTATTTGGATCTTCTTCCTCTCTTCTTCACTCATCTTCATCTTTTTCTTTAGAACCATCATTCCTTCATTATCTTGCTTCAATGGAATGTAGGGACCATCTTCAATGACATCTCAAACCAAGTAATCGTTGGACTTGATGAAGAGGTGCATCCGATTCTTCCAAAACGGATAGTTGTCACCATTGAAGAAAGGCGGTTTTGTAGTGGATTGAGACTCGTACATGCTGGATCCGGAGGTAGATATTATATCTTGATTTTTAGATGATCACACTTTTCCTAGGAACTCCTCTTGTGGTTGTGAATCCTTCAAAGAGGTAGGCTCTGATACCAATTGTTGAATGGATCGAAAGATCGATATAAACCAAGAGGGGGTGAATTGAGTTTTTAAACTTTTTGGAGTGGAATTGACAAATAAAAATTGGTAGATAAGAAATTTTAGGGTGGTTCAAGTTCAAATCGAACTCTACATCCACTACCTTAGCTTCACTAAGGATTTTCAACAATTCCACTAATTGTTATTCCCCTTTTCTAGGCTAAGGAGGTAACCGTTACAATTTCGGTCAAATTTTCTACCCAAAATTTAACTCAATCCTCACACAATAGAAACAAAGAAGTTGTTGGCTAAAACAAGTATCTCTCAATACAAAATATAGCCCAATTACAAGCACTCAACCCAATTGAAATGATAAGAATGAAAAAATACAATTGGGGTTACAAGACAATAATGGGATTTAGGCACAAATACTTGGATTTGATGTTTGGATGTTTGCTTTTGGATCAATAGTTGTTTCTGAAGCTTTTAGAGGTCCCTTTTATACCTTCTCATTGAATTCTAGCCGTTGTGGTTGTTGCATTCATCAATAGAGCCGTTGGGATGTTATCTTCCCTCCATAAATGTAGTCTGCAACCAACCGTTTCAAAACGCCAGACCCTCTTTCGAAACAGACCAAAATAGAAAGAGTTGTTGGGGTGCATTAAAGAGCCCGTATCGAAACAGACTGAAGGTGTTTCGATACGCTAGGAGCCGTTTCAAAACTCGTTTCGAAACATTTTAGCTACTGCCAAGGCCTGTATTGAAACGGCTTGAAATCGTTTCGATACGCCTTAACGACTTGTGTAAAATCGGTTAAAAACTTTCAACGGTCATATTTTTCAAATCTGACTTGAGTACCGTTTTGAAACGTTGGATGTCGTTTCGATACGATGCCTCAATGTTCTTAAGCCGTTTCGAAACTCGTTTCGAAACAAGTGTTCACAGTGTTGAAATCGTTTCGATATCCGTTCTGAAACATGAGTTCACAGTTTCAAAAGTGTTTCAAAACGCCTTAGGCCGTTCCGAAACGCTGACTCAAAAAACACTGTTTTGGCTTCAAGAACACTTAGAAAAGTTTTGATAAAATCAATTTTTAACATATGCATTTTCTTTTAAACATATAGAGAGGTTTGAGGACTTAAAAATTTGTTTTCACATTTTCAATTTAGTCCTTAAATTCTTTAGTTATATCAAAATCAAATTATCGGTTTCACATATGACCTAAGAAAATAAATATGAGGGAACAAATATGAACAACTTCGCCAACCGGCTAAATGTGCTTACTCACAAGTCTATTATTTTTTTTCATTAATGGATATATTTGGGGAAAAAAAGCTTGAGTGTCAAAAGATACCAAAAAATTAAAGGTTATAATGACATTTTTTAAAGGTTTGAAGCCCAAAAATATAATAAGCTATTTTTTTCCCCAAAAACATTGCAAACAATATAATCCTTTATTTATAATCTATATAGAAATACGAATTTGGACAAACTTGTGAAATGACGAAAGATATTTTTTTGTTTATTTTATTTCAAATTTGTCGTTATAATTTTTTATCAATAACACTGTAATATAATTTATAATATTACTTTAAAAAACTTCTTTTCGGGTTAATAACATGAAAAGAAGTTTTTTTTTAATAAAAAAAGTAATATCAATAACCCTACGCTTTGTTTCTAATTATTCATTTTGTGATTGAAATATTCACTTTCCCTTCATATCGAATAATATGCTTATTTGAAACATATCTATTCAATTTTTATTTTATAATATTTTAGAATCTAAAGTTATGTTATAGATTTTATTTTGTTGTCCGTATTTTTCTTTTATTCGTAGTACGTTAAATAATTTGTGTTTTATTTTTTAAAAAATTTTTTTACTAATTTTCTTGTGTTTCATAGATGAATTTTCGCATTAAATTATTTCATTTTTTATTATTTTATGCACCATATTAATATTATTTTATAATTCTGTTTTTGGAAAAGCAGAAAATAATACAAACATGTTTTTTAGTTAGGGTAAACTAAATAAATAGTAACCAAACTTTTAGGGGTACTTTCATTTTAGTAACTGAATTTTTAAAACTTATAATACAATAACTAAACTTTTAATTCATTTTCATTACGATCACTATTGTCAACTCCTACTAAAAATGTTGGCGTGACACGTTAAAGTCACTACCAGCAAACAAAGTTACGAAAAATCCAAAATGTTAATTAAAACTTATATTACGAGTTGTGAAAATAAAAATAAAATTGCTTGTTGATGATTATACGTGATGAATTTTAATCGATGAAAAGAAATAGAAGAATAGCTGTTTAAAATTCTTTTTAACCGGAAAACACTAAATAATAGAAAAAAGAAGTGAGCGAAGGAGCGACGACTGTGAATTTCATGTCTGAGAAAAACTTAAGGTTTTGGGAGAAGAAGATTACTTTAATGTGTCACATCTAGGGGTGGTAATCGAGTGGGGAATAACCGAAAATCGTGAAGATTCGAACCGACAGGTATGTGGAATAATTAAAATCTACACTCACGAAGATGGGGATGAGGAGAGTTTTATCATTGAAGCTCGAATGAGGATGAGGACGAAGATTGTTATATCTGAACCATGAAGATAACTGAACTGTACCCGTATAAATCATTATGGGGTTCCTCGAAAAATATCCGCATGAATCCTCAATATTTTACCAAGTTGGATGGGCATAAGAGTAATTTACCCATTTTTCAATAAAAATAAAATTTCCCACAACCTGAGTATGACATGGTGGAGTAAGTTTGAAAATTCTCCGTAAATTCCATAAAAATAATTTGAAAGTGGTGTATGTATCGTTGTAAATGTGATTCATTTTAGTTTTGTTTAAAATATACGATGATCCATTTTGATATGTATTTTTAAAAAAAGATGAATATTTGAATGTTGAAATGTCATGAAAATTTGACAACATATTTCTTAGAAAGCAGTTTTAGTGATGTCTTTAAAAATCACAAAAAAACTCTACAAGATAAATTAGGAAGTGAGCCTTATATTTTATAACCATATGGAAGTATAGATTCGTTTAAAATGAACGATTCTTTATTTCGAGATATATAATAGGAGTTATTAATTTTTGAGTGAGAAAATGTCAGAAGAAAAGACCGCAGACTGTTTCCAGAAACAACAATGGCAGTGACTTTAGAAATTCACCATAAATCGTATGAGTAAAATTAGAAGAGGTAATTTATATGATTGAAAATATTATCGAATCTAGTTCCGTTTAGAACAAACGGATCATGATTTGGAATTGTATATTATTAGTTACATATTTTCTTTTAAAGGTAGTGGAGACTATCATGTTTCAATAGTTAATGATTTAGTCATGTTCTATAGTTTTGAAATAGTTTGTTTGTTGTTGGTAAAACTAAATTTATTATTTATGTTTGTAATTTCGGAGATTTAATGTTGAATATTTTTTTAATGTATTAAATTTTATTTTATTGGGTACGAAGATTAACTGAAAACCGCGGTGATCCGTAAGGGATTGTTATGGGGACAAAAAATAGCCGAAATGTCCAAGTGGGATTCCCCGAAATAGTACCCACGAGTGTTAGGGATGGAGATGGGAATGCAAAACCGTCCCCGACACTCCCTATTGCCACCCCTAGTCACACCAACATTTTTAATGGAGTTGACGATAATGACTGTAATGAAAACGAATTTAAAGTTTAGTGATTATATTGCTTGTTTTAAAAGTTCGGTGAGAAAAATAAAAGCACCCTAAAATTTTAGTGACTATTTATAGTTTACCATTTAATTTAGGCATAATGTCAAAAAATGCCCCTAACGTTTGACTGAATAGTCCTTTTAGCAAATATTTTTTTGAAGTAATTTAACCATCAACGCTTCATTTTAGGTCAAAATGACCCATCTACGGATGAAAATTGTTAGTCATCTGACGATAAATGACGTGACAAACCTACATGACAGTGCACGCCACGAAAGCATTGTCATATAGACAAATATACTGAGTTTACAGAATGACACATGAGTCGAAAAATAATTTTAAAAAATTGTATAAAATATAAAATATTTTTTTTTCTTCTGACATGTCATTCTGTCAAGTTATTTCAAGTTCTTTATCTTCAGTTGACTAGAAGTGTTCATCCGTAGAGGGGCCACTTTGACCCGAAATGAAACGTTGAGAATTAAATTGCTTCAAAAAATAAGGGCCAAAGTGACTATTCAATCAAACGTTAGGGGCATTTTCAGGCATTATTCCATCAATTAATATTCAAGTATAAATTCGGCTTAACACTCAAATAAGTGCTCAAACTATGCTTGATTTCTCATATAGGTGCCTAAAGTAATTTTCGGCCCATGTAAGTGCCTAACTTTTCATTTTGTAACCCTTGTAAGGTTTCTCCGTGACAGATGTTATTAAAAAATTAGAAATCTTTAATTGTATTAAAACACTTGAAAATCTTTAATTTCTAAAAAAACCTAATCTCTAACCTTAAATCGTTAAACTTCTAAAACCCTCTCTTCTGGTCGTCGTTTTAACCACCATCAATCATTTCTTCTTTCGTTGACCCTCCACAGTCGATAACCTCAACCTTACATTGTCAAAAATCGACGAACAAGCGGCCAAACGAACCACGAACGTCGAATGTGAAATCATCAATCGAATGATGAATGGCGGATTAACAAACGATAAATTGGGCCTTGCAACTTGTGCGACGAGAGGAGGAGACCCACTTCGACGGCAACGACGTGGTGTTCAACGGAGGTGAAGGGGAATTTAAGGATGTTGGGTCGTTTTGAAAAACATTAAAGTTTTGGAGGGTTTTTTTTTAAAATATGATTTTTTTATTATCAAACAAAAATTAAATGAAAATTAAGAAATATGGCATGTGTCATGTTTTTAACGGATGATAGATTTTTAATGGTCATTGACGAATAAATCTTAAAATGGTTATAGAATAAAACGTTAGACATCTATTTGGGCTGAAAAATACTTTAGACATGTATCTAAAAAAATCAAGTATAGTTTGGACACTTATTTGAGTATTAAGCATATAAATTCGCTAAAAGAATTCATCTACACAATTATTCATTTTTTGGACTTTAGGTAACCCTAAAATTATTCTTGTTTTAGTGGTAAAATGTCTTACTATTGACATTTTAGTCATGATTTTTTTTAATAGTCTAAAAGTAATAGAAGGTCCTGAACTACCTTTCATTCTATACCTTAATAGGAATTAAATTTCACATGAATACGAAAGCTTATGTTTATAGTTGCCAAGCTTAAGTTTGAGGCCAAATGTTTGCGTATGTTGGGAAGGGTAGTGATTCCTGAGACCTAGTTATCAAACACTGGTCGACTATGTAAAGCCAGAGTTTGGCCCATTGGCACAAGCCCAGCACATTTGCCCATGTATTTTGGATCTTCATCAAACATTTGAAGATAAATTCCTCAACAACTGAGCTGACTGCTGAGTGCGTCAGTTGTCGCATAGTGCTGCCACTGTTGAACATGTTGCCCAAGGACACAAGTCACGGATTCGCAATTTGGCTTCCAACAACATATTAACAAATGTCGTCCGATGTTGACACTTCAGCCTCCATCCAAAACTCTCATCTCGTGAGGGAGGTTCAACATAGGGGTGTCTAAAAAAAATCTAATCTCTATTTATCTATTGATTCGATCTAAAAATTTAGATATTCTATTTATTTTATATTTTTTGGATAACTTAAATTGGATATTCAAAATTTCAGATCAAATAGGGATACTTATTTCATATTCGGATCAGATATCTAAATATTCAAAAATCTGAAAATTTAATTTTTTATGCATGTGAATTTTGTTATATTCGATATTTTTCCTAGTTATATATGAAAAATTAAAATTTTCATGGATACAAATCTAGTTATATTCAATAATTTGTTGTTTGTTATATTCGAAAATCAAAAAATTTCGTAGATAAGATAATCAAATTCAAAAAAATACTAAAATCAAGTCGTAAGTTTAGATTTTCGAATTATCCAAAAATTCGATACTTAAAATTTTAAATATCCGCTTTTTACGAATCAAATACAAACCGATCCAAAAGTTTCCTGCATCTAAAATTTCAGATTAAAACTGATCCGAAACCTGAAATATACACGTAGTTTTAAAAGAATTCTTGCAGGAATTCATGTTCAAACAATAAATTGGATTTCTCTATTGGATAGATTCAATCTAAAATCGTATTTATTCGGTGCGACTTGTAGTATATTGCAACTTGCTATTGATTAAATCATTACAAAATCGGTTCAATGAGCATCAAATCATATTGAATAAGTATAAAAAAATGATATTATATATCTTTATTTTTAACTATTGGGATTGAACTTCTAACTACTAATCAGTTTAATCAAACACTGTACACCGGGTCATGTGAATGTCACTCCATATTAACTTAAGTGATAATTTTTTGGGTAAACTATACTAATGACCACCGAACTATGGGGTTGGTGTCGATTTGACCACTATATTTTCAATTTTGTCAAATATACCACTTAACTATTTAAATGGTTCCAATTAAGCCACTCGCCGTTAAAAAAACGAAAAATTTGACGGAACTGTTAAAATAATTGGTATAATTACACATTTGGTCCTTTATATTTATACAATATATCAATTTAGTCTTAATTTTAATCTAATAAAATAAATTAATTATTCAATAAGATAGTGACACGTGTCACCACCTTATTGGAAGTCTTTAATTATTTTTATTTAATTTATTTTCCACCTCCAATCACGTGGTGACACGTGTCACCCAATTGGAGGTGGAAAATTAATTGAGGAACAAAACGCCCCAATCATGGATCAAACCTGTGACCTTGGAGAAACCAAGGTTTGTGCTTACCACTGAACCAAGCACACTTTTGTGCTCTGGGGTACAACATTCAATATATGTGTTTAATGATTGTTAGTGCCCAGAAAAATGAAAGAAAAGAATTTGCACTTGCGTGGATCCGAACCAGGGACCTTAAGATGCATAGCCCAAGTGCTTGCCACTACACCAAGTGACCACTTTGTGATATGTTGTACAACATTTAATATATGTATTATATAATTTTTAATGCTTGAAAAAAGAAGAAAATGTAATTTTAAGAAACTCGAACATAATATTCTTATGATGCATAAAAACATTTAAACCAATTAAATAAATCTAATAACTAAATTAAAGTTAAGATAAAAAAATAAAAAATTATAGTTCCAGATTTATTTTTATAATTTGTATATATTTTAAATTATAGTTAGTGCATGATTTAAAATAAAAAATTTAATATTATTTTTTAATTTTTTAATAGAAAAATCATTTTAAAATTTTTATATTTTAATCTAAATTTAATATATTTTTTAGTTCCAGATTTATTTTTATAATTTCATGTATATAATGATTTTTTAACTTAATTAATTATTTCAATATTTACTAAAAATTAATTAAATTATTATATATATATATAATTATATTAAAAAATTAAAAATTATATTAAATTCATTTAGCGAATTCAAACTCACAAACATAATTTAATATTTTTAACTTTAATTTAGTTATTAGATTTATTTAATTGGTTTAAATGTTTTATGCATCATAAGAATATTATGTCCGAGTTTCTTAAAATTACATTTTCTTCCTTTTTCCAAGCATTAAAAATTATATAATACATATATTAATTGTTGTACAACATATCACAAAGTGTTCACTTGGTGCAGTGGCAAGCACTTGGGCTATGCATCTTAAAGTCCTTGGTTTGAATCCACCTAATTGCAAATTATTTTCTTTCATTTTTCTGGGCACTAACAATCATTAAACACATATATTAAATGTTGTACTTCATAACACAAAAGTGTGCTTGGTTCAGTGGTAAGCACAAACTTTGGACCTTCCAAGGTCACGAGTTCAATCCATGATTGGGGCGTTTTGTTCCTCAATTAATTTTCCACCTCCAATTGGGTGACACGTGTCACCACCTGATTGGAGGTGGAAAATTAATTAAATAAATTAAATAAAAATAATTAAAAACTTCCAATAAGGTGGTGACACGTGTCACCATCTTATTGAATAATTAATTTATTTTATTAGATTAAAATTAGGACTAAATTGATATATTGTATAAATATAAAGGACCAAATGTGTAATTATACCAATTATTTTAACAGTTCCGTCAACTTTTTCGTTTTTTTTAACGGCGAGTGGCTTAATTGGAAAAATTTAAATAGTTAAGTGGTATATTTGACAAAATTAAAAATATATTGGTCAAGTCGACACCAACACCATAGTTCTGTGGTCATTAATATAGTTTACCCTAATTTTTTTAACTAAGTTTATTTTTTTTGTTGAAGGTAACTTGTATGATTTTATTAATTAAATCACACAATATAAGCAAGGTATGATTTTATCTTCTTGAAGTTTTTTAAACAGGATATTAGCTTATAATTCATTATTCGTATAAAAAATTATACATTACCAATATATTAAATCCTTACTTTTATTAAGTCAAGTGTATATTTTTGCTAACTAGTAACTTTATTTAATAGTTACATAATATTAAAATTATTATTTAATAGGTGTAATATAGTTTCGGTTCGATTTATTTTTTTGGATTTTTTAAACCATTGATTTTAATTCGATTCTAATTGTTTTATTTTTAAAACTTTATTTCAATAAAAATGTTATATTTATTCAATGAATTTTCAAAGTTTTTATTCATAAATACATGAAGTTGAATCCAATGAATGGACCAAGTGAAAAATAAAATGATCTTCACCTTAAAAGATATGTTTGACATATCAAAGGATTTAAAAAAAAAAACCTTATAATAATATTAAGACTACTAAAAAATACACGAAACCGGTGTGATTCACACCCATGTTTTTTTTTTTTTTTTTTTTTTTTGCGGAAAGGAAGTGTTGAGCATAGATACAGCTGCGTGTGTTTGATTGATGTCAAGTGAGGACCAGGGTGCTGGAAACCAACATTAGTTATCTAATCTAAATAAAAGAATATAAGTAATTTATTTATACAAACAAGTTGCTAAATAGTTCACCATGATTTAGTTCCTCTTCCATCAATTTGGGACTATAATTATATATAGCAGAGTGACTTAATTTTTAAAATGTTAATTAGGGACCTAAACCCTTTGTCTCTGTTAAAGGATTCATGACCCATATTAACTACTCAAGGATTGGACTATAATTATATGTAACAAGAGTCGTTGAAAGAGGCTTTTTTTCGAAAGAATAAAGGGTAAATTATATGGCCCCTTTTGTTTTTGAGTTGTTTGATTTTGATTATCGATTTTGAAAATTACGCTTTGGTCATTTATTTGATCAATTTATTAACATTTTATCATTGAATCGTTAAGTCTCGTTAGTTTGATGACATGACATGTTAATCAAAAGAGTTTATTTTTAATTTAATTCATGAATTTTAGATAAATATCATTTTAACCCCTGACCTTTAGATAAAATATTAACTTGACCCATAAACTTTGTTGAGTGGATCGAATTAACCGATATGGCCAAGAGGGGGTGAATTGACACTTTTAAAAATGAAGGGAGCAAAAGGAACAATTAAAATGAAGAACAAGGCACTTATAGTGGTTCAAGCTTCTAAACAAGCTCTACATCCACTACCTTAGCTCCCACTAAAAATTTTCAACAAACTCTTCAATAATTTGTTCTTCACCTTTTCTAGGCTAAGGAGGCAACCTTTACAAATTCAATCTTTCTACCAAAAGATTGAATTACAAGGCTCTCAATTACAAAGGATCTGAAATGTATCTCTCACAAGACTAATATATTGCCCAAATACAAACCAACACTCCCCAAACTTTGAAAGAAAGATAAATAATTGAGAATTTCACAAGTTGGGTACACAATTTGAATCTAAAAGGCTCAAGGGTTTAGAATAAATGCTTTAATGTTGCTTGAAGGTTCAATAGTTGTCGTTGTAGCTTTGGAGACTTGTTTTTATACCCTTGCATTGAATTCTAGTCGTTTGGGTGGTTGATGTCATTAATCTAGCTGTTAGGCTGAATTTTCCCGCAATAAATTCTCCTCAACTACACAATATATCGGTACACTTCGTGACCGTATCGGTACCGTTCTCAAAGAAGAAAGAGTCGTTGTGATTGAAAAACAGAGCATATCAATACGCGGGAAGGGCCTATCGGTACGGTATAAAAGGGGTGTATCGATACGCAATGTCATATCGATACGGTTTTTGTTCACTGGAATCATGAATTGTGTTTTAACAAAAAGTGTATCGGTACGCTATCCATGCATATCGAGACGGTTCAACGACCATTTAAAAATTTAGGATTCCAATAACTGACAAACCAACGTTCGAATATTAAATGTAAAGATTTTGCAAAGGTCAGCATATCGTATCGATACGGTGACATACAGTATCGGTACGCTATAGCATTAAAATATTTTACTTTGAAAAATCGTATTGATACTGCCCCGATGAGTATCGATACGCTATAGCTTAAGTTTTACCTAGATGAATATCGTATCGATACGGGGTTTAACTGTATCGGTACGCTATGTTGATTAAAATTCTAGTAATGAAAATTTGTATCGATACACTAAGGGGTATCGATACGCCTGGGCGTTTTGTTGAAATTTGGCTTGAAAATACTTGAAAAGACATAGTGAAAATTGAACCGTTTAATTTGTTTTGTCTTGAAAGAGTACTTGGTTCAAAATGCTTGTCAATTAAGTGAGTCTTTGAAATACATAAAAATTTATTGTATTTTCAATTAAGTCCCTAAAGTAATTTGTTATATCAAAATCAATTTTGGTTTCACAATCTCCCCTTTTTTATATAACAAAACCAAGTATAAATTTTTAAATTTTGAAAACTTTGAAAAGCTTACCCCCTTAATTTTTAAATAGCGATAATAAACATTAAGTACAATTTAAAGCATAAATAAGCAACAAAATAGCATTAAGCAAGAAATATTCTGTTGAGTGGATCGAAAGAACGATATTTACCAAGAGGGGGGTGAATTGGAAATTTTAAGGATTGTAGTGGAAATTGGCAAATTAAAATTGAAGGACAAGGAATTTAGAGTGGTTCAAGTTCCAAATGAACTCTACATCCACTACCTTAGTCTCACTAAGGATTTGCAACAATTTCACTAAATTGATCTTCCCCTTTTCTAGGACAAGGAGGCAACCCTTTACAATATCGGTTGATTTTTCTACCCAAAAATCAACCCAACCCTCACACAAGAGAACAAAGGAATTTGTAGGCTAAATAGGTATCTCTCAATACAAATGATAGCCCCAATACAAGCACTCAACCCAATTTTACAAAATATGAATGAAGAACACAAATTGGGATTTTACACAAATTTGGGATTTTTGCTCTAATGCTTGAATTTGATGTTTGGATGTTTGCTTGAAGTTCAATAGTTGTTGCTGATGCTTTTGGATGTCCCTTTTATACCTTCTCATTGATTTCTAGCCGTTTGAGTGGTTGGAGAAGTAATTGGAGCCGTTGGAACCCTCTCTTACCACCATAAATGCTGTCTGCACCAACCCGTTTCGGAACACGGGAAACCTGTTTCGGAACGGACTAAAATAGAAAGAGCCGTTGGGGTGCATTTAAGAGCCCGTTTCGAAACGCCTTAGGGCCGTTTCGGAACGGTTTTGCCACTGTAAAAGGGTCGTTTCGGAACGGTCCTAGACCGTTTCGAAACGCCTTAACGGTTTTGATAAAATCAGTTAAGACATACAACGGTCATATTTTTCAAACTGAAACCTAGCCCCTGTTTCGGAACGGTATTGATCCGTTTCGAAACGGAATGGCTACTGTCAAAGGGTCGTTTCGGAACGGGCCTTAGCCGTTTCGAAACACCCCTTATATATTAAAAAAAAATCTGAAATATTTGAATTAATTTAACCCTTTTTTAATCCAACATGAAGAACAGTTTCGAAACGAGGTGGGCCGTTTCGAAACGCTTCCAGGTGTTTCGATACCCGTATCGGAACGGTGGTCGACAGTGGTGAAACTGTTTCGAAACGCCTTGAGGCCGTTTCGGAACGGGTACATGGAAACCACTGTTTTGACTTGAAACACTTAGAAAAATAATTGGAAAAGTATGTTTTTAACTTAGGCATATTATAAAAATTATATGGGGATATTTTTAGGACTTAAAATTCGTTTAGACTTTTAATTTAGTCCTTAGGTTTTTAGTTATATCAAAATTAAAATATTTGTTTCACAATCTCCCCCTTTTTGATATAACAAAACCAAAGTTAGAATTTTTGAGAATTTGGAAAGTTTTGAACATATTCTAACTCCCCCTTAATTTAAGATAGGTTTTTTAAAAAATTTTGATTTGAAGTTTAAACCTTTTAAAAATTAAAAACGAATTTTAGTGTTGTGACTCTTAAATTTCTTCTCCCCCTTTTTGTTAGATCAAAAAGAATAACATAAGCTCATAGAGAAGATAAAAGATTAGTACCAATAAGCAATAATAAGCAACCATAAATTCATAACCAAAATATCCAAAACATAATTCAAAACGTTAAGTTCAATATAATTCAAACAACAAAATCCCAAAATAAAATAGTCATAAGCATAGGTCTTAAAACATGATAAAAACATAAGATGCAATCTAAATCCTAAAAAGCATAAATAATATGATATGAAATGAAGATCCTAAGCCTCGTCATCATCATCCTCGTCATCCTCATCGTCATCGTCCTTGGCTTGAGAACGTTGAAACTTCGTCCATTGCCCATAGAGAGTGGAGAAGGAGAGATCCAAATTGGAATGAGAAGTTTCAAGAGAACTAAGACGATTCTCGACATTCGACAAACGATTGCCCATTGTTTCAAAGCCCGAAGTAATGCGAGTGTCCAAAGCATCGAACCGAGAGTCCAAGGCATTGAAACGCTCGGTAAGGAAAGCCGTGAGGGCATCATTGTTCGCGGCTTGAACTTGCGGTGGAGGAGCAACAAGAGGAGGATCCGCTTCTCTATCAACTCTTTCCCAAATACCATTCACATAATGGAACCCGGACTTGCGAAGGGAAGATTCACCTATCTTGGTATTGCGAGGTTCCGGAGAGTCGTAGGTACAATCAATACCGAGATGGTGAAATAGGGCGCTCAAGA
Source organism: Hibiscus tridactylites (assembly GCA_958450335.1). Taxonomy (NCBI): domain Eukaryota; kingdom Viridiplantae; phylum Streptophyta; class Magnoliopsida; order Malvales; family Malvaceae; genus Hibiscus; species Hibiscus tridactylites. Next base: position 76,545,318 of record OY288276.1, read on the forward strand.
CAATGCCATAAGTGAAGGATGTCAACTCATTTGTGTCAATAAGCTTGATGTTATTGACAATCTCGGCAAAGATGATCTTAGGGACATTTGGGCGCTCACCCCTACGGAAACACTCTAACCAAAAATAATCTCGTTGACGGATATGGGAATATTTACCGCCGGAAGGGCGAATAAACCAAGAGACCATTAAGTGAAGGACACGATCATGCACATCAAGGTTAAGAGCTTTCCCGGTAAAAGTGCCAAAGTGGCGTTCATCCTCAAGACCCTCATTTTTCAGTTTAAGAGCAGACTCTAAAAGTTTAACATTTATAACAACCTTTTTGCCTAGCAAGGATGACTCAATCCCTATGATCTCGGTTTTGGACTCATCATAAAGAAAGTGAGCATTGGAGTAAAAGATGAGTACCATATTTTTGTAGCAAACATCCGGAAGGCTCAAGAAATCCATGAGATTCCACTCATCCAAACGAGGAAGATAACGAAAAAGGAATCGCTCGGAATTGAGGAATTCAAGATCGATAACACGTTCCTTACGAACCGCGAAATCCTTGACATAAGCAAAGCGAGCACGTGCTTCCGAAGTTTTGAAGGATTTCTGAAAAAGCTGAGTGAGATTCGGACGAATGCTCGATTCACCGGATTGAACGGCCTTGCGCTTTTTGTTCGATTGATCCGCCATCTAAAAACATTAAGCAAGTGTTTTAAAATTGAGTGTATGCATTGATAATTAAAATCAATCCAATAAGAAATCCCACTTAGGTTTTTGAAAACAAAATTAAAATAAAACAGTGTTTAAAAAAAAAACGATTGAAAAATTTTATATTCGAATAAAAAATTTTGGGATTTGAAAAAATTTTCACAGGATTTTGAAAACCCACAACAAAAACGTATAATTTATACAAAAATAAGATTTTCTATCCTATGATTCGAACATGAATTGAAAGAAAAGAGAAAAATTGAAAAATTACCTTAGTTTGGGATTTTGGATGATTTTGAAGAAATCCTTGCACAAGATTGATGAAACTTGCTTAGACTTGAGTTGAAGATTAAAACCCCTCACAATTTGGTGAAAATCAAGGAGTTTGAGAGGGTATTTATAGAGAGGGAGGCGGTTTAGGGTTTTAGAGTTTGATAAAAAAGTAAATTTGTATCATTAAAAGCCCTAGATATAGCAATCCGCGATGCCGTTTCGGAACGGTCAAGACCGTTTCGGAACGGGCGGCTAGGGTTTTGACCATTTTAAAACCATAAACAGAACGTTTCGATACGCAGTTGACCGTATCGAAACTCCCTTTGACCCGTATCGGAACGCGTTCCGATACACCCCCTTGGCAGAATCAAAAACGTTTCGGAACGCTATTAGGCGTTTCGAAACGCCCTCTTCTCAGAACGTGATTTAAGGTACCCGTATCGAAACGGGTTCACCTGTTTCGATACACCTGGGCCTGGAAGTGCAGATGAGGCTCTAAAAATGCAGAAAAATGATCTTATAAGAGGCCTAACATGCATAAATGTCATGAATGAGCAGGCAAAACATATGTAGGCATAAACATACTCCCCCTAACTATAAGCATGGATGAAATTAGGAGTTTAAACACATCAACATGGCATTTCACAAAATCAAGCATATTTAAGCACAAAAGAGGTCCTAAAAGGTCAAGATAGGCTAGCTAGACCTAACTCTCTCCTAAGGGACCAAAAACGCTCTTTGTCTAAAGGTTTTGTAAAAATGTCCGCTAATTGATTCAAGGTGTCTACATACTCTATAACCACATCTTCCTTAAGGACATGATCTCTAATGAAATGATGCCTTATTTCTATATGTTTGGTTCTAGAGTGTTGGATGGGATTTTTAGTTAAGCATATTGCACTAGTGTTGTCACATTTTAGGGGTATGGTTCCAACTTTAATTCCATAATCTAAGAGTTGTTGCTTCATCCAAAGGACTTGAGCACAACAACTCCCTAAGGATATGTACTCGGCTTCGGTGGTAGATAAGGCTACACTATTTTGTTTCTTAGAGAACCAAGATATGAGCATACTACCTAAGAATTGGCAAGTTCCCGAAGTACTTTTCCTATCAATTTTGCAACCCCCATAATCCGCATCCGAATAAGCATGTAGGTTGAAGGTAGAGTCTCTAGGATACCAAAGGCCTAAACAAGGAGTGTCTCTAAGGTATCTAAAGATTCTCTTAACGGCTATAAGGTGAGACTCTCTAGGACTAGCTTGAAACCCAGCACACAAGCAAACACTAAACAAGATATCCGGTCTACTTGCGGTAAGGTAAAGCAAGGATCCAATCATAGAACGATAAAGTTTAGAGTCAACACACTTACCTCCTTCATCTTTGTCAAGCTTTGTAGATGAGCTCATAGGAGTGGCTTGAGGCTTTGCATTCTCCAAGCCAAACTTCTTGAGCATATCCTTTATGTATTTTGCTTGGTTGATGAAGGTGCCATCCTTCTTTTGCTTGATTTGGAGTCCCAAAAAGAATGAGAGCTCCCCCATCATGCTCATCTCAAATTCACCTTGCATTAGCTTAGCAAACTCTTGACAATGACATTCATTAGTAGAACCAAAAATTATATCATCAACATAAATTTGAACTACTAAAATGTCATTTTTATACATTTTTATGAAAAGTGTAGTGTCCACCTTACCTTTTTCAAAACCTTTTTCAATTAAAAAGTTTGAAAGCCTTTCATACCAAGCTCTAGGAGCTTGTTTTAAACCATAAAGAGCTTTGGTAAGTTTGAAAACATGATTTGGAAATTTTGAATCTTCAAAACCCGGTGGTTGTTCCACATACACTTCTTCATTTATAAAACCATTTAAAAATGCGCTTTTAACATCCATTTGAAAAAGCTTGAAATTATGATAACATGCATATGCAAGCAACATCCTAATGGCTTTCATTCTAGCTACGGGTGCATAGGTTTCATCAAAATCTATTCCCTCTTCTTGCGTGTAACCTTGTGCTACAAGTCTAGCTTTATTTCTCACAATGTTACCACTCTCATCTAGTTTGTTCCTAAAGACCCATTTAGTTCCTATTGTAGATTGATTACTAGGCCTATCAACTAATGTCCATACATTACTTCTCTCAAATTGATTTAACTCTTATTGCATAGCCATAATCCAAAAGTCATCTTTCAATGCTTCTTTTATGTTTTTAGGCTCTATGCATGAGATAAATGCAACATGGTTCATTAATTTAAGAGAAGAACGAGTGGTTACCCCCTTGGATGGATCACCCAAGATTTCACCATCTTTGACATAGTTCAACTCCCTTGGGTAGCTCACTTCCTTTTCCTCAATAGCCAAGTCCTTCAAGGCTTCAAGAGGTGGATTTTGTGTGTCTTCTTCTTTTGGTTGAATCTCATCCTCCTTTGAAGTTTGACCTCCATCAAAGGCATTTATGATTCCTACATCATCATCATCACAAGAATCCTTCCTAGGAAGGAGGTTATCATCGAATACAACATGAATGGATTCTTCTACTACTAAAGTTCTTTTGTTAAATACTCGATAGGCTTTAGAGGTTAAAGAGTAACCTATAAAAATAGCTTCATCACTTTTTGCATCAAATTTACCTAAGTTATCTTTTCCATTATTTAAAACAAAACACTTACACCCAAAAGGGTGAAAATAGCTAATGTTAGGCTTTTTAGATTTTAAAATCTCATAAGGTGTTTTCTTTAAAATTGGCCTAATCATTACTCGATTTACAATATAACAAGCGGTGTTTGTGGCTTCCACCCAAAAATATTTAGGTAAATTATTTTCACAAAGCATAGTTCTAGCCATTTCTTGTAAAGTTCTATTTTTCCTCTCAACTACCCCATTTTGTTGAGGAGTTCGAGGAGCCGAAAAATTATGGCTAATACCATTTTCATTCAAAAATTCTTCAAACCCTAAATTTTGAAACTCGGTTCCATGATCACTTCTAATGTGTGAAATTCTAAGTTCAAGATCATTTTGGGTTAATTTTGAAAATGTGATGAATTTTTCCAAAGCCTCATCTTTAGTACTTAAAAAGAGAACCCAAGTAAATCTAGAAAAATCATCAACTAACACGAATGCATAAGATTTACCACCCAAGCTCATAGTCCTAATTGGCCCAAATAAATCCATGTGAATTAATTGTAAGCATCTACTAGTAGAAACATCATTAATGGATTTAAAGGAAGACTTATGTTGTTTACCCTTAGAGCATGCATCACAAATTTTGTCATTTGAAAATTTAATTTTGGGCAAACCTCTAACTAGATTTAGAGAGACTAGTTTTTCCAAAACACTAATGCTAGCATGTCCTAGCTTCCTATGCCACAACCATGCATCATTTTCATTTTGAGCAACTAAACATGCATGAGATGTATGTATGTCATCTAAATGCACCATGTATATATTTCCTATGCGATGACCTATGAGCATAATACTATTTGATTTAATGTCTACAATTTTACATCCATTTTTATCAAAAAGAACATTAAATCCTTTATCACACAATTGACTTATGCTCAATAAATTATGTTTAAGACCATCAACATACAAGACATTTTCAATGAGAATGGTAGAGTGATTACCTATGGAGCCAATACCTTTAATGTGGCCTTTGGAGTTGTCACCAAATGTTACAACTCCTCCACTTTTTGGCTTTAAATCCATGAATCGACTCTTGTCTCCGGTCATGTGTCTCGAGCATCCACTATCAAGGTACCATGAGTTTTGACTTTGTGCTTTGGCCTTGTAGCAATGCTCCCCCTACAAACAAAGATATTAAACCTTGATTTTTGGTACCCAAATCATTTTGGGTCCATGAGTGTTAGCTCCCAAAACCTTGGTTCCCTTAGGAATCCAAGATGACATAGCAATAATATTATTAGATTTTACAAGTTCCTTAGGAACCCATACACTTCTAATTCTTTTAGCTCTACTATGTCTAGGGTAGCTACCTTGTTTGTAGTAATTAGTCCTTTTCTTAGGTTGGTGTGTTCTAGAGGATTCTCCTACTTCATGTTTGACACTACCAACATTTTTTAAGGACTTTTTGAGCTCATTTAGCTCACCTAACACCTTTTGGTGTTCACTATTGCATTGAGACAAAAGATTATTAAGATCAACATTTTCATCTTGAAAGAATTTAAGTTCATCTTTTAATCCTAAAATCTTTTTCTCAAATTTAGAATTAGCTTGAGTGAGTGAGTCATTTTTCTCATTTAGCTCTAAAATGATTTTCTTGTTTTTAATGACCGACTCTTTAAATTTCTCAACTAATTCATCATATACCTCTTGCAACTCATCATATGCATCATTTAATTCTTCATATGAAAAATCTAAAGTAGATGAGTTAGAGGTTACCAAAGAGGAATCTTCCTCAAGTGCCATGAGACAAAGGTTGGCCACTTCTTGTTCGTCATCCTCCGATGACTCCTCATCACTCCAAGTAGCAAGTTTGGCTTTGAGTTTCTTCTTCTTCTCAAAGCTCTTCTTCTTGAGTTGAGGGCACTCCGAACGGATGTGACCGGATTGTTTGCACTCATAGCAAATGATGGGATCCTTCCCTTCTTCTTTGTTCCTTCCTTTGAAGTCCATCTTTCTTTGGATTTTTCTTCCCCGGTTGGACCTCATGAAGCGTGAGAATCGTTTGGCTATCATAGCCAATTCTTCAAGTTCATCCTCCTCACAAGATGAGCTCTCATCATGTTGTGAAGCTTTTGCCTTGAGAGCTATTCCCATCTTCTTCTTCTTTTCGACTTCAAGCTTCTCTACTCTTTTCTCTTCTTTCTTTTTCTCATCTTCCCTTCCTTGCTTCATGATCTCATGAGTAAGGAGAGAACCCACAAGCTCATCAAGCTTTAATGTTTTCAAGTTCTTTGCTTCTATGATGGCGGTTCTCTTCCCATCCCAAGCTTCGGGAAGTGAATAGAGTAGCTTCCGGACAAGCTTGTCTTCCGGTATGATCTCTCCATAGCCCTTTAGCCCGTTGACAATTGTGGAGAATCGATCAAACATCTTTGACACCGTCTCATCGGGCTCCATCTTGAAATTTTCATAACTAAGATTGAGAAGACCAATCTTAGTTTCCTTGACATCATTGGTGCCTTCATAAGTAGTCTCAAGTGTGTCCCACACTTCTTTGGCATTTTCAATGGAAGAGACCTTTGAATAGATGTCCGGACCGAAAGCACAAAAAAGCATGTGGAGAGCTTTATCGTTGACTTGAATCTTCTTCCTCTCCTCTTCACTCATTTCGGCTTTCTTCTTCAACACCATCTTGCCTTCACCATCTTGCTTCAATGGAATGTATGGCCCATCCTCAATGACATCCCATACAAGGTAGTCACTTGACTTGATGAATAGCCTCATTTTGTTCTTCCAAAAGGAGTAGTTGTCACCATTGAAGAAAGGAGGCTTGGTGGTTGATTGTGACTCGTACATGCCGGAACCGGAGGTTGAAGCCATCTCTTGATATTTTGATGATCACACTCTTCCAAGGATCTCCTCTTGTGGTTGTTAATCCTCAAAGAGTTAAGCTCTGATACCAATTGTTGAGTGGATCGAAAGATCGATATTTACCAAGAGGGGGGGTGAATTGGAAATTTTAAGGATTGTAGTGGAAATTGGCAAATTAAAATTGAAGGACAAGGAATTTAGAGTGGTTCAAGTTCCAAATGAACTCTACATCCACTACCTTAGTCTCACTAAGGATTTGCAACAATTTCACTAAATTGATCTTCCCCTTTTCTAGGACAAGGAGGCAACCCTTTACAATATCGGTTGATTTTTCTACCCAAAAATCAACCCAACCCTCACACAAGAGAACAAAGGAATTTGTAGGCTAAATAGGTATCTCTCAATACAAATGATAGCCCCAATACAAGCACTCAACCCAATTTTACAAAATATGAATGAAGAACACAAATTGGGATTTTACACAAATTTGGGATTTTTGCTCTAATGCTTGAATTTGATGTTTGGATGTTTGCTTGAAGTTCAATAGTTGTTGCTGATGCTTTTGGATGTCCCTTTTATACCTTCTCATTGATTTCTAGCCGTTTGAGTGGTTGGAGAAGTAATTGGAGCCGTTGGAACCCTCTCTTACCACCATAAATGCTGTCTGCACCAACCCGTTTCGGAACACGGGAAACCTGTTTCGGAACGGACTAAAATAGAAAGAGCCGTTGGGGTGCATTTAAGAGCCCGTTTCGAAACGCCTTAGGGCCGTTTCGGAACGGTTTTGCCACTGTAAAAGGGTCGTTTCGGAACTGTCCTAGACCGTTTCGAAACGCCTTAACGGTTTTGATAAAATCAGTTAAGACATACAACGGTCATATTTTTCAAACTGAAACCTAGCCCCTGTTTCGGAACGGTATTGATCCGTTTCGAAACGGAATGGCTACTGTCAAAGGGTCGTTTCGGAACGGGCCTTAGCCGTTTCGAAACACCCCTTATATATTAAAAAAAAATCTGAAATATTTGAATTAATTTAACCCTTTTTTAATCCAACATGAAGAACAGTTTCGAAACGAGGTGGGCCGTTTCGAAACGCTTCCAGGTGTTTCGATACCCGTATCGGAACGGTGGTCGACAGTGGTGAAACTGTTTCGAAACGCCTTGAGGCCGTTTCGGAACGGGTACATGGAAACCACTGTTTTGACTTGAAACACTTAGAAAAATAATTGGAAAAGTATGTTTTTAACTTAGGCATATTATAAAAATTATATGGGGATATTTTTAGGACTTAAAATTCGTTTAGACTTTTAATTTAGTCCTTAGGTTTTTAGTTATATCAAAATTAAAATATTTGTTTCACATATTCAAAGCAAACATAGTTCAAACATAATTCCAAACTCATATCCTAAAAAACATAAAACAAAGCATAGGTTCTTAAAGACAAAACATAGGTGCATAAACTAGAAGTCTATATGATATGACATGAGATGCAAAGCTACTTGTCCCCACCATCGTCTTCATTCTCATCCTCTTCATCATCATGACTTGGTTGAGGTTTTCGAGTGTGATTAAGCCAAGCACCATAAAAGGCGGTGAGAGAGACATTCATGGAATTTTGTTGAAGTCCAATGGCCTTGACTTGATCCTCCAAGGATGTGAAGCGAGTATCAATGGCGACAAATCTGGCTTCCATTTTGTTAAATTTCTCATTGAGAAACGTCATGAGGGTATCCATAGAAGATTGAGCAATGGGAGCACCTTGTGGAGCCATCGGTTGATCATCTTGGCGAAGAGCTTGAGGTATGCAAAGTGAGCTTGAGTAAGGGAACGCTCATCAATGATTTAGCCAAGGAGTTCGGGGTAGTCATAGGAACAATCTATCCCAAGGGAATGAAATAAGTGACTTAAAGCCGTCGAATAGTAAAAGGATTTGACTAGGTCCATGTGACGGTGTTGGACAAGATAGACAAGATCGACAAACATTATTTGACAAAGATTTGAGCGCTTACCCTCACGAAAATAACAAAGCCAAAAATCATCTACTTGGCGAATAGTTGAAAATTTCCCACCCGAAGGACGAATAAACCAAGATATAATTAGATGAAGTATACGGTCTTGGGCATTTAAAACAGTGACGGAACCAAGAGGACCATAACCCAAAGAATTTTTATGATCAATCCCAATATTTCAAAACCAAAAGCTTGACAAAGAAAGTTTTCATCATCAATACCAATATTTTCAAAACCAAGAGGAATAAAAAAGATGCATACTCCCTCTAACAACAAGTATAGAGGCAAAAGAAGGCAAATCAAACACCAACATGAGCATCAAATAATTTCAAGCACATTTTTGGCCATTTGAGACTTAAAAGGGCAAAGGAAGGCTGGTTAAACCTAACTCTCGTGTAACACCTCGGGTTTAGGGCCCGAGAGATAATCGGTTTTGGTTAAACCGGTTCGAGTTAGTTTAGTTGGGAAAAAACATTTTTATTAAACACCAAAAGGGTTTTAATAAATAAGGGCAAAAGAGAGATTTTGGGAAAAAATTAAAAAGGGTTTTTTATTCAAAAAGAATATCATCATCTTCTCCCCAACACCCTTTTCACGTTACTTTTGCAAAACACCACCTTTGTTACTATTCCATTGTTCCAACCTTTCCTACAAACAAGTTTTCAAGGTAAGCTCTCCCTTGTTTTGATTTTTTCTTTCCTTAAACTTTTTATTAGTTAAATTTTACTAAAACACATTGTTTGAAACTATTTCAAAATGTCTTGAGGTTGAAAAAAAGAAAAATGAGGGGATTTTCGTTTGGGTAGTTTGATGCCATGTTTAAGGGTGTTTTTAATATTGTTTTGGTGTCCTAAAAATGATAAAATAGTGGATAAAGGTAGGAAACCCGAAACTAATTAATAAAAAAGATGGGGTTTTGGAGTTGAAAATGTGGGTTTTTGAGTTGTTCTTGTGTGGAATCTTGGGCTGATGGTTTCTAGACCTTGGGTAAGTGTTTTGGATGTTTAAAGAAGTGGTTTTGATGGTAAATTTGTTAGGTTTTGGTTGCTAGTTGGTTTGGAACGTTTTAATGGTGTTTCCAAGTGTTCTGAGTGTGAATTGATTCAATTTTGATGATAAATGATGAGTTTCTATGTTGATGCAAGTTTGGGGGCTTGTTTTTGGTCTAATGCATCATTGTTGGATTGGCTAGAAACAGGGGAAACGAGTTTGGGTCCTTTAGACGCGATATCAGATAGTTTGGAGGCTTGAATTGATGTTTCGGCTATCGTTTGGGTCCTATCGGTGAGTGGAAATGTTTTTGAGAGTTTAGGTTGAGCTTGAAAGGCCAACCTAAGCTCGAGAGTAAGTAATTAAATGTTTACGTTTTACCTTTCTGAAATTTCCTACCTTAATCTTGTTATGCTTTGTTGATACGAGATGATTGTGTGTATATGGTTATGAGTGTGGTGTTGTTATGATGGTTTATATGATGTTTGAGTATTGACAAATATGAGAGTCTTACCAGGTATAATTGGTCGACCATAGGATTAGAGTGCACTTGTAAAATTCGCGTGTGGCCCTAGTGATGTAAGATGCCATTAGGAAGGAGTACGGTGATGTAAGATGTCATCGTAAGTCTTGTTGTTCTTATTAGATTTGGTGATGTAAGATGCCATCAAGTCCAATCCGTGTATCCGAGTAATGTAACCATAATTGCCTTAATACTCCTGTGTTGGAAAGTTGAATGTTATCATGTTGGTATTTGAGAATCATGTCATGTTGTTATATGTTGTTGCATTGTTTGATGTAAGATGCCAAGCATATGATAGCTTGTTGATAATTGTGTTGATGAAGTTCATATTTATGGTTTTTCTTTTCAAGTATAAATGGTTTTATCCAAAAACTGCATTGTTGTTGTGGTGGTTTGAGCACCACTCACTAAGCTTTATGCTTACGCGCTCGTTTCCAACAATGCAGATCGTTAGTGTTCCGGGAAGCAAAGGAAGGCGAGGGAAAGGCTCCGGTGATCGTAGCTTAAGCTCAAGTATGGTTTTTAAGTTGTAATAATGATTTAGCAATAGGAATACTTGTTTTTTTGTGGTTAGGGAGGTGGTTGTAAACTCCTACATGTTAGGCCTTTTGCTACATGTTTTAAATATTGATATCATGCTATGTTGATGTTTGTTATGGCTTTTGATTAATTGACATGTGTTTTGGCTTGTTGGTGTTTCTGAGCTAAAGTGTTCTTATGAGCTTTTGAGGTAGAGATCCATATTTGTGTGTATGCTTGTTTGAAGCCTGTTTTAGGGTGTTTTGCCTCTAGAATGTTTGCTTGATATATTTCCATGTGGTTTGTGGTCTTTCGGGGTAAGTTTAGGAACGTTTGGGGATGCCAATATGCATTTTCGGGCCAATCTATGCCCAAACGTTTCGGAACATCTGGTATGGTTTTAGAACGACCAGGCTTTTGGGGCACCTATATCGGAACATGGGTGGTGTCGTTTTGGTATGTTTTGCCACTAGAGGCTCCCGTTTCGGAACCATGAGGAGTCGTTTCGGAATGACCTAATATTGCTTTTTGCTGAGAGCCCGCGTTTCGAAACGGGTAGCCATGTTCCGAAATGCAGGAAGTTAAAGTGGTTAAAAGGGCATCTTTGAAGGTTTCCAAACGTTACACTTTAGTTCCTAATGCTTGTATGCTTCTTAAATGAGTTCATATGTAATGTTTGAGTTGGTTTTGCCTCGTGTTCTTGGAACTTGACTAATAAACTATTTGGTAATGTTAAGTTACCTTTTTCCCCTTGCTTGGTGTGCTTTTGCAAAATAGTCCTTCGTGACTGTTTGCCTTCAATTGGACATTCAATTGATGTCCGATTGAGACGTTGTTCTTATGTTGTGACCCTAAACAATATAGAACCGTTAAATTGCATTTAGATAAGATAAATTTTAATCTAGGGTTGTTAATCGGAGGGAAATTCTCATATTTTTCTCCGGTTATCCACGTGTAACTCTCCTAATTTGGTCTTACGACTAGACCGGGCCGAGGGGGTTACATATCTTATAAGGGTCCAAAAACATTCTTTACCTAAAGGTTTGGTAAATATGTCCGCTAATTGGTTCAAGGTATCAACATATTCTAAAACTACATCATTTTTCAAGACATGATCTCTAATGAAATGATGTCTAATTTTTATATGTTTGGTTTTAGAATGTTGGATGAGATTCCTAGTGAGACAAATGGCACTAGTGTTGTCACACCTAAGGGGTATGGTATCTACTTGAACACCAAAATCTAAGAGTTGTTGCTTCATCCAAAGAACTTGAGCACAACAACTCCATAAGGATATGTACTCCGCTTTGGTGGTAGATAAGGCTACGGTATTTTGTTTCTTAGAGAACTAAGATACGAGCACATTACCTAAGAATTGACATGTTCCGAAGGTACTTTTCCTATTTATCTTACATCCCCCATAATCCACATTAGAGAAGGCATGAAGGTCAAAGGAAGAGTCTCTAGGATACCAAAGACCTAAACAATGTGTATCTCTAAGGTATCTAAAGATTCTCTTAATGGCTATAAGGTGAGATTCTCTAGGACTAGCTTGAAACCTAGCACACAAGAAAATACTAAACATGATATTGGGTCTACTTGCGGTAAGGTAAAGCAAAGATCCAATCATAGAACGATAAAGCTTAGAATCACCACACTTACCTCCTTCATCATTGTCAAGCTTAATTGATGAGCTCATAGGAGTGGCTTCAGGCTTCACATTCTCCTGCCAAACTTTTGAGCATATCCTTAATGTATTTAGCTTGATTAATGAAGGTGTCATCTTTTCTTTTCTTGATTTGGAGCCCCAAGAAAAAATAGAGCTCTCACATCATGCACATCTCAAATTCACCTTGCATTAGCTTAGAAAATTCTCGGCAATAAAATTCATTAGTAGAACCAAAAATAATTTCATCAACATATATTGAACTACTAAAATGTTATTGTCATATCTTTTAATGAAAAGTGTAGTATCCACCTTGCCTTTTCTAAAACCTTTTTGAATTAAAAAGTTTAAAAGCCTTTCATATCAAGCTCTAGGAGTTTGTTTTAAACCATAAAGAGCTTTAGTTAGTTTGAAAACATGCTTTGGAAATTGTGGTTCTTCAAAATCTGGTGGTTGTTTAACATACACTTTTTCATTTAGAAAATCACTTTTCACATCCATTTGAAAGAGCTTGAAATCATGATAGCATGCAAATGCAAGAATCATCCTAATAGCTTCCATTCTAGCAATGGGTGCATATGTTTCATCAAATCAATTCCCTCTTCTTGAGTGTAACCTTGAGCAATAAGCCTAGCCGTGTTCCTCACTATGTTACCACTCTCATCTAGTTTGTTTCTATATACACACTTAGTTCCTATAGTAGATTGATTACTAGGCTTACCAACTAATGTTCATACTTTACTTCTCTCAAATTGATTAAGTTCCTCTTGCATAGCCTATATCTAAAAATCATCTTTTAATGCTTCTTTGATATTTTTAGGCCCTATGCATGAGATAAATGCAACATGATTCATAAGTTTGAGAGAGGATCTAGTAGTTACCCCCTTGGATGGATCACCCAAGATTTCACCACCTTTGACATAGTTAAACTCCCTTGGTTATGTCACCTCATTTTTTCTCAAGAGCCAAGTCCTTCAAGGCTTCAAGAGGTGGATCTTGTGCATCCTCTTCTTTAGTTGGAAACTCATCCACCTTTGATGTTTATCCTTCTCAATGGCTTCAATGATCCCTGCATCATCATCATCACGAGATTCCTTCCTCGGAAGGAGGTTATCATCGAAAACTACACGTATAGACTCTTCAACAACCAAAGTTCTTTTATTAAATACTCGATAGACTTTAGAATTTAGGGAATAACCCAAAAATATTTCTTCATCACTTTTAGCATCAAATTTAACTAAGTTGTCTTTTCCATTGTTTAAAATAAAATATTTACAACTAAAAGAGTTAAAATGGCTAATGTTAGACTTTTTGGATTTTAAAACCTCATAAGGTGTTTTCTTTAAAATAGGTCTAATCATTACTCTATTAATAATATAGCAAGTCGTATTAGTGGCTTCCACCCAAAAATACTTAGGTAAATTGTTTTCACAAAACATTGTCCTAGCCATCTCTTCTAAAGTTCTATTTTTCCTCTCAACTACCCCATTTTGTTGAGGAGTGCGACGAGCCGAAAACTTATGGCTAATACAATTTTCATTACAAAAATCTTCAAAACCCATATTTTGAAATTCGGTTCCATGATCACTTTTAATATATGAGGTTTTAAGATCAAGATCATTTTGGGTAATTTTTGTAAATGTGATAAAATTTTCTAAAGCCTCGTCCTTAGTACTTAAGAATCAAACTCATGTGTATCTAGAAAATTCATCTACCAATACAAATGCATATGACTTACCACCCAAGCTCATAGTTCTAATACGCCCAAATAAATCCATGCGGATTAATTGTAACACCCTACTAGTCGAAACATCATTAATGGGTTTAAATGAGGTTCTCTTTTGTTTACCCTACTAGCCCCATTTTGTTGAGGTTCTCTTTTGTTTATCTAATGAAAATTTTAGTTTGGGTAAACCTCTAACTAGATTTTGGGAAACTAATTTTTCTAAAACACTTATGCTAGCATGCCCTAGTTTCCTATGCCACAACCATGCATCATTCTCATCATGTGCAACTAAACATGCATATGATGAATGTATGTCTTCATATATTATTGTTGACCATGCCCACAATAATTCTCGACTAAGGACATTCAAGAATAACTATATTATTCTAAGGACTTTATTATAATTCAATTTATTTATAGATGCACAAAATAAGACTGAAATAATAATAACGACTTTATTAATAAACAAGATAAATAAATATGTCTTTTATAATCATCTCATCATTGGTCTTTGGACATACTCCAATATTCAATGTGGCCTTTGGAGTTGTCAACAAATGTCACACATCCTCCACTATCAAGGTACAACGTGTTTTTACTTGAAGCTTTCACCTTGACGCATTGCTCCTCCTACAAAAAAGAGATTAAGCTTTTGATTTTTGGTACCCAAAATGATTTGGGTCCATGAAAGTTAGCTCCTAAAAGCTTGGTCCCCTTAAGAATTCAAGAAGCAATTGCATTTACATTATTAGAAACAATGAGTTCCTTAGAAACTCATGCACTCCTAATTCTTTTAACTTAGATTGCTTTTGAAAATCTCTTTGTTTGGGGTAAAATGATTTTCTCTTAACATATTGTTTTTTTAAGAATTTCCCTTTTCAAGAGCATGTTTCCCAATAGTAAGAAAAGTTTGAATATTATCCACTTCCTTAGTGTGATAATCTTGAAAATCAAAAAGAAGTTTTTCAACATCAAGATTTTTCTTTTTAAGATCATTTGAAAGAGTTATCAAGTACAAAACCTTCTTTTCCAATTTGGAATTAGTTTTTAAAAGAGATTCATTTTGAGCTTTCAAATCAGAAATAATTTTCTTGTTTTTCAAAATAGACTATTTATATTTCTTAACCAATTTATCGTAAACTTCTTGCAACTCACCATATGCATCATATAGTTCATCATAAGTAAGAGATGATGAGTTAAAGTTTACCATAGATTCCTCCTCAAGGGCCATGGGGCAAAGGTTGCTCACTTCATGCTCCTCATCCTCGGATGACTCTTCATCACTCCAAGTTGCTACTTGAGCCTTGAGCTTCTTCTTCTTCTCAAAGCTCTTCTTCTTTAGTTGAGGGCAATCGATGCAAATGTGACCCAGCTTCTTGCATTCATAGCAAATGAGTTGGTCTTTCTCTTCTTCTTTGTTCTTGTTCTTGAAGTATTTTCTTCTTGAAAACGTTTTACCACGGTTAGACTTCATGAACCTTGAGAATCTTTTGGCTATCATAGCAATTTCTTCAAATTCATAATCCCCACTAGAAGTGCTATCCTCTTGTGGTAGAGAGGCTTTGAGGGAACCTCCATGCCTTTTATTCTCTACCTCTTAATTGACTACTCTTCTTTCTTCTTTTCTCTTCTCTTCTTCTCTCCTTTGCTTCATGATCTCATGTGTGAGAAGAGAACCAACTAGTTCATCAAGCTTTAGGGTCTTCAAATTCATTGCTTCGATGATGGCAGTTCTCTTCCCATCCCATGATTCAGGGAGAGAGTACAGTAGCTTCCGGACTAACTTATCTTTGGGGATGATCTCTTTGAAGCCCTTCAAACCATTGATGATGACAGAGAAGCGATCAAACATCTTCGTTACGGTCTCATCAGCCTCCATCTTGAAGTTCTCGTAACTAAGATTGAGGATCTCGATCTTTGTCTCCTTCACATCGTTTGTTCCTTCATATGTGGTTTCAAGAGTATCCCACACTTCTTTGACACTTGTGATCAAGGATACTTTGGAGTAGATGTTCGGTTCGATAGCACAAAATAGCATGTGCAAGGCTTTGTCATTCACTTGCAATTTCTTCCTATCATCATCACTCATCTCCACCTTCTTCTTTGGGACAAGCCTTCCTTTATCATCTCTCTTCATGAGAATGGTTGGTCCATCTTCTACTACATCTCCCACGAGGTAATCACTTCATTTGATAAAGTGACGCATTTGATTCTTCCAATAGGGATAGTTATCCCCATTGAAGAAATGCGGTTTGGTGGTAGATTGAGACTCGTACATGCTTGGCCCGGAGGTAGATGCCATGGCTTGACTTGGTAGTTGATCAACACTCTTCTATGATCTCCTCGTGTGGTTGTGAAGCCTTCAAAGAGGTAGGGTTTGATACCAATTGTTGAGTGGATCGAATTAATCGATATGGCAAAAAGGGGGTGAATTGGCACTTTTAAAAATGAAGGGAGCAAAAGGAACAATTAAAATGAAGAACAAGGAACTTATAGTGGTTCAAGCTTCTAAACAAGCTCTACACCCACTACCTTAGCTCCCACTAAAGATTTTCAACAAACTCTTCACTAATTTATTCTTTCCCTTTTCTAGGCTAAGGAGGTAACCTTTACAAATTTAATCTTTCTACCCAAAGATTGAATTACAAGACTCTCAATTACAAAGGATAAAGGGCAATTTGAAATGTATCTCTCACAAGACTAATGTGTTACCCAAATACAAACCAACACTCCCCAAACTTTAAAAGAAAGATAAACAATTGAGACTTTCACAAGTTGGGTACACAATTTGACTCTAATAGACTCAAGGGTTTGGAATAAATGCTTTGATGTTGCTTGAAGGTTCAATAGTTGTTGTTGTAGCTTTGGAGACTTGTTTTTATACCCTTGCATTAAATTCTAGTTGTTTGGGTGGCTGAGGTCATTAATCTAGGCGTTGGGTTGCATATTCTCGCAATAAATGCTCCTCAACTATACAATATATTGGTACACTTCGTGACCGTATCAGTATCTATATCAAAGAAGAAAGAATTGTTGTGACTGAAAAATAGAGCGTATCGATACGCGGGAAGGGCCTATCGGTATGATATAAAGGGGAGTATCGATACGCAATGTCGTATCGATACGATTTTTGCTTAATGGAATCATGAATTGTGTTTTGACAAAATGTGTATCAGTACGCTATCCATGCGTGCCGATACGGTTCAACGACCATTTAAAAGTTTAGGATTCCAGTAACTGACAAGCCAAAGTTTGAATATTAAACATAAATATTTTGTAAAAGTCAACATATTGTATCGATACGGTGACATGTCGTATCGGTACACTATAGTATTAAAATATTTTACTTTGAAAAATCGTATCGATACTGTCCCGATGAGTATCGATACGCTATAGCTTAAGTCTTACCCAGATGAATATCGTATCGATACAGGGTTTAACCGTATCAGTACGCTATGGTCAATTAAAATTTCAGTAATGAAAATATGTATCGATACACTAAGGGGTATCGATAGGCCTGGGAGTTCTGTTGAAATTTGGCTTGAAAATACTTGAAAAGACTTAGTGAAAATTGAACATTTTAATTTGTTTTGTCTTGGAATAGTACTTGGTTCAAAATGCTTGTTAATTAAGTGAGTCTTTGAAATACTTAAAAATTTATTGTATTTTCTAATTAAATCCCTAAAATAATTTGTTATATCAAAATCAATTTTAGCTTCACAAACTTTAAATTAAATGTCAATTTGACCACTGAACCTTTAACTAAAGGATTAATATTTGATACACTGCCAGTGTAAAAAAAGTTTACACAAGCATGCCTATTTTCAAGCATAAATTAAAAACCTAAAATTCTAACCTTAAAACCCTAAAAATCTAACCCCAAACCCCAAACTCCAAACCCTAAATTCTAACCATAAATCCTAAATTCTAAACCATACAATCTAAACCCCTAACCTCTAAACCCTAAACTAAACCCCTAAACCCCTAAATAAACCCGCTTGTGGAAACTTTATTTTCCACCGCCAGTGTATAGGATATTAATCCTTAACTAAATACCCGTCCGTAATTAATGTTGGAAATCAAAATATTTCCGTAAAATTACCCTTTTCTTGTAATACACACAAAAAAACGAAATTCACGTAAATAAAATATCATCACGTTTTCAAGACAGATATACTAGTTTCCAGTCGTCCACGGGACCACATCTAATCCTCTTTGGTACAAAAAAATAATTAAAATTTTAATAAAAACAAAAAACAAAAATATTTCTTTTGAAATTCATCAAACTTTATGGACAACCTAAGCACGAAACAAAATTTATATACAAATACTAAATCAAACTCAATGAACATATAAAAGTAAAATACAGGAACTTCTCCTTTCCTTTATATCACGAAATCAACATTGATTTATCTATTAAAAAAATAAGGCAAATCTGCAAAATCATCCTCAAAGAACAACTTTGTTTTGACCATAATATAACTATAAATTTGACATAAGTGACTGTGAGAGACGGAATTGTCATCGGCTGAGCACGGAAATTATTCAAACCATTACTCTTGGATATCACATTACGAATCCTGTAAATATTTCATAGAGTATACAATGGGAGTAGTACAATAATTTGCTCCCGACACTTTAATAAAAAAATAGCATATATTCATTAATTTTTAGCTCTTTAATAGAGCGTACACACTATGTTGACAAATTATTCAAATTGAAATTTTTTAGGGATAAAATTATGATATTTTTAAACTCAACAAGTATCCTAGTGAAAAAGTAGATGATGTTTATCCTAAGAGACACAAGTTCAAATCGTTTTGTCTAAAAAATGTATGCCTATTGTCAAAGGATTAAGAGTATATCTGAACATATACTGCCCCTTGTAATCCACCTTTAAACTATTTAAAAAATATAATAATACTATGATATTTTTTCCACCGGAATCACTTGTGTTATTATAGGCTTGTAACAGTATTGTCTTGTGCTTCTTTTGGATAAATGAAAACTTTCCCTTATAAATTTAACAAAATTTATACTCCATTCGTCCCTTAAAAGTTGTCCCTTGTTGATTTTTACGTAGTTTTAAGAAGAAAATTTTTTTGTGTAAGAGATATATTGTAAAATAATTAAAATAAAAATTTCATCTTTAAAAAGTGAAAATTTATTTTATTGGAAAACTAAAAAGATGATAGAAAAAGAAATGTGATTGGTAAAGTTTGTTGAACTTTTTAAAGTGAGGTGAGACAATTTTAAACACAAAAAGAACATTTTTTTTGTTCAAAGGTAGATGTATCATATAAAAAAAATTAAAGATCAATACAAGAATAAAGAGCCAACGGAGGGTTCACCATCCAATCGGAAGGAAACAATCCTTTCCTCATTGAATTTGCAACCCAATCAGCAATGGCATTACAAGATCGAGGGAAGAAAACAAAGGAACAAGAGGAAAAAGATTAGACATGAGAAAAGTGTATTTTTCAATTCCAACTGTACTCCAAAGAGATTGAGAGTTTGTAGAAAGTCTTTCAACAAGACCTTTGTTATCGGATTTCACAATAACGTTTGAAAAGCTATGCTTAAAAGCAGTCGGGACTCCTAGTCGAATAGCTTATGCTTCTACATCAGCTACAGAGAGAAATGAGGATTGTTTTAAAGCTCTTCCAACAATGCATCCCAAATGGTCTCGGAACACAACTGCCAGTTCTGAGCATGGGTCACAAGAAGCATCGCAAGAAATCTTGATAACACCAAAGGGAGAAGGAGGCAATCTTGAATGAACATGGTCCTTTGGAGAAGAAGGGGAACAAACGCCAGACAAGTCAATAAATTCATCGAAAGCCTGCTCATAAGAGGTCTAAAATTCAATAGAATTAGAAGATTTCCCCCTAAACGCAAAATTGTTACGTGATTTTTAGATCTTCCAGTAGAAGAAAGCAATGTGTTGCAAAGCATCGTAAGTGTTTGACTTAGTACAAATAGTAGCTATGGGCAGTCACCATTTGGTGAACCCCAAGAATCCAAAAGAAGATAGAGAGTATCTAAAGTTAGAGACTCTCTATATAGATTGAGCAAAAGAGCAAAGGAAGAGGACATTTTCAATAGCCTCTTGGTCGTGGAAGCATTAGCCACAAGCTGGTGAGGCAGGCTTCACACTTTTGTTCAGATTAACATTTGTAGCAATGGAATTATGACCAACTTTCCAAAGAAAATATTTAATCTTTGAAGGGGTGTTGAGCTTCCAAATTGTCTTCCAAATCATTTTTAACTCTTGAGAATTGAGACTTGACGAGGGAGTATTATCATTTGAGACTCTTTCTTTAAGAAAATGGTATCCTGATTCGTTGTGTAATCTCCATTTGGAGTGTGCATCCAAATCAATTTAACGAGAACAGAAGAGCCTCCAAGAGGCACTTTGGAAATGCTCTCAACTTCAAAAATCATAAAAAAACTTATGTAGTTTTTGAATATTCCAATCCCTACCTTCATTAGATAAAAGATGAGAAACATAATAATCAAGGCATCCGGATGGCTGGTCAGAAATGGGAATATAGTTTGGAAGGTCTGGGATCCATTTGTCACCCCAAATGAAAATCTGATCACCCTTACCAATGGTCCATATTAAACAATCTTTAATCGAAGCAAGGCCATCTTAGATACTATTCCACCCCCATGGTGGGTTCTTACTTCCCGGGGCATTAAGAACATTTTCATTCAGGAAGTAAATCACTCGATAGATTCTAGTAAGTAAAGAGTTTCTATCTGTAACAAGTCTTCATGCTTGTTTAGAAATCAAAGTTTTATTGAAAGTAAGAAGGTCGTGAAAACTCATGCCTTCAAGTTCCTATAAATTACACATTTTCTTCAGTTAATCCAGTAGATTCCACTTCTTGGTTCTGTCCAGTTCTCCCACCAGAATCTTCTAATGAGAGAGTTGATATCATTACAGAAAGTCTTTGGCAAAAAGAAGCTTTGCATTATATAAGACAGAATGGTTGTAATTACAGCCTTTATAAGAACTTCTCTTCTTGCTTAATATAGCAATTTACTCTTCTACCCTAGCAATTTGGATTGAACACGATCCAATAGATATTAGAGCGCCTCTCTTTTCCCTTTACCCTAAATAGAAGGGATGCCAAGTTAGCGGCTACCTTTCTTTTTAAAGGAAAAACCAATAACATTGAGAAGATGATGCTTTTTGCATAAGCTGATGTTTGGGGGAAAAAGATTTCAGACTTTGATTTACTAATAGTCTGTCCTGTGGCCCTTTGAAATTTCTCAATAATTTCCAAGATAGAGGAACAATTGTCTTTATCATCTTTGGTAAAGAGAGGTCAGTCGTCAGCAAAGAGAATGTAGTTTAGATTTAGGCTTCTTTGACTAATACGATAACTTGTCAACTTCTAATATTCATGTTCGTGATCAACAATCCAAGATAACACATTCGATACAAGGAGTAAAAGAAAGAGGGAGAGTGGGTCCCCTTTCGGAGTCCTTTTTCTGGTAAAATCTCGACAGTTCTTTCTTCATTCATCAGAATTGAGAAGGACGTAGTCATTACACAAGACATAATTCTTTGGATCAAACAGCTGCAAAAACCATATGTTCCATGATTCATTTAAGAATCTCCCAATCCACCTTATCATAGGCTTTTTCTAAATCCATCTTTACAGTCATGATTCTAAAATTTCCTTTCCTTCTTTTTTTTATGGTATGGAAGGCTTCATGAGCAATTAAGATGTTGTCTTGGATTACTCTTTCTTTTACAAATGTTGCTTGCATAGGAGAAATAGAAACATCTAGAATTCTTTTGAGCCTCGTTGCCAGAACTTTTGAGATGATTTTATAAGCGAATTTGCATAAGCTAATGGGCCTGAAGTGGTTTGCTTCTTTAGGATTTGTTTTCTTTGGAATCAAAATGATATCAATCTTGTTTAACTCTGCAGGCATACTTCCCCCTCTCATAAAATCATTGATCATCTTGATAACATCTTCTTTGACAACATCTCAACATGATTAATAAAAAATTTCGGAGAAGGCTTTCAAGGCTCCCATACTAAAAATCGTATATTTTATTTTCAACTTTGTTACTTCTCTGCTCAGCACAGTGTTCATGACTTTAGTAATAACTTTGGGAATCATGTGGGCCACCTCTTGGATGCAAACACTATGATCCTTTCTAAAAAGAAGTTAGAAATAATTCTTTATGCTATGGGCAATGCCTTCTCCCTCCTCAATCCAGTTTCTATAACGATCTTTAAGTTTAACAATTACATCCCTCCTATTCTATAAAGTAGTAGTTTGGAAGAATGACGTGTTGCGATCTCCAAACTTGATCCAATTTGTTCTAACCTTTTGGTGCCAATATCTTTTTTCTCCTTCTCATATTTTGTCCAATATTTTTTAGAGGCGCTTTGCTTCTACTGCAGATACTTTGGTGATGGGACACGCTGAATCAAAGCAATCTTTTGAACCAAATCCTCGGTAACTTTTTAACTTTTTTGAATTTCCAGTTACTCCATTTTTGAAGCTTGATTCGAGTATTTTTATTTTCCAGATTATTGTTAAGCTGAAACCTGGTCTTTTTTTTTCAGGCTTATCCAATGGTCGGCTTGCAATCTTCTTCCAAAAACCAATTTCATTCAAACTTGAATATCTTCTTTCGTTTCTTCCTTACTTCATTGAAAGGGCAAATTATGGGGTTATGGTCTGACTCTATGGCTGGTTCCATAAAGCTATAAGCAGAGTAGAAAATCTTGTTCCAAGAAGTATTAAAGATGATCATGTCCAATTATTCCATAATGTCGTCATCGTTAGATCTTTTATTGTTTCAGGTATATTGTCCCCCTTTTATAGGCATGTCAATCATCCCACACCCTTCCAGAAAATTATTGAACCACTCAGCTTGGGCTTTATCATAAGGATTACCTTCAAATTTGTCATCCTAGCAAGCAATAATATTAGAATCCCTGATGATACACCACAGCGAGTCGAGGTTATCTTTGAGTCCTTTCAAATTCACCCAAAAACTATGCTTATCTTCCTTGCAATGAGGGTCGTATATGAAAGAGCAAAACCAAATGAGACTATTCTGCAAGGATATATGTGTATCAATAAGGGTTTTTTTCCAGCATCAATGATGAGAATATTGACATCACAGTTCCACCAGAGCCCAAGACCTCCCGATAAACCATCCAGTTCAACATAGAAACCATTAGCAAATTTGAGACTATTCCTAATTCTTTCTAATTTTTCCCTTTTTGTTTTGTTTCACTAAGAAACATAATAGAAGGCTGAAACTTGTTTTTCAAATTAAGGATAACTCTTCTAGTTTCTTGGCCACCCAAACCCCTAACATTCAAGCGATGCAAGTTATCAAGTCTCTAATTTAGAGAAAAAAATGAGCCAACAAGTAAAAGCACAAGGAAGAAGAAGCATATAATCAGAAAAAGAAGAGCACTGGAAAATAAAATTTAGAGAAGGGAGACAAAAACTTACTCGAAGAAACAAAGGGGAAAGAAAAAGAGCTCTGACCACAAAGGAACCCCGCAAGTAAAGAAAATCACCAAAAGTTCCAAACGTCGACTAAAATAAAAAAAGACGATGGAGGGAAGATTTAAGACACCCAAATCAAAACTCGCAACCAATCAGAACCCTCATGAGCCAAGCACGAAAAATTGAGAAAGTAGGGATTTACTTCAAGAGAGAATATCTAGAGAAAAAATATATTTTTAACTCCTAATGTGGAGAGGTTACAAAAAGAACAAATTTAATAGGACAAATGGAGTGCATATTGTAGAACTAATGTTTTGATATAATAATTGAAAAATGTTTTGGACTGATTTAAAAACTATTAAAACATTTTCAAAGTCCAAACAACTTGAAATTATGTTTAGGAAAGCTTTTAAAAAGGTTTTACATGTTTTTCAAAGCCAAACTTCACAAAATCGTCCAGGCGTTTCGAAATAACCTAAGGTGTTTCGAAACAGGCGATTCCAATAGCAAAAATGTTTCGATACGAGTATCGAAACGAGCTTTCCCTGGATGAGGATTTTGCCCAGCGTTTCGAAATGGGCTATGCCATTTCGATACGCCTACGTGGCATTGACCACAACGGTCATAAACCCCAACGGCTATTTCCCAACTAACATTTAAATGCAGGGCGTTTCGATAAGGGTCTAGGCGTTTCGATACGTGTTCCGAAACGGCCAGGGGGCGTTCCGAAACGGGTGCCTTGTCAGACTGCAACGGCTCTTTCTACTTAAAGGGTGTTTCAAAACATATTCGAGCGTTTCGAAATGGAGAGCTGCAGAACTATATTTATAATGGGAATTAAAGTCCTTAACGGCTCCAATTCAATCCCAACGGCTAGTAACGGCTACAAACTCATCAATGAGTATAAAAGGGACATCCAAGCATCAAGTAAAGGCTAATGCTCATATTGTCAAACATCAAATGATCAAGAATTGTCTTAGAGCTTAAATTGTCATTTATTGTATAGACAAACACTAGTGAGCCAAAATTGTCAAATTTGCTCAAGTGTTTTAGGTTTTGGGTGAGTGCTTAATTGTGCAAACAAACACCTACTAGAGGGTTTTAAGTTTGCTTCTTGTTTCTCTTTGTAAGAGAGGGTTTCAATCAAGACTTTGGGTAGAAAGCTTGATTGTGTATAAAGGTTACCTCCTAAGCCTAGAAAAGGGGACGAATCAATAGTGGATTGATTGGAAATCCTTAGTGAAGAGCTAAGGTAGTGGATGTAGACCTTGGTTAGAAGGTTGAACCACTATAAATCTTTGTGTCACATTTCATTTTAGCTTCCACAACCCTTCCACCCAAAAATCCACCTCTCCACCACTTGGTGAGCCTTATCGGTTGAACGAATCAAGCTCCACACAACTCAACAATTGGTATCAGAGTCTGGCTCAATCGAAGGGGATTCACATTCTATTGAGAAGATCCAGCAAGCTCGATCACTATTTCATCAACCGGCTCAAATGGCATAATAAATCGACAAACCGCCTTTCTTTGACGGAACCCACTATGCCCATTGGAAGACAAAGATGAAGTTCTTCATCAAATCTAGAGACTACAAGCTATTGGATATAGTTGAAGATGGTTCGTTCGTGCCTCAAAGAAGCAAAGCGGAGTGGAGTGCTGACGATCGCAATAAGATGGAGCTTAATTGCAAAGCCTTGCACATCTTGTTTTGTGCTTTTGGCCCAACCATATATGAGAAGATGTCTTCTTGTGAGAGTACCAAGGAGGTATGGGACAAGCTTAAAGTCACATACGAGGGGACCGATGAAGTCAAGGAGACCAAGATTGGGCTCCTAACCTTAGAGTATGAGAACTTCAAAATGGATCCGAAAGAGAAAATCGAGAAGATGTTTGATAGGTTCTCCACCATCACCAATGGTCTCAAAGGCTATGGAGAAGTCATCTCGGAGGAAAAGCTTGTTTGAAAGCTCATCTACTCACTTCCCGAGTCTTAGGACTCAAAGTGGACCGTCATCATCGAAGCCAAGAATTTGAAGACCTTGAAGCTTGATGAACTCATGGGGTCACTCCTTACTCATCAAATCATGAAGAAGAATAAAGAAGATGAGAAGAAGAGGGAAGAAATTAGAGTTATGGAAGAGAAGAAAATCAAAGGGCTTGGCATCAATGCAAGTGTCATGGCTCTCAAATCCTCCACTTGTCATCATGTCTACTCAAGTGAAGAGAAGGATGAAGATAAAGAGATAGTTCATCTCTTCAAGAAGTGTGCCTCGTTCATGAAGAAAGCCTTGAGAGAGCTTGAACGAGAATCCAAGAAAAAGGAAAGGACAATCAGTTCAAGCCATAAGAAGAAGGCACATGTGGCTACTTTGAGTGATGAGGACTCCACCAACGATGACCAAGCCAACCTTTGCCTTATGGCCATCGAAGAAGATTCAAGGGTAACTTCTAATTCATCTACTTCATGTTCTTATTCTTTTGATGAATTACAAGATGCCGATGATGATTTGGTTTTAGAGTTTAAAAATCACATTTTGAAAAACAATAAATTGATTTCAAAGTTGAAAATTCAAAATGATTTGATTTCTAAAACCAAACTTGAACTTGAAGCAAAACTCAAAGAGTTTGAACTAAAATGTTTTGATTTACAAAATTTGCTTCAAAAAGTTCAAGAAGAAAAGGATTTGATTTCCAAAGAGCTTGAAAAGAAAAATAGTTTTGAAAAATCAAATTTTTATGTAAGACAATCTAGTGCCTCTAGATTTGTGAAATGAAATTGTTTTAGAAGTGTTTGGGTCCCAAAAGGACTAACCACTTCAATTAAAAAGGATGACATTATAAAATGGATTCCAAGGGGGACTAAAATTTGTGCTACTAACGTTTATGGATCCTGAGCAATTTGGATACCAAAAATTACTTGACTGTCTTTTGCTAGGTGTGATGGAGATGTTCAACAAGTCAAACATTGAGGGGGAGCTCCATGCACACTAAAGAAAAACACTTGAAGAATGAAGGCTTCACTTTCTACCTTGAGTTCAAGTGTGGTAATATCTAGTTGTTTTCCATTTATTTGTTTTAAATTTTTTATTTAATTCAACTAGATGATCATAAATGTTGGACTAACATTTTATTTATGCTTTGAGTAGAGGGCATTTTAAAAATCAAATTTGTATTTTTGTCAAATTTTACCTTTATTGTTATTTTGAACTTAATGTTTTAAATTCTTTTTTATATAAAAAAAGGGAAGAAATGGTTTGAAAAATTGATTTTCAAATGAATAAGGGGGAACTTTATTTGATTTCATATCCTTAATCTCTTATTCAAAATTTTAAAGTTAAAGGGGAGAATCCCAAACAATTTTCAAGTGAGTTTTATTATATAAAAAAGGAGGAGATTGTAGAACTAAGGTTTTGATATAATAATTGAAAAATGTTTTGGACTGATTTAAAAAGTATTTAAAACATTTCTAAAGTCCAAACAACTTGAAATTATGTTTAGGGAAGCTTTTAAAAGGGTTTTACATGTTTTTCAAATCCAAACTTCACAAAACCGCCCAGGCGTTTCGAAACGTCCTAAGGTGTTTCAAAACAGGGGATTCCAGTAGCAAAAACGTTTCGATATTCATATCGAAATGGGCTTTCCCTGGATGAGGATTTTGCCCAGCGTTTCGAAACGGGCTATGTCGTTTTGATACGCCTATGTGGCATTGACCACAACAGTCATAAACCCCAACGGCTATTTCCCAACTAACATTTAAATGCAGGGCGTTTTGATACGGGTCTAGGCGTTCCGATACGTGTTCCGAAACGGCCAAGCGGCGTTTCGATATGGGTCCACGTCAGACTGCAAAGGCTCTTTCTACTTAAAGGGTGTTTCGAAACGGGTTCGAGCGTTTCGAAACGGAGAGCTGCAGAACTGCATTTATGATGGGAATTAAAGTCTTCAACGGCTCCAATTCAATCCAACGGCTAGTAACGACTACAAACTCATCAAGGATTATAAAAGGGACCTTTAAGCATCAAGTAAAGGCTAATGCTCATATTGTCAAACATCAAATGATCAAGAATTATCTTAGAGCTTAATTGCGTGTAAAAGAGTCTATCGCAATTATAGTGCAAGTGTACACGACGCAAGTAGTAAAGTGATACGAAGTATCAGATATCGTCTCCACAGGGATTGGGCTAATGACTTCACCTAAATTCACTGCACGAAGTAAAGAGAAATATTTAAGAGAATTGTCACGAATAATAAAGTAAAAAACGTAAATAAAAGATTGAGATATCAAGGTAGAGAGAATGGGCTGGTATTGAATTGCTCAGTAGTGCAGGTATTGCAAAGTTTAGGAAATCCAGTCCTGTCGTCGCGCCTGTCGCGGCAGCTGTCTGTTGCCTGTCGCGGCAGCAAACACACCAACTCCGTACTTCAAGTTTGGCAAGAATCCCAGATCTGCCTTGGCCTATCCCTAGGTCAAAGTCTGTCGATGATCACGTCTTTGATGATACCTCCCGGCGTGAATCGAAGGATGAACACCGATGTGTATGAATTCTTCTTTAGCCACTTAACCTTGCCCTATCCCTAGGCACAAGATAGTTCAACTATAAACTAGAGAACTTGCTCTTACTTCTTTCGTATACTTAACTCTCCCGATGCTAAGTAAATGGATAACCTCACAATGCTCTCCCGATGCTCTTGCAAGATATTAATAACCAAAATAAGAGAACTTGAAGTTTATTTTATTGAACTGAAAATTCCTAAAACAAAACAACCCTTGCAACTACTTTACAAATCAACCTGTGGCCCTAGGGGGAATTTAGAACATGTCGGTGACAGGTAAACAATGGGTAAACGGCGGAGGGGTTTTAGATGTCGGTTATGGGGTATAATGAGGGATGATGCCTCCTAGGTTAAATCTATGCCCTTATATAAGCTTTGGGCTCAAGTATTCTAGGTTAACAAGGATTACAACTTTAATGAAAAGTAAGATTCTAATAAATGCATAATCTTTTAAGGATTCCTACTTTCCAGCCGCATCCTTGCTTTATGGGAATTCCTCTCCTTGAGTTTTGGCTTGACATATCTTTTGATCCGGGGCTTGGAAAAATATTTGGCTTTCACACGACAGACGAGCAGATTTTTCTCTATCTATCGAGGTCCACTTTACTTTTCCTCTTCATAACGCTGCTGTCACCTTGCTGTCACGACAGGTCCATGACAGGTTCGTCTTCTTCGGCTGCTTGTCCAGTTCAGCTCTTCTGCTTATCTGCCATGCGCCTGCCTTCAAAGTCAACCATGGCAGCTACCTGCAAAATACACCATCTTTTAGTAGAATCCGTGCCTTTTATATAATTGTGATGTTTTATTGAAAACTAACCTAAATGCAATGCAATGATGCTTGAATGCAGCAGAAATATGGGTTAAAAAGGGTGTAAATAATAGAACTTTTACACACTCAACACACCCCCAAACTCAAGTTTTTGCTTGCCCTCAAGCAATGAAGACTTAAAAGAAAAATGAAAAATTTTGTGTTGGCCTTCAAACAGTGAAATGTCCCTTACCCGTCGCTCATTCTCTGCGGCGGCAGCAACCTGTCGGAAAGGTTAGGATCTGTCCGGAATCTCCTTATAGCTCTCGTGCAGTGTGTGCATGCTTGTGAACAGTTATATGCTAAGACTCTCTTAGTTTCACTAGAATATTCAACTCCTTAACTCGAATTTTTATGCCAAAGTTTACTTTCTTTTAGAAGGCACATTTTCATGCTTCTTATTCTTCTATTTTTAAGCTAAGTTTTTCTAGAGCCAGTTTCGGGCACCTCTAGTTAGCTTCCTAGAGCCGGTTTCGGGCACCTCTAGGTTTTTTATTTTCTTTTGCTAAACTTCTTTCCTAGAGCCAGTGTTAGGCACCTCTAGGGGCTATTCAAGTTCTAAGCATCCTACTCTAGTTTGGCTAAAAGAAATCTAAGCAATATAACAGTCACAAAAGTGTTTAAGTTTTTCAGAACTATAGAAAGGCTCTAAACTTTTCCTTAACCTGTCCTAAAGATGCTGCCACGACAGAGCCGTCATGACAGGTAAGTTAACTTCACAGTTTTAAGCCAAAAGTTTAAATTTTCTAAATTTTTTTTAAAGAAAAATAGATAAAAAAATAAGACACAACAATTAATAAAAAGATGTACTTAAGACTCCATTAATGATGGAGGGTTGCCACCCCCAAACTCGAGGGTTGCATTGCCCTCAATGCAAAATTACATGAAAAATAAAAGAAAGAAAAAGTACATCACAAAATATAAAGGCAGGCAGCAATAAGAGGTAAAAACTTAAATTTTAGTCGTTGCCTTCACTGCTGCTGCTGACGCGGATCTGATGACGGCGTCTGCGCTGTGGGGGAGGCTGGGCAGGTTCAGGAGCAGGTTGATCAGCAGGTTCATCGGCAAGTTGAGGGGTAGGTTGCTCCACTAGTCGGACGTCGGAACTGCTACCACTGTCCCAAGAGCTGGTGGTGGTGATGGCTTTGGGCAGCCTTTTCTTGTGTGCCACGTGCTTAATTCGCTTGACCCGCGTAAAGTCCCTCTCCAAATTCCTCCGGATAAGAGGGCTGTCATCAGTGGCAGGTCTCTTTGTTCCTCGAGGGGAGGTGTCTGCCGGTGGGCTGCCTTCTGCCGTTGGGGCAGGGGTTGGTGTGGAAGCGACAGAATGCATATGGGGAGAGACAGGTGGTGTGGGTGTGGGGGAGGGGATATGGAAATAATGGGCGGGGAAGGTGAGGAAGATGACATCCGAATAATGTAAAGTATTAGTAATGAAATTTACCGTTGCATTTGAGAAGTCGCGGATAAAAGTCATCAAACCCATTTGGCGCTCCTCTACTCGTAGGATTGCAGCAAGGATGTGGGCAGACTGATCTGTCAGAGCGGTGTCGGCGGCAGCATCTGGGGCAGGGTCGGTGGCAGGTTCATCATCGGAGTCAGCAGGAGGAGCATTTGGGTCGAAGGCGTTGATGGGTGATACGACTATGACCTCCATGAGGCTGGAGATGTTGTTGTCAGTCCAGCCACTGCCCGTTTTGATTTTGTCGGAGGGTTCCTCTGGTACGGCAGCACAGCGGCAGAGGGCGGTGATGGTGAACGGCAGGCAGAGTCGTGAGTCTGAGCGGAAGGCACAATCGATGATGCTGTCCCTCATGTACCTGCCCACATTGATGGGCCTGTCATGCATAATAGAGTGAATGAGGGCCAAGCGCTGTCGGTTGACTGTCGTATGGTGGGACGAGGGCAGGATACGCTTTTTGATGAAAGCGTTCCACAGTTTTGCTTCGGGGAGAAGCTGCCCCCTATTGACTGAGTGGGGGTTTTTCTTGCTGGTAGTCCATGTCGTACCAGCTTCTGTCAGTTCCACCATGATGGCATCATGGGCAGCAGCGTCGAGGGTGTCCAGAAATTGTTGGTGAGCATCATCGTTGGGGACAAAGAAGAGGCCGAACACATGGTTGATGATGTTGGCGGTAAGGGGCACTTCCACTCCTCGGACAGTGACAGTTGTCGCTGTTTTGTTGTCGATGGCCTCGTAAAATTCTCGGGCCAAAGTATCATTTAACTCTGCCGGCTGCTCGGCAAAGTCCTCCCATAGCTGTGCCGTTAGGGCCTTCACAATGAACGGCTGCAATCCCATATGAGGGGCATCTCTGTTGTATATAAATCCACGCTCCTCCCATAGCTCCTTTTTGGCGAATGGTGATGCTGCTGCTGAAGAAGAAGCGGCAGCAGCGTTCTGACGGGTTTGTCTCGACGACATTTTGGTTGCAAGGGTTGTGAAAGAGAGAAAACAAATAAAACTAGAGGAGAACAACAAGAGAGAAAAATCAGAAGTGATGAAAAATGAAAATGGGAAGGGGTTTATATAGCGGTCGAGTAGCTGCCCATTTAATGCCGCAACGGCAGGCGGGAATAACGGGGCGGCAGATTGGATGTAGCGTGTCTGACGCGTCTGACACGCATTTAAGCGTCTGTTACGCGTCTGCCGCACGCTTCGTCGTCTACCGTGTCAGTCTGTTGACAGCCTGTCATATCCGTCCGCGGCGGCAGCCGAAATGACAGGTTTCTATAAATGGGCTTTATTGGGCTGATGGATGGGCGGTGGGCCTGGCTCACTTCTCCTTTTCTTCTTGACTCCTTTATTTCCTAAAAACTGAAATTAGAAAAACAAAACATTATTCGAATAAAATAAACCTAATTTCCTAATAATAAAAAATAAATAAAATAAAATAAATAAAAATAAAAATTAGGTTAAATTAGGGATGCCTTGTGGGGCATCACCTAAAGTAACCACTTCCTGTATTCCTGGGGCTTCAGTCCCCTGATAATGCTTGAGGCGTTGTCCATTGACTTTGAATTGGTGCCCGTCCTTTAATGATTGAATTGTAATGGCACCATGGGGAAAAACTTGAACCACTTGGAACGGGCCAGACCATCTAGATTTGAGCTTCCCTGGAAAGAGTTTCAACCTAGAATTAAACAACAACACAAGCTGCCCTGGGCAGAACTGTCGTGGCAACAGCTTCTTGTCATGCCACTTCTTAGTCTTTTCCTTGTAAATCCTTGCATTGTCGTAGGCCATTGTCCGTATTTGATCGATCTCATTCAAATCTAACAGCCTTTTCTGGCCTGCCTTGTCCAAGTCCATGTTTACTGCCTTGATTGCCCAATATGCTTTGTGCTCGATCTCGACAGGCAAGTGACAGGTTTTCCCATAAATCAGTCGAAATGGAGACATGCCCAATGGAGTCTTGAAAGCTGTCCTGTATGCCAATAATGCATCATTCAGAAGTAGAGACCAATCTTTCCTAGTTGGTTTAACCATCTTTTCAAGAATGTTCTTCACTTCCCTGTTGGAAATCTCAGCCTGTCCATTGGTCTGTGGGTGGTATGCTGTCGCGATCCTATGCTTAACACCATATTTCTTCAAGGCGGCATCAATTACCCTATTATCGAAATGTCTCCCTTCATCACTGATAATCGCCCTAGGGATGCCAAATCTAGAAAAGATGTTTTTGTGCAAAAACTTTTGGACCGTTTTGGCATCATTCTTTTGAGTTGCGATTGCTTCTACCCACTTGGAGACATAATCCACTGCTAGGAGGATGTAAAGATTTCCACATGAAGATGGAAAAGGTCCCATAAAATCAATCCCCCAAACGTCGAAAATCTCGACTTCTAGGATATTCTGCAGTGGCATCTCGTTTCTCCTCGAGATGTTACCTGTCCGCTGGCACCTGTCACAGTTCTTGTAAAAGTCCTGTGCATCTTTATACAGTGTCGGCCAGTAGAACCCTGACTGCAGCACCTTGGCAGCAGTTTTGTTGCCTCCTAAGTGACCTCCATATTGTGAAGCATGACAGTGATGGAGAATGTCTTCTTGTTCTTCTTGTGGTACACACCTCCTTATAACCTGATCTGCGCACATTTTGAAAAGAAGAGGTTCGTCCCAATAATAATGCTTAACATCATTTTGGAACCTCTTCCTGGCTTGATAATTAAGATCAGAAGGAAATATTTCGCTAACTATAAAATTAACGAAATCAGCATACCAGGGAAGGTCAGAAGACTTACCTGCCGCCATGGCTGTCGCGACAGCGATTGCAGCAGCAAAGAGCTGCTCATCTGGGAAGGTCTCAAGTATGTGTGTCTCATCGAACGGTAGACTCTGTCCCTTCTCCAACCTCGACAAGTGATCTGCCACCTGATTTTCTGTCCCCTTTTTGTCTTTGATCTCAAGGTCGAATTCTTGTAGTAGCAAGATCCATCGTATCAATCTAGGCTTGGCATCCTTCTTTGCGAACAAGTACTTAAGGGCAAAATGGTCGGTGTGCACTATTACTTTCGTCCCAAGTATGTAAGAACGAAACTTGTCGATGGAGAACACCACAGCTAACAGCTCTTTTTCTGTGGTGGTATAGTTCACTTGGGCATCATTCAATGTTTTGCTGGCATAGTATATGACGTGAAACAGCTTGTCCTTGCGCTGCCCAAGTGCTGCCCCGACAGCATAATCACTGGCATCACACATGATCTCAAACGGTTGTGTCCAGTCTGGTGGCTGTACTATGGGGGATGTCACTAGCTTTTCCTTCAGAACCTTGAATGCTTCAGTACATTCTTCATTAAAGTCAAAGGGTCGGTTCTGTTCTAAGAGATGGCATAGGGGCTTCGTGATTTTAGAGAAATTTGCGATGAATCTCCGATAAAAACCCGCATGCCCTAAAAAACTTCTGATGCCCTTGACTGTGGTCGGCGGCGGCAGCTTCTCTATGACTTCTATTTTTGCCCTGTCGACTTCTATCCCACGGCAGCTAATCTTATGGCCAAGGACTATCCCCTCATCCACCATAAAGTGGCATTTTTCCCAATTTAAAACAAGATTAGCTTTTTCACATCTTTCAAGTACCTTTTGTAAGTTGCCGAGGCAGCTCTCAAAATCGTCTCCAAAGACGGAAAAATCATCCATGAAAATTTCAAGGAAGTCCTCAACCATGTCGGAGAATATAGCCATCATGCACCTTTGGTAGGTGGCAGGTGCATTACAGAGTCCAAACGGCATCCTCCAAAATGCGTATGTTCCGTAGGGGCATGTAAAAGTCGTTTTCTCTTGATCCTCTGGTGCAATAGCAATTTGGTTATAACCTGAGTAACCATCAAGAAAACAATAGTAAGGTTTACCCGCTAATCTATCAAGCATTTGATCAATAAAGGGTAAAGGAAAGTGGTCTTTTCGGGTAGCTTTATTAAGCTTCCGATAGTCCATACAAACCCTCCAACCGGTCACAGTCCTGGTTGGGATTAACTCATTGTTTTTGTTGGTTATCACGGTCATGCCTCCTTTCTTGGGAACACATTGCACCGGGCTTACCCATTTGCTGTCGGAGATGGCGTAAATAATACCAGCATCTAACCATTTGATTATCTCTTTACGCACTACCTCCTTCATCGCAAGGTTTAACCGCCTTTGGGCATCAATAGTCGGCTTATGATCTTCCTCTAGGAGGATTTTGTGCATGCATATTGCCGGACTAATGCCCTGTATGTCTGCTATCGTCCATCCAATCGCCCTCTTGTGCCGCCTTAACATGTCGATCAGCTGTCGTTCCTGTTCCTGCGACAGCTTAGCAGAGATGATTACGGGCAGTGTGTCATCACAACCAAGATAAGCATATTTAAGCTGCCCTGGCAGGGGCTTAAGTTCTAAGACAGGTGGTTCAACAGTAGATGGCTTTTGGATTAAATGGTTATCCGAAGTGTAGTTCAAGGGTTCGAATAACTTACCTGGACGATGGTCTAACCAGTCTACCTCCTCATGACCTTCAGTATCAGATGTATCGGATTCAGAGGAATTGCTGTCGTCGGTGCTGTCATCGTCGCTGTCGTGACAGGCCTGTAGGTGGCTGTCGCAGCAGTGACCAAATTTTATATCACGACAGCCCGACCTGATGCAGGGTTGATCAAAGGTCACCTCAATGATGGCCTTACATTCTTCATCCACATCAGCATGTTTCATTGCTTGGAGAACATTCAACTTAATTTCTTGATCGTTCACGCGCATGGTGAGTTCTCCTTTCTCCACATCTATCAATGATCTTCCCGTGGCTAAGAAGGGTCGCCCAAGGATGACTGGTGCGTTTTCGTCTGCCTCACAATCTAAGATAAGAAAGTCAGCAGGAAAAATAAGCTTATCCACTCTTACCAAAATATCTTCAATTTTTCCCTCGGGGTGAACGTAAGAGCGGTCGGCTAGCTGTAGGGTAACTGTCGTGGGCCGCGCCTTGCCAATACCTAGTTTCTGAAAACAGATTTGGGCATTAGATTAACACTAGCACCTAGATCACAAAGTGCCTTACCCACAAATCTGTCGCCAATTACACAAGGTATGATGAAGCTCCCCGGATCCTTCTTTTTCTGGGGTGGCTGCCGATGAAGAATACTCATGCAACCTTCTTGCATCCTTACCGTTTCAAATTCCCCAAGTTTAGATTTTTTTGACATAACATCCTTGAGAAATTTAGCATAACCGGGCATCTCTCTAACAGTATCTAACAACGGAATATTGATATGAACCTGTTTAAAAATATCATAAATCTTTTTAAGTTGAGATTCATGCTTAGCTTGTTGTATCCGTTGCGGAAAAGGTGGTGGAGGACGATAATCAGCAATGCGTCCTTCCCACTGCATGCGAATCTGAGGACGGTAATCATCGTTTTTCTCCTCTGTCGCTTCTGCTGTCGTGACAGGCTCATCGGCAGCAGTCTGTTTATCACCTGTCGGGGCAAATTCTTCAGCAGGTTTATCTAAGGCTGGATCCTTTTCTGTTTCAGCTTCTTTTTCCGGCCCTGGTAACTTTTTCCCACTCCTAGTAGTAATCGCCTTACATTGCTCATGTGGGGGCGGTCTAGCATTTTCAGTATTGCTAGGGAATCCTCCATTCTGCCGTGGCTTAATATGCTGCGACACCTGACCCATTTGTGTCTCTAGAGATTTCAAGGTAGCCTCATGATTTGTCATTCTCATCTTGGTTTCATCCATAAAGGTTTCCGTCTTCTTGACAAACTGATTAATATTCTCCATATACGTACCAGTCTGAGACATAAAGGTGGCCAGAGTCTGCTCCAATATACTACTCGTGGCAGGTGGTGGCTGTTGTTGCTGCTGAGGCGGCAGGTTCTGCGGCAAATGCTGTCGCGTCAACAATCTAGGACCCCCTGATTCTGTTTATGCGCTTGTGGATTCAGGGCGTTGTTGGGGTTACTCCAGGAGAATTTGGGATCCTTCCTCCAATTGGGATTATAGTTGTTGGAATTGTAGTTCGGCTTGTAATTTCCAACATATTTTCCCTCTTC
Source organism: Hibiscus tridactylites (assembly GCA_958450335.1). Taxonomy (NCBI): domain Eukaryota; kingdom Viridiplantae; phylum Streptophyta; class Magnoliopsida; order Malvales; family Malvaceae; genus Hibiscus; species Hibiscus tridactylites. Next base: position 76,581,590 of record OY288276.1, read on the forward strand.
TATATTTATTGGGCACTCATCCCTACTATGATTTCCCTCACAAGTAGCACAAACTTCCTCGACAGCAAATCCTTGTAATTCATCATCATTCAGTGACTTTTTCATTGCTTTAGTAAGGAATGCTACCTGCGATTTCATAGTGCTGTCGGCCTCATAGTCCTTGACAGCAAGTACCCGTTTACCTCCTCTTCTAGCGGTTGGAAACTGCTCCTCATTCTTAGCCAGATGTTCCAAAACTTGCAAGGCTTCGTCTGGATCTTTATCCAATAATAATCCATTTGCTGCAGAATCAATTCGAATGCGAGTTTGTAAGTTAGCAGCATTATAGAACTTAGTTACCTGATTCCAGACGGGGAATCCATGCATTGGGCAGTTTCGAAGAAGAGTTGTAAATCTGTCCCAGGCCTCGTGCATCGGCTCGTCATCTTCCTGTTTAAAAGTAGCAATTTCATTACGTAATCGCTCAGCTAAATGTGAAGGATTAAAACGAGATAAAAATTTACGAGTTAAATCTGCCCAAGTCATAATAGAACCCGGTGTAAGTTTATTCCACCAAGTTTTAGCTCTGTCCCTCAATGAATGGGGAAATAACCGAAGCCTCAGTATCTCCGGACTAACTCCTGGCAGTCTAAACGAACCACAGATCTCCTGGAATGTTTTGAGATGCTCCATGGCATCTTCTGTCGCAGAACCACTGAACTGCCCGGCGTTGTTGATCATACTAAACATGACAGGTTTAAGTTCGAAGTTGTCAACATCAATATCCGGCAGCGTGGTCTCCAGTTCTACATGATCGTTTAGCATGTAGTCACGACATGACCGTCGTCCATCTGCCGCGGGCGGGTCACCGACAGGCGGTATAATTCCATCACCGGGCTGATTACGGGCCATCTGCTCTAGCTGTTCCTCAAGGTACTCGTTCCGGTCTAAGAGGTGGCGAATCTGTTTCTTGAGATTGAAGGAACGTTCGATTTCCGGATCTAATTTATACTCAGGATCTTCGCCTCTTTTAGATCTGCGCATAAACAAGAAAACCTCGTGAAAAGCAAGAGTTTAAAACACAAAAGAAAAATTAAAGAAAATTTAAATAAAAACAAAAACGAAAATAAAAACAAAAAGTGCAAGGAAAGAAAGGTGTAGTTATGTTGCCAATCCCCGGCAACGGCGCCAAAAACTTGTTGCGTGTAAAAGAGTCTATCGCAATTATAGTGCAAGTGTACACGACGCAAGTAGTAAAGTGATACGAAGTATCGGATATCGTCTCCACAGGGATTGGGCTAATGACTTCACCTAAATTCACTGCACGAAGTAAAGAGAAATATTTAAGAGAATTGTCACGAATAATAAAGTAAAAAACGTAAATAAAAGATTGAGATATCAAGGTAGAGAGAATGGGCTGGTATTGAATTGCTCAGTAGTGCAGGTATTGCAGAGTTTAGGAAATCCAGTCCTGTCGTCGCGCCTGTCGCCGACAGCACCTGTCGCGGCAGCTGTCCGTTGGCTGTCGCGGCAGCAAACACACCAACTCCGTACTTCAAGTTTGGCAAGAATCCCAGATCTACCTTGGCCTATCCCTAGGTCCAAGTCTGTCGATGATCACGTCTTTGATGATACCTCCCGGCGTGAATCGAAGGATGAACACCGATGTGTATGAATTCTTCTTTAGCCACTTAACCTTACCCTATCCCTAGGCACAAGATAGTTCAACTATAAACTAGAGAACTTGCTCTTACTTCTTTCGTATACTTAACTCTCCCGATGCTAAGTAAATGGATAACCTCACAATGCTCTCCCGATGCTCTTGCAAGATATTAATAACCAAAATAAGAGAACTTGAAGTTTATTTTATTGAACTGAAAATTCCTAAAACAAAACAACCCTTGCAACTACTTTACAAATCAACCCGTGGCCCTAGGGGGAATTTAGAACATGTCGGTGACATGTAAACGACGGGTAAACGGTGGAGGGGTTTTAGATGTCGGTTATGGGGTATAATGAGGGATGATGCCTCCTAGGTTAAATCTATGCCCTTATATAAGCTTTGGGCTCAAGTATTCTAGGTTAACAAGGATTACAACTTTAATGAAAAGTAAGATTCTAATAAATGCATAATCTTTTAAGGATTCCTACTTTCCAGCCGCATCCTTGCTTTATGGGAATTCCTCTCCTTGAGTTTTGGCTTGACATATCTTTTGATCCGGGGCTTGGAAAAATATTTGGCTTTCACACGACAGACGAGCAGATTTTTCTCTATCTATCGAGGTCCACTTTACTTTTCCTCTTCATAACGCTGCTGTCACCTTGCTGTCACGACAGGTCCATGACAGGTTCGTCTTCTTCGGCTGCTTGTCCAGTTCAGCTCTTCTGCTTATCTGCCCTGCGCCTGCCTTCAAAGTCAACCATGGCAGCTACCTGCAAAATACACCATCTTTTAGTAGAATCCGTGCCTTTTATATAATTGTGATGTTTTATTGAAAACTAACCTAAATGCAATGCAATGATGCTTGAATGCAGCAGAAATATGGGTTAAAAAGGGTGTAAATAATAGAACTTTTACACACTCAACAATTGTATAGACACACACTAGTGAACCAAAATTGTCAAATTTACTCAAGTGTTTTAGGTTTTAGGTGAGAGCTTAATTGTGCAAACAAACACCTACTAGAGGGTTTTAAGTTTGCTTCTTGTTTCTCTTTGTAAGAGAGGGTTTCAATCAAGGCTTTGGGTAGAAAGCTTGATTGTATATAAGTGTTACCTCCTAAGCCTAGAAAAGGGGACAAATCAGTAGTGGATTGATTGGAAATCCTTAGTGGGGAGCTAAGGTAGTGGATGTAGACCTTGGTTAGAAGATTGAACCACTATAAATCTTTGTGTCACATTTCATTTTAGCTTCCACAACCCTTCCACCCAAAAATCCACCTCTCCACCCCTTGCTGAGCCTTATCGGTTGAACGAATCGAGCCACACACAACTCAACACATACTAATAACTGAATTTTTTTAAATAGATTAATAACCGATTCTTAATTTAATAGTATTGTTATTGTTGAAAGATGTAGTTTTTTACGGGTAAACTACCCTAGTGAACATCTAACTATTGGTCGCGACCTATTTTGACCACTCAACTAAAAATTTAAAATTCGACAACCCAACTATTTAAATGAACCTATTTTGATCACCGGTCATTAAAAGTTAACAGAAAGGTGACATGTCCGTTAAAGTAAAATGTGTATAATTAGTCCTAATTTTAATTTAAATAAATAAAATTAATCAATCAATCTGATGATGACACGTGTCCTCACCCGATTGGATAATTTTAATGTAATTATTTTTTTAATATTTAATATATTTATTTTCCTCCAATCAAGTGGTGACACGTGTCATCACCCCGATGGAAGGAAAATTCAAGAATAAAATAGAAATGTTTGGCATGAGGTTTAGACCCACAACCTCATGGTTAAAAACCCATGACTTTACCACTGCACCAATCTATTCTTAATGAAATGGGTTGCACCAATTTCTATTTTTAGTTTCACAAAATTAAGAATAAAGGAGAAGTGTTTGACATGGGTTTCTCAAAATTTTGTTTCTAGTTTCATAGATACACATCCTCATTATTTTAAAAAGAAGTTGTTTCTGCACCCCATGACTTTCTGGTCAGGATGAAACCACCTTACCATTGTGTTGTTGTCATTGTAATGAGGTGAAACATTGGTTGTTAGGAAGTAACCTCTTATTGTTGAAAGCCATCTTCACGTGTCTCGACTAATCAATTAAGAACTGTTATGAACAAGTATAATTCACTCTATTCTTGGTTTTGAAAGGGAATAAGGAATCAAATTGTGAAATGGTTGTCCTTAAAAATGTTGACTCTTATTCTTTTGAGTCATATAAGACTGATTTCTCTAATGCGTTATTATTTATTTGAAGAATTTAATATTATCAATGATTGTAAGTTATTTGCACAATATTCTCTTTGTCAAAAGAAACACCAATATTTGATCCTCTGTGCTGACTTGAATAGTATAGATTAGAATTGTTAAGCATCATTTGCCTTGCATTTGATTAGTCGAATATAAATTGATTAATCAAAAAGCTAACAAGGATATGAATTATGAAAACAGAATGCCTTCCATGTGATTAATTGGATATGAATAGATTAATCATATTGATGTAAAGGATATGAATTTTTGGATTAGCAAATTAAAACGTGTGATGAAGCTAATTCACTTTTTTAAGTTTTTTGTGTTCATTATTGCGCCGGAGGACCTTTGAAAAGGATCGTTTGTTTAGTACTTAACATTGTTTTACTTTTAGTCATATGGTGTTCACTAAGGATATCATATCTCAATTGTTGTTTTCTTAGTCATTTCATCTTCTTACTGCACCACCATCAAAGTGTAAGGAGCTTCTTTGTATCGTTTTTATAATTTTCCTATCTTTTATTTGTTTGATTGTTCAGTTACATTACGTGGATTAAGACCATAGCATAGCATATTGATTTATTTTTTTTGCTTGTTCAGACTTTATAGCTGAGCAAAAAAATCAAGACGGGATGCATGAGTAAGGACTTTCAGATATATAAAAATTGGTGTAATTTGTTTAATTAAGAATGGATTGGTGCAGTGGTAAAGTCATAGGTTTTCACCCATGAGATTGTCAGTTTAAACCTCATGCCAAGCATTTTTTTTTATTCTTGAATTTTCCTTCCATCAGGTGGTGACACGTGTCATCACTTGATTGGAGGAAAATAAATATATTAAAAAAATAAATAATAATTAGATTAAAATCATCCAATTGAGTGACGACACGTGTCATCACCAGATTGGTTGATTAATTTTATTTATTTAAATTAAAATTAGGACTAAATTGATATAATAGGTAACTAACAATGATCGAATGTGTAATTATACACATTTTACTTTAACGGCCACATCACTTTTCCGTTAGCTTTTAACGGTCGGTGGTCAAAATATGTCCATTTAAATAGTTGGGTGTTCGAATTTTGAATTTTTTTTAGTTGGGTGGTCAAAATAGGTCGCAGCCAATCCAATAGTTGGGTGGTCATTGTGGTAGTTTACCATTTTTTATTAGAAAGAAATGTAGGTTTAGGGATTATTATGGCGGTGAAAAATGAAAGTTTCCTTTAGTTTTTACAAGCGCCTTAGTTTTAGGGTTTATGGTCTTAGAATTTAGAGGTGGCAAACGTGTCAATTAGTTTGGTTTCGGTTATTTTGGGTATGATATTTTTGGTTCAGATTCGGTTTCGGTTCGGTTCGGTTTTAGTTCGGGTCTATTTTGTTTCGGGTCATTTCGAGTCGGTTGATTTTCGGTTCGGTTAATTTTGGTTCGTTGATTTCGGTTCAGTTATTTTCGGTTCAATGAGAGATCAGTCGATTTTAATCAAATTTTTAGGTTGGTCAGATTTTTACACCCTATATATGACTTTATGAAGTCAATATATTTGACATTTTAGTGACTTGTGCGGCTGTTCATATTTTATCTTTTTTTATTTCTATTAATCGGGTCCATTCGGTTCGACTCCATTCGGTTCGGGTCCATTCGGTTCAACTAAATTCAGTTCAGTTTCGGTTCGGTTTATTTCGAGTTTCGAATCAGATTTCTGGTTAATTTCGGGTTGATTTTCGGTTTCGGTTCGGGTCTCGGTTTGGGTTTCGGGTCTCGGGTCAAGTTTGCCAAGTCTAGTCTTAGTTTAGGGTTTAGGTGTAGGGGTTTAAAATTTAGGGATATTGATAAGAATTTAGAGTTTAGGGTTATAATTCAAGGTTTATAAGTTAAAACTTAAATCATAACCATATTACCCTAAAAACAAAACCTCAACCTCTAAACCTCAACCCTAAATTCTAACCATCATCCCTAAATTTTAAACCCCTACGCATAAATCCCTAAACCTTACACCCTAACTAAGACTCTAAACTCTAAAATTAAGACGTTTGTGGAAACTTTTAATTTTTACCACTTGTGTATAGGATATAAAATATTTTTATTTGAAAGAAATGTAGGTTTAAGAATTATAAACTTACGATGGTAGATTAAAATTACCTGCGGTAAAATTTTCAGTTTTTTAAAATATAAATCAATATTCCAATAACATAAATAAATTGTTTTCAAACCCTTTGTTTGTTTGTTTTTATGTAAAACGACGAAAAATATTTAGAATTTAATACAATATTCTTTGTTGATATGTTATAAGTTTAATCGATTTTTTTACTCAAAAGAAAGTTTAATCGGTATTTTTATAACAATTCTTATAGGTCTAAAACTCACAAGTTACAATCTAAAAAAATGTCAATTAAGAATTTTTTAAATACTTACTTTGAATATTGTAGACAAATTTAATCAATTTTTTTTGAATATGCTGCTGTAATGCAATAGTAACATCTGTTCATTTTTTTTACTATTTTCAAAGACGGCACACTTAGGATACATTATTGGTGCTCGAACCCGAGTCTTAAGAAATGATGATCAATTGACCATCAACTTTTGCCACCAAGACACAAGGGATAGGCAAATTTAATAATTTTTAAATTCGTTGTTGACATATGTAACTTTATAAATTTAATCTCCCGCTCTTCTTGTAAAATTAAAATAAAAAATGGATCCATATTAGAAACTCCTGATTAAATAAAACTGTGTACCAAGGGTCACCCCCTCCAACTTTTTAATTCGTATTTCTTCTTATCCTTCCCCAACGTTATACTCTTAATGGAAACTGCCACCATCCAACCTCTCCACACCCTATTCTCTATTTACAAAACCCTCTCCTTCGAATCAATCCCTCCGCCTCCTCCATGGAAGATCAGTCAGCCGCCTCCTCCTCCTCCTCTCCGCCCCCTTCACCACCGCTCAAAACATATACGCTGACAGCATCCTCCATCTGTTATACAAAAACGACCACCTCAACTACTTCCCTTACGGGGTATTTGCTTTTCAAGCCTTGCACTTCAACACCCCCAACGTACATCCTCCGGGATGTCTCCTTCACCGCCAACCCCTCACAAATCCTTGCCATCGTCGGCCCCAGTGGTGCCGGAAAGTCCACTCTCCTTGATATTCTGGCAGCTCGGACATCCGCAACAAGCGGTACTCTTTTACTCAATTCCACTCCTATCAACCCTTCTTCATTTCGGAAGCTCTCAGCTTATGTTCCTCAACACGATGCATGCTTACCGTTGCTCACCGTGGCCGAAACTTTTGCTTTTGCTGCTCGGCTTCTTGTCCCTAGAACATCAGATGTTGAAACCATTGTTACATCTCTTCTGTCGGAGCTAAGGCTGATGCACTTGTCTAACACCAAGCTAGCTCATGGGCTATCCGGCGGCGAGCGAAGGCGCGTTTCGATAGGTCTAAGTCTCCTCCATGACCCTGCTGTTCTACTCCTTGATGAACCCACTTCAGGCCTTGACAGTAGTTCAGCTTTCAATGTAATACAGATCCTCAAATCAATAGCAGCTTCACGTCATCGGACTGTCGTTTTATCCATACACCAACCGAGCTTCAAGATTCTTTCCACCATTGATAGAATCCTGTTGCTGTCAAAGGGGACTGTCGTGCACCATGGCACACTGGCTTCACTTGAAGCATTCTTAAACTCCAATGGGTTCACCGTCCCTCCTCAGCTCAACTCCCTCGAGTATGCCATGGAAATATTGAACCAGCTGCAGCATAGCAAACCAATTACACCCCCATCACTCCCTCCATCACCAAAACAATCTCTTGCAACTCCAAACAACAACGAAGCAAGTGATATAAGGTATAGAAGCTCAAGACTGCATGAAATCTGCTCTTTATATTACAGGTTTTGGAAGATTATTTACAGAACAAGGCAGCTTCTTTTAACCAATGCATTAGAAGCTCTGATCGTGGGTCTTGTTTTAGGAACGATCTACATTAATATTGGTTACGACAAGGAAGGTATAGAGAAAAGATTTGGTCTCTTTGCTTTCACTCTCACCTTCCTTCTCTCTTCTACAACCGAAACCCTTCCAATCTTCCTTAATGAAAGGCCGATTCTGCTGAGGGAAACGTCAAGTGGGGTTTATAGACTCTCATCTTACATAATAGCAAACACCCTTGTCTTCTTGCCATATCTGCTTGCCATTGCGATCATATATTCCATCTCTGTCTACTTCCTAGTGGGTCTATGTGCTTCATGGAAAGCTTTTGCTTACTTCGTTTTGGTCATTTGGATCATTGTTCTGATGGCAAATTCATTTGTGCTCTTCTTGAGCTCTCTTGCACCGAATTATATAGCCGGGACGTCGCTTGTAACCATACTTCTGGGCTCTTTTTTCCTCTTCTCCGGCTACTTCATCTCCAAGGATAGCATGCCCAAGTACTGGCTGTTCATGCACTTTCTCTCAATGTATAAGTACGCGCTGGATGCACTTCTTATCAATGAGTATTCTTGCCTGGTATCGAGGTGTTTTCTTTGGTACAGTGAGACCAAGACTTGCATGGTGACCGGAGCCGATGTCTTACAGAAGAAAGGACTCCATGAGAGACAAAGATGGACCAACATCTACATCTTGGTCGGCTTCTTTGTGTTGTATCGTGTGCTTTGTTTGCTGGTTTTGATCAGAAGGGTTTCAAGATCAAAGAAATGATCCAATGAAGACATATTTGATTTTCTTTTTCTTTTTAATTTCCCACCTTGTTTTCTATGTTATATGATGTCTCGTTCGTTCCTTCTTTCCCTTGATCACATATCATAGTCACTGTAATGGCTTGGCTGCTTACATAATTTCATATCATTTGATTTCTCAGAAATAAGTAAAACTTCAAACTCAGTTATGTTAAATTAGGGCAAATACTTTCATTTTGTCACGAAAGATGCCAGGGAAGTTTCACATGGATTAATAAGCCTGCCAAGCTCACAAGTTCCTTACATGGCTGGACAGTCGAATCATTGTGATGTCCATTCATAAAATTTGTCCCGACATAGGTAATAAGAACCAAAATGAGTTAAATTAAATGTTTACAAGAAAAAAACAAAAGATCGGATATAGATTAAGGGTAAAAACACATAGTTGTTCTCTTTAGTAAATTGTATATGACCCTCCATATCTTTAAACTGCACATGCTTCCAAGCTAGCTAGAACATGTTTTTCTTCTTGATTGAACTCGTCTTCCAAGCTATCTATAACATGTTATTCTTGATGATTGAGGACAAATGAAAAGATCCGGTCGCTTAGCGAAAACAAAAGCAAGAAATTCTATATGAAAACTGGCATGTGATGCGACTAGACAATATGTCTATGTGGATCCAAAAATTGATGTTTCAATTGAATCCACAAGTTGATCAGCAGCAGCAATAAGTTGCGATGAATATGAGAGCAATGGGGGCTCCAAGTCGCTCATGGTGGATGAGTTGGCGTTGCTGTTAAAGAAAGAGTCACGGGTCTCTTTCTAATTATAATGTTAATGCCGATGGAGAATCCAAGGTGTCGTGTAGTGGATATAAATGGGGTGTTGTCGGGTGGTGAAATGCTGGGTTTTGTCCGATTTATTTCGCTTGGAATCTGTGCTTTCTTCACGGGGTCTTCTTTTATCTCACACGTGAACTCCCCACCCTTGTTTTCCCCAATTTCTATTTCACCCAAATTAAGAGTAAAGCTTAATGTAAGGTTAAACTAGGCTGGTAGTTACTTAATTTTTAGGGCGCTTTCATTATAGTTATCGAACTTTTAAAGCATTTATTATGGTCACTTAATTTTTATATCACTTTCATTAAAGTTATTGTCGTTAGCAGCCGTTAAAAAATACTGACGTGGTAGGTTATTTCTTCATTTTTCTCTATTTTCTTTCTCTTTTCTCTTTTCTCCATGCATATAAAAACAAGGTATTTACTCCTGCCATTTTGATCATCAGTTTAAAAAGACATTACTTCGAACGGTTGGCAGATGTATGTATGGTGATCGTAATGCTTGAAAAGTTTGAATTTAGTTTTGATCCTTTCGCTTGTTAGATTTCATGTGAAAAATCAACTTCACTGTTAAACTTGAAAGCAAATGTAGTTTTAGTAACCATTTAGAAGAACCTAAAGCGTTTTATTTATACGAAGGAGTTCGTACATGTTCCACATGACAATATTTTTAGCCCTTTAATCTAGTTCTTGTTCCCTATACAGTGGAATCAAATTATTTGGATATAATCCATTCAATTTCGTATCTTTGTAATAATAAACCAAAAGGAAAATGAAAATCCAGTTTAAAGCCAAGAGATGATTGCCTTATCAGTTGTTACATCCATGGAGGGAGGAGAGAGAAGAGGGGAAAAATAGAGAAAATTGAAGAAATAACATGTCACGTCAGCATTTTTAACGGTAGCTAATGGCAGTGGTTATAATGAAAGCGATATAAAAGTTACTTGATCGTAATGAAAATTTTAAAAGTTCGGTGACTATATTAAAAGTACCCTGAAATTCCAGTGACTATCAATGTAGTTTACCCTAATATTAATTATTAGCATCGAGATTAGGATAATTTACATTTTAAATCATCTAGTTTAATTTTGTCTTATTCAACTAATTCAATTATATTATAAGCAGTGCATTTTAGAGATTAGGGTTAAAATTTTAAAATTTAAAATTAACTTTAAGATTTAAAGTTAGGGTTTAGTGTCCTTAAAATAACATGCGACATCATTTAAAGCCTACTTGTGAAAAGAAAAAAAAAATTCACTTACGATGCATCAAATATTAACCTATCGTGAAATAATCTCTCTCGTGTCAGAATTTAGAGAATTAATCTCGTGAGGATCGTGAATGATCTTTTTGTTTATTTAAAGGGTAAACTATAACGAAGATTACTCAATTTTAGATAAAGTTTTATTTAGGTCACTCCATTATTAAAATTTACATTTTAGTCATTCAATTAATATTATGGTTATATTTGGGTCACTTGGTTATTAAATGTTATCGTTTCATTGGGTATAATGACAGTTTTAGTTTTCGAAGCTTTTATATTCTATTAGTTTAGTCCAAATTTAAAATAATTCATTAAATTTAACCATTCATATTTAAAAAATATAATTTTGTCATCTTTTCTTCCAAATCACTTGTGTACCCTTATTAACACTAGAGTACTTCATTTGAAATCATTAATTAATCTAATATATAAATTTATAAATGTAAATATATTTATAATTATTTTTAATGTTATAATTGTAATTAGTATCTATATTAAAATTAAACTCATTGAAATTTATTTAAATTTATTTATGAAAATTTTCAGGTTTTAGTTACCGTTGTCATGTAATTTTCTTCAAAAGTTTCGAGTTTAGTTACTGCTACCATGTAACTTACTGGATTTTTATTATAAAAACATATTTTTTAGGTTCTCTACAAGTTTGTTTTATAATAAAAAATTACTGCAAAAATTATACGTTTTAATGAAAATACATAGACTTGCAGAGAACTTAAGAAACATGTTTTTATAATAAAAATGACTAAATTGATATATTTTTAAAATATGAAGGGTTAAATTTATTGATTTTTTTAATTTCGACTAAATTGATAGAATATAAAAGCTTTGAGGACTTAAATTGTCATTATACCCTGATTAAACGACAACATTTAACGGTTGAGTGACTCAAATGTAACCATAATAATAATTGGGTGACTCAAATGTAACCATAATATTAATTGAGTGACCCCAAATGTAATTGTAATATTAATTGAGTGACCCAATTATAACTTTTAATAATTGAGTGACCCAAATGTAACCTTACTCATAATTGAGTAGCATTCATTTGTAGTGTACCCTTATTTAAACTCCCTTTGTCTTTATAAACTTATCCTTTTTTATAGAAGCAGCTGGTTTTATTAAAAATAGATAATATCTAAATTACAATGATGGTTTGTAATCATGATCATAAATGTAAACTAAACACACTTTGGACATTTTTCAATAACCAATGACATAAAAAACTAGTAATTTTAGATCATACAAGACCATTCACAGAAAAGGTTAAACTTGTCACTTTTGTGTTTTAAAAATGTCTCACTTAAATTGTCAACTTGAAAATATCAATATCTATCAAAACTTATATTTCCTTTTTCTACCATTTGTTTTAGTTTCCAAAAAAAAAAGTTACTTTTTCAATAAAATTGTAATTTGAATGTTTTAACATCACATCCCTTACAATAATTTTTTTCATCCTAAAACTAAACGAAAAGTAAACATGTGACAATGTAACTAGGACAGTGAGAGTAACTAGTTTGCTTTCCAAAGAAAAGAGGAAGATGGTGGAGTCGTGGAGGGGAGAAAGAAATAGAAAAATATAGATTAAATTAATAGAATATTGAAATGTTGAGAGTTAAATTTTTAAAATTAATATCATTTTAAAAAAAAAAAGATGAGGGTTAAAATGTTGTTATGTCAACTTTCTTAATCATTATGTCATTTACTGTTAAATTTTTAAGGGAAAATGAACAATTTGTTAATTTCTTTTTTTTTTAAATCGAACGATCCTTTTATAATTTTTAGTAGTTCAAATTCAACAAAAAATGACATATCGTATAGATACTATTTGTATATTACTGAATATATAGTTACCATAAATTCAAAACTACTACACTTAAACCATTAAACTTTAAACCCTAAACGGAGTCTCTAACCCCTAAAACTAAGGTGCTTGTGTAAAAAAGATTTCACAAGCGCTTATGTATAGAATAATTACTCAATAAGGATTATTATCTCATACACTGACGGTGGAAATTTTTTATTTCCACAAGTGCCTCAATTATAGGCTTTAGGGTTTTAGTTTAAGGTTTAGAGTTTAGGGGTGTTAGTTTAAGGGTTTAGAATTTAGGGTTTAAGGTTAAAATTTAGGGTTAGTGTTATGTTTAAGTTTTAAGGTAATATGGATAGGGATTTAGGTTTTAACCTATAAACCCTACATTTTAACCCTAAACACCAAATTCTATCAACAAACTCTAAATTCAAAACTACTAAACTTAAACCCCTAAACTTTAAACCTTAAACGGAGTCTCTAACCCCTAAAACTAAGGCACTTGTGTAAAAAAGTTTCCGCAAGCGCTTGTGTATAGAATAATTACCCAATAAGGATTATTATCCTATACATTGGCGGTGAAATTTTTTGTTTCCACAAGTGCCTCAATTTGATTGTTTGATTTTTGTTACACTTCTTTGCATTGTTTACTTTATTTCGTGGCTTGAACTTAATTTTGCATCTTTTGTCTTGATAGATCACCATATTCTTTGCCTTTTTCCTACCCTAACCTAAGCTCCGTTTGTAACTTTAAAGACCCTTTGATTAATGCATCTTGTTCATTTTAGTGGTGGAGGCTTGATTTCCTTACAAGCATATGGTAGTGTCATGTTTGATTCCGGCTTGAGCGATTTATTTTACCCTAAATACTTTGAGCGACAATGGGCAAATTCTTGTGATGTATTAAATTTTGTTACATTGAAATTAATAAACTATTGGGATATCTTAGTTTTGCTTGCACTTATTCCTAATCATAATTTTTACTTGATTGTTACTTTGTTTTCGATACTTGTTGAAATCTTGACCCATTTGGTTATCTTTGATATATTGTGAAATGAAGGATGGTAACTTGAGATTTCTTTTATTTTACTACGGCATGCTTGAGGACAAGCATTGAAGAAGTGGAGGAATTTGATGAGTGTTTTATTTTGTTAATATTTTACTATTAATTACTCCTTGTTGAATCTTTAATATTATTGATTTGAGTCGACTTTATTCATTTCTGCACATGACTTTAACTTCCAGAAAGCAACGTTAAAAGAATATGTTCTGTAGTTTTTATTTTCTGGAATCTACGTTGGGCTAGTGGGCATGACTCTAGGCATGAATCGTCTGACTTGGCATCCAGTCAGCAGTTTCTAGAAGGTCTAGTCAGTAGCAGCTTCTAAAAGGTGGTCCAGTCAGCATCATCTAGAAGAACGACGACCAAGATTTAATTAAGATTGTAGGATAAAGTTTGAATTTAAATATTCGGGAATTATCACTTTAGGAATTTATTTGAATGTTTTTAGAATTATCTTGGGTAATTTATTTTGAATATTTTTAGGGTTTTCTCAAGCTATAAATACCCCTTTAGGGTGAAGCTTGAAGAACATCTCTTAACTTTTATTTGTTATTAGGAAATTTTACTTTTATAAAAGTTTTATTTTTCAATTAGCAGAAGGCTTAAAGCGATGCCTCAATTCATTTTGTGAGAATGGAAAAACAGTTAATATTTTCGGATAACATTCTCGATTTTCTGGAAACTGAGATAGGCAATCGGCATTTCTTTTAAAAATCTTTACACTTTCACTTCAAAAAGCTAGTGTTGACTTGATTGTTGTTAATATTTATAGTTGGGAGGAAGGATCGACGATAGTCGTGGTTTCAACTTCCTATGAACACACTTAGCGATAGATTCGCTAAGGGAAATTGAGATCGAATTCAGTTCTAATTGAGACAACATAGTCTGAGTCGGGTTTTTCAAAACTTTAAAAACTATTTTATTCGAACGAAGATAGTCATGGTTAGTATAACACTTATCGTTTTCTCTAAATTTGTTTTTATTATTTTTAGTTACTATTTTATCAAACCCTTTTTTTTCTTTATTTTCTCGCTAAAGTCAGAATCAAAACATCTCTTCATCAGAAGTTCCTTAGTCCTTGTGGATCGACCCTTCTTCTCTACTACTACGTTATATATTTATTTTATTTGAGATTAATGATAATTTATTTGACAATTTACGACGATTGTCACTTGTGTATAGAATAATTACCCAATAAAGATTATTATTTTATACATTGGCAGTGGAAATTTTTTGTTTCCACAAGCGCCTCAATTATAGAGTTTAAGGTTTTTAGTTTAGGGTTTAGAGTTTATGGGTTTTAGTGTAAGGGTTTAGAATTTAGGGTTCATAGTTAGAATTTAGGGTTAGGGTTTAAGTTTTAGGGAAATATGGGTATAGATTTAAGTTTTAACCTACAAACCCTAAATTATAACACTAAACCCAAAGTTCTACCAATAGACCCTAAATTCAAAACTACTACACTTAAACCCCTAAACTTTAAACCCTAAATAGAGTCTTTAACCCCTAAAACTAAGGCGCTTGTGTAAAAACAGTTTCCGCGAGCGCTTCTGTATAGAATAATTACCCAATAAGGATTATTATCTTATACACTTGCGGTGGAAATTTTCTGTTTCTACAAGCACCTCAAGTTTAGGGTTTTAGTTTATGGGTTTTAGTGTAAGGGTTTAGAATTTATGGTTCATGGTTAGAATTTAGGGTTTATGGATAGAATTTAGTGTTTAGGGTTAGGGTATAAGTTTTAGGGTAATATGGGTAGGGATTTAGGTTTTAAGCTATAAAACCTAAATTTTAACCCTAAACCCAAAATTCTATCAACATACCCTAAATTTAAAACTACTACACTTAAACCCCTAAACGGAGTCTCTAACCCCTAAAACTAAGGTGCTTGTGTGAAAAAGTTTCCACAAGCGCTTGTGTATAGAATAATTACCCAATAGGGATTATTATCCTATACACTAGAAGTGAATTTTTTTTTGTTTTCACAAGCGCCTCAATTATAGGGTTCAATATTTTAGTTTAGGGGTTTTAGTGTAAGGGTTTAGAATTTAGGGTTTGTGGTTAGAATTAGTGTTTAGGGTTAGGGTATAAGTTTTAGGGTAATATGGGTAGGGATTTAGGTTTTAAGCTATAAACCCTAAATTTTAACCATAAACCCAAAATTCTATCAACATGCCCTAAATTCAAAACAACTACACTTAAACCCCTAAATGGCGTCTCTAACCCCTAAAACTAAGGCGCTTGTGTAAAAAAGTTTCCACAAGCGCTTGTGTATAGAATAATTGCCCAATAAGGATTATTATCCTATATACTGGCGGTGAATTTTTTTGTTTCCACAAGTGCCTCAATTATAGGGTTTAGGGTTTTAGTTTAGAGTTTAGCGTTTATGGGTTTAGTGTAGGGTTTAGAATGTAAGGTTCATGGTTAGAATTTAGGGTTTAAGGTTTAAGGTTATGGTTTAAGTTTTAGGGAAATATGGTTAAGGATTTAGGTTTTAACCTATAAACACTAATTTTTAACCCTAAATTCTATTAACAGACCCTAAATTCAAAACTACTACACTTGAACCCCTAAACTTTAAACCCTAAATTGGGTCTATATCCCCTAAAACTAAAGCGCGTGTTTAAAAAGGTTTCCACAAGTGCTTGTGTTACCCGATAAGGATTATTATCCTATATATTGGCGATGTAAATTTTTTGTTTCCACAAGTGCCTTAAATATAGGGTTTAGGGTTTAGGGTTTTAGTTTAGAGTTTATGGGTTTTAGTGTAAGGGTTTAGAATTTAGGGTTTAGGGTTAGAATTTAGGGTTTATGGTTAGGGTTTAAATTCTAGGGAATATATGGGTATGGATTTAGGGTTTAACCTATATAGCCTAAATTTTAACCATAAACCCAAAATTCTATCAACGGGCCGTAAATTCAAAACTACTACACTTAAACCCCTAAACTTTAAACCCTAAACAAAGTCTTTAACCCCTAAAACTAAGGCGCTTGTGTATAGAATAATTACCCAATAAGGATTATTATCCTATACACTAGCGGTGGAAATTTTTTGTTTCCACAAGTGCCTCAATTGTAGGGTTTAGGGTTTAGAGTTTAGGGTTTTAGTGTAAGGGTTTAGAATTTAGGGTTCATGGTTAGAATTTAGTGTTTAAGGTTAGGGTATAAGTTTCAGGGTAATATGGGTAGGGATTTAGGTTTTAACCTATAAATCATAAATTTTAACCATAAACCATAAATTTTAACCTAAACCCTAAATTCTATCAACGGGCCCTAAATTCAAAACTACTACACTTAAACCTCTAAACTTTAAACCCTAAATGGAGTCTCTAACCCCTAAAACTAAGGCGCTTGTGTAAAAAGGTTTCCACAAGCGCTTGTGTATGGAATAATTACCCAATATGGATTATTATTCTATACACCGACGGTAGAATTTTTTTATTTCCATAAGCGTCTCAATTATATGGTTTAGGGTTTTAGTTTAGGGGTTTAGTGCAATGTTTTAGAATTTAGGGTTTAGAATTAGAATTTAGTATTTAGGGTTAGGGTTTAAGTTTCAGAGTAATATGGGTAGGTTTTTAGGTTTTAACCTATAAACCTTAACTTTTAACCCTAAACCCTATCAACATACCCTAAATTCAAAACTACTACACTTAAACCCCTAAACTTTAAACTCTAAACAAGATCTCTAACCCCTAAGCGCTTGTGTAAAAAAGTTTCCACAAGCGCTTGTGTATAGAATAATTACCCAACTAAGTAATAATGATTTATTTTGATAATGTTTAAAATTTTGATTTTAAAGTAATTATATTTTTTTATTAAGTATAGAGATAATTAAATGAGAGCTTTATCCCTCCTAAAATGTTTTGGAATAATATCATTATAGGTCATTCTTAGTTCATATACTAATCAAATAAGGGTTTTGCCCTTCCTAATTTTTAGATTTAAAAGTTTAATATACTCTTGTCCCTTCTAATGTTTGATATTAACTTTATTCTTGTTTATTACTAAGTCAATTAATAGATCTAAAACAATCCCATCTTTAATATCAAACTTTTTTTTTGAAAGTTAACGATTATCTATTTATTCATAATACTCACTATTCAAAATATTAATTTACTAAATAAAAATTTATCAACTTTTTATTAATTCAAGTGAAAAATTCATAAAATTAAATTACAGCTCAAGTTTGTCATGGTAAGATTTTTTTTTTTCATTTGTGGAAATCGATATTGACCGATTACTTCTATCAATATTATTTTATTTATAAGATAAAAGTAATTTTAAAATATAATGAAAAAGTATAAAAGTGGTTGAAAAGAAGGATCGTTTTTTTAAGAGTATTCGAAACTTTTTAGATTAAAAAAAAACTAATTTTTTTAAGGATTAATATCCTATACACAAAGTGATTACAATGTAGAATCTATTCATAAATATTCTTAACCATTTGACAAAGCACATGACCTTGTAGACATTGTGATTGAACTCGTGTCTCCTAGGATAAATATCATCCGCTTTTTCACTGAAACACTTATTGAGTTAAAAAAAACTAATTAAAATTTAGAATCATTTGCATCTAATTTTTTAATAGAATTTTTTTTATCTTTAATTAAACCTTCTATATGATAAATTGAATAAATTAAATTTTCGAGTCAATAAATCAATCAAATAATTATTTTTGAATAGTCTAAAGGTAATTACAAGGTAGTATTTGTTCATACATATTCTTGACCCTTTGACTATGCACGCACATCTTATAGATAGAGCAATTGAACACAAGTCTCCTAAGATGAACATTATCTATTTTTCTATGCATTACGAAACAATATTGAAAATGAATCTAATATTCAAATACTACATTATTTATAAATCTATAAATTTAGATTGAATAACGTCAAATGGTTATTTTTTTTATCATACATTCAACGGCAAAATAATGATAGAATGTGAGATTTATTAATGGACGAGTCTACCACGTGCGACGAACACCGACGAACACCACTAATGATGAATATCGATGAACACCATTAAATTAATTAATAAAAGTTTAAAATTTCAAGGACTCATCATATAATTAATAATTATTTTTAAAAATTCAATTAAATTATTTTTATATATATTAAAATTTTATTCTTTTAATAAGGGTAAACTATATATTTAGTACTTCACTTATTTTTGTATTTCTATTGAACCCTCGTTATTTAAATATTATTTCAATTTGACCTTGTTTTTTTTTAAAAAAAATTAACCCTTAACCCTCAACCTAAAACCTTAAACTATTAAACCTTAAACTCTTAAACCTATACCCTAAACCATATACCTTTAAAATATTATTTTTTAAACCATATACCTTTATGTTAGATGGTGAAGGATGAACCTTTGCATCATCAATTTCCGATACGGTTTCTGATTATAAGATGCACGAACTTGCCACACCTGTAGAAAATTCCATAGCTTTACAATTGGAAGAATTCGAAAAGTAAAGAAACTTATGATTCTTACTTCATTGAATTGAATTTTTTTTTTTTTTGAAATTCAAGAGATGCTACGATTTTATTAACGAAAAAATCATATTTACAAATGGACCTGGACGCAGACGTTGTACGATAACGATGCAGCGACATTGTTACAAACTCAACCGCAATGACCATATGTTAAAAACTACTGTGTTTCACTGATCAAATACAGCTTTTGTCCATCATTAATCAAGTCTACAACTCTACATCAAGAATTTTACCCCCATCTTCCGACAATACACAAGAAGCACCTACAAAGCGTAGCTGCTCGGCAGCCGTTGCAACAAGCGCTTCCACCGTGTGAGGGATCCGTAACACAATTCCGGGTCTCCTCTGTTCTTTAGCATCCCAAGGGTGGCAAGGAAAAACCGTGCACTTCTTTGGGTGTATTTTGATATATATAAAAACCGTGAAATTATTTTTAAAGGTATATGGTTTAGGGTATAGGTTTAAGGTTTAATAGTTTAGGGTTTTAGGTTGAGGGTTAAGGGTTAAATTATTTTTTTATAAAGAATAGGGTCAAATTAAAATAATATTTAAATAATGATGGTTCAATAGAAATACAAAAATAAGTGAGATACTAAATATATAGTTTACCCTTATTAAAAAATAAAATTTTAATATATATAAAAATAATTTAATTGAATTTTTAAAAATAATTATTAATTGTACGATGGGTACTTGAAATTTTAAATCTTTATTAATTAATTTAATGGTGTTCATCAATGTTCATCATTAGTGGTGTTCGTCGGTGTTCGTCGCACGTTGTAGAATTTTCCTTTATTAATTGACCGAATGTTTAAAAATATTTATATATTTTTTTATTTTATATGAATTTAAATCTTAATATTTGTATTAAGAATTTAAATACATCTATACTTAATAAAAATAAAATAAAACATAGAATGCCCTTGGGATGTATTGATGTAATAGGCATAAATTGTCTTATGTTCAATCATGAGATTTGAGGTCTGTTTAATAATCCATTAATAAATTAGTTGGTTTTAGTTTACTTATTAATTATACTTTTAAAAATTATCTCCTTTCTGTCCAAAATAATATAACATTATATCTACAAAATAAATAATTTTCAAAAACCAAAATTTCTTTGATCAAACAACATAATTATTCGATACATAAATTTTGCTAATATATCAAACCGTTCTATGATAATAAAAAAATACCAAACCGTTCTACAATTTAAAATTTAGTACTTATAAAATCCAACTTTTATTTTTTCAATACTTAATTTTTTTTATCAAATGACACTTTAATTTATATAGTTAACATCATTCAGGTGACCCGGGTTCGAGTACCATGTGTGCGCGGTGTGTGTGCCTTATTAAAGGGCTAAAAAAATTAAACAGAGACTACCTTGTAATTACCGGCATATTAAAAAAGTTAAAATAAGGATATATTTTTAAAGAGATTTATGTCGACTTTTTTAAATAGTTTTAAGGTGATTATAAAGTAGTATATCTTCATTTTATGTCGGGTCTCATATGATAATGCACACACACCTTGCAGACAAAACGATTTGAGCTCGGGTCTCCTATGATGAACATCATCCGCTTTTCTACTAAGACCTTGGATTCATTTTATGCCGACTTTTAACACGAGTAATTAATGATATTAAGTGTGAATTATATTGTGATAGACAAGCTGTGTAAATAAAATATTACACAACCCTTCTTTAAAATTTAAATTTTAAATTACTAAACATAAAACCCTAAAATTTAACCCTAAATCCTAAATTCTAAACCTTACAACCTAAACCCCTAAACCCTAAACCCTAAACCCAAAATCTAACAAGCTTGTGTAAACTAAAGTTTACCTAGCTTGTGTATCAAAAATTTTTCCATTAAGTATTTGGATTAACTTATGACATTGTAAATGTAAATGGAGTAAATGATAACAAATTAAAGTATACGAACTATACCTCAAATGTAAGCATAATAGATGGATCAGAACTGAAATGTGACCATTTTTCTTATAATGGCTAAACAAATAAAGTTGTCACTGCATCATCTTTAATCTACGGTGTGGATTTTGGGTAATACATATTTTGGTGGCTTAAATATATATTTAGTAATGAACTATACATCTTCTCTTAAGTTGGTACTTAAAGAAATTTTACTCTCAAGTTGGTATTTGAATTGGGCATCTTTTCTCAAGTTGGTAATTGAACTAATCATATTCTCTCAAGTTGACACCAAAACTTATACATTCTATCAATTTAGTCCTAATTCGAAATAATTCAATAAATTTAACCTTTTATTTTTTAGAAATCTTATCAATTACTATTTGTTCGTCTCTTAAATTGTTTGTTTTTCTCCTATAAATGTTATATCACTTTTTCTGTATAAAAATTTTAACAGTAACTTGATGTTGTATTATGGTAGAACGCAATTATCTCATTGTTGTTTTGATCCGTTAGGCTCGTTTTATTTGACGGTATCACAAAAAATAACTAAATTGATGGTGTTTTAAATACAAATGGTTAGTTTTATTGAATTGTTTTTAATCAGGGCCAAATTGATAGAATGTATAGTTTGGGGACTCAAAATGTTCATAAAAGTATCATAATAGTGAATGAAATTAAAATTTGGGTGCCAAAATAGGAGCAAAAATTCTTTAGGTGTCAACTTGGGAAAAAATGCCTAGTTCAGGTACCAGCTTGGGAACAAAATTCTTTAAGTATCAGCTTGAGATAAAGTGTACATTTGAGGTACCAAATGTATATTTAAGCCTATTTGGGTACCTAAATTTGGCCTAAGGTTCAATTTAGTACCTAAACCTTTTTGTCCATTTAAATACATAAATTTGGCTTCAAGATTCAATTTGGCACCTATTTTTTATCCAATTAAGCACCTATTTTCATCCAATTAAATGCCCGAACTTGATTGTTTTGTTTCAATTTAGCCCCTAAACTTGACTACATGGTTCAAATGGTTTGAATAAGGCCTTTGTAAGTACCAATTTGGACCGATGAGCCATTTTTAGATGCCACTGAGCCGAAAAGCTAAGTCCAAGTATCTAGTTAGATTAAAAAAGTTCAAATACCAAATTGAACCAGAAAATCAAATTTGATTATTCAAAAAAAGTTGATGCCAAATTAAACTTTGAATCCAAGTTGAAGTACCAAAATATATATTTACCCATAGCTTTTTTTAAACAATTTCTAGGGGGAATTGCCTAGAAATGGTTGACACCCATAGGCCACAACTTTTTAACCACGAACAAAGCAATCACGATCCTACAACGATGATTGTAATCTTTTGGATTATAAAAACACCTTACTCTAAATTTCTGGATGCATACTAAGGAACCGGCATCCAACAATTCATCAAAATAGCTTTTCACAAAGCGTATCAAACCGAGTAAAAAGAAACTTACGAAGTCACCGTTCTTCCATTGCACAACTTCAGAGTTCCAACGACCAAAACAACTGCACAAACCTCAATAGAAAGCTTAAACATACACAGAAACTAATCAACCTGTTGTTGCCTTGTTGGGAACAGATTTCGACATTTGACGCACACTCAACCAGACACGATACAAATTTATACTTCAGAAAAGAAAACAAAAATCAGACCAAAACCGCAAGACCAAAGTTACAATATTCTCCATTTAGAACAAAGAGCTTAGAACTCCCACTTCTTCATTTCCATACCATCCGGAGGACTCCCTTCCACCTTCTTTGCACCGACTTCGTTCCAATTTGTTGAAAGCACTGTCCCATTTGATTCCACCTGCAATTATTTCATGCCAATGGCAGATGAACAATTATGTAACCATAATCCATCAATTATTTCATCCAATAACCAAAGTTATGCATATATTCAAGGGGAAAATTTAAACAGTCCGTTGGGGTAAAATCTTACAAAAGATTTTTGCATGGCCCGCCTCATGTCCTCATCTGCATCCTTATAAATGTCCCGGAAAAACTTATTCAAAGCCGCATCACCATCAAGTTTTTCATCTTTCTCCTGAAATCCAGCCACAGAGGGTCTTGTGTTGATCATTGTATCCCGCCACAACAACTTCCTCTAGGCAAGTTGTCTCAAAACACACACACACAAAAGGGGAAGAAATTAGCTCCACGCTCAACGTACCTCCTTCTTCACTTGAGCTTCAATTTCATCCCAATTAACCCTCTTTGGTTTGGAGGATGGATACACCGGTCTTTGATTTGCTGTTACTGCATAAAGAAGTAGTTTATGACATGACCACGAGTGCACAGGGAGAATAAACATTTATATTTCACACTACCATTACATATAGGTTCAAAACTGCAAAAACATACATACAGCATCACATGGATGCATAAAAGTGCACAGGGATTATAAACATTTATATTTCACACTACCATTACATATAGGTTCAAAACTGCAAAAACATACATGCATGCATAAAAGTGCGCAGGGAGAATTAACAAGTTAGTACAGGGTGCAAAATCAAGCTCAGACATTTGGTTGTCTCATGGTTTAACTTCTGGTAATAAGGACGACATGCAACACATATCAGCTTACCTGAAGATACATTAACCCTTTGGGGGAGAGCAACTTCCCTGCTGAATTCAAGGGATGGCCAGTGAATTGGTTCAGCTTTCGCCAGCCGAATCTCAATTTTGGTTGACAAAACATCATATCTGCACTTATCAGGTATTATCTGTTCAAACATACCAACACAAAACATAAAAAAATGAGCATCTAAACAAGAGATGCAATAACATAGCAAAAGGTTCAGCAATAAACTTGTTTGTCACTACTAAACGGAATAGCAATCCACACTTCAGCCTTATATTTTCAATATCACCACATATTCAACGAACTACTCTTACAAACCAGAATCTTGATAAAATGAATTTCATGTAATACCTTTCCAAATAATCGAGGTTGGAAATGATATGCATCTTTACCAGGAACTTCAATGACAACACTTAACTGCAGAGCAACAAAGAAAAATAGATATATCTTTAGCCGATATACTGATTAACATCTCAAGGACAGACAAAAGCACCCAAAAAAAAAAGGGGGGGGGGGGGGGGGGGAGGGAGACAGACGAGTTAGCATGCAACTTACGATTTGTTCACCATAATGTACTTTAACACATTCTCGCGGTATTCCCTTCGCAAATATCGTGACAACCACTTCCTCTGGTTTCTGGTAAAATGAGTGCTTCACTTCTTTCACAGGTACAGCATTTGTTGCCATTGGAACAGGCACATCCTTCACTGTCTCAGTTTCTTTTGGAGGTACAGAATTTGTTTCCACCTCTTTCAGCATCTGCTTTGGTAGCTCGCCGTTTTCCTCTAAACAAACACACAAATTCATAAACAAGTAACACTCTTAAGACATTATAGGTATTTTTTAAATATATACGAATTTTAGTGGATAAATCCCTTCCTAAAAGCCCTTATTAAAAGTTAAGTACCAGCAATGCGCTCTTCACATTCTTTGATCAACTTAGAAAATCTTGACTCTCCTGGGGCCAAAGCGGCGCCACTCTCCAACGCAGCCTTAGCGGTTTGATACTCCTCAAGCTTCATACATGCCGTACTGTAGACATTGGTTTACATATTATTTATAGATACATAACTGCCTCGGAAGCAATATACAAAGTAGAGGAAAAGTATGAATATACAATTTATCTATTTATAACAACTATAATTCCTACAATAATCACCATCAAAACAATTCAGGAATTCCTTCAGCAATTATATTAAAGGTGCGATTAAAACAGTTAATTTAATGCAGATCGTGAAAGGAAATGAGAAAAAAAAAAATAAAAACAGCAACATCCATACTATTTATGCATAGACAACAAAAGCATTGGGCCAAACCATATTACCAAAATAAAGAGAGAAAAAAGAGTAGGAAAATGACTAACGCTTTACGCAAGTAAGCTTTAGACATGGAAGGATCCAACTCAATTGCTTTGTTTGCATCCGCGACAGCCTCTGCGCAAAGGAAAATTACAAATAACAATTAATATTTTCCAGAATACATATATAAAATAAGATATCGTGGGAAACAAAGGAAATACCAGGGAGATTATTGAGTTTGATGTTGGCTTGAGCGCGGTCAGCGTAGAGTTCAGCGTTTTTAGGGTTGAGTTGAATGGCTTGAGAGTAAAGATCGAGCGCAAGTTCGAAGTGGTCATCGATGAAGGCTTCTTTGGCTTTGGTCTCCAAATCGGACGCCATTGCAAGGCCAAACCGAGAGAAGAACAAGAAATGGAAGCCTCTAGAAGAGAGACGAGAGGGGATTTTGATTTGTGAGAAGCGTGGGAGAAGACGATTGACTTTGTTTTTGAGTCTGGGGTAAACTGATCAAATAAAAAAGGGTAAACTACACTGGCAGTCACCCAACTATCGTTTCATTCCTATTTTAATCACCGAACTATTTTTTTTTGCAAAAACGTTACTAACGTTTACTTTTGCTCCTAATTTGACCACCCTCCGTTAAATAATTAACGGAGCTGCTGAGCTGGACTTACTAACGGCTATATTTCAAATTTTTTACCCCTTTTTTTTCCATGTCAGCACACACACACGTGTTTTATTAAAAAAACATGTGATGTAAAATAGAAAAACCCTTTAATCAAAATTAGGGTTATCGTAAAAAAAATCTCACTTTTTCAGACTTTCATCAACCCTAAAAAATTTCCCAAAATCTTTATTCTACATCGCAAATGAGTTCTTAGGAATTAATCTTAGAGTTTAGGACTTAATCACAGTGGGTTAGTGTTTAATCTTAGAGTTTAGGACTTAATCTCTGTTCTACATCGCAAACGATCACAGTGGGTTAGTGTTTAATCTGAAACGCAATGGGAGGTTGGAAGCTTTGACTGAAAGGGATGTCATGCCCTCTTTACGGTATGTTTTACGATTTACAATTTGAGCAATGTTGTGTATTTCATAATGGGTTTTGAAATTTTATTTTGATTAATCACAAATTTTACTTCAATTTTAAAGATAACGATTCAACTACCCAAAATTTTCATGTATACTGATTTTGCTCATATTTCATTTTCATGTATAATTGTCTGAATAGTCTTGTATAATGGGTTGTGAATTTTCTTCCAACATTGCTCATATTTCATGCACCTCTTCTTCTTGCTAAGCCTCAAACGTACATGAACTTGAGTGGTGAATCAGTGAGTGATCGAGAAATTTTATTTCTTGTTTTGGATTTTTAAAGCTTTTCAATTCATGCAATGATTCGTCTCTTGAAATCACAATACAGAACCGTTTAACATTGAATGAACATATTTATACTGTTGATTTGCTTCTACTTGTTGCATAATTGATATATGTAGAAACAATAGAAAAATACCTTTAGGACCACTTTAGGACCACTTGCCAGTGTATCACATGGACTGTTGCAGTTTCAATGTTTAGGATGTCCACTTTTTTCTAGGTAGATTTTTTAGGACCACTTGTATTTAGAATGAAACTGAATTGTCTTGTATAATTAGTCTTCATTTGTTTATAATTAGAATGTTCTTCTGTTTGTGAAAATGATTAGACTCACATGGGATGCACTATGTATATGCTTTATAGGTCCACATGACCTCATTTGTCTTATTCGATCTAATATTATTAAAGTTATATATTGTATATTGTTATTTATTTGTTTTGTATATAATTTGCAGGCCCACATGCAACATGTTTTACTATAGTTATGCACCATGGTGGAACTTTTTTAAATGCACAAAATTTGAGGTATAGTGGTAAAAAGGTTGATTACTTTGATTTCTGTGTTGGGGATGAAATGTCTATTTTTGAAGTAATGCATATGATTGATGCTCTAGGAATTGAATATGCAGTAAAAATATTTAGGGCAGTGCCCCAGGGGCCAGTTAAGACTTTGCCATTGAGTACTGATAATGATATTCTGAACATGGTATCTGAATTGCCTAGGAATCGTAATGTGCATTTGTATTTGGTTGAGCAATTATTTGAACCACCTTGTCATGAGCCAAATGTTGCATGTGATACTGAAACTGAAACTGAACATGAACCTCAACCAAATGTTACATGTGATGAACCTGAACCTGAACCAAATGTTGCATGTGATGAACCTGAACCTCAACCAAATGATGAGCATGAACTAGTAGATAGTGATGATGAAACTGAGTGTGAATCTGGGTTTGAAGAGAATGATTTTTCTGCTGATGAAGTGTCTGATGATGAAACTGAACAAGTACCTAATAAGTCACATTTTACTAGACATGATAGTCAATTTGAAACAGATTTTGAGGAGGCAAGGGTAATGACTGATAATGAAACTGAATATTCTGACTCACTACATAGTGTAGAGGAGTCAGATTCAGATGGTGAATACAAGAAGAAGAGAATTCCAGAATTTAATAGTGAAACTGACATGGTGCATCCTGTGTTGAAGGTGGGTATGATCTTTGCTGATAGGGAAATGTTAAAGAAGGCAGTGATTAATTATGGGTTACAAAATAAGTACCATCTGAAGTTTAAAAGAAATGACCTTAAAAGGGTAAATGTCATCTGTAAACCTGGATGTCCATGAATTTTATGGGCATCAAGACAGAACCCTAGTGTTCCTGAGGATTTTACTTGGCAAATTAAGACATTGAAAGATGAACATAGGTGTTCTAAAGAGTATGTGAAAATTAATCTCTCATCTAGGACTATTGCTGAGAGGTATTTACACTTTTTTGTGAGTGATAGAAATTTTTTAATTCAATCTTTACATGAGGCTGTTAGAAAAGATTTTATAGCTCCTGTCCATACTAGCAAGTTGTATAGGGCTAGGGATATTGCTATTAGTATTATTGAAGGAAATCACAAAGAACAGTATGGTAGGATATATGATTACCTTGGGGAGCTGAGGTTAAGCAATCCTGGAACAACCACTGTATGTCAGTGTGATGAAAGGGTTTTTGAGCGTTTGTATATTTGCATGCAAGCCTGTAAAGATGGGTTTAAAGCTGGATGTAGACCTATTATCTGTCTTGATGGCTGTCACCTAAAGGGTTACCATGGAGGACAATTGTTAACTGCTGTTGAAATTGATGCAAATGATTGCATCTATCCCATAGCTTTTGCTACTGTTGAAAGTGAGTGTCACTCATCATGGTGTTGGTTTGTTCAACGTTTAGAGGAAGATTTGGAGCTGAATAATTCATATCATATCTCTTTCATGTCAGACAGACAAAAGGTAATACCTTAAACCTTAAGCTTGTAACTACTAAATTATTTTTCTGATTTCTAAATATTCATCTCATATGTGTAGGGATTAAAAGAGGCATTGGCAGAATACTTTCCCTATTCAGAGCATAGATTTTGTGTAAGGCATTTATACAACAATTTCAAGACAAAGCATAAGGGAAAGGCATTAAAAGATAGTTTGTGGAAAGCTGCTACATCTACCTATGTGAGAGAATTTCAAGTTGCATTGTCTGAAATGGAGTCATTGTCATCAAAAGCTTTTCTATGATTGTCAGATATTGATCCAAAATTTTGGAGCAAGTCTCATTTTTCAACTAGAAGCAAATGTGACATGTTGTTGAACAACTTATGCGAGTTCTTTAATAAGGTAATTCAAATTTTAATTGATGTCAATATTTTCAAACTTTAAGTATATTTTGTTTACAACTAATTTTTTTTTTTTTTTTGCCATGTAGTGTATACTTCAAGCTAGAACAAGGCCAATCATAACCATGATGGAAGGAATTCGAACCAAGATAATGCAAAGGATTGCAAAGAAGAAGGATGAAGCTGACAATTGGACTGGACTTTTGTGTCCAAAAATTCAAAAAAAATTAGATGCAGCAACTGAAATGTCTAATAGGTATTGATTATCTTTTAATTTAGGGCAACTGAAATGTCTAATAGATGCAGCAACTTTTGTGTCACTTTTGTGATTTTGTTTGTGATTTGTATTTGTGAAGGTGTTGGCCCACTCATGCTGGTGGAAACATTTATCAGGTTACATGTGGCCCACACAACCAATATGGTGTGAACTTAGAGGAACATACTTGTTCATGTAGAAAGTGGGATTTAACAGGTAATTTATTTACTTTTTAGTTAGTTTTTTCTCTTAACTATTTATTACTGACTTCATTTTTTGTTTTTTGTAGGGATTCCATGCCCTCATGCAATTTCAGTGATACTAATGAGGGATGAGAGACCTGAATCTTATGTGAATAGCTGTTATAAAATAGAAACTCAACAAGCAATATATTCACATATGATCCACCCAGTCAGAGGTCCTAACCAATAGATTCCACATGAATTATCATGTCTACCTATTTTACCTCCACCGTTAAAGAGACCTCCAGGCAGACCTCACAAGAAAAGAAGAAAAGAACCTGATGAAACCACTAATTCCAATTCTAAATTTTCCAGAAAAGGATTAGTCATGAAATGTAAAAAGTGTGGACAATGTGGACATAATGTGAGGACATGTAAAGGCAAGGTAGGTGGAAATAAGTTTGTCCAATCTCAATCTCAATCCCAAGCATCAACAAAGAAAAGACTCCCTAAACTTTCGGTGAGTAGTTTACCCTTTAATTAATACAGTAAATAAATATGTTTATATTATTTTCTGTTACAATAAGTAATTTAAGCTTATTAATTGAGTTTTTTACTGATATAGGTTAAGAGAAGATTTAGTGGTACTGCTAAAGAAACTGCAGCAACCACAAGTGCTTCAACTCAGCAAGTTTCACAAGTGCAACAACCACCAGCAATTCATGTTGTTAGATGGATGGTTGGCAATCAAGAAAGTTCAACCAACCAAGGCACTTCAAGTGAAGCTATAAGTACCCAGAAATGATCATTGAGTTGATTGCAGTGATTTGAAAACTTTTTTTGTTTAGAAGTTGCTTATGAACAACAACCTTTTGTAATCACAACTAGAATCAGTTTTTTGTTTCCTCATTTGAAGTGGCAAAAGTTACAAAGATAACTCATTTTGTTATATGATATATGACCAACTGCTGTAGTGAAAATAAAAGCAGTGTTGCTACTTCAAACTTTGTAAGCGGCATGTTATATGAACAATGATGATTTATTTTGAAAGTTAATGCAATCTTCAGTATATTTTTACATTTTTAAAGCTTGCATATTGTTAAAAGTTTATTATTTTCTAAGGTAAATATTGAATTGTGGTACTGCTAAAGAAACTGTAGCAACCAAGAACATGATGAATGAAAAAAGCATAAGTTAAATTTCTTGCAAAATACTAAAATATTTCATTAACTTCACTTCAAGCATTTCATTAACCATACACAGAACTTCATCAAGGTTGCTCAAAACTCACATAACATTTTCACCATAAAACAACCCTTAGCTAGAAAACCCTAACAACTCAGTCTAAATTTTACCAAAGAATACTATGTAAAGAAGAACAATAACACAAAAAACCCAAAACATTCGTTCATGTTTCCTTGCACTCTCCATTGCATTTCTCTTTTTTAGCAAACCAACAATTATAATCCTGGGACGATCAGCAATTTCAGCATCAAACCATTCAAAGAATTTGCATTTTCTTGTTTTTCTCCCAAAATTTGAACACCCAAAAAATCTTCTACCTGGATTAGCCGATGTCCAACTTGTTTTTAACTCGGCTGGATACCCACAATAACAATATCGAATGGCTTCATTTGCTTCCATCTTCTTCTTCTTCGTGTTCTTCTCTTCACTGATTTTGTCTAATATAAACGGT
Organism: Hibiscus tridactylites; assembly: GCA_958450335.1. Classification (NCBI taxonomy): domain Eukaryota; kingdom Viridiplantae; phylum Streptophyta; class Magnoliopsida; order Malvales; family Malvaceae; genus Hibiscus; species Hibiscus tridactylites. Next base: position 76,612,413 of record OY288276.1, read on the forward strand.
AAAACTAAGAGGAAAAGAAAGAGATTTTGATAGAATAGAAAATAAGGGTTTCTAACCCATAAATAAAAAAAGAAAGGTAAGTCACGTGTGTGTGTGTGCTGACATGAAAAAAAAAGGGTAAAAAATTTGAAATATAGCCGTTAGTAAGTCCAGCTCAGCAGCTCCGTTAATTATTTAACGGAGGGTGACCAAATTAGGAGCAAAAGTAAACGTTAGTAACGTTTTTGCCAAAAAAAATAGTTCGGTGATTAAAATAGGAATGAAACGATAGTTGGGTGACTGCCAGTGTAGTTTACCCAATAAAAAAAAGAGAGTTAGGATCTCGGAAACCACATGAATAATTTTTTAAGCGTAAACAACCTACCTAATCACCCAATTAATATTCTATTTCTGGTTTGATCACCGAATTATTTTTCTTGGCAAATTCATCACTGATGTTAATTTTTATGTTAAATTGATTATCGGCAGTTAAAACTTAAAAGTGATGGTAAAGTGACATGACATCACATGATAACAACTTTTATCTTAAAATTTTGTACATTATATCAATAATTATCCCTTGCCGCTCTTTAAACTTTTTTTTTTAATTTTTTTTCTTAGAAGTTCGGCAATTCTTCCTCTTAACGTCATAAATTTATTTTATAGCCAGTGACGACATTGACTTTTCTACCGATTGTCGACCGTCATATTTATTTTATTTTAATTTTTTAATAAAATAATTTTATTTTTATGATACATTTTTCTGCTTTTATGGCACATTTATATTTGTCTATTGGCATGTTTAACTCTGTCTATCGACATATTTATTTCTGTCTTTTGGCACATTTTCTTCTACTCTTCCGGTCGCTTTGGTCGTTCTTTATTTTATGTTTTTATCAGGTTTGGATTTGACGACGCCACGATTGATCAAGATGTCGCTTATTTGTAATCATGTTGATCTTCTCTGCTTTGAATTTTCGGTTTGAATTTGGATACGCGGTTTGCACTTCTGAAGAATTTCTCACGGTGCTCGACTCTGATTTGTGTTTTTCTGGTGGTCTATCAATAGCTTCATCCCTTTTGTGGTTCGATTTGCCGATGCAGTCATGTTTCATATCTATTTTCCGATCGAGTATTTAGATGAGTTTATAACCTTTTAATGTATGGTTCATGTGTTGATCTAAAGTGGTTAGTTTTAGGAGGAAGTCTAATTTATATATTTAGTTTACAATGGTAGTTTGTAAACTCTTATTATAATTTTAAGTATTTTTTCGTTAATAAAACTAATGACTTCTTTTTTAAAAAAATAATTCAAGAAATTCAATATTTTATATTTAAATTTTTTATCAATTTTAATCTTTAAACGCAACAATAACAACATCGTCCCGATCAACCAATGAACTCATCTCCTCATTGTATTAACCAATGAACCTCGAGATCCCAATTTTTCCTTCAAAATCAGGAAAATGTTCACTTTAATTTTTCACTTGTTTTACGTACAAACCCATAAAAAAACACAAATCTAGTAAACACCCACTTCATTTTTCTCCATTATTGACTTTCTTAATGCACTAAACCAAGCTTACATCATCATATACTTAAATCTGAACATAAATTTAAGGTCTTTGCCCTTCGAATATATAGAAAATATTGTAAACAAACAAACATCTTTAGTATATTTTAAAGAGAAAATATTTCATGCACTAACAGTAGAAAAATTATTTTTTACAAGCGAATTTAATAAGTTTAAGAGTTTAAGTTGTTGGGTTTAAGATTTATAATTTATGGTTATAATTTAGGTTTTAGAAATTAAAATTTTAAGATTAAAGTTTAGAATTTTAATTTTTATAATAAAATTAGTCATAATTGTAGAAAAATATTCATTGTTATTGCTGAAATAATAACCGTATTTTAAATATAAAAATTATTTTTAGTATGAATTAGAAGTGTCTGCTTTAGTACTTCTCCGTTTAAGAATTTAATTATTACCATTATTTTTATAAAAGTAATTTTTTCGGCTTTTGTTGAGAACCCAATTCCTTTGGCAGTGGGACATGTATCTTGCTTGCTTGGCTATCAATCTTGGAATTTGTTATTTTTCTTATCCATTTAAATCGTGATTATTAGAGGTAGTTTGGTTGAATTTTTTTTTTAGAAATTTATTACGAAAAATATTTTTTTAGATAATATTTGAAAAAAACACCACATTCAGATCACGTAGAGCGAAATCGCGTTTTGCAAAACGCGATTTTTAAAGTCGCATTTTGTAAAACGAGACTTCTGTGTAATAAAAACGTGATATACTTTTTTACTTATCCACTCAACACGGAAGTCTCGTTTTGTAAAATGCAACTTTTAAAATCCCGTTTTGCAAAATGTGACTTTGCCTTACGTGGCCTGAATGAGGGTATTTTTACAAATGTTATTTATAAAGGGGTATTTTTCTCAATAAATTCTCAAAAAAGAATATTTAGACAAATTACTCGATTATTAGTGAGTTGTATGAGATTAAATCTGGGATAATATCAATGAGAACTTAAGTGATTTTTTTATTAGGCTATAAACTTTAGGGTAAAGTACACAGACAGTCACTGAACTTTGGTAAAAAAAACAAAATAGTAATAAACTTTCAGAAATCACAAAATGACAATTAAACTTTATGTTTTGTAGCAAAATGGTAACTAGACGTTAAATGTTGTTAAGTGATTGTTATAAAATTTGGTATAATAACACATTTAGTCCTTCATATTTATACATTCAATCAATTTAGTCCTAATTTGAAACAATTCACTAAATTTAGCCATCGTTATTTATGCATTCTTTCAATTTCGTCCTTAAAGCAAAATTCCAAAGTATGGTAACATGATAAATAATTACAATTAAATTTTTATAGGAACTCGAAAACTCAACTCAACTCGAATCGAAAAATTTTCAAATAAAGTTTGAGTTGTAAAATATGACGTGTCAACTCGAATCACTCAAAATTCTTCGACTCGATCGAACGCTCTTCTCTATCTTAAGATATGACGCGTCAAATCGAATAACTCGAAATATTCGAATATTTTAAATCATTTTTTCTTTTAAATCGAATATTTTTTAAAATAGAATATTTAATATTTTCATATTTAAATCACATCGATTGTTTAATAACAACTTTAAATATTCGATTTAAAAGAAAAAATGATTTAAAGTATTTAAATATTTAATTAAATTTGTATAGGAACTCGAAAACTTGACTCGAATCGAAAAAATTTCAAATAAAGTTTGAGTTGTAAAATATGATGCGTAAACTCGAATAACTCGATATTTTTTACTCGACTCGATTGAACGCTCACCTCTATCTTAAGATATGACGCGTTAACTCGAATAACTTGAAATATTCGAATATTTTAAATCATTTTTTCTTTTAAATCAAATATTTTTTAAAATAGAATATTTAATATTTTCATATTTAAGTCATATCGAATATTTAATAACTACTTTAAATAATTAATTTAATTTAAAAATATTCGATTTAAAAGAAAAAAATTGATTTAAAATATTCTAATATTTAATTAAATTTTTATAGAAACTCGAAAACTCGACTTGACTCGAATCGAAAAAATTTCAAATAAAGTTTGAGTTGTAAAATATGATGTGTCAACTCGAATAACTTGAAATTTTTTTGGCCCGACTCAATCGAACGCTCACATCTATCTTAAGGTATGACGTGTCAACTCGAAATATTTGAATGTTTTAAATCATTTTTCTTTTAAATCACATCGAATATTTAATAACTACTTTAAATATTTGATTTAATTTAAAAATATTCTATTTACATGAAAAAATTGATTTAAAATATTCGAATATTTAAAGTAGTTATTAAATATTCGAATATTGAAAAGAAAAATATTTAAAATAGTTATTAAATTTTCGAATATTTTAAATTATTTTTTTCTTTTAAATCGAACATTTTTAAATTAAATTGAATATTTAAAGTAGTTATTAGATATTTGATGTGATTTAAATATGAAAAATATTAAATATTCTATTTTAAAAAAAATCGATTTAAAAGGAAAAAAATGATTTAAAATATTCAAATATTTCAAGTTATTCGAGTTGACGCGTCATATCTTAAGATAGAGGTGAGCGTTCGATCGATTTGAGTCAAAAAATTTCGAGTTATTCGAGTTGACGCGTCATATCTTAAGATAGAGATGAGCGTTCGATCGATTTGAGTCAAAAAATTTTGAGTTATTCGAGTTGACGCGTCATATTTTACAACTCAAACTTTATTTGAAATTTTTTCGATTCGAGTCGAGTTTTCGAGTTCCTATAAAAATTTAATTGTAATTATTTATCATGTTATCATACTTTAGAATTTTGCTTTAAGGACCAAATTGAAAGAATGCGTAAATAACGAGGGCTAAATTTAGTGAATTGTTTCAAATTAGGACTAAATTGATTGAATATATAAATATGAAGGACTAAATGTGTTATTATACCAAATTTTATAACAGTCACTTAACGACATTTAACGTCTAGTTACCATTTTGTTACAAAACATAAAGTTTAATTGCCATTTGAGTCAAAAATTTTGAGTTATTCGAGTTGACGCGTCATATTTTACAACTCAAACTTTATTTGAAATTTTTTCGATTCGAGTCGAGTTTTCGAGTTCCTATAAAAATTTAATTGTAATTATTTATCATGTTACCATACTTTGGAATTTTGCTTTAAGGACCAAATTGAAAGAATGCGTAAATAACGAGGGCTAAATTTAGTGAATTGTTTCAAATTAGGACTAAATTGTTTGAATATATAAATATGAAGGACTAAATGTGTTATTATACCAAATTTTATAACAGTCACTTAACGACAGTTAACGTCTAGTTACCATTTTGTTACAAAACATAAAGTTTAATTGCCATTTTGTGATTTTTGAAAGTTTGGTTACCATTTTATTTTTTACCAAAGTTCAATGACCATCTGTGTACTTTACCCTAAACTTTATTGACAATATAAATATAATTTTAATAAAGGATCGATAAAAAAATACACTCTTTCTGTCCTATTTAATATGTCTACTATTTACTTTTTATGGTCAAATATTTTTAACTTTGACCATAATTATTGTAAATATTTTAATTAATTAAAATTTTATAAAAAAAGTTTATAAACCATATTTTTCACATTTTTATCAATAATGAATTTAAAATAATAATTAATTAAAGTTAAAATAATTTGACAAAAAAATCAATATTGGATTTATTGGATGGGACAAAGCAAATATTATGTTATAGTCGAACATGATTTAGGTATTTTTTTAGAATGTTGTTTCATACGATTGGTGATTTTATCGTCTGTCGTCTAGCTTTTTCTTTACTTTTTAACAAAACCCAACTTCTTGCTCTTATTAAAAAAATTATGCCATGTACCACTAAACTATTGGAAGTGACTTGTTTATAGTATCAACCTTTCAATTGGTTCAAATATATCACCAAATTTTATTTTTTGAGTCGTTTATACCACATCGCTCCTTAACGCCGTGATGACTTAGAGGTTAGACCAAAATGACGTCATTTTGGTGCTGCTATTTTGATACTAAATAGCTCAAAACGACGTCATTTTGCTGGAGGAAAATATAAAAAAAAATATGCACTCAATGGGACTTAAACCTGAAACCTTCAAAATCAAAGGCAAACTCTTAATCACTAAGCCAACTTAACATCTTTTTTTTGTTTCTCACAGAAATAATATATATTTCGATGTACATTTTATCATATAAAAAATATTACTCTATATAAATAATATAAATCTATTATTTCTAATATTGTTATGAATATTTATCTATGTGGATGTCTATAATGATAAGGACTTTATCAAGGAGATTTGATTTACTTTATCATTAGAAATATTATCTTCATTAATTAGAGTTTAATGTATTATGTGTAACCCCCTCGTCCCGGTCTGGCCGAATGACCGGTCCGAGTGGGCCACACGGGGAAAACCGAAGCGAAACCCGTTAAGGTTCCTCCTCGGTTAACAACCCTATATTTTTTTTCATTTTATATCTTGTCTAGATGAGTATTAAATCCTATGTGATCATACAGCGGAACAATATTCACGAAACAATCAAACGAACTCAAACTAACATGTTACAACCCAATTTTAAACTTATACTGCAGGTGGTATCGATACACCTAAGGGGTGTATCGATACCCCTTGACTAGGTCAACAGGTCAGAGTCAACCCGTGAAGACCGTATCGATACTACCAAGGAGGGTATCGATACAAACATCCAACATGTATAAACATCAAGGAAATCATGCAATAGACCCAAGATGGCATTTAAGCATTCAAAGTTCATACTTCAACATTCAAACATAAAGGCAACCTCTAAGGCATATAGCAAACATTCATACTAGGCAATCTAGGCATGGGATACAATTCAAACGTGGCATCACAAGCATACAAAAGCAAGATCACATGGAGTCTAAGCAAGCTCCTAAACAACCAACAATCATCCATCAAGAATAACACATGTCCCATTGCCTAAACTATTACATGTCCAACATTTAAAAGTCATACTTGATGTACTCAAGCCAACAACCACACTTGCAGGCCCTCCACTTGCTCAAGCAACCCACGAACTAAGGATCTGCAATGTTGGACAAAGAGAGCGTAAGCAATGATGCTTAGTGAGGGTAAGCTCTTAAAACAAACCTCAACATTGTAGGGTCCGAGCACGATCTAGCCAAGGCAAACCACATATTTACCAAGGATCCTTAAAACCACAAGATAAGGATGCATGAGCACTATTCAATATAAATGTCATGATCATAAGCTCAAATCCACAATGCATGTAATCACATTTAAGCATCCAATTAAAGATCATATATCTCGACACATTGATACACTTATCAATCAACATTGGCACCTAGCTATGACCCGAATACGCGGATAGACACATTGGAACTCACATCCAACAACCACATTACCTCACGGTGGGATTACACTCATCACCGGTCTCGCGGAGGGGATTCCACTCATCCTCACGCCCCGTCGATGGGATTCCACTCATCACCGACTATATATAATTATAATTTCCGGGCGAACCCGTACTCCTCCTTGGTGACTCAACGCCACCAAGGCCACGCGCGACTTTTGACTCATGTGTACACACTAACATCCTAATGATCGATCATTTGTACTCAAGCATACTAGTGCCAACATTTTACTCATTTCACATTATTCATTTCAATCAATTCCGTGCTTAGCACGTACTCACCAACAACCATCATCATGCATGTCTCAAGCATCACAAGTCATATCTCATTTCACACGTATAACACAATATACATAAGCATTCATATCACATTTCATACGAGACATACACAACCACATAAATGAGTTCATCCAAGGGCTCTAAATCAAGTTTAGGATTAGGCTACCACCCTAATCCTAACTCTAGGTGGGTCTACCAAGCCCGACCTAGTCCATATACTCGAACCAATCATTTTAAAACCAAGTAAAACAATTAACCACTCACCTAAGCTCCCAAGCTTAATGACCAAGCAAGCGACCACCTTCAATTTCCCGGATTTACTTCCGATGCGATGCTTCACTGATGCCCGAACTCGATTCTAATCAATCCCAAACACAAACAAAACATCCACAATCAAAAGCTCATAATCGGAACCAACCCGGATTAACATTTTCTAGCATCCAACACTCAAAACCAAGCCCAAAACAGAATTCACGAGCAACCCATAAAACCCCCTGAAATCTTCCATTTCAAGCATCCAAACAACCATCAAATACACCCAAAGTGACCCTCATAAATCATAATAACACCAGCCCTCAAAAACCAACATTAAACCACCCCAAAAACCACTTTAAAACCCTCCTAAAACCCCCTTGAAACCCAAATCCGAAAATTGCTCAAAATCATTTGAAATTTACATATGTTATACCATTTGACCTCTATACATCATAACTAAACATAATAAATCAAAATATTTAATTTAACAACATAAAGCTTTCATCTTTAATCCAAACTTTCCAAAATGCCATTTTCTAAAACCTCCATGAAAATGAAAATAAAAGATACTTTTATGGAGAGGGAGATGAGGGGAAGTCAAAAATGTCATTACCTTTCAAAATGGAGTTGAAATGAGGGAGCTTTGAAATGGAATAGTGGCTTGAAGAGGGGAGCTTCTTTTCACGTTAAATTTCTCTTTGAAGAAGAGAATGAATAGTAAGAGAGGGGTGTTTTATTTTGTTTTAAATTTAAAGGCCCAAAGACCATCTTGCCCTTAATGAAATGAAATATTCACAAGGACATATAATCCATGGCCATTTGGGGTTTAATCCCAAAGCATAGTAAATCATCAAATTAATTAATTTGAAAACAAAACCCGAATCATTATTTAAATCATAAAACCGAACCCAAATAATATTAAAATATTATTTTCACCTAACCCCTAAACCCGGGCGTTACAACTCTCCCCCACTTAAGGAAATTTCGTCTCTAAAATTACCTGGTGGAAACAAATACGGGAACTGCTCAACCATATCTGCTTTCCTCTCTCACGTGGCCTCTTCCACGCCTTTATGTCTCCACAACACTTTGACCAACTCTATGGTCTTGCCACGCAACACCTTACTATCAGAAGCAAGTATCTCAACGGGTTCTTCATTATAAGACAAATCCGGATTTAACTCTATCTCCTCAACGGGCATCACATGAGAAGGATCCGATCTATATCTCCTAAGCATAGACACATGAAAGACATCATGGATCTTCTCTAACTCAGAAGGTAACCTCAAACGATAAGCTACAGGCCCAATCCGCTCAACTATCTCATACGGACCAATGAACCTCGGACTCAACTTGCCCTTTCAGCCAAATCTCATTACCTTCTTCCACGGAGATACTTTCAGAAACACTTTCTCACCCACTGAGTACTCAATCTCTTTCCTCTTCAAATCTGCATAAGACTTCTGACGGTCGGAAGCCGCTTTCAAACGGTCGCAAATCAACTTCATTTTGTCGGTAGTCCCCTTAAGCAAGTCTGGCATAGGTAGCAATCTCTGACCTGTTTCAGCCCAACAAATCGGGGTCCTACATCGTCTACCATACAAAGCCTCATAAGGTGCCATCTGAATACTAGACTGATAACTGTTGCTATAAGCAAACTCAACAAACGGTAAGTGCTTCTCCCAAGAACCCTAGAAGTCAATCACACAACAACGAAGCATATCCTCAAGAATCTGTATCACTCGCTCTGACTGCCCATCGGACTGCGGATGATAAGACGTGCTGAAATGCAAACGGCTACCTAGAGCACTATGCAAGCAAACCCAGAACCTCGAAGTAAATTTAGGATCCCTATCTGAAACAATGGACTTCGGAACTCCATGAAGTCTCACAATCTCACGGATGTACAAGTTTGCCAACTTGTCTAAGGAATCCGTAGTGTTCACTGCTAAGAAGTGAGCACACTTAGTGAACCTATCAACAATCACCCAAACGGAGTTCTTCTTCGAAGGAGACAAAGGCAACCCCGACACAAAATCCATGGTGATCCTCTCCCATTTCCATTCTGAAATCTTCAAAGGCTGTAACAAACCTGAAGGAACCTGATGTTCTGCCTTCACTCTCTGACAAACCATACAACGGCTCACATACCCGGCTACATCTCTCTTCAAACCAACCCAAAAGTAATCATTCTTTAAATCTCGGTACATTTTGGTACTACCCGGATGCATAGAAAAGGGACTCGAATGTGCCTCACTCAGAATCTGACGTCTCAACTCAACATCTTCTAGTACTACAATTCTATCTCTAAAGCACAACAAGTTCTCACCACTGAAACTGTAATCGGTCGGTCTTCCTTCGGCTATGTCCTGAACATGAGGAACTAAACTCACATCTTGCAACTGCTTCTCTCTAATCAACTGAATCAAAGAAGGCTTCACTTGCAACTCGGTGATCAAACCACCATCATCGGACACACTCAATCTAGCAACCATAGCTCTCAACTCTACGGCCACTTTTCTACTCAAAGCATCGGCTACTACATTTGCTTTACCCGGATAGTACTCGATGGTAAAATCGTAATCTTTTAGCAACTCTAACCATCTTCTTTGTCGCAAGTTCAACTCTTTCTGTGTCATCAAGTACTTCAAGCTCTTGTGATCGGTGTAAACAATACACTTCTCACCATACAAATAATGACGTCAAATCTTCAATGCAAAAACAACTGCGGCTAATTCTATATCATGAGTAGGATAGTTCTTCTCATGAATCTTCAACTGTCTAGAAGCATAAGCAACAACTCTCCTATCTTGCATCAAAACACATCCTAAGCCTACGTAGGAAGCATCACTGTAGATCACAAACTCCTTACCTGAAACATGTTGCACTAACACTGGTGCATTTGTCAAAGCTTCTTTCAATTTCTCAAAGGCCTTCTGTCTTGCATCTGACCATTCAAACTTGACTCCCTTTTGCAACAATTTAGTCAAAGGAGCAGCTACTCTAGAGAAACCATCAACAAATCTCCTATAGTAACCGGCTAATCCTAGGAAACTCCTAATCTCGGTCACGGACTTAGGTTGTTTCCACTCAACAATCGCCTCAATCTTCGATGGATCAACTCGGATACCTTCGGCCGAAACAACATGGTCAAGAAATACAACCTCTCGAATCCAGAACTCACATTTACTAAGCTTCGCATACAACTGATTGCTCAACAATCTCTGTAAAACAAATCTCAAGTGCTCATCATGCTCTTCTTCTGTCTTCGAGTACACAAGTATATCATCAATGAAAACAACTACAAAACGGTCTAGATAGTCTCTAAAAATTCTGTTCATCATGTCCATGAATGCTGCAGGTGCATTCGTGAGCCCAAATGGCATCACAAGAAACTCATAGTGACCATATCTAGTCCTAAAAGTTGTCTTCGGAACATCGCACTCTTTCACCTTCAGCTGATAGTACCTGGATCTCAAATCTATCTTCGAGAACACTGAAGCACCTCTCAACTGATCAAACAAATCATCTATACGAGGCAACGGATACTTGTTCTTCACGGTCAACTGATTCAACTGTCTATAATCAATACACATGCGCATGCTACCATCTTTCTTTTTCACAAACAACACGGGAGCACCCCCACGGAGAACTACTAGTCCTAATGAAACCACGGTCTAATAATTCTTGCAACTGACTCTTCAATTCTTTCAACTCTTTCGGAGCCATACGATACGGAGCTATCGAAACTGGATTAGACCCTGAAACTGTCTCAATCACAAACTCAACATCTCTGTCAGGAGGCAAACCCGGCAACTCTTCAGGAAACACATCTGGAAAGTCACACACTGTTCTGATATCTTTCGGTCTAGCTTCACTCATATCCGGATTCATAACATAAGCTAAATAAGCCCCACATCCAGAGTCCATCAACCTATGAGCCTCTAAAGCTAACACCACATTAGACAAGAACTTAATGTTCTCGCCTACTACTACCACTTCGTAGTCATCAGAAAGCTTCAAAGAAATTCTCTTTGTCTCAAAATCCACACTAGCCCGATGCTCAACCAACCAATCCATACCCAAAATAATATCAAAACCATAGAAGGGAAGTTCCACCATATCAACTGAGAACACATGACCCTGAATCTTCAGTGGGCACCTCTTATACATACGTCTAACCACAACTGTCTCACCAAAAGAACTAGTAACATGCATACCTACATCTAAGATCTCAACAGGGATATCTAACTTCTGTGCATGCTCACTCAAAATGTAGGAATGCGTAGAACCTGAATCAACCAAAGAAAGCAAAGGCATAGACTGTAACTCGAAATTACCTGCTATCACATCAATGTCATTCCCGGCCTCTCTCTGAGCATAGACTCTTGCTGGTCCTCCCGCCTCTGGCTGCACTACCACAACATGAGCAAGGTTCCTCTGAGCATCTACCCTAGGTGCATCAGCCCTAGGCTGGAAGTAGCCACGACCGCGCCCACGGCCTCTCTGAAAATCATTCGCTCTCGCAGGAGCCTGAGCAATGTTCGGTGCCTGAGCCGCCTGATGCGGACAATCCCTCCTAAAGTGGTCCCTTGAACCACAGTTCCAACAAGCATGAAAGTTACCCCAGCACTCACCAACATGTTGTCTCCCACAACGGGTACACTCGGGCAAGCGCCATCCTCCTCTATGGCCCTAATGGCCCCTACCATGGTGGCCACCGCCACTTCTATGGTCAAACTGATGTCCGCCACCTCTGTGCCTCTTGGCATCTCTACCATCAAAGTGGTTATGCCTCTTGCCAGAACTGGAACCACCAGATCGTTTGGCCGAACCCAAACTATGCTCTAAATCCTTGGCCCTCACGACCAATACTGATACATCAAAGTCTGAGTAGTCAGAAGCCAACGTGTACATCTTAATCTCTTCATTCAATCCATAACGGAAACGGTTGCAGCGTTCCACTTCAGTAGGAACCAACTCTGGAGCATACTGACTCAAGCGAACAAAGCGGATCTCATAATCAGTCACATAAGCATCTCCCTGAGTAAGGGCATTAAACTCTCGCTTCTTCTCATCTAAGTACCTCGGTCCCAAGTACCTCTTCCGAAAAGCGGTCTCAAAGAAATCCCAATCAATCTCGGTCTCTGGAACCCCGGTAGTAATGGTGACCCACCAGGTGTAGGCATCACCCTGAAGCAACGAGATCACACAACCCAGTCTACGTGTGCCCGCACAACCCATCTGAGCCAAGATACGAACTGTCTTCTCCAACAATAACTCCGACCTCTCCGGAGTAGATCCTCTAAACTCCTCGGCCCCCAAGCTACAGAGCCTCTCCAAAGGTAGACTGGCATCGTCACACCTAGGCTGAGCTACAGCCCGAGCTCCCGCAACTGCGGCCTGAAATGCTCCCGCTATCGCTTGCACTAGCGGAGTCATATCAATTCCAGCTGGACCTTGGCCACCTTGAGGTCCATCTCCTCCGGCTCCATCCTCGCCCCCAACTCCAGGTGGAGGAGGTGGTGGTGGTGGAGGAGCGCCAACTCCCGCGGCCACCGGCCTTTCTAGGTGAGCCTCCACACCAACTGTCAGCTCAACAGGAGCCGCAACTCGTGGTTCCTGACGAACCACTCTCGGCCTACCTCTCGGTCTAGACATCGCTCTCACAGATATTAACTACAACCACAACAACAAAACATACAATGCTGGGTTAGCAAGGCAAGGCTTCCAAGTGTTCAAGTACGTTCCCTCACTTAAAAATCATTTTTCCAATGTAATAGTAGCAATGGGACTCTTACACACATGCTTTGAATAAAACAATCAACATACTTGTCAAACAAGCAATCATACTTACAAGGCAAGCAACCACCGTGCAAATCAATTCAAAACTTAAACTTACCTCACTTACCTGCCCAAGGTCACGGTAACCTTAGGCTCTGATACCAACAAGTGTAACCCCCTCGTCCCGGTCTAGCCGAATGACCGGTCCGAGTGGGCCACACGGGGAAAACCGAAGAGAAACCCGTTAAGGTTCCTCCTCGGTTAACAACCCTATATTTTTTTTCATTTTATATCTTGTCTAGATGAGTATTAAATCCTACGTGATCATACAGCGGAACAATATTCACGAAACAATCAAACGAACTCAAACTAACATGTTACAACCCAATTTTAAACTTATACTGCAGGTGGTATCGATACACCTAAGGGGTGTATCGATACCCCTTGACTAGGTCAACAGGTCAGAGTCAACCTGTGAAGACCGTATCGATACTACCAAGGAGGGTATCGATACCCTCTCCAACGGTTGACTTCTCACGGTCAACGCTAAGATGACCGTATCGATACGCCAGAGACCCGTATCGATACCAAACTGGACAGTAGCTCCAGTGACCAAAAAGGTATCGATACGCCCCCTCGCGTATCCAAACACGGGGCCTGAAACAAGAGGGCCGTATCGATACGGGACCGACCGTATCGATACCCCCTGCACTGCAAGACTCCCAAACTTAACTAAAACGAACAAGACACGGACCTAGATGCAAATTAGGACTTCCCTAGACCCAAACAAGCATTCATACAACATCCAAAGGTCATTGTTTAGCCATACAAACATCCAACATGTATAAACATCAAGGAAATCATGCAATAGACCCAAGATGGCATTTAAGCATTCAAAGTTCATACTTCAACATTCAAACATAAAGGCAACCTCTAAGGCATATAGCAAACATTCATACTAGGCAATCTAGGCATGGGATACAATTCAAACGTGGCATCACAAGCATACAAAAGCAAGATCACATGGAGTCTAAGCAAGCTCCTAAACAACCAACAATCATCCATCAAGAATAACACATGTCCCATTGCCTAAACTATTACATGTCCAACATTTAAAAGTCATACTTGATGTACTCAAGCCAACAACCACACTTGCAGGCCCTCCACTTGCTCAAGCAACCCACGAACTAAGGATCTGCAATGTTGGACAAAGAGAGCGTAAGCAATGATGCTTAGTGAGGGTAAGCTCTTAAAACAAACCTCAACATTGTAGGGTCCGAGCACGATCTAGCCAAGGCAAACCACATATTTACCAAGGATCCTTAAAACCACAAGATAAGGATGCATGAGCACTATTCAATATAAATGTCATGATCATAAGCTCAAATCCACAATGCATGTAATCACATTTAAGCATCCAATTAAAGATCATATATCTCGACACATTGATACACTTATCAATCAACATTGGCACCTAGCTATGACCCGAATACGCGGATAGACACATTGGAACTCACATCCAACAACCACATTACCTCACGGTGGGATTACACTCATCACCGGTCTCGCGGAGGGGATTCCACTCATCCTCACGCCCCGTCGATGGGATTCCACTCATCACCGACTATATATAATTATAATTTCCGGGCGAACCCGTACTCCTCCTTGGTGACTCAACGCCACCAAGGCCACGCGCGACTTTTGACTCATGTGTACACACTAACATCCTAATGATCGATCATTTGTACTCAAGCATACTAGTGCCAACATTTTACTCATTTCACATTATTCATTTCAATCAATTCCGTGCTTAGCACGTACTCACCAACAACCATCATCATGCATGTCTCAAGCATCACAAGTCATATCTCATTTCACACGTATAACACAATATACATAAGCATTCATATCACATTTCATACGAGACATATACAACCACATAAATGAGTTCATCCAAGGGCTCTAGATCAAGCTTAGGATTAGGCTACCACCCTAATCCTAACTCTAGGTGGGTCTACCAATCCCGACCTAGTCCATATACTCGAACCAATCATTTTAAAACCAAGTAAAACAATTAACCACTCACCTAAGCTCCCAAGCTTAATGACCAAGCAAGCGACCACCTTCAATTTCCCGGATTTACTTCCGATGCGATGCTTCACCGATGCCCGAACTCGATTCTAATCAATCCCAAACACAAACAAAACATCCACAATCAAAAGCTCATCATCGGAACCAACCCGGATTAACATTTTCTAGCATCCAACACTCAAAACCAAGCCCAAAACAAAATTCCCGAGCAACCCATAAAACCCCCTGAAATCTTCCATTTCAAGCATCCAAACAACCATCAAATACACCCAAAGTGACCCTCATAAATCATACTAACACCAGCCCTCAAAAACCAACATTAAACCACCCCAAAAACCACTTTAAAACCCTCCTAAAACCCCATTGAAACCCAAATCCGAAAATTGCTCAAAATCATTTGAAATTTACATATGTTATACCATTTGACCTCTATACATCATAACTAAACATAATAAATCAAAATATTTAATTTAACAACATAAAGCTTTCATCTTTAATCCAAACTTTCCAAAATGCCATTTTCTAAAACCTCCATGAAAATGAAAATAAAAGGTACTTTTATGGAGAGGGAGATGAGGGGAAGTCAAAAATGTCATTACCTTTCAAAATGGAGTTGAAATGAGGGAGCTTTGAAATGGAATAGTGGCTTGAAGAGGGGAGCTTCTTTTCACGTTAAATTTCTCTTTGAAGAAGAGAATGAATAGTAAGAGAGGGGTGTTTTATTTTGTTTTAAATTTAAAGGCCCAAAGACCATCTTGCCCTTAATGAAATGAAATATTCACAAGGACATATAATCCATGGCCATTTGGGGTTTAATCCCAAAGCATAGTAAATCATCAAATTAATTAATTTGAAAACAAAACCCGAACCATTATTTAAATCATAAAACCAAACCCAAATAATATTAAAATATTATTTTCACCTATCCTCTAAACCCGGGCGTTACATTATGTACTTCTTATGCCTATAAATAGATTATCTAATGAAGGCATTGTATATACTTGAGTATTGAGAATAATATAAATCTCCCTCTTTCTCTCATCTCTTTATTCTTCCATTCTTGTTCTTTGTTCTTATTATTGTTCTTCTTTATTTTATTCACAACACGTTATCAGCACGAGACTCTAATCAACTGAGATCTTCATCGTTCGAATCCAAAAGAAGTTACCGAAAAGAATAAATTCGATTATAGAATGAAACTAAAGATAAATTTTTTCTCTCATTTTTAGCTATTGATTGTCTCTCTCTTTATATTTTATATTTTATTTTATTTTTTAAAGAATAGAAGCATGCTTAATCGCATCGAATCCAATCTCACTCAAAGAATTGATCTCTCAAGCGACCCAAATCCATATCAAGGGGATCGTGAGGAGAAGATGATTATCTTGAGTATATTTAAAGATAAGTATATTTTTTCATGATATATAATATGGTGAATGTTTTTTTTATTATTTTATTTAACCATATTTTAAGTTTTACATGATATGCTTAAATAGCTTGGAAAGAGACGTGGCGTAAAGAAAATATGAGAAGTTGTTTCGGTCATTTGTTATGTCTCCATTGTCCTCGAGAGAAAAATTATTATCGGTAAACTTTATTTTTTTTCTCTTTAAATTATGATTTTAATGTGCGATAAAGCATGGTGAATTTCAATCTATAAAAAGATTGTTATAAAGTTTATATTTGCTCGAAAGCAATATTTCTTCTTCGTCGAAAAACTCGACCATAGACTTCTCTCAATTTCAAGTTACGAAAATTTGTCTTGATCCAAAAAGTTTTATGGGAGGCATTCCTTGAAGTGAATGCAAAGCATGATGTTTATTCCATGCGATTATCAATGATGAGGCATTCCCTGAAGTGAATGCAAGCATGATGTTTATTCCATGCGATTATTGGAACTGTTTCATTCCCTGAAGTGAATGCAAACATGGTAAATCATTATTCAATTAGAGACATAATTTTGATATAATCCAAGTATATTGGCTGGACATCCCGTTCTGCGAGGCTACTAGTCTCAAATGAGATTTTTAAAGGACCTTGTGGACTAGTTTAACAATGCTGCATACGAGGAATAAATCTTTGTTCTCTATGATGAGGATATGTTAATAAAAATATACTCCACTTTTCACGACAAATAATATTGTCCTCAGACACAATATCATGAAAAATATTTCAAAGGCCCACTGGCTCTACTCCATTCCCTGAAGTAAAAGTGAGATTATATTATAGAAAGAATAAAAGCCACATTAGAAGTTGTGGTCATGGTCGAGACATGGACATAGACATTATGGTCATTTTAAGAATACTTCTATCCACTGGTAGTGAGGTTATAAAGATGACAAGAGCGATAAAGATCATTTTAAGAAAGTGGAATTTTTTATTACCAATGTGATGTTATAAACAATTGGTCTCGTACTTATTGTACGTTGGAAAAATCAACAATGATTGAATGATAAAGGAAAAAAATAATAACAAATTCTGTTTGTGAAAAATGACAAAGATGATATTGGTCCAACTTATTTGGACATTGTTAGTCCAACTCATTTGAACGTTGTTGATTTCCTTATAACCCTCGAATGGAATAAACCATCTTCTAATTATTCTCATAACTTTGAAGAGAATTAATTATCTTTTTATTTATTTTACTTTATGTTTATTTACTTTATACATTAATTATTTACATTTTATATTTATATTCATGTTAATATTTATATTTATATATTATCATATTTATTTATTTTGTTTAACATGATTACTTATCAAATACAATTTATGGTGACGATTTATGCTTAACAGAAGCATAAGATATATTTTCCCATTTAAATGTAAGGGAAAAATGTGAGTACTATATCTCAAAGTACTAAAAGTATTGATGCTCCAGAAGAGCAATAAGTTCTTGAGAGAAAGCACATTATGAAAAGTGCATAATTGCGAATATTGCAATAATTACCGCTAATGGTAATAATATTGTCATCACTAGAAGTGGAAATTTTAAGAGAGCAATATGAGTTCGCAAAATATTCTTTTAGAATTATAGATAACATATGTTATCAATTGGCATTTGAAATAAGCCAATGTTGATATAAGTTCTAGTAGCCAAAAATTCAGTTGAAAGCTCTAGAAGAGCTATATATTGCTACTAAAAGATAATTTTTATTGAAAGTTTCGAAAGAGCTAAATATTCCTATTCAAAGGAAAAATTTTGATGGCTGTACTAGACGTGTACGAGTGAGATTGAATCACATGTTCTAGTTTACCAAATTCAGAAATGTATATACACACTTGTATATAGTTGGCATGATTGGTTAGACCATCTTGATCAATAATGATGCGAAAGCTATTGAGATTTATATGCACATTTATGAAAAGAACCTGAAGTTCTTGTGGTGCTTGTTCTCAAAGGAATTGATTAAATTTCATTTACTAAAAAAACACAAAGTTCTTTTGTTGCTTGTTCTCAAAGGAAATGATTAAGATCCCACTTAGCAAAAGAACTTGAAGTTCTTGTACTAAAGTTGAGACTCCATGTCTTGCATATCTGAATGAAATATGGGCCCATTTATCCACAAATGTGAAAAGTTTTATATGATTTTAGTAGATACATCTACATTGTTTTATCAACTTACAACCAGAAGTTTGTGAGATTAGTTATAAAAGGATTCAGATTATGCAGTTAGACTATTCGTCTTGAAAAGCTAGTGTGTTTATATTTTAGGCTATATCAGTTGTTACAAAGCCTATTGATTATGAAAAATATAGTTCAGTAAAATTTCAATCGGATGCCCCCTATTTAATAGCTAAACTATGAGAACAAAAGAGTTATTATTTATATGGTGTTTCCATATAGTAACATTTATACGCATCAAGCCAACGAGTTATAATAAACTCTCTGTTATGATTGGTTTTTGGTCAGAAGTCATACATTTCTCATTTTATAATTTTTGAATGTGCGATATGAATTGCTCCACCACAACGCACAAAATGGGTGAATAAAAAGGGTTGGGAATATATATTGAGTACGAGTCTCCTTTTATGTTTAAACTCTTAAACATTAATTGGAGAATCATTTATGACATGATTTTTCTGAACATCAGGGGGGATAATAATCCATGGATAAAGAAAAATAAATTATCATTATCTAGATCATCATATATGAACCAGAAGTTTATATATGTCAACTGTCAGACATATTTACTGACCCAAAGAGAGTAACTAATTCTCATATACCAGCTGAAATGCTCTAAGTTTAAATTACATGTTAGAGCGAGAGGATGTAAATCATGCCTGAAGCATGATTGTTGAAATGATTTCAATGATCAAAATTTTCGTAAATAGAAAGTAATATGAGATGGTCATATATTAGAGGCGGATGCTCCTGAAGAGACCCAAGACATAACTAATAATAAAACTCTTGAAGAGTTTCAGGTACCTGAAGTAAAGATTAAAATCTTGAAGAGATCTCGATAAGTTATGTCACTACAAGAATGGAACCAGAAAATTGAAAAGTTGTCGACAACGATTTTACAAATAGTTTTAAATAGAATACTTCTATAGAAGTAAAGAAAGAAAACGAGGATCTTGTATAGAAATCTATCAAGAAGTATAGATATTGAATTGACCAATATAGAAAGACGCTTTGAACTTCTAAAAGAGTATTTGGACCAACAGTCCAAACACCTAAAGGTGTAATGCAAGTGAGGCACAAATAAGTAGTCGTAAATTCGACTTGAATTATGATTTATGAAGAGTTTTAATTACTTCATGGTGGATGCAATTAATTTGGCAGTATGAAATATATTACATGCGTCTAATTATTTATGGATCCCTATTTATCCTTAAAAGATTTAAATGCTAAAAGCATTTAGAAATTTTTGAAAAAATTTATTTAGACATGTCCCATTGAATATTTTGGCGCATTTGATATAATCGCCTTAGTGAGTACTAATTGAGGAAATACTATAAGAATGATAAGATTTCCTTATGTATTTTATAAAGGAATTTGAATCAAGATTCATTATATTATTAGAACTCCTGAAGAGCTTTCTAAGCATTTGGTTATTTAAGAAAATGATTTGAGAAAAAGAATCTTGAGATGTGGTTTTGTCTCGACCTAAAGATCGAGCACTTAAATATGCGTTTTTTGTCTATGAATGGACATAAGTTGAAAGAATCTTAAAGAATATTCAATATGGATAAAGCATATCTATTTTAAGATTGTTGGATGTGAATAAAGATAATTATATCTTTTTTTGGTTTTGAAGCACTATATATTAGTTGGTCAAGCAATATCCATGGATATACAAAGATCATTATATTTAGATATTCAAACATTCGTTGATGCCTCCTCAAATGTCGTAGAAATAATTGTTATGCACGAGGGAAACTAAAAATGTGTTTGGCTAAGACCATTGACCCAACATATCCAAAAGATATGTGGATTTACTTTTACAAGATATGATAAAAGTTATCTTGTTTGAAGATAATGCAAGATGTATATCTCAGTTTGAAAGTGGATACATCATGGAACATATTACTCCAAAGTTTCATCCCTCACGATCTTTAGAAAAATAATATTCAAGATTGAATTATGAAGATTCAAAGATCTTCTATGATGTTTTTATGAGGGAGAGCAAATACGCGTTGCACTCTTTTTTCCTTAACCGAGATTTTGTCCCAATGAATTTTCCTGGTAAGGTTTTTAATGAGGCAACATGTTATGCGTATCAAAGATGTGTGTACTCTTTTTCCTTCACTAAAGAAAATTTTTTCCCACTGGGTTTTTATCTTAGTAAAGTTTTAACGAGGCACATTATCTTCATAGACATCCAAAGGGGGTGTTATGAATATTTATCTATGTGGATGTCTATAATGATAAGGACTTTATCAAGGAGATTTAATTTACTTTATCAATAGAAATATTATCTTCATTAATTAAAGTTTAATGTATTATGTACTTCTTATGCCTATAAATAGATTATCTAATGAAGGCATTGTATATTGTAGAACTAGTGTTTTGATATAATAATTGAAAAATGTTTTGGACTAATTTGAAAAGAATTTAAAACTTGGTTTTAAGTCCAAACAACTTGAATTTATGTTTGAGGGATCCTAAAAGGTCTTTAGCAATGTTTTTATTGATTTTAAATAGCCAAACTTAAGTTTTCAAGCTGTCTGTACCGATACGGTCCAACCCGTATCGATACCTTTTTTGCCCAGTTTGGTCACTGCCAAAACCCGTAATGAAACATGCTTGGCCGTTTCGATACGGAGAGGGGTCGTTCCGATACGCCTGGTAAGCGTACTGATCCCTATTTAACAACCCCAACGGTCATATTTCCCAACGGTCTTTTAAACGCCATATTGAACCGATACGCCCTCAAGCGTATCGATACGCCTAGGCTGGCAAGAGCCCAACAGCTAGTTTCTGATGAAGTCCGTACCGATACGGCTCCAAGCGTATCGATACGGAAGGCTGCAGAA
This sequence comes from Hibiscus tridactylites, assembly GCA_958450335.1. Taxonomy (NCBI): domain Eukaryota; kingdom Viridiplantae; phylum Streptophyta; class Magnoliopsida; order Malvales; family Malvaceae; genus Hibiscus; species Hibiscus tridactylites. Next base: position 76,634,269 of record OY288276.1, read on the forward strand.
CAACATTAATGAAGGGAAATAAAGTCCTCAACGGCTCCAAATCAACCCCAACGGCTATTAACAGCTACAAACTCATTAAGGAGTATAAAAGAGACCTCCAAGCATCAAGATATGGTTAATGTGTAACACCCGTGTCTTAGGCCTAGGAGTTAGCCGGGTTGTTGTTCGAGTCAAATAAAGTCTAATTAAAATAAACCAATCTTGAATAATGACCTATTTGAATTTAAATAAAGAGGGAGGGACCAAAGTTGTAAATTACCCATATTTTAAATAAAGGAAGACAACTTTTCCATAAAAGTTGTCATCTTCCTCTTCATTTCCTCCTTTACCAATTTCAAAACCCTTCCCCCATTTTCAAACACTCCTAAACCCTAGTTACTATTCCATTAGCCTTGCTAGCCGATTTCTACACCAAATTAAAAGGTAAATATATTTTCTTAACCTCCTCTCCATTCTCTACTTATCTATTGTTTCAAATTTCAAAAATAGTGAGTTTTGGGAATTAGGGTTCATATGGAAATTTGGGGTTTTGATGGGGTTTTCCAATTTGTTTTGAAAAATTGTTTTGGGGTTATGCTTAATCATGATGAAGCTTGCAACATATATTAATTTGGTTAATTTTAGATGAATTTTCGTAGTGGGTCTTTAGGGCAAACTTTAAGGTATGAAAATTTGGGTTTTTGGGAGGTTTAGTGTTAGAATTGAAGGGCTGATGGTTTACCTATGTTAGGAGGGTGATTTGGGGTGTTTTGGAGGCCATTTGGGTGCTTAGAATTGGGTATTTCAGTCCTTGATTGTGGGAGTCCGAAAATTGGGTTTTTGGAGATGTTATGTGGTTTGGAAATTGTGGAAATGGGTTGTGAGTTGCAAAGTAGATTGATGATTGAATTAACATTGAATTGGGAAGTAACGTAAGTGTTTTGTTTGACTTGAAGCAAGAGGAAACGTGGAAGAGACTTTGGGACCAAATCCGGGGAGTTGAAGGTTGTCGCTTGCTTGGTCGTTGGGCTTGGAAGCTTAGGTGAGTGGTTAATTGTTTAAAACGGTTTTAAATTGGTTGGTTCGAGTACATGGACTAGGTTGGGCTTGGTAGACCCGCCTAGAGTTAGGATTAGGGTGGTAGCCTAATCCTAAACTTGATCTAGAGCCTTTGGTTGAACTCATTTTATGGTTGTGTATGTCTTGCATAAATTGCGATATGAATGTCTATGTATATTGCTTTATACATTTGAAATGAGTTTGGACTTATGATGCTTGAGACATGCATAATGATGGTTGTTGGTGAGTATGTGCTAAGCACAAGGTTTATGAAATGAGTAATGTGATGTGAGTAAATATTGGCACTAGTAAACTTGGATACAAATGATCGATCATTAGGATGTTAGTGTGTACACATGAGTCTAAAGTCGCGCGTGGCCTTGGTGGCGTTGAGTCACCAAGGAGGAGTACGGGTTCGCCCGGAATTGTAATTGAATATAGTCGGTGATGAGTGGAATCCCATCGACGGGGCGTGAGGATGAGTGGAATCCCCTCCGCGAGACCGGTGATGAGTGGAATCCCACCGAGGTAATGTTGTTGTTGGATATGAGTTTCCAACATGTCTATCCGCGTATTCGGGTCTTAACTAGGTGCCAATGTTGTTTGATGTGTATATCAATGTGTTGAGGTTCATGGTCCTTATTGGATTACTTGGTTGTGATTACATGTGTCATGGAAATTGAGTTTATGATCATGGCTTTATTATTGTCCTTTGCTCATGTATATATATCTTGTGGACCTTTGGTATGTTTGTGACTTACCTTGGCTAGATCGTGCTCGGACCCTGCAATGTTGAGGTTTGTTTTTAGAGCTTACCCTCACTAAGCATCATTGCTTACGCTCTCTTTGTTCAACATTGCAGATCCTTAGTTCGTGGGTTGCTCGGGCAAGTGGAGAGCCTCCAAGTGTGATTTTGACTTGAGTTCATCAAGTATGGATTTTAGTATTTAAACATGTAATAGTTTGAGCAATGGGGCATGTATGGTTTTGTTGGATTATTGTTGGTTGATAGGAGCATGTGTAGACTTCTTTATATATATTGCTTTTGCATGGTTGTGTTGCCATGATGAATGTTAACTCATGCCTACTTGCTTGCTTGAAATGTTAGCCTTATGCTTAAGAGCTTATAATGTGTTTGAGTGATCTTTGAGTGAATGCATGTTTGTGGGTTGTTGCTTTAGTATTAGACATGTCCAAACCTTGTTAAAGCATGATAGTAATGTTGATATATCTTGGGTTTAAATGCTTGGCTGTTGTATGGTGTTTTGGAGGTGTTTTGGGGCATCCTTGTGCCTCAAAACAGCCCAGAAAAGTCTGCAGACATGGGGTGTTTCGGAACGGTTCCCCCTGTTCCGGAACGGTCCCTGTGTATATGGCCTGCCGTTTCGAAACGGATGAGGGTCGTTTCGGAACGATTTCGCTACTGGAATTTTGAGAAATTGGCGAGATGAAGCCGTTCCGAAACGGGCCTTTGAGGTTTCGAAACGGTCAAATCTCGTTGACCACGAGATATTGACCGTCAAGGTCGTTCCGATACGGGTCTCCCCTGTTTCGGAACGGTCACCTTATGGTCGACCATGGCCCGTTGACTAAGTCAAGGCGTTTCAGAACACCCCATGGGCGTTTCGAAACGGCCTGCTGCAGAATGTTAAAATGAGCTGTTTAAATGTTGGGTTGGTCGATGTTTGATGTTATGATTGTATCTTCCGCTGCTGTGCCACACTTAGGTCTAAATTATGCATGTAGACAAGATAAGATAAAAAGAAAATTTTCTGGGTCGTTAACCGACCAGACCGGGACGAGGGGATTACACTTGTTGGTATCAGAGCCTAAGGTTACCGAGACCTTGGGCAGGTAAGTGAGGTAAGTTTAAGTTTTTAAATTGAATTGCACGGTGTTTGCTTGTTTTGCAAGAATGGTTGCTTATGTGACAAGTATGTTGATTGTTTTATTTTAAAGCACGTGTGTGTGGGTCCCATTGCTACTATTACATTAAAAAAATGATTTTTTTAAGTGAGGAAACATACTTGGACACTTGGAAGCTTCGCCTTGCTAACCCAACTTGTGTGTTGTTGTTGTGGTTGTAGTTAATATCTGAGAGAGCAATGTCTAGACCGAGAGGTAGACCGAGGTTGGTTCGTCAGGAACCACGAGTTGCGGCTCCTGTTGAGCCGATAGTTGGTGCGGGAGCTCACATAGAGGGACCGGGGGCTGCGGGAGTTGGCGCTCCTCCACCACCTCCACCACCACCACCTCCACCACCTGGAGCTGGGGGCGAGGATGGAGCTGGAAGAGAGGGACCTCAAGGTGGCCAAGGTCCAGCTGGAATTGATATGACTCCGCTTGTACAAGCAATAGCGGGAGCGTTCCAGGCCGCAGTTGCGGGAGCCCAGGCTGCAGCTCAGCCTAGGTGTGATGATGCTAGTTTACCTTTGGAGAGGCTCCGTAGCTTAGGGGCCGAGGAGTTTAGAGGATCTACTCCGGAGAGGTCGGAGTTATGGTTGGAGAAGACGGTTCGTATCTTGGCGCAGATGGGTTGTGCGGGCGCACGTAGGTTGGGTTGTGTGATCTCACTGCTTCAGGGTGATGCCTACACCTGGTGGGTCACCATCACTACCGGGGTTCCAGAGGCCGAGATAGATTGGGATTTCTTTGAGTTTGCTTTCAAGAAGAGGTACTTGGGGCCGAGGTACCTAGATGAGAAGAAGAGAGAGTTCATGGCTCTCACTCAGGGAGATGCTTCAGTGACTGATTATGAGATCCGCTTTGTTCGCTTGAGTCAGTATGCCCCAGAGTTGGTTCCCACTGAAGTGGAACGCTGCAACCGATTCCGATACGGATTGAATGAAGAGGTTAAGAGGTACATGTTGGCTTCTGACTACTCAGACTTTGATGTGTTGGTCGCGAGGGCCAAGGATTTGGAGCATAGTTTGGGTTCAGCCAAACGAGCTGGTGGTTCTGGTTCTGGAAAGAGGCATAACCACTTTGATGGTAGAGATGCTAAGAGGCACAGGGGTGGCGGACATCAGTTTGATCAGAGACGTGGCGGTGGCCACCATGGTAGGGGCCATCAGGGCCATAGAGGAGGAGGGCGCTTGCCCGAGTGTGCACAATGTGGGAGACAGCACACTGGAGAGTGCTGGGGTAACTTCCATGCTTGTTGGAACTGTGGTTCGAGGGACCACTTTAGGAGGGACTGTCCGCGTCAGGCAGCTCAGGCACCGAGTATCGCTCAGGCTCCTGCGAGGGGTAATGATTTTCAGAGAGGCCGTGGGCGCGGTCGTGGCTACTTCCAGCCGAGGGCTGATGCACCTAGGGTAGATGCTCAGAGGAACCTTGCACATGTTGTGGCTGTACAGCCAGAGGCGGGAGGACCAGCGAGGGTCTATGCTCAGAGAGAGGCCAGGAACGACACCGATGTGATAGCAGGTAATTTCGAGTTACAGTCTGTCCTTGCTTTCTTTGGTTGATTCAGGTTCTACGCATTCCTACATTTTGAGTAAGCATGCACAGAAGTTAGATATTCCTGTTGAGATCTTAGATGTAGGTATGCATGTTACTAGTTCCTTTGGTGAGACAGTTGTGGTTAGACGTATGTATAGGAGGTGCCCACTGAAGATTCAGGGTCATGTGTTCTCAGTTGACATGATGGAACTTCCTTTCTACGGTTTTGATATTATATTGGGTATGGATTGGTTGGTTGAGCATCGGGCTAGCGTGGATTTTGAGACAAAGAGAATCTCCTTGAAACTTTCTGATGACTACGAGATAGTGGTTGTGGGCGAGAACATTAAGTTCTTGTCTAATGTGGTGTCAGCTTTAGAGGCTCATAGGTTGATGGACTCTGGATGTGGGGCCTATTTAGCTTATGTTATGAATCCGGACATGAGTGAAGCTAGACCGAAAGATATCAGAACAGTGTGTGACTTTCCAGATGTGTTTCCTGAAGAGTTGCCTGGTTTGCCTCCTGACAGAGATGTTGAGTTTGTGATTGAGACAGTTTCAGGGTCTAGTCCAGTTTCGATAGCTCCGTATCGTATGGCTCCGAAAGAGTTGAAAGAATTGAAGAGTCAGTTGCAAGAATTATTAGACCGTGGTTTCATTAGGCCTAGTAGTTCTCCGTGGGGTGCTCCAGTGTTGTTTGTGAAAAAGAAAGATGGTAGCATGCGCATGTGTATTGACTATAGACAGCTGAATCAGTTGACCGTGAAGAACAAGTATCCGTTGCCTCGTATAGATGATTTGTTCGATCAGTTGAGAGGTGCTTCAGTGTTCTCGAAGATAGATTTGAGATCCGAGTACTATCAGTTGAAAGTGAAAGAGTGTGATGTTCCGAAGACAGCTTTTAGGACTAGATATGGTCACTATGAGTTTCTTGTGATGCCATTTGGGCTCACGAATGCACCAGCAGCATTCATGGACATGATGAACAGAATTTTTAGAGATTATCTAGACCGGTTTGTGGTTGTCTTCATTGATGATATACTTGTGTACTCGAAGACAGAAGAAGAGCATGATGAGCACTTGAGATTTGTTTTACAGAGATTGTTGAGCAATCAGTTGTATGCGAAGCTTAGTAAGTGTGAGTTCTGGATTCGAGAGGTTGTATTTCTTGGCCATGTTGTTTCGGCCGAAGGTATCCGAGTTGATCCGTCAAAGATTGAGGCTATTGTTGAGTGGAAACAACCTAAGTCCGTGACCGAGATTAGGAGTTTCCTAGGATTAGCTGGTTACTATATGAGATTTGTGGATGGCTTCTCTAGAGTAGCTGCTCCCTTGACTAAGTTGTTGCAAAAGGGAGTCAAGTTTGAATGGTCAGATGCAAGACAAAAGGCCTTTGAGAAATTGAAAGAAGCTTTGACAAATGCTCCAGTGTTAGTGCAACCTGTTTCAGGTAAGGAGTTTGTGATTTACAGTGATGCTTCCTACGTAGGCTTAGGATGTGTTTTGATGCAAGATAGGAGAGTTGTTGCTTATGCTTCTAGACAGTTGAAGATTCATGAAAAGAACTATCCTACTCATGACATAGAGCTAGCCGCAGTTGTATTTGCATTGAAAATTTGGCGTCACTATTTGTACGGTGAGAAGTGTATAGTTTACACCGGTCACAAGAGCTTGAAGTATTTGATGACACAGAAAGAGTTGAACTTGAGACAGAGGAGATGGCTAGAGTTGTTAAAAGATTACGATCTGACTATTGAGTACCATCCGGGTAAAGCAAACGTAGTAGCCGACGCTTTGAGTAGGAAAGTGGCCGTTGAGCTGAGAGCTATGTTTGCTAGATTGAGTGTGTCCGATGATGGTGGCTTGATCACCGAGTTGCAAGTGAAGCCTTCTTTGATTCAGTTGATTAGAGAGAAGCAGTTGCAAGATGCGAGCCTAGTTCCTCATGTTCAAGACATAGCCGAAGGAAGACCGACTGAGTATAGTTTCAGTGGTGAGAGCTTGTTGTGCTTTAGGGATAGAATAGTAGTACCGGAAGATGTTGAGCTGAGACGTCAGATTTTGAGTGAAGCGCATTCGAGTCCCTTTTCTATGCATCCGGGTAGTACCAAGATGTACCGAGATTTGAAGAATGATTACTTCTAGGTTGGGTTGAAGAGAGATGTAGCCGAGTATGTGAGTCGTTGTATGGTTTGTCAGAGAGTGAAGGCAGAACATCAAGTTCCTTCAGGTTTGCTACAGCCTTTGAAGATTCCGGAATGGAAATGGGAGAGAATCACCATGGATTTTGTATCGGGGTTGCCTTTGTCTCCTTCGAAGAAGAATTCGGTTTGGGTGATTGTTGATAGGTTCACTAAGTGTGCTCACTTCTTAGCAGTGAACACTACGGATTCCTTAGACAAGTTGGCAAACTTGTACATTCGTGAGATTGTGAGACTTCATGGAGTTCCGAAGTCTATTGTTTCAGATAGGGATCCTATATTTACTTCGAGGTTCTGGAGTTGTTTCCATAGTGCTTTGGGTAGTCGTCTGCATTTCAGCACATCTTATCATCCGCAGTCCGATGGGCAGTCAGAACGAGTGATACAGATTCTAGAAGATATGTTTCGTTGTTGTGTGATTGATTTTCAGGGTTCTTGGGAGAAGCACTTACCGTTGGTTGAGTTTGCTTACAACAACAGTTATCAGTCTAGTACCCAGATGGCACCTTACGAGGCTTTGTATGGTAGGCGATGTAGGACTCCGATTTGTTGGGCTGAGACAGGTCAGAGGTTGTTACCTATGCCAGACTTGCTTAAAGGAACCACAGAAAAGGTGAAGTTGATTTGTGACCGTTTGAAAGCAGCTTCCAATCGCCAGAAGTCTTACGCAGATTTGAAGAGGAAAGAGATTGAGTACACAGTGGGTGAGAAAGTGTTTCTGAAAGTATCTCCGTGGAAGAAGGTAATGAGATTTGGCCGGAAAGGCAAGTTGAGTCCGAGGTTCATTGGTCCGTATGAGATAGTTGAGCGGATTGGGCCTGTAGCTTATCGTTTGAGGTTACCTTCTGAGTTAGAAAAGATCCATGATGACTTTCATGTGTCTATGCTTAGGAGATATAGATCAGATCCTTCGCATGTGATGCCCGTTGAGGAGATAGAGTTGAATCCGGATTTGTCTTATAATGAAGAGCCCGTCGAGATACTTGCTTCTGATAGCAAGGTGTTGCGTGGCAGGACCATAGAGTTGGTCAAGGTGTTGTGGAGACATAGAGGTGTGGAAGAGGCCACGTGGGAGAGGAAAGCGGATATGGTTGAGCAGTTTCCGTATCTGTTTCCACCAGGTAATTTCGGGGACGAAATTTCCTTAAGTGGGGGAGAGTTGTAACACCCGTGTCTTAGGCCTAGGAGTTAGCCGGGTTGTTGTTCGAGTCAAATAAAGTCTAATTAAAATAAACCAATCTTGAATGATGACCTATTTGAATTTAAATAAAGAGGGAGGGACCAAAGTTGTAAATTACCCATATTTTAAATAAAGGAAGACAACTTTTCCATAAAAGTTGTCATCTTCCTCTTCATTTCCTCCTTTACCAATTTCAAAACCCTTCCCCCATTTTCAAACACTCCTAAACCCTAGTTACTATTCCATTAGCCTTGCTAGCCGATTTCTACACCAAATTAAAAGGTAAATATATTTTCTTAACCTCCTCTCCATTCTCTACTTATCTATTGTTTCAAATTTCAAAAATAGTGAGTTTTGGGAATTAGGGTTCATATGGAAATTTGGGGGTTTGATGGGGTTTTCCAATTTGTTTTGAAAAATTGTTTTGGGGTTATGCTTAATCATGATGAAGCTTGCAACATATATTAATTTGGTTAATTTTAGATGAATTTTCGTAGTGGGTCTTTAGGGCAAACTTTAAGGTATGAAAATTTGGGTTTTTGGGAGGTTTAGTGTTAGAATTGAAGGGCTGATGGTTTACCTATGTTAGGAGGGTGATTTGGGGTGTTTTGGAGGCCATTTGGGTGCTTGGAATTGGGTATTTCAGTCCTTGATTGTGGGAGTCCGAAAATTGGGTTTTTGGAGATGTTATGTGGTTTGGAAATTGTGGAAATGGGTTGTGAGTTGCAAAGTAGATTGATGATTGAATTAGCATTGAATTGGGAAGTAATGTAAGTGTTTTGTTTGACTTGAAGCAAGAGGAAACGTGGAAGATACTTTGGGACCAAATCCGGGGAGTTGAAGGTTGTCGCTTGCTTGGTCGTTGGGCTTGGAAGCTTAGGTGAGTGGTTAATTGTTTAAAACGGTTTTAAATTGGTTGGTTCGAGTACATGGACTAGGTTGGGCTTGGTAGACCCGCCTAGAGTTAGGATTAGGGTGGTAGCCTAATCCTAAACTTGATCTAGAGCCTTTGGTTGAACTCATTTTATGGTTGTGTATGTCTTGCATAAATTGCGATATGAATGTCTATGTATATTGCTTTATACATGTGAAATGAGTTTGGACTTATGATGCTTGAGACATGCATAATGATGGTTGTTGGTGAGTATGTGCTAAGCACAAGGTTTATGAAATGAGTAATGTGATGTGAGTAAATATTGGCACTAGTAAACTTGGATACAAATGATCGATCATTAGGATGTTAGTGTGTACACATGAGTCTAAAGTCGCGCGTGGCCTTGGTGGCGTTGAGTCACCAAGGAGGAGTACGGGTTCGCCCGGAATTGTAATTGAATATAGTCGGTGATGAGTGGAATCCCATCGACGGGGCGTGAGGATGAGTGGAATCCCCTCCGCGAGACCGGTGATGAGTGGAATCCCACCGAGGTAATGTTGTTGTTGGATATGAGTTTCCAACATGTCTATCCGCGTATTCGGGTCTTAACTAGGTGCCAATGTTGTTTGATGAGTATATCAATGTGTTGAGGTTCATGGTCCTTATTGGATTACTTGGTTGTGATTACATGTGTCATGGAAATTGAGTTTATGATCATGGCTTTATTATTGTCCTTTGCTCATGTATATATATCTTGTGGACCTTTGGTATGTTTGTGACTTACCTTGGCTAGATCGTGCTCGGACCCTGCAATGTTGAGGTTTGTTTTTAGAGCTTACCCTCACTAAGCATCATTGCTTACGCTCTCTTTGTTCAACATTGCAGATCCTTAGTTCGTGGGTTGCTCGGGCAAGTGGAGAGCCTCCAAGTGTGATTTTGACTTGAGTTCATCAAGTATGGATTTTAGTATTTAAACATGTAATAGTTTGAGCAATGGGGCATGTATGGTTTTGTTGGATTATTGTTGGTTGATAGGAGCATGTGTAGACTCCTTTATATATATTGCTTTTGCATGGTTGTGTTGCCATGATGAATGTTAACTCATGCCTACTTGCTTGCTTGAAATGTTAGCCTTATGCTTAAGAGCTTATAATGTGTTTGAGTGATCTTTGAGTGAATGCATGTTTGTGGGTTGTTGCTTTAGTATTAGACATGTCCAAACCTTGTTAAAGCATGATAGTAATGTTGATATATCTTGGGTTTAAATGCTTGGTTGTTGTATGGTGTTTTGGAGGTGTTTTGGGGCATCCTTGTGCCTCAAAACAGCCCAGAAAAGTCTGCAGACATGGGGTGTTTCGGAACGGTTCCCCCTGTTCCGGAACGGTCCCTGTGTATATGGCCTGCCGTTTCGAAACGAATGAGGGTCGTTTCGGAACGATTTCGCTACTGGAATTTTGAGAAATTGGCGAGATGAAGCCGTTTCGAAACGGGCCTTTGAGGTTCCGAAACGGTCAAATCTCGTTAACCACGAGATATTGACCGTCAAGGTCGTTCCGATACGGGTCTCCCCTGTTTCGGAACGGTCACCTTATGGTCGACCCTGGCCCGTTGACTAAGTCAAGGCGTTTCGGAACACCCCATGGGCGTTACGAAACGGCCTGCTGCAGAATGTTAAAATGAGCTGTTTAAATGTTGGGTTGGTCGATGTTTGATGTTATGATTGTATCTTCCGCTGCTGTGCCACACTTAGGTCTAAATTATGCATGTAGACAAGATAAGATAAAAAGAAATTTTCTGGGTCGTTAACCGAGGGGAAGCCTTAACGGGTTTCGCTTCGGTTTTCCCCATGTGGCCCACTCGGACCGGTCATCCGACCAGACCGGGATGAGGGGGTTACATAATGCTTCAATTGTCAATCAAGAAATGATAAAATATTGTCTTTGTACTTAAATTGTCAATTCTTGTATAGACAAACACTAGTGAGCCAAAATTGTCAAATTTGCTCAAGTGTTTTAGGTTTTGGATGAGTGCAAATTGTGCAAACAAATACCTATTAGAGGGATTTAAGTTTGCTTATCTTTTCTCTTTTGTAAAAGAGGGTTTGATCAAGGCTTTGGGTAGAAAGCTTGATCGGTGTATAAGGGTTTCCTCCTAAGCCTAGAAAAGGGGACGAATCAATAGCGGATTGATTGGAAATCCTTAGTGGGAAGCTAAGGTAGTGGATGTAGACCTTGGTTAGAAGGTTAAACCACTGTAAAATCATTGTGTCATTAATTTTTTAGCTTCCACACCACATCCACCCAAAATTCCACCTCTCCACCACTTGGTGAGCAACATCGGTTGAAGGAATCGAGCTCCTCACAGCTCAACATATATACTTGAGTATTGAGAATAATATAAATCTCCATCTTCCTCTCATCTCTTTGTTCTTCCATTCTTGTTCTTTGGTCTTATTATTGTTCTTCTTTATTTTATTCACAACAAATATGAATATATTAAAAATATATTAGTATATATATATATATATTAATAATATAAATAAAATAAAATTATATAAATGTTTTTATATTATAAATAATATTAGATGTATAAATAGATAAATATATTATTATAAAAACTAAACACTAATTTTTAAAACCGCGAAATTTCTAAAAAGCCTAAAATCCAACAAAACTTTAAACCCTAAACTTATAAATCACAATCCTAAATTATAAATCTTAAACTCTAAAATTTTATTCATAAACAAATAATATTAAAATATATAAACAAATAATATATTATTATAAAAACTAAAAAAATCTGATTTAAAAAAATCTGAAATTTCCAAAATTAAAAAAATTAAAAAAATCACCAAAACCTTAAAGCTTAAACCTTAAATCCATCTATTTTGGCCGCTAATAGGTTTATGGTTTTAGGGTTTATATGTTAGATTTTAATGTTTTGATAGATTTTGGGATTTTTTTGTAAATTTTGGGGTTTTTTGAAAATTAGTTTATTAGTTTTTATAATAATATTATATATATATATTTAATATTATTGATAATATAAATTTTTTATTTAATATAAAGATTTTTTTATTAGTTATATATATTAATATATTATTATATGTATATAAATATTATTTATATAATAAAATAAATTGAATTAATCTCAACTGCATTTTGGAATATATATTATTTGTGCTAGAAACAAAACAAAAATGTTTTTTTGTTTTGTTGACTTAGTGGTTATGAGTTTGCCTTTGATTCAAATTCCATTGAGTGCATATTTTTTTATATTTTCCTCAAACAAAACAACGTCGTTTTGGTCTAGCATGCGCGGTGGTATAAACGAGTCGAAAAAAAATTTTATGACAAATTTAAACCAATTGAAAAGTTTGTGATAAAAACAGGTCACCCCAATAATTTGGTGGTACCTAGCATAATTTACCCTTAAAAAAATTACATAAAACGTTCAAAACGTATGTCTACGAGCCAGGATAAATTTAATTTAAAACATGTCTAGAAATAACATTAACCGATTTTAACAAGGGAAACATTTCAAGGAATCACCAGAAGTCAAAACCGATAGTATTTATACTCAAAATGGTATTGATAATTACAAGTAATAAAACAATTATTATTTCATGGTCATTTTTTAATCTAATACTTTTGTTTAAATTTTTTCAAATATACTCAAAAATCATGGATTCAAATAACCGTAGATATTTAAATTTACAATATTATTTTATAATGTTGCTGCAAAAGTTGTGGAAGCAAAATTTTCATGGTCATATCATATGTTAATGATAGTGTCATCATCTATTCTAATCCTTAAAAATTATCAAAACAAATATAAATACAATAATAAGATGAGCCAAAGAGTTTGTGCTGATGAGAACAAGAACACGACTTTCTGTCTTTCACATTTACATTGCAGATGAAAGCTGAAGCTGAAGCTGAAGGTCAGAGGCAATGGTAAATGGTAATATTTCTTATTCTGTTTGTTATACAGGGAGGGAACGGGGATCAATTTCCAAAATCACATGCCATACGGATAATACTACCTTAATCGCCTACACCCCCTCCCCCCTTTTACCTAAATTTCTTTACATGCAAAGCTCTATGTGAATGCGCCGTACCGCCATCTACCTACTTAGACGTACAAAACAGGGGCGGAGGATGTTGGTAACTAAGTTTAACCGTCACGCCTGATAACCATCATAGATAACGAGGTTTTTCAGTTGTTACCTCCTCGAATCCATCGAGCTGGACCTGTCTTTGCCAACCCGGAATAATAATCACCCACATTTGCAACGAATAATGGATCTCTATCTTCAACTTCTAACTCGTTGATATCACTACCAGTGCCATTTCCCTTATCTGTCTTCTCCAACTCTCGGGTTAGATCTTCCATAGTCTTCTTCAAACTAGATTTGCTCATCTGTCCATCTCCTGTTGAGATCCCAACCATTGTAACCTTTGGAAGAAAAGGGTTAGATTCCACGTTTTTCTTTTTGCATTCGTTTGATGGGCTCTCCGCTCTGAAAGAACAAAAGAAGATGAGTTTAACAGGTAAGATCGAAATAATGAAAGACAAATATATGAACAATCACTGTGGTGGCACCTTGCATCAGATCTCTGTTTAGGTTCCCCTCGTTTCAACCATGGAAACTGGAAATCTTGTCTCTGTCTGTTCTCAGTTTTAAGATCATCGACTGATTTGATCTCTGAAGTGTCACGATCTGCTTCAGAGTTGGAAAGGCATGCGGCTGACTCAGAGGCTCTAAGAAAAGAAGCAGCACTCCTGCAACAGGGAAAAAAACTCCTTCAAAACTTCTTAATTCTGATGTAATTAGGAGGACAAGTTTACTGATCATGAAAAACGAAATATATGACGTGTTTACAATTGCAGAGCACATGAAAGATTGCAAATAATGCAATGCTTCGTTAACAGTCACTTTATTTAACTATTCTAAAACCTCACTCAGGGACATACTGCTTAATTTGGCGAACAGTTAATAAGTTCCATTTTAGTGAATTTTTGTTTGTTCAAGTCAAGAAAAAAATACATCACTTTGTATACACTTAACATCCATGAATGACAATGAAAGTGACAGTGATATATGGTTTACCTTCTCTCAAATGAATCAACCATATAAGGAAATTTTGGTTGAATGCCGGTGGCTTTTCGTAACCACCTATTGCCCAGGAGCACTTTGTCAACAACATAGAGAAGCTGAATCTCGGCAGCCTTCGAAATGACACTGAGAGGTATGGCAGGATGACCAACTTCATCCATAACTTCTTGAACCTGGGAGATAAGGGGGAGATAAGGACAACACAGTCAAACAAATAATAACAGCAGAGTATTACCGTTTGTGGAAAGCTTCTGTGATCTAAAAACTATTAGAAAAGGAGTTTTTATTTATCTTAAATTTTGAGTTCTAATTGTAATTTACTTGTACTTTAGAATTAAATTTTATCATTTTAGAAGATAAAAGTGATGAGATAAGTTTTCTTAAAGAGATAAAAGATAGGAAAAAGTTACCTAGTTAAACTTTACTCTTGTAATTCTCAGCCTATAAAAGCATGCTAGTTTTTATTTTTCAAGCAAGCAATTTGAATTTTTCTCTCCCCTCCTAAATTCTAATACCATCCGTTCCCTTCTCCTTAGAATATTCACATGGTATCAGCTACCCAACCACTCTTATCTTAGACCACCTCTATTCAACGACAGTAAATTGATGCTAGTTGAATCCATCAGCCCCTCAATGCTTGAGAGATTAGTAACCGACAATCGAAGAGTGAAATCCTAGATTGTCCATTCTTGCGCTTCAGATCACATGACTGGGGATCTCAGTGTGTTTCACAAATTCAGCCCACAACCAAGTGGAAGGGATTGAATCAGTTCAATTAACAAAGGACCTTCTATCTTCTGTCGTTTTGTTTCAAAATTGACTTGCAATCTAATTTCTGTTACAGATTATCTAGAGATTTGAACTGTCACTAAATTCTATTCGAATCTTTGTGAATTTCAGTTAGTGGATTGCTGAATTTTATTGTAGACTTTACTTAATCAAAGGGAACTCTTCTCTAAATGGACAAGTCCATTCAAGTATGTTCCTAAATCTTCTCTTAATCCCATTGTTTTAGATCCAGTCATGTTATGTCATTTTTGTCTTGGTCATCCAAACTTCGATTATCTTGCAAAGCTATTCCCTCATTTGTTAATAAAAATCCAAAGTCCTGTCAACTTGCCAAACATACTCGTGTCATATATGATTTATATCGTTATGGGACCTTACAAAACAAGCACCTTATGAACCAACTCCTCAAACCAAAACACCATCCCTCACTCAACTTGACACCAACCAGGTATGAAATCTTCATCCTATTGAGAGATATGTAGCCTATGGGATGCAAGTGAAAGAAAACAATGGGATGATGCAAGTGGATTTACACAGTCAAATTACAAGGCAAATGGAAGCATTGAAAGGTTCTTGCGTGGCAAAAGGATTCACTCAATAATATGAGATTGATTACTAGGAGACATTTGCTCTTCTTGTCAAACTAAACACAGTTCAATTCAACTACTATTGTCATTAGCAGTAAATGACGGGTGACATTTATACTTGACATCAAGAATAGCCATATGTACATGGAGATACCTTCAGGCCTAGAAAGTCAGTCGAATTGTCACAAAGCGTGCAAATTGAAGAAATCTCTCTGGTCTAAAATAGTCAGAATGGCTTCACAGGTTTACCAAAGCAGTGGTTACTTATGGATACAACCAGTGTCGAGTTAATCATGCATTATTCGTGAAAACCTCCTCAAAATGTAAAAAGATTACTCTCATCCTTTGTGTTATTGATATTATTACAACTGGAGATGACACAGACGAAATAATCAAGCTAAAAGGATTGGTTCTTGCTGATTTCAAAATCAAAGACCTTGGTGCTCTCAAGTACTTAGGATTGGAGGTGGCTTGGTCTAAAGCAGGAATCATGCTCTCTCAAAAAGGTACGTGCTATGCTTGTTAAACAAGACAAGTATGCTTGGCTGCAAACCAACAAACAGAAACTCCCATAGATCCTAATCTTCAATTAAGAAAGAGTTAAGAGGGAGTCTTAGTTAAAAAGATCAATAATAAAGGTTAGTCGACAAGTTGATTTACCTCTCACATACGAGATCAGGTATTGCATACTCAATAAGCATTGCCAGCCAACATATGAATGATCTACATGAAGAACATTTAGAGGCTGTCAATTGAGTCCTAAGATACCTAAAAGACTCCAAGACACGGATTACACTTCAAAAAGATTGAAAACTGTGAGGTACAGGTATTCACTGATGCGGGAGAATTAATTGAAAGGAGTTCTACTAGTGTCTATTGCTCTATTGTTTGGGGCAATCTAGTCACATGAAGCAAAAAGCAATATGTAAACTCAAGTAGTGCGGAGGCTGGATTTCGAGCACTTACTTCATGAATTTGTGCGGGAATGTGGATTCAAATACTATTAGAAGAGTTAAAGTTGGTTTAAATGACCACTTCAAGATAGAGAGTGATAAACAATAAGCCATAAAAATTGCTAAAAATCTTGTTCGTCATGACCGGACAAAACATGTGGAGATTGACAGGTACTTTAATTATGAAAAAGACAACAATGGGACTGTGAAACTAAACTATGTTCCAACTCAACAACAGCTTGCGGATATTCTTACCAAAGCTCTTCCAAGAACGAGCTTTGATGGACTCAAGTCCAAGATGGGTTTGTACAACATATACATTCAGCTTAAGGGGAGCGTTGAAAGTTGTCATAAAGTATTAGAAAAGAAGTTTTTAATCGTCTTAAATTCTGAGTTCTAAGTGTAATTTACTTCTACTTTAGAATTAAATTTTATCTTCTTAGATAAGTTTTCCTGGGAGATAAAAGATAGGAAAAAGATATCTAGTTAAACTCTACTTTTGTAATTATCAGCTTATAAAAGCATACTACTTTTTTTTTCAAGCAAGCAATTTGAATTCTCTTCCCTTCTTATAATATCCCTTCCTTTCTTCTCAAAATATTCACACCGTTATAAGAAAATAAGAAACTAGGTGTGTAGATTGTAGAATTATAGGCTACATTATAGGCGTATTTATTGGAGTAAATATATTGTACTTAATGTATTTTATTATGTTTACTAGTATTGCAGAATTTTCTGTGTATAAGTACTCAATATAGGCTGATCTATAGAAATATACGGCAGAGAAAGACTTTCTTCTCTAAGAATAAACCTTCTTATTTCACAAGGTGCATCCAACATTGTCTCCTATTTCTCTTGAAAGTCTATGCTGGTTGTCCTTGTGGTATAGTAATATGCAGTGGGTTATTTGACAAGCATACAATTGAGTAGACAAAATAGATGAAAGTCCCAGCTGATACAGGAAAATACTAGAGAAAAAGCAAAAACTACACCTATTTCTCACAAAGCTCCAAAATTAGAAAATAGGGTCAAATTTGATTGATAAGTGAGAACGGTTTTATCATTTCATTATCCCATCTATCTCACAAAGCACAAGGTCTCTAAAATCCATAACACGGAGAATATTTGATAATGAAATCTTAGGAGAATGAAATCAGTACCTCTGGAGGCTCCCACATGCCATCTCCAATTTCTTCAATCACTTCAGCTGCCAAATTATCATCAATTACATCACGTCGGCGTTGCATGTGGCGAGTTTGAATTAAAGCATCAAAATGTTGATCAACGGACTCTTCAAGAATATTATCCAACATGTTTTTATCAAAGAAGTATGGAGTATACCTGATGAAAGGAACAGTGAGCGAGACAAGCATCAAACAGACAAACAATTTTAAAGATATGCAATTCCCATATGATAGTAGAGGGAACTTTGTGCGATAAAAATAGATAACTTTTTCGATTGACACAAAAGAATTTGAAGAACACACCACTTAATCCCATTTGTAGTAGCTATTGCAATATCCAAGTTTTCAGCACCAAAAACAGGAACACCATCAACCTTTCTCCTTTCACCATTTTGTGGGATTGTCTTAAGAAGCTTGTTAGCTGCCTTTACCTGGGAGAGCAGAAAATGTTCTCTTAACGAAAATGTCAATGTATCATAAAGACCTAATTGGTTGAGGAGAATAAAAACAATTCCATATAGTACATGCTGACAATAAGTTCGCACCTGTTTCTCATTAGGAACAAACTGAAATAAGTGAGGCTTTTCCTGCACAAGAGTATCATGATAATATCAAAATTAGACTTTAGAAAAACAACAGAAAATGTAAAATCAATAATATGACCAGTTAGTGAAAAATCTTGATTAGCGTATCATGCACAGTATGCAAAATCATACATTATATCAGTCCACTCAAATACAGCAATCCAATTCTTCAGGATGACTACAAAAATTGTCCCCTAGTGTGCACTTTACCAAGGGTAAAAAATTTCCCACAAGGTTATTCATTCACCAGGACATTCTTATTTCACATTTTACATGCAACAAACTTTTAAGGCACGACAAGGAGCGAAATGAGAAATCAGAAGAAAAATGACTCTTGCATACATTAAGATGTTGCAGAGAACGCTAAAGAAATACCATATATGATTCAATAGCATCCACATTCATCTCATTTTTACTCCCACAACATTAATTCAGACCCTTACAATTAAAGTACTTATTTAATAATCAAGCAACAATTTGCATTCAATACAGATGAAGATGCTTCGATGGAATCGATTTAACTTTACCTTGAAATGCTCATAGGCCAAATCAAGACGACAAGCACCCACAACTCCACTAGGAATATTAAGGTGTTTGACATAATTAACTAAGAAAAAAAAGGACTTGTTAGATTGCAATTTTTATTTTTACTTTTACAACCAAAAGAAGTTTGGCTAAACTGATTAACAAAAGCTCACATGAAAGCAAAATCCATACCTGCATCACCTAAATCCATGAAAAAACGAAAAACAGGGCCATTCCTTTCGCTCTTAGTAATGCTTGCAAATATCTTCTTAAGCCACTGCGGAGTTCTATACAACAATACATACAAAAAACTTCAAATTACAAGAAACAGAACCAATCTCTTATAAGCTTTTGCAGTACCAAAAGAAAGAAAGAAAGAAAGAAAGAAAGAAAGAAAACCTCTTATATTTACAAACTAACATCCAATTTCCTTTTGTTAGAATCTTTTTCAAATCCTACCATTTTCGAAACGAAGACTAAAATTACAAAAAAAAGGACAGATGAATTAAGGTAAAGGATAAAGACCTCTTAGAAATAAAGGGAATGTCGAAGTGAGTTGAAACAGCCATAAGACCAGTGCCTGAAAGATCACACATGCTAAAGACTTGGCCAACGAAGGCGGGGCCACCACTCTTTCCATTGGAAGTGACTCCTGAAACCCTGACTTCTGATGAGAAGCCGGAGCTGGACTCGGCCGAAGACACGCCCTTGATTGTGGATTTGGAAGAGACGGAGTCATGTTGAGTTGACTCGAAGGGCGAGGGAGTGAGGCGGAGAGGGGAGTCGGCGAATATGACAGGAGGAACGGAAATTTTGGAAGGTGGAAGGTACGGCGTCGTTTTGGGATTGGGCATGACAGAGAAGATAGAAGCGGCGGTTGTGTGGAGGAAGTTGGTGAGGGCGCGGTTGATTTGGTGGTGCGGTGGCTCCGCCGGTGAGACCATCGTTTTGGTTTTGGCTGCCTTTTCTATTCGTCGATTGGGTCTATAATATCGTTCAAATAGAGATAAAAACACAAAAATGCGAGTGGAACGGATATTACAAATGGGATTTTTTTATATAAAAAAAGCAAATAATATAAACGGGTTAATTCTATATTTGGACCCTAAATTTGTTCATTTTCTCATTTTTCTACATAGAGAACATTTTTATCAACTTATCAACTGTCATGTGGTGCAATAGAAAAGTGCGACATGGCGAAAATTGTTTTGTTAAAGAATCCAATTTTTCATTTTAAGAATATAAAAATATATATATGATTTATGAATATTGTTTTTTAGTGTAAGAAACTCAATAATCGAGCATTTTATCCAAACTGTTCTTTTATATTATTTAAGCATTTGATATTCAAAAATATTAATTTTTGATTTAGCGCAATCTGTATGAACTCGTCCGATTGGTATGATAAATTTTTTATGTTTTTTTAATGAAACTCGCTTAGTTAGTATGACAAGTTTCATGTAATATTCGTTATAAGCTCTCATTAAAGAAATAAAAACATGAGCAAGCACATTTGACTGATTAGTCAAACTGTTCATATATGTTCTCTCATATTTCCTTAGGTCATGAATTCTAGATCCACTACCACTACACAAAAATCCCCTTTTTCTTCCCATAGAGTACCACTTCCCCTCCTCTCTAAGTAAAATTAAGATTAAATTTAGAATTTGTCAAAAAAAATAAAAAAAAAAACCCTATAAAACTCACCATATCAGTTATACGAGTTTTATTAAAAATAAATAAAAATACATATAATTCATCATTATTATATCAATAATTATTTTTTAAGTGTCAATTATATAAATAATATAAAAATGGGATATTTTGATAAAAACACCAATAATCGGATGACTGCTTATGAAACTTCTAGAAAATTTGTCTATAGAAACATCAATACTCAATTTTTTTTAATGAAAGCTAAAGTGATTACAAGTAGTGTCTGTTCTAAATATACTCTCAACCATTTGACAATGAACGCTCAATCACCCTGCTGCAGCTGCTGGTGCTCGAACCTGTGAGCTCTAGGAACAACAACCGTGTGGGATACTCTTGAGACAACCTATGAGGGAACTAACGATGTCAAGGAAACTAAGATTGGAATTCTCAATCTTAGTTATAAGAATTTCAAGATGGAATCCGATGAGACGGTGTCCAAGATGTTTGATCGCTTTTCTACCATAGTCAACGAGCTCAAAGGATTTGGAGAGACAATACCGGAAGACAAGCTTGTCCGGAAGCTACTCTACTCACTTCCCGAATCTTGGGATGGGAAGAGAACCGCCATCATAGAAGCTAAAAATTTGAAAACTTTAAAGCTTGATGAGCTAATGGGTTCTCTCCTTACTCATGAGATTATGAAGCAAGGAAGGGAAGAAGAGAAGAAGAAGGAAGAGAAAAGAGTAGAAAAACTAGAGGTGGAAAAGAAGAAAAAGATGTGAATAGCTCTCAAAGCTTCATTACTTGAGGAGAGCTCTTCTGGTGAGGAGGATGAGCTAGAAGAATTGGCTATGATAGTCAAACGATTCTCACGCTTTATGAGGTCCAACCGGGGAAGAAAATCCAAAGAAAGATGGACTTCAAAGGTAAGAACAAAGAAGAAGCAAGGGATCAAATCATTTGCTTCGAGTGCAATAAACCCGGCCACATACGTTCGGAGTGCCCCCAACTCAAGAAGAAGGGCTTTGAGAAGAAGAAGAAGCTCAAAGCCAAGCTTGCTACTTGGAGTGATGAGAAGTCATCCGAGGATGACGAACAAGAAGTGGCAAACCTTTGCCTCATGGCACTTGAGGAAGATTCCTCCATGGTAACCTCTAACTCATCATCTTTAGATTTTACATATGATGAATTAAATGATGCATATGATGAGTTGCAAGAGGTCTATGATGAATTAGTTGAGAAATACAAGGAGCCTGTCATTAGGAATAAGAAAAGTATTTCGGAACTAAATGATAAAAATGACTCACTTTCTCAAGCTAATTTAAAATTTGAGAAAAAGATATTAGGGTTGAAAGATGAACTAAAATTCTTCCAAGATGAAAATATTGACCTTAATAATCTTCTTTCTCAATGTAATAGTGAACACCAAAAGGTGTTAGATGAGCTTAACAAGCTCAAAGAGTCTTTTAAAAATGTTGGTAGTGTGAAGCATGAAATAGGTGAATCTTCAAAAACAAACCAACCTAGGAAAAAGACTAATTACTACAAACAAGGTAGCTTTTCTAGACATAGTAGAACTAAAAGGATTAAAAGTGTATGGGTTCCTAAGGAACTTGTAAAATCTAATAACATTGTTGCTATGTCATCTTGGATTCCTAAGGGAACCAAGTTTTTGGGAGCTAACACTCATGGACCCAAAATGATTTGGGTACCAAAAACAAAAGTTTAATATCTTTGTTTGTAAGGGGAGCATTGCTACAAGGCCAAAGCACAAAGTCAAAACTCATGGTACCTTGATAGTGGATGCTCGAGGCATATGACCGGAGACAAGAGTAGATTCATGGATCTAAAGCCAAAAAGTGGAGGAGTGGTGACATTTGGTGACAACTCCAAAGGCCACATTAAAGGTATTGGCTCCATAGGTAATCACTCTACTATTCTTATTGAAAATGTCTTGTATGTTGATGGTCTTAAACATAACTTGTTGAGCATAAGTCAATTGTGTGATAAAGGATTTAATGTTTTATTTGATAAAAATGAGTGCAAAATTGTTGACATTAAATCTAATAATATTACGCTCATAGGTCATCGCATAGGTAACATATACATGGTGCATGTAGATGATATACATACATCTCATGCATGTTTGGTAGCACAAAATGAAAATGATGCATGGTTGTGGCATAGGAAACTAGGACATGCTAGCATTAGTGTTTTAGAAAAACTAGTTTCCCTTGATCTAGTTAGAGGTTTACCCAATATTAAGTTCTCAAACGATAAAATTTGTGATGCATGCTCTAAGGGTAAACAACATAAGTCTTCATTTAAATCCATTAATGATTTTTCTACAAGTAGATGTTTACAACATATCCATATGGATTTATTTGGGCCAATTAGGACTATGAGCTTGGGTGGTAAATCTTATGCATTTGTTCTTGTTGATGATTTTGCTAGATTTACTTGAATTCTATTTTTAAGTACTAAAGATGAGGCTTTAGAAAAATTCATCACATTTTCAAAACTAACCCAAAATGATCTTGAACTTAGAATTTCACATATTAGAAGTGATCATGGAACTGAGTTTCAAAACTTAGGGTTTGAAGAGTTTTTGAATGAAAATGGTATTAGCCACAATTTTTCGGCTCCTCAAACTTCTCAACAAAATGGGGTAGTTGCGAGGAAAAATAGAACTTTACAAGAAATAGCTAGAACCATGCTTTGTGAAAATAATTTACCTAAATATTTTTGGGCGGAAGCCACAAACACCGCTTGCTATATTGTTAACCGAGTAATGATTAGGCCAATTTTAAAGAAAACACCTTATGAGATTTTAAAATCTAAAAAGCCTTACATTAGCTATTTTCATCCTTTTGGTTGCAAGTGTTTTGTTTTAAATAATGGAAAAGACAACTTAGGTAAATTTGATGCAAAAAATGATGAAGCTATTTTCATAGGATATTCTTTAACCTCTAAAGTCTATCGTGTATTTAACAAAAGAACTTTAGTAGTAGAAGAATCTATACATGTTGTATTCGATGATAACTTCCTTCCAAGGAAGAATTCTTGTGATGATGATGATATAGAAATCATAAATGCCTTTGATGGAGGACAAACTTCAAAGGAGGATGAGATTCCAACAAAAGAAGAGGACACACAAGATCCACCTCTTGAAGCCTTGAAGGGCTTGGCTCTTGAGGAAAAAAAAGTGAGCTACCCAAGAGAGTTCAACTATGTCAAAGATGGTGAAATCTTGGGTGATCCATCCAAAGGGGTAACCAGTCGATCTTCTCTTAGATTAATGAATCATGTTGCATTTATCTCATGCATAGAGCCTAAGAATATAAAAGAAGCATTGAAAGATGATTTTTGGATTATGGTTATGCAAGAAGAGTTAAATAATTTGAGAGAAGTAATGTTTGGACATTAGTTGATAGGCCTAGTAATCAATCTACCATAGGAACTAAATGGGTCTTTAGGAACAAGCTAGATGAGAGTGGTAACATTGTGAGAAATAAAGCTAGACAAGTAGCACAAGGTTACACTCAAGAAGAGGGACTAGATTTTGATGAAACCTATGCACCCGTAGCTAGAATGGAAGTCATTAGGATGTTGCTTGTATATGCATGTTATCATGATTTCAAGCTTTTTCAAATGGATGTTAAAAGCGCCTTTTTAAATGGTTTTATAAATGAGGAAATGTATGTGGAACAACCACCGGGTTTTGAAGACTCAAAATTTTCAAATCATGTTTTCAAACTCACTAAAGCTCTTTATGGTTTAAAACAAGCTCCTAGAGCTTGGTATGGAAGACTTTCAAACTTTTTAATTGAAAAAGGTTTTAAAAAAGGCAAGGTGGACACTACAATTTTTATAAAAAGGTATAAAAATGACATCTTAGTAGTACAAATTTATGTTGATGATATTATTTTTGGTTCTACTAACGAATGTCATTGCAAAGAGTTTGCTAAGCTAATGCAAGGTGAATTCGAGATGAGCATGATGGGGGAGCTCTCATTCTTTTTGGGACTCCAAATCAAGAAAAAAAAGGATGACACCTTCATCAATCAAGCAAAGTACATAAAGAATATGCTCAAGAAGTTTGGCTTGGAGAATGCAAAGCCTCAAGCCACACCTATGAGCTCATCTACAAAGCTTAACAAAGATGAAGGAGGTAAGTGTGTTGACTCTAAGCTTTACCGTTCTATGATTGGATCATTGCTTTACCTTACCGCAAGTAGACCGGATATCTTGTTTAGTGTTTGCTTGTGTGCTAGGTTTCAAGCTAGTCCTAGATAGTCTCACCTTATAGCCATTAAGAGAATCTTTAGATACCTTAGAGATACTCCTTGTTTAGGTCTTTTGGTACCCTAGAGACTCCACCTTCAACCTTCATGCTTATTCGGATGCAGATTATGGGGGATGTAAAATCGATAGGAAGAGTACTTCGAGAACTTGTCAATTCTTAGGTAGTATGTAAGAAAGAAAATAGTGTAGCCTTATCTACCACCGAAGCCGAGTACATATCCTTAGGGAGTTGTTGTGCTCAAGTCCTTTGGATGAAGCAACAACTCTTAGATTATGGTATTAAAGTTGAAACTATACCCCTTAAATGTGATAACACTAGTGTCATATGTTTGACAAGAAATCCCATCCAACACTCTATAACCAAACACATAGAAATAAGGCATCATTTCATTAGAGATCATGTCCTTAAGGAAGATGTGGTTATAGAGTATGTTGACACCTTAAATCAATTAGCGGACATATTTACAAAACCTTTAGACAAAGAGCGTTTTTGGTCCCTTAGGAGAGAGTTAGGTCTAACTAGCCTATCTTAACCTTTTAGGACTTCTTTTGTGCTTAAAATTGCTTGATCTTGTGAAATGTCATGTTTATGTGTTTTTACTCCTAATTTCATCCATGCCTATAACTAGAGGGAGTATGTTTATGTTTGCATATGTTTTTCCTGCTCATTCATGCCATTCATGCAAGTTAGGCCTTAGAAAATTTCATTTTTCTGCACTTTTAGAGCCTCATCTGCACTTCTAGGCCCAGGTGTATCGAAACGGGTCCACCTGTTTCGATACAGATGCTTTAAAATTATATCTGAGAGAAGCGCGTTTCGAAACGCCTTCCAAGGGTTTCGAAACGTTTTGGCTACTACCAAGGGGTGTATCGAAACAAGTTTCGATACGAGTCAACAGGGATTCAATACGGTCAAACCCGTATCGAAACGATCAGCTGGTGTTAAAAAATCGGTCAAACTTTCGTGCCCGCGTTTTGAAATGGTCGACACCGTTCCGAAACGGGTTCGCGAACTGCTTTAAAGGGGCTTTAATGTTAAAGTTTAACCTAAATCAAAACTCTCCCAAAAACTCTAAAAACCCTAGAATCGATTTTTCCTATAAAAACCCTCTAAACCTCATTGTTTTTCACCAAAACTTGAGGGTTTTTTCTCTTAAACACAAGTCTAAGCAAGCATCAACAATCTTGTGCATGGATTTTCACATATTCATCCAAAATCCCAATTTAAGGTATATTTTCCTCTCTTTTTTCTTTTTTCTTCAATTTATATTCGAATCTTAGGTTAGAAAATTTTAATTTTGTATAGTTTATGTGTTTTGATACTTGGGTTTTTCAAATCTTGTAAAAAAAATTCAAAATCTTCAATTTTTTGATTCGAATATATATTTTTTTCATTCGTATTTTCTTTACTGTTTTTTAATTTGTTTTTCTCTTAAAATTTTTTTGTTGTTTTGTTTTGCTTTTTTGTTTTTAAAACTTGTTTTTAAACCTAAGTGGGATTTATCATTGGATTGAATTAAGAAATCTCATGCATACACTCAAACTTGTTTTTAAATTGCTTGCTTTATATTTTTAGGATGTCTACGGAGAACGTTAGCAAAAAGCGTAAGACCGGTCAAGCAAGTGAATCGAGTATTCATCCTAATCTCACCCATCTATTTCAAAAAAACTCTTCAAACTCAAGAGACGAGGGATCGTTTCAACTATGTCAAGGAGTATGAAATTCGTCGTGAGCGTGTTGTTGAACTCTCGTTCCTTGACTCCGAGCGATTTCTCTTTCGTTACCTCGACCGTTTAAGAGAATGGGACTTCCTTGTTTTGTTGAGTATTCCGGACATTTGCTACAAGCACATGGTACTTCTCTTTTACTCCAATGCTCAATTTATTAATAGTGAAGACAACTCCGAAGTGGTTGGCCTTGAGTCTTCTATCTTGGGCAAGAGGATTGTCATTGACATCCCTTTCTTGGAGTCTACTTTTGCTCTTAAGAACGAAGGAATAGAGAATGAGAGTCACTTTGGTTCTCACACCGGTTCAGTGCTTACCTTGGATGCGCACGATAGATTCCTCCACTTGATGGTATCGTGGTTTCTTCGCCTCTCCGGAGGTAAATTTTCTCATATTCGTCAAGTAGACTATTTTTGGCTTGAATGTTTCCGTCGTGGTGAGCGCCCTAATCTTGTTAAGATTATGTTTGCTGAGATAGTCAATAATGTTAAGCTTCGTGACGCCGATGCACTAAAATCTTTCACTTATGGGATGGTTTTAAGTCACATCTTTAGTAAGCTTAATCTTGATTGCACCTACGACTCTCCAGAACCCCGCAAGTCAAAAATTGGTGAGTCTTCTCTCCGTAGGTCCGAATTTCGCTATGTAAACAATGGGCATTGGGAACGTGTTGATAGGGAAGCACCTCATCCTCCTCCCATTGAACCTCAACCACAAGCTCCAGTTACAAACAATGAAGCTCTCACGGCTTTCCTTACTGAGAGGTTCAACACTTTGGACACTAATATGTCTAGAGGTTTTGGTGCTATCGATACACGCTTGAAATCCGTAGAGGATCGTCTCCTTGCAAATGAAAATCAACTCCAATCCCTTGAGAATCAACAATTGGCCATGAACATGTCCTTCTCCACCTTTTAGGGCCAATGGATAAAGTTTCGTCGTTCTCAAGTCAAAAGCGATGATGAGTCCATGGATGATGATGGTGACGACGACGAGGCCTAGGTTTCTCATGACATATCATATTAGCTATGCATTTTAGGTTTAAGTTTGCATCTTTATTTCTTATGTTTTATGAACCTATGCTTTGATTTTATTTGGGATTATGCTTTGAACTTATTGTTAAAGATTTATGTTTTGGATATTTTAATTTTATGAATTAATATTATGTTGCTTATTGCTTATTGCTTTATTGCTTTTAACCCTATCTCTTCTCTTTGAGCCTTGTTTATTATTTTTGATCTAACAAAAAGGGGGAGAAGTTATCTAAGAGCCAAAATTCGTTTTAAATGTTTTAAGTGTTTTTAAGATTTAAACCTTGAATTTAAATGTTTTAAGAGCCAAAATTCGTTTTAAATGTTTTAAGTGTTTTTAAGTTTTAAACCTTGAATTTAAATCCTTAAATCTTTTTAAAACTTTAAAAACCTATCTTAAATTGAGGGGGAGTTAGAATGTGTTTAAAATTTTCAAAACTCTTAAAAATTCTAACTTTGGTTTTGTTATATTAAAAAGGGGGAGATTGTAAAACCGATATTTTAATTTTGATATAACTAAAGAACCTAAGGACTAAATTGAAAATGTGAAAACGAATTTTTAAGTCCTCAAACCTCTCTACATGCTTTAAACAATATGCCTAAGTTAAAAACTAATTTTATCAAATATTTTCTAAGTGTTCTTAAGGCCAAAACAGTGATTTTCGAGTCACCGTTTCGAAACGGCCTAAGGCGTTTCGAACAGTTTTGAAACTGTGAGTCCATGTTTCGAAACGGGTATCGAAACGATTTCAACACTGCCAACTCGTGTTTCGAAACAAGTTTCGAAACAGCTTAAGAACATTGAGCAACTGTATCGAAACGACATCAAGTGTTTCGAAACGACTTTAAAATTAATTTGAAAAATATGACCGTTGAATGTTTTTAACTGATTTTTAACA
This sequence comes from Hibiscus tridactylites, assembly GCA_958450335.1. NCBI lineage: Eukaryota > Viridiplantae > Streptophyta > Magnoliopsida > Malvales > Malvaceae > Hibiscus > Hibiscus tridactylites. The sequence continues at coordinate 76,662,366 of OY288276.1, forward strand.
AACTGTTAAGGCGTATCGAAACGATCTCAAGCCGTTTCGGTACGATCCTTGACAGTGGCAAAATGTTTCGAAACAAGTTTCGAAACATCTCTTAGCGTATCGAAACAGGTCTAACCGTTTCGATACGGGCTCTTAAATACACCCCAACGACTCTTTCTATTTTGGTCTGTTTCGAAACAGGGTCGGGCGTTTCGAAACGGTTGGTTGCAGACTGCATTTATGGAGGGAAGATAACACCCCCAATGGCTCTATTGATGAATGGAACAACCACAACGGCTAGAATTCAATGAGAAGGTATAAAAGAGACCTCTAAAAGCTTCAACAACAACTATTGATCCAAAAGCAAACATCCAAACATCAAATCCAAGCATTTGTGCCTAAATCCCAATATTGTCTTGTAACCCCAATTGTATTTTTCATTCTTATCATTTCAATTGGGTTGAGTGCTTGTAATTGGGCTATATTTTGTATTGAGAGATACTTGCTTAGCCAACAATTTTTTTGTTTCAATTGTGTGAGGATTGGGTCAAATTTTGGGTAGAAAATTTGACCGAAAATTGTAAAAGTTACCTCCTTAGCCTAGAAAAAGGGAAGAGCAATTAGTGGAATTGTTGCAAATCCTTAGTGAAGCTAAGGTAGTGGATGTAGAGTACATTTGGAACTTGAACCACTCTAAAATTCATTGTCTATCATTTTTATTTGCAAATTCCACCACCAAGAACTTTAAAAATCCAATTCACCCCCTCTTGGTTTACTTCGATCTTTCGATCCACTCAACAGGTTCCCCGTCCCAAGCTGAACAAAACCCCTAAAATTTCTCTTCCTATCGGCGCCGGGAAGAGCTTGGTTGGAGTTACGTATTTTCCGGCGAAATCGAAGCTTTAAGGTAAGATTTTATCGATTTTCGGCTTCATTTTCGTGTTTTAATCGTGTGAGTTAAATTGTTGTTCTAAAAATCTATGTTTTCCGATAGAAACGACCCGAAATGAACTTTCCGGCGATGTTTCGGTGACTGTCCGACAACCTTCAAGTTCCTAAGGGTAAGAGCCGGTCCGTGTAGACCGAACCAGTCTAAACCGACTAGACCGGTTGAACCAGTCAACTCAGTCAAACCCGTTGACCCGACCCGTTGACCGAGTCAACTTAGTGAGTCAACTCGTCCGAGTCAACCCAGTGAGTCAACTCGTCCGAGTCAACCCAGTGAGTCAACTTGCCGAGTCAGCCTTGGACCGGTGACGTCAGCATGACGTCAGCGTTGACTTTGACCACTAACGTCAGCGTTGACTTGGACTAAAAAGTCAACTTTTCCCGAAAAGCCCTATTTTATGTGTAAAAAAAGGAATAAGAACACTCTTATAATCAAGGCTACATAATATTTCTCCTATGGAAAGGAGGAGATAAGAAATGGAGAGAACAACCCACATCCAGTATTAAAACACTCAATTTTAAGACCTTATGGGTGATAATTATATGACCTCATTAAAATAAAAATGGTAAGTGGAAATAAAGTGGTAATTACATATGCAAAAATGCTAAGGGCATATTAAAATTATTAGTTTCTCGAAGGATATTGCAAGAAATGAAAGTAGGACTTCAACTACTATCCTAAAACCTTGGAGAAATGGTTTAAGCAGGCTTAGAGTTAGAAAATATGTTACTATAAAAACACTAGAGGTTGGAATATAAAAAGCAAAAAAACTACTTTGATCCATGATTGATATCTCTAGGCTCTTAAATTTACTATCTAAAATGTGATATACTATCATGCCCTTATGAACAACATGAGGTTAGTTGATTTATTTTTGTTTCTTAGGATATAAGGCACTACTTTGGTGATATTGTTTTGATGATAGAGGATATTATTATGTCACACGCTCTAAAAAAAATAGCTTTGAGAGTGACTAAATGCGTAAATCTCACTTAAAAAGGTAGATCCTGAAATTTAAAAGTGATAATATTGTTCTTTCCATCATAAATGTTTTTTTGAGGAAAGTAACATTTCATAGCAAGTGATATCAAAACAATTCAAATAATATATTGTTGAGACGAGAACGTTAGTCGACTGTATAAAATAATTGAGTCTATCGAGACTCTATTACACATAGCTGTAAAAAAACGTTAGCTTTGCATTGGAAATCATAAGCTTAAATCCATCATTCACTAGGAAGCTAAACCATCAATGCTTAAGCCTCATGCACTTTGTAGTCAAAATGGGCAACAAGAGATGGTAATGTGTCTATTATATTTATTTAGCGAATTCAAACTCATGAACATAATTCAATCAATTTAATATAACTTTAAATTTTTTATTTTAATCATGCACTAAATATAATTTAAAATATATACAAAAATTATTAATTTTAATTTAATTATTAAATTTATTTAATTGGTTTAGATGTTTATGCATCATAAGTATGTTGTGTTCGAGTTCCCTAAAACTGTATTTCCTCCATTCTCCATGCATTAACAGTAATATGACATATATATTATATGTTGTACTTCATATCACAAAATAAGCTTGGTTTAGTGGTAAGCACATCCTTCTTTCCACCAATGGATCCTTGGTAAGAATCCCCTTAGCCCCAATTTTATTACTTTCAATTTTTACAAGTATTAATAATAATATAAACATATACTATATATGGTACTTCATATCACAAAAGTAAGCTTGGCCTAGTGGCAAGCCTAGCTTCTTCCCACCAATCCAATCCTGGTTTGAATCCCCTCACCCCCAATTCTTTGCTTTCAATTTTCATTCTCCAATCATGTGACACGTGTCACAACCTGATTAGAGGGAGAAAATTAATTAATTAAATAAAAATAATTAAAGTCCTCCAATAAGGTGATGACATGTGTCACCAAATAATTAAATAGTTAATTTATTTTATTAAATTAAAATTAGGATCAAATTAATAGAGTGTATAAGTAATGAGGACCAAATGTGTAATTATACCCTTATTTTTTAACTGCTACGTAACCCTTCCGTTAACCTCTAACGGCTGGTGGTCAAATTGCATCCAATTTAATAGTATGATGGTTTAACTGCTTCGAAAAGAAGTAATGTAGTCAAATCGCGGCTTTTCTAATAATATGTTGGTCATTTATGTAGTTTACCTTATATTTAATTTGAATTGAATTAGATTTATAATATTATAATATAATATTTAAATTAAATTTAGGTTAAAGTACCAAAATGGCAACTAAACTATCCTTGAAAAACAAAATGAAAATTAAACTTTCAAAAGTTACAAAATGACAATTAAACTTTATGTTTTGTTACAAAACGATAATTTGAACATTATAGATAGTTAATTGTCGTTAATTTTATGACGTGTCAGTTATGAAAGTTTGTATAATAAGACATTTAATCCTTTATATTTACATATTTAATTAATTATGTCTTGATATGAAAAAATCATTAATTTCTAACCTTTTCTTCTCTGCATAGTCCTTCAAGAAACACGATCAAAGCTTACAAGATTTCAATCAAGGATGACTGAAGTTTCTTTCTTTTTTGAAAACTTTGGGGTTTTTTCTTTTAAGATCTCTCGCATCGAAAAGCTCCATTTGTTGCTCAGATCTGAGCAGTACCCAAAGAACTATTACACCGGCAAAGGCAACCCCAGGAGGCTGGCAACTCTTCCACTCTTCGCTAACCATTTGCTCTTGAGTTTATCACAAAAGAAAAAAAAAAGAACATCAAATTCTCTCTTTGATCTTTGCCGAATTTCTCTTCTTATTTCATTTTGTAAAGTAAATAGTTATTATTTATTGGGTTTTTCTTTTTTCTAGGATCTGATTCGTGATCTTTTCTAAAATCCTTAAATTTCCTTTTCTTTTCATTAAGAGGTTCTGGAAATTCAAGCAAGTTGGTTTTTTAGATGCTTTCAGTCGTGAACTGCCAAAAAATTCAAGCAAGATTGAGCTTGAAGCTTCTCAAGTTTTCTCCAGTTATTTGTATACCGGGAGGCTCAAGCCTTACCCCATGGAGGTTTCCACTTGTGTTGACACAGCTTGTGCCCATGACTCTTGTCGACCCGCCATTAATTTCATGTGGAGTTGACGTAAGAGAGATAATGAAATATGAAGGATGCAGGAGACTAAATTGGAGTAATTTTGAAATATCAAGGGTTAAGTTTTAGAATTAGGACTAAATTATAATAATGTACGCAAACTGTGGGTTAAATTTTTTAATTTTCTCAAATTATGACTAAATTGATTGAATGTGTAATTATGGAAGACTAAATGTGCTATTATACAAAAAAAGTTAACAATCATATCACCTCTTTAATTGAAGTTAACGACACAGTGACCATTTTATAACAAAACATAAAGTTTAATTATTATTTTATAACATTTAAAAGTTTGGTTACCATTTTATTTTTCGGGGAATACTTTACCCTTAAATTTATAACATTATAATATATTTAAATTTAATATGGATAAATATTCTATACACAGGCGGTGGAAACTGAAAGTTTCCACAAGCGCCTTAGTTTTAGGCTATAATGAGTTAGTTTAAGGCTTTAAGTGTATGGGTTAGAGTTTAGGGATAACTGTTTTAATTTAAAGTTTAGGGTTATATTTAGAGTTTATAGGTTAAAACCTAAATCATCACCATATTACCTTAAAAACTAAACTTAACCTATAAACCCTAAATTATAACCCTAAACCTTAAATTGAAACAACTATCCCTAAATTCTAAACCTCTACCCCTAAACCCTAAACTTTATACCTTAAGCTAACTTTCTATACCCTAAAACTAAAGCGCTTGTGAAAACTTTTAATTTTTACTGCCAGTATATAAAATATTAATCCATTTAATATTATAAATAATACTATATTAAATTTAAATTTTTAGACATGATAGGACCAGACTCGTCGTCGGTCTTGGATATGAGGGGCACATGCCCATGGCACGTGTATTTTTCTAATACTTATTATAAAGGTTGAATTATTTTCTAATACTTTTTGTTAAGTGCTTTTTTTTTTCAATACGTTCAATTTCTTTTTCAATACTTATTTTTGTTTGTCCAACTTTTTTCAATACCTATGAATTATGATTAAGTGTCTACTTTTAAAATTATTTTTTCTAATAGTTATTATTAGGGCCTAATTTTTTTTAATACTTATTTTTAGAGGCTAACTTTTTTCCGTACTTATTATTAAGAGTCTAATTTTTTTTAGTATTTATTATCAAGAGTTTACTTTTACTTTTTTTTCTTTCTAATACTAGTTATTAATGACCTAGTTTTTTCGACATTTATTTTTAAGGGCATATTTTTAATTTCCCCCCCAATACTTAGGTCCAATTTTTTTTAATACTTATCATTAGAGGTTTATTTTTATTTTTTTCAATACTTGTTATTAGGGATCTAATTTTTCTAACATTTATTATTATGAGCTTACTTTTAAAATTCTTTTTTAATAGGATGAGTTTACCATGTTCGACGAGCACCGCTGAACACCACTAACGATGAACATCGTTGAACACTATTAAATTAATTAATAAAAATTAAAAACCTAAAGGACTCAACATATAATTATAAATTATTTAAAATGAAATATTAAATTATTTTCAATATATATACTATTTTTAATCTTTTTTAAAAACAATTAAATCAAATATCAACCTTAATTAATTTAAAAAATAAAAACAATAAACTTCAAACCCAAACCCCTAAGCCATAAACCTAAAACCTAAACCTAAAATACTAAAACTAATATAAATATGACTCTGAACTTAGGCATTCAAGATTTCAAGGCCCCATCCATCCTAATAAAACCAAGACATCATTGCTCGTAAAAAAAATTGCTTATTAAAGTAATTTTATAAAACGAAAAATCTGAATAATTAATTTCTTAATAAATAATAACGATTTTACTGACTTTCTACTTAAGAAGATCAAATTGAATGTGTGAGTCGAAAGTTGGATTCAAACTTTTTTTTAATATGCCGGTGTGATTACATGATAATATATGTTTAATTTTATAGCCTTTTAATGACGCATATACGTCGTACACATATGATGTTCGAATCCGAATTATTTGAATAAAACACATCATCTTTTACAATTGAAATCACGTTTAAGTTGGATTCAGACTTTTATTCGTTACATTAATGATCTTTCATGAGAACCGGTGGCTGCTATTGTCTTCTTACGCTTGAGTTTGTATTTAGGTTAAGACTTCTGAAGCGTTACAAGCTCCCCTTCAATATTAGTATAACTATAATTTTTTTAGCATTAGTTTCTGTTTTATTTTTAGCCTTAAATATAAGTCGTAACATATTTTGTAGACAATGTTGTTTGATTTTGGATCAAGAGAGACATGTCACCTTTTACCACTATAACCATTATTTGAATTCAATTCCTTGAATTTTAAAATTTGAATAATTTGAAAATTTATATAATATTTTAAAAAATTTAAACAATTAAAAATATTTTAATATTTTATAATTTGTGTTCATCCTCAAAAATATTTTAACTTGTGTCCATCCATAAAAGTTAAAAAGATTTCTGGATCCGCAACTACAAAAGAGAAAACAAAGTCGTATGTATACATGTGACTGTGGCTGTTAATTAAGGGGTCTTTGTCTCTTCGTCTTATGATTAGTGTGCAGAGTGAAAATAGCATCTTTAACCATCTTTTGTGTTAAAGGCTTATTCAACAGTATCTAAGTTATATCTCATTTTGACATTTTCCTCTCATGGTTCAGTGCAGCTGTTTCTTTGAGGTGAAAATGCTAAGATTGGAGTCTCATAACTTGGGGTTTTTGACCTTCTTGGATGTGGTTTTGTCGGACTTTTTGATGACCATCTAAAAGTACAATGTTACAGACCATTTTCGGTATATTTTCTTTTTGGTGCAAAATGTCATTTGCACACATTAAAATTTTGGGTAAACTACATAAATGGTCACCGAGCTTTTAGGGTTGACTTGTTTTGGTTACCAGACTTTTAAAATATTCGATAAGGTCACCAAACTTTTAATTCGGTTTCAATATAGTCACCAAACTTTTAGTTCGCTTTCAATATGGTTCCTCCCGTTATCTTCCGTTAGAAGCTGACGTTAGTTTTCGTTTTTCCTTAATAAAAATGGGTAAACTACACCAATCATCACTCAACTTTCTTCTTACTCCTATTTTGGTCAGTAGAATTTAAAAATTTTCAATTTAATAACTTAATTTTCGAATTGTTCATATTTTGGCCGCTCTCAAATGACATGTTTATACAAATAAAAAAATTTGATTAATAAAAAATTATTTTGGTTAATTGGTAAATTTAGATTATTCAATCCTCGATCTTATATTATACCTATTAAATCAGATAATCGATTAACTAGTTAACCGAAATTTTTGATTATGGAAATGAATTTTTTACTTTATTTATTAAAATATCAAATATGATAATATGGTAAATATAATAATTGTTCGGTTGTGATAAAATTATAAAAACAACTAGAAAGTCAAAAATTGAAAGTTCACACCTATTAATCCCACCCAGAGCCATTTTTTTTAAATTAGAAGGGTATCTGTAGAACTAATGTTTTGATATAATAATTGAAAAATGTTTGGACTAATTTGAAAAGAATTTAAAACTTGGTTATAAGTCCAAACAACTTGAATTTATGTTTGAGGTATTTTAAAAGGCTTTTGGCAAAAATTTTCATGCTTTTAAACAACCAAACTTGTGATTTCAAAGTGCCCGTACCGATACGGTCCAACCCGTATCGATACCTTTTCTGCCCAGTTTGGCTACTGCCAAAACCCGTATCGAAACAGGCTTGGCCGTTTCGATACGACGAGGGGTCGTTTCGATACGCCCGGTAAGCGTACCTGTAGAACCAATGTTTTGATATAATAATTGAAAAATGTTTTGGACTAATTTGAAAAGAATTTAAAACTTTGTCTTAAGTCCAAACAACTTGAATCTATGTTTTGGGAATTTTAAAAGGTTTTTGGCAAGACTTTTCATCTTTTTAATAGCCAAACTTGTGTTTTCAAAGTACCCGTATCGATACGGTTGTACCCGTACCGATACCTTTTTGCCTCAGTTTGGTTACTGTCAAAACCCGTATTAAACAGGCTAGGCCGTTTCGATGCGGATCGGGATCGTTTCGATGCGCCTGGTAAGCGTACCGATCCCCTTTCCAACAACCCCAACGGCTATTTCCCAACGGTCTTTTAAAAGTGAAACCGTACCGATACGCCCTCAAGCGTATCGATACGCTCAGGCTGGCAAGAGCCCAACGGTTAGTTTCTAATGAAGGCCGTATCGATACGGTTCCAAGCGTATCGATACGAATAGCTGCAAAACAGCATTTATGAAGGGAAATAAAGTCCTCAACGGATCCAAATCATCCCCAACGGCTAGTAATGGCCATAAACTCATCAAGGCGTATAAAAGGAACCTCCAAGCATCTTGTAATGGTTAATGCTTCAATTGTAACAACATTATGATGTCAAAATTTGTCTAGAGCTTTAATTGTCCATTCTTTGCTTAGACAATACTAGTGAGCCAAAATTGTTAAATTTGCTCAAGTGTTTTAGGTTTTGGGTGAGAGCTTAGAATTGCAAACAAACACCTTTTAGAGGGATTTCTAGTTTGCTAAGTCTTTCTTTGTAAAGAGAGTGTTCCTTCAAGCTTTGGGTAGAAAGCTTTGAGGGTTGTAACGGTTTCCTCCTAATCCGAGAAAAGGGGACGGAATTCTTAGTGAATTTGTTGGAAATCCTTAGTGGGGAGCTAAGGTAGTGGATGTAGACCTTGGTTAGAAGGTTGAACCACTATAAATCCTTGTGTCAAATTGCAAAATTTTCACCTCCCACTAAAACACCCAATTATCCAACTTCTCCACACTTGGCGAGCAAGAACGTTTGATCGAATCGAGCCCCTAAAATCTCAACAATTGGTATCAGAGCTTGGCTCAATCGAAGGGGATTCACATCCTATTGAGAAGATCCGGCAAGCTCGATCAACATTTCACCAACCGGCTCAAATGGCGCAATCCATCGACAAACCGCCTTTCTTCGACGGAAATCACTATGCCCATTGGAAGACCAAGATGAAATTCTTCTTGAAGTCAAAAGATTACAAGCTATGGGACATAGTTGAAGATGGTCCGTTCGTGCCTCAAGGAAGCAAAGCGGAATGGAGTGCCGACGATCGCAAGAAGATGGAGCTTAATTGCAAAGCCTTGCACATCTTGTTTTGTGCTTTTGGCCCAACTATCTATGAGAAGATGTCTTCTTGTGAAAGTGACAAGTAAGTATGGGACAAACTTGAAGTCACATACGAGGGAACCAATGAAGTCAAAGAGACCAAGATTGGGATCCTAACCTTAAAGTATGAGAACTTCAAGATGGATCCGGAAGAGAACACCGAGAAGATGTTTGATAGGTTCTCCACTATCACCAATGGTCTTAAAGGTTATGGAGAAGCCATCTCGGAAGAGAAGCTTGTCCGAAAGCTCATCTACTCCCTTCCCGAGTCATGGGACTCAAAGAGGACCGCCATCATCGAAGCCAAGAATCTCAAAACCTTGAAGCTTGATGAACTCATGGGGTCTCTTCTCACTCACCAAATAATGAAGAAAAACAAAGAAGAGGAGAAGAAGAAGGAAGAGATTAGAGCGATGGGGAAGAAGAAGATCATGGAGCTAGGCATCAATGCTAGTGCCGTAGCTCCCAAATCCTCCACATACCATCATGTAGATTCAAGTGAGGAGGAAAGTGAAGATGAAGAGATGACCTATCTCTTCAACAAATTTGCCCGGTTCATGAAGAGCAAAATGGAAAAATCCAAGCATGAATCGATGAAGAAGATGAAGGACTCCCACAAATCCAAAAAGAAGGGATCATCTTCAAAACAAGCATATGTGGCCACATGGAGTGATGAAGACTCCACCGGTGATGAAGTAGCCCACCTATGCTTGATGGCCCTCAATGAGGGGGAGATAACTTCTAACTCATCTATTTCAAATTCTTACACATTTGATGAGTTACAAGATGCATATGATGATTTGCTTTTGGAATTCAAGGCATCATTTTCCAAGAACAAAAAGTTGATTTCAAAAATAAAAATCGAAAATGATATGCTTTCCAAAACAAATCTTGAACTTGAAGCAAAATTGAAAGATTTTGAACAAAAATGTTTTGACTTACAAAATTTGCTTCTTAAAGTTCAAAAAGAAAAAGATTTGATTTCCAATGAACTTGAAAAGAAAAATAATTTTCGAAAATCAAATTTTTATGTAAGACAATCTAGTGCCCCTAGATTTGTGAATGGAAAATGTTTTAGAAGTGTTTGGGTCCCAAAAGGACTAACCACGTCAACTAAAAAGGATGAAATTGAAAAATGGATTCCTAAGGGGACTAAATTTTGTGCTACTAATGTCTATGGATCCAAAGCAATTTGGATACCAAAAATTACTTGATTGTCTCTTGCTAGGTGTGATGGAGATGTTCAACAAGTCAAACATTGAGGGGGAGCTCCATGCACACAAGGAAGAACACTTGAAGAAGGAAGGCTTCACATCCTCCCTTGGATTCAAGTGTTGGTAAAAATCTAGTTGTTTTTGCATTTATTTGTTTTATTTTTTATTTAATTCAACTAGATAATCATATATGTTGATCTAACATTCTTATAATGCTTTGAGTAAGGGGGAGCCATTTTAAAACCAAAATTCTTATTTTTGTCAAATTTTTCCTCTATAGTTATTTTGAACTTAATGTTTTCAATTCTTTTTGATATAACAAAAAGGGGGAGAAATGGTTTTGAAAAATTGAATTTTCAAATGAATAAGGGGGAGCTTTATTTGATTTCATATCTTCAATCTCTTATTCACATTTTTAAAACTAAAGGGGGGGAATCCCAAACAATTTTTCAAGTGAGTTTTATTATATCAAAAAGGGGGAGATTGTAGAACCAATGTTTTGATATAATAATTGAAAAATGTTTTGGACTAATTTGAAAAGAATTTAAAACTTTGTCTTAAGTCCAAACAACTTGAATCTATGTTTTGGGAATTTTAAAAGGTTTTTGGCAAGACTTTTCATGTTTTTAATAGTCAAACTTGTGTTTTTAAAGTACCCGTATCGATACGGTTGTACTCGTACCGATACCTTTATGCCTCAGTTTGGTTACTGTCAAAACCCGTATCGAAACAGGCTAGGCAGTTTCGATACGGATCAGGATCATTTCGATACGCCTGGTAAGCGTACCGATCCCCTTTCCAACAACCCCAACGGCTATTTCCCAACGGTCTTTTAAAAGTGAAACCGTACCGATACGCCCTCAAGCGTATCGATACGCTCAGGCTGGCAAGAGCCCAACGGCTAGTTTCTAATGAAGGCCGTACCAATATGGTTCCAAGCGTATCGATACGAATAGCTGCAGAACAACATTTATGAAGGGAAATAAAGTCCTCAACGGCTCCAAATCATCCCCAACGGCTAGTAACGGCCATAAACTCATCAAGGAGTATAAAAGGGACCTCCAAGTGTTGAGTGTGTAAAAGTCCTATTATTTACACCCTTTTTAACCCATATTTCTGCTGCATTCAAGCATCATTGCATTGCATTTAGGTTAGTTTTCAATAAAACATCACATTTATATAAAAGGCACGGATTCTACTGAAAGATGGCTATTTTTGGCAGGTATCTGTCACAGTAGATGTCGAAGGCAGGCGCAGGGCAGATAAGCAGGAGAGCTGAACTGGACAAGCAGTTGAAGAAGACGAACCTGTCATGGACCTATCGTGACAGCATGGTGACAGCAGACTTATGAAGAGGAAAAGTAAAGTGGACCTCGATAGATAGAGAAAAATCTGCTCGTCTGTCGTGTGAAAGCCAAATATTTTTCCAAGCCCCGGATCGAAAGATATGTCAAGCCAAAGCTCACGGAGAGGAAATTCCCACAAAATAAGGATGCGGCTGGAAAGTAGGAGACTTTAGAGATTTAGACTTTATTAGAATCTTACTTTTAATTAAAGTTGTAATCCTTGTTACCTTAGATAACTTGAGCCCAAAGCTTATATAAGGGCATAGATTTAACCTAGGGAAAAACCGGATTACCCCATAACCGAAACCAAAAACCCCTGCCGTTTACTTGTCACCGACATGTTCTAAATTCCCCCTAGGGCTACGAGTTGTTTTGTAAAGTAGTTGCAAGGGTTGCTTTGTTTTAGGATTTTTCAAGTTCAATAAAATAAACTTCAAGTTCTTTTATCTTGGTTTTAATATCTTGCAAGAGCATCGGGAGAGCATTGTGAGGTTATCCATTTACTTAGCATCGGGAGAGTTAAGTATACGAAAGAGATAAGAGCGCGTTCTCTAGTTTATAGTTGAACCATCTCGGGCCTAGGGATAGGGCGAGGTTAAGTGGCTAAAGAAGAATTCATACACATCGGTGTTCATCCTTTGATTCACGCCGGGAGGTATCATCAAAGACGTGATCATCGACAGACTTGTGCCTAGGGATAGGGCAAGGCAGATCTGGGATTCTTGCCAAGCTTGAAGTACTGAGTTAGTATTCGCTGCCGCGACAGCTAACGGACAGACGCCGCGACAGGTGCTGTCGGCGACGGGTGCGACGACAGAACTGGAGATCCTAAGCAATTCAATACCTGCACTACTGAGCAATTCAATACCAGCCCATTCTCTCTATCTTGATATCTCAAATTCTTTTATTTGCGTTTTTACATTATTATTCGTGACAACTTCTCATAATTATTTCCTTTATTTCGTGCAGAGAATTTAGGTGAAGCTATTAGCCCAATCCCTGTGGAGACGATATCCGATACTTCGTATCACTTTACTACTTGCGTCGTGTATACTTGCACTATAATTGCGATAGACTATTTTACACGCAACAACTTAATATCGGGAGAGTTAAGTATACGAAAGGAATAAGTACGAGTTCTCCAGTTTATGGTTGAACTATCTCGAACCTAGGGATAGGACGAGGTTAAGTGGCTAAGGAAGAATTCAACAACATCGGTGTTCATCCTTCGATTCACGCCGGGAGGTATCATCTAAGACGTGTTCATTGACGGAATTGGACCTAGGGATAGGACGAGTCAGAGCAGGGATTCTTGCCAAGCTTGAAATACAGAGTTGTGTGATCGCTACCGCGACAACAACCGACCGCTTCTGCCACAGGTGCTACCGCGACAGGCGCAACGACAGAACAGAGAGTCTTATACATTGCAACACCTGCACTACTGAGCAAATCAATATCGGCCTATTCTCTCTATCCTAAATCCTTTAATCCTTTATCTTCAATATTCTTTAGTATTCTCTTACAAACAATTAAAACTATCTTCTTCTTTCTTGTGCAGCAATTCAAGGTTAAGGCTATTTCCAGTCTCTGTGGATTCGACATCCGATACTTCGTGTATCACTTTACTACTTGCGTCGTGTACACTTGCACTCTATTGCGATAGACTCTTTTACACGCAACAAGTTTTTGGCGCCGTTGCTGGGGACTGGCAACATATCTTTAACCTACTTTTAGTGCACATTCTTTTAATTTTTCTATTTTTATTTGGATTGTTCACCCTGTGCTTTTCACAAGGTTTTTCGTTTGCTTATGCGCAGATCGAGACGAGGCAAGGAACCTGAGTATCAACTAGACCCTGAAATCGAACGCTCGAGGAATTTTAGGAACCGAGTCCGACTCTTGTTAGCCAGAAACGATTACCTTGAGGAACAATTAGAATCCATGCATAACGGGAGGAACAACCAAGAGAATCCCGAGGGTCCTGAAGATCCTACTGGGAATGAAGGAAATGGACCACCCGCCGTTGTCGCGGACGCACGCCGGTCCTGCCGTGATTACATGATCAACGATCATGTGGAACATGAGACAACCTTGCCTGACGTGGAAGCTAAAAATTTTGAGCTGAAACCTGTCATGTTCATCATGATTAATTCTGCTGGCCAATTTAGTGGTGCTGCTACAGAGGATGCTAGAGAACATCTGAAAATGTTCTAAGAAATCTGTGGTTCGTTTAGACTACCAGAAGTAAATCCGGAGATACTGAGGCTTCGATTATTTCCTAATTCATTTAGGGATAGAGCAAAAACTTGGTGGAACAAACTAACGCCGGGTTCAATACGAACTTGGGCAGATTTAACTCGTGAATTTTTATCTCGTTTTAATCCTTCCTATTTGTCTGAGCGATTACGTAACGAAATTGCTATTTTTCAACAGGAAGACGACGAGCCAATGCACGAGGCATGGGACAGGTTTACTACTCTTCTGAGAAATTGCCTAATGCACGGATTCCCTGTTTGGAATTAAGTCATCAAATTCTACAATGCTGCCAACCTACATACTCGCATGAGAATCGATTCAGCAGCCAATGGGTTGCTGTTGGATAAAGATCCAGATGAAGCCATGGTAGTGTTAAAGAATTTGGTGAAGAATGAAGAGCAATTTCCCACGTTGAGGAGAGGTAAACGAGTGCTAGCTATAAAGGATTATGAGGCCCATAACTCCCTAAAGACAGATTGCGTACCTCACAAAGGCAGTAGAGAATTTGCTAAAGAAAGATTAAAACTTGTCTACTCTGCAAAAGAGGTATGTGAAACTTGCAGTGGGAATCACAGTTCGGAAGACTGCCCGCTACAACTAGAGGAAGGGATGTATGTTGGAAACTTCAACAAGAAAAGGAACTATGACTCCAACAATTACAATCCCAATTGGAGGAAAGACCACAAGTTCTCCTGGAGCAACCCAAACAACGCCCTGAATCCTCAAGTACAAAACACTCAAAATCAGGGGGCACCTAGAATTCTGACTCGGCAGCAACCGCAACAGCATCCACAACAGCCGCCGGAAGCCACACCTAGTATACTGGAGCAGACCTTGACCACATTTATGTCACAGACAGGAACTTACATCACAAACATGGATCACTTCGTCAAGAAGACTGAGTCGTTCATGGATAAAACAGAGATGCGAATGACTAACCATGAAGCTACTTTGAAATCACTAGAGACACAAATGGGTCAGGTTTCCAAGCATAGTAAGCTAAGGAAGAACGGATGATTCCCTAGCGATACTGAGGTCGCTAGACAACCTACACATGAGCAGTGCAAAGCTATCACAACTAGGAGTGGGAAGCAATTACCAGAGCCAGAGAAGAAAGCTGAACCAGTTAAGGAACCAGCCCTAGAATCGACTGCCGCAAACACTGCCCCGACAGACGATAAACAGCCTATTGTCGCCACACCTATCACGACAGCAGAAGTGACAGAGGAGAAGGATGAAGAACCTAAGCCTCCTCAGATCTGAATACCATGGGAATGAAGCATTGAAGATAATCGTCCTCCACCTCTTTTTCCACAGCGGCTACAGAAGCAGAAACAAGAGTTCCAATTTAAAAAGATCTATAATATCTTTAAGCAGGTTCACATCAATATTCCGCTGTTAGATGCCATCAAGGAGATGCCCGGTTATACAAAATTTCTCAAGGATGCTATGTCAAAGAAATCCAAACTTGGGGAATTTAAGACGGTTAAATTGACATAAGGATGCATGACTATTCTGCACAGGCATCCACCCCAGAAAAAGAAGGATCCTGAGAGCTTCATAATACCGTACATAATTGGTGATAAATTTGTGGGTAAGGCACTTTGTGATCTAGGTGCTAGTATCAATTTAATGCCAAAATCTGTATTTCAGAAATTAGGTATTGGACGAGCACGGCCCACGACAGTTATGCTGCAGCTGGTAGACTGCTCTTACGTGCAACCAGAAGGGAAGATTGAAGATATTCTGGTAAGAGTGGATAAGTTTATTTTTCCTGCTGACTTTCTTGTTTTAGATTGTGAAGCAGATGAGAATGCACCAATCATCCTGGGGCGACCCTTCGTAGCCACAGGCAGATCACTTATTGATGTAGAAAAGGGAGAACTTACAATGAGAGTAAATGATCAAGAGATCAAGCTAAATGTTATACAAGCAATTAAGCATGCTGATGCAGAAGAAGAGTGCAAGGCCATCACTGAAGTAATCCTTGATCAACCCTGCATCAGGTCGTGCTGCCATGACATCAAGTTTGGTCACTGCCACAACAGCCACCTGGAAAACTGTCACGGCAACGACGACGACGACAACTCCTCAGATTCTGACATATTTGACACTAAAGGTCATGAGGAGGTAAACTGGATAGGCAATCGTCCAGGTAAGTTATTCGAGCCCTTAAACTATACCTCGAATGAACACATCATCAAAAAGCCCTCAACTGTAGAACCACCTATTCTAGACCTTAAGCCCCCTCCAGGGCAGCTCAAATATGTTTTTCTTGGATTAAATGATATGTTGCCCGTAATCATCTCTTCCAAGTTGATGCAGGAACATGAACAACAGCTGATAGGGATGCTGCAGCAGCACAAAAAGGCTATTGGATGGACGATAGCCGATATCTAAGGCATTGGTCCGACACTATGCATGCAAAAAAATCTATTAGATGATGATCATAAGCCAACCATTGATGCCCAGAGACGCTTAAATGACGCTATGCGAGAAGTGGTCCGAAAAGAAATTATCAAACGGCTAGATGTTGGGATAATTTATGCCATCTCGGATAGTAAGTGGGTGAGCCCGGTGCAATACGTTCCTAAGATGGGAGGAATAACTGTGGTGACCAATGAAGAAAACGAATTAATCCCAACCAGGACTGTGACCGGTTGGAGGGTTTGTATGGACTACCGGAAGCTTAACAAAGCTACATGGAAGGAACAATTTCCCCTGCCTTTTATTGATCAAATGCTTGATAGATTAGCGGGAAAGCCTTATTATTGTTTTCTTGATGGTTACTCAGGTTATAACCAAATAGACATCGCACTGGAGGATCAAGAGAAAACGACTTTCACTTGCCCATACGGTACATACGCTTTTAGGAGAATGCCATTTGGACTTTGCAATGCACCAGCAACCTTCCAGAGGTGTATGATGGCGATATTACCCGATATGGTGGAGGATTTCCTGGAGATATTTATGGACGATTTCTCTGTCTTTGGAGATAATTTTGAAAGCTGCTTAGGTAACCTACAGAAAGTGCTCGAAAGATGCGAGAAAGCGAACTTGGTATTAAACTGGGAGAAATGTCACTTCATGGTGGATGAAGGGATAGTCCTAGGCCACAACGTAAGCTGTCGTGGCATAGAAGTCGACAGAGCAAAGATTGAGGTGATTGAAAAGCTGCCGCCACCCACCACAGTCAAGGGAGTTCGGAGTTTTTTAGGGCATGCTGGGTTTTATCGAAGGTTCATTGCAAAATTTTCGAAGATCACCAAGCCTTTATGCTACCTACTATAGCAGAATCGTCTATTTGACTTCAATACTGAATGTACTAAGGCATTCAGAATCCTGAAAGAGAAGCTAGTAACAGCCTCAATCGTACAGCCACCAGACTGGAGTTTACCATTTGAAATTATGTGTGATGCCAGTGATTACGTTGTAAGGGCAGCACTTGGGCAGAGGAAGGACAAGTTGTTCCACGTAATTTATTACGCCAGCAAAACACTAAATGACGCCCACGTGAATTACACCACAATAGAGAAGGAACTGTTAGCAGTGGTGTTTTCAAATGACAAGTTTCGTTCATACCCAAGAATGCATGAAGTGGTTACTTTAGAAGATGCCCCTCCAATCATCCCTAATTTAACTTAATTTTATTATTATTATTATTATTATAATTATTATTTATATATATATATATATACTTATTAGGAAATTAGAATTATTTTTAAGGACTAAGTTTTTATTTTAATTTTTTAGGAAATAAAGGAAACAAGGAGAGGAGAAGAAGTAAACCATCTCACCAGCAGCCCAAAAAGCCCAAAGGAGGAGTCTGTCGTCACAGCCTGTCAACAGCTGTCGCGACAGACGCGGAAAAGACAACCTATCACCACGCTGCCGCGGCAGACACGCAAACGCGTAACAGACGTGCAATAGACATAGAAACGCGTGACAGACGCGTCAGAAACCGTGTAACAACTGGCCCCGTATTCGCGCTTGCCGTTATAGCTCCAACGGGCAGCAACCCCTTTATCTATATAAACCCCGTTTTACTATTCATTTTTCACATCACTTTTACTCTCTCAACTTGCTTCCTCTCTAGCTCTCAGATTTTTTTCATTTTTCTACAGTCTTGCAACTATGAGTACCAGAAACACAAGACGAAGTGCTGCCTCAAGCTCTGCCGCAGCAGCAGGCACACCCAGCCACGACAGAATCCCCAACCATTTTGCCACCTCTGACTCCAATGACCACTACTACACCTCCTTCCAAAAAAAGGAGATGTGGGAAGATAGAGGGTTCCACTACGCCAACCGCACGGAGAATTTCGGGCTTGAACCATTCATAGCTCGGAAGATTAGAGCCCTCAAATGGCAGATGTTTGCTGCCCAGCCCGAGGAAATGAACGTCACTTTAGTCCGGGAATTCTACAGTGCCATCAGCAGTAGGGATATACAGATTGTGACAGTGCGAGGCAGGGAAGTCACCTTCAAGCCAGAATAAATAAACACCCTCTACAGCCTCTACGTCGGCTCAAAGGAAGACGTGCACAAGAGGTTTGTGGAAAGTCTATCACCGGCAGACTACGATGCTGTCATGGCAGAAGTCACTGAAGAAGGAACATAGTGGAATGCTGATCCGAAGCACCGTTGGACAGTCAAACGCACTCAACTCACTCCGGAGGCAAAGCTATGGAACCACTTCGTCAAGAAGAGGATTATGCCTTTGTCCCACAACAGCACGGTCGACAGACCTAGGTTAGCTCTCGTTCACTCCATTACTAATGAGAGACCTATTCATATCGGCCGTTACATACGAGAAGGAATTTTGGAGTGTGCCCTCAAGCCTTCAGGGCCCCTTTACTTCACATACCTCATCACGGAAATCTGTCGCGGGCACAACGTTCCCGAAATCCCTGAAGATTGCAAGGTCCAAGGGAAGGGATGGACGGAACGTAATAATTTCGGTCTGATGGAGCTAAAAGTTGCCACGTCCATCTCCTGTTTCAATCTGCCTGCCACGGCAGAAGAACCAGCAGAGCCTGCCGCCGTAGAACAGCAGCAGCCCACAGCAACAGCTCCCCTAGCAGACTCCTCCACTCAAATCTTAGCTACCCTGCAGAAGATGGAGGAACGACAGTTGGGCCTGATGAGCTTTGTCCGAGACTTCAAAGTAGCAACAGTACATTTCATTCAAAGTAATTTAAATTTTGCAAATGTATAGTTCCATGTCTTCCCCGAGCACTATTTTGTTGCCCCTACACCTGCCCATACCCCTACCCCTGCTGCCACACCAAGAACACCCTCTGTTGCGTCCACTCCAACCCCAGCCGCGACAGCTGTAGGTGGCAGCCACACCACCACTACCTCTGCCAGAGGAGAGAAGCGAAAGGAGCCACTGTCCGACCTTGATGAGTTTATTGCTGGTTTCTCTTCCTCCTCAATCTGGGAGGAATCTGATGGCGAGCCCTCTGTCAAGAGGAACCTTTCCAAGGAATTCACTCAAATGAAGCGGTAGAAGCCCAACACCGGTGATGGACCATCCGGCCAAGGGAAGTCTAACAACAGTAGCAGCTCTTTCGAGGAGGTACAAGTGCTGGAAAGACCACCCCAGATCTCACCTACTCGAATCCTTCCCATAGGGAAGCTAAGAAAAAGACTGCCTCCGCCTCTCCAATCATTCTACCGGCACCCACAACGAAAGTCACTGCCCGCCGGCAGCTAGAGATCAGCAGCAACAACATCACTTAAATTTAAGTTTCTATCTTATTTTCGTTGTCTGTTGTTTTATTATAATTGTGATGTTTTTTTTATTTTCTGTTTTTTTATCTGTCATCGTGCATTGAGGGCAATGCAACCCTTGAGTTTGGGGGTGGCATCCCTCCATTAATGAAGTGTCTATTATGTTTTAGAATTTGTGTCTAAGTGTTTAGTTTATTTTTTCTTAAAAATGAAAATTTTGGCTTAAGTCTTTGAACTTAACTTACCTGCCGCGACATATGCTGTCGTGACAGTGCCTTTAGGAAATTTTAGGATCTGTTTAGAGCCTTTCTATGATTCTACCCTGTACAACACTCTTTGTGACTCTTATGCTTTCTAGATTACTTTAGTACACTGGAATATGAATGTTTACACACTTGAAACTGCCCCTAGAGGTGCCTATCACTAGCTCTAGGAAAACAAAGAAAGAAAGAAAAAAATATTCAGACTCAATTGCTTGCAAAACTGCCTTGCACTTATTTTAGGAGATTTCTTTTTTAGCTAAGTTAGAAAAAAACTAAAGGAGCCTAAGAATTGCCTCCAAAAAAGATGCAGTTAAATCAAGAGTCAGAAAAAACTAAAGGATCCTAAGAATTGCCTCCAGAAAAAAATTGAATTGGCATGACCTCAAGTTTGTAAGCATAGCTATTCTGGTATACTAAGGTAGTCTAGATGCATAAGTGTTCACAAAACCTGCACACACTGCACAAGAATTATAGCATGGTTCCGGATGAATCCAGAAATGCCCGACAAGGTACTGCTCTTGATAGAATATAAGTGGTAGGTAATGTAGAATTCACTGATTTAAGCCAAAACAAAAAAATATTTCATTTAAGTTAGGTAATATTTGCTTTAGAGCAAGCAAGAACTTGAGTTTGGGGGTGTGTTGAGTGTGTAAAAGTTCTATATTTTACCCCATATTTAACCCATTTAGGATAGATTTCATTTATACATCACAATTATATTAAATGGCACAGTTGCTACTGATTTTGGTTACTTTTGCAGGTAGCTGTTGTAGCAGACTCAGGGCAGTGGTGAAGCAGAGCTGGAACACAGGACTGCAGTAGAAAAGAATGACGCTGTCGTGGCAGCCAATGACGACAGCCATGTTGAAGGGAAAAAGTGAAGTGGAGCTCGACAGAAAGAGGAAATTAAGCCGGTCTGTCGTGTGTCACTCCTATATTTTTCTGAGCCCTAGATCGGAATGAAGGCCAAGCCCAAAGTTCAAGGAAGAAACTCAAAGCAAGGAAAGAGGACGAATTAAAGACATCTACTCTGAAGATTTAGTCTTTAATAGAGTTGTACTTTAATTTAAACTTGTATTCTTGCCATATTAGAAAACTTGAACCCAAGGTGTCACATCCCGAAAACCGGTCTAGTCAGAATTAGGTTCCGATGACTGAGTATTTTATATCGGTTTTATAAGTTATTCGATCTTATTAGAATATTCGGGGTCAAGTTTCAACAATCGAATATTTTTGTTTCGATTATAAATTGGTTTATTATTATTATTATTATTATTATTATTATTATTATTATTATTATTATTATTATTATTATTAAAAAAAGGCCGTGAGTGGGGAGGGGGACCCACGGCTAATTCCTTCAAATTGAAGGAATTTAGCCATGAATTCCCACATTTGGGGATGATGTGGCGCAAGGTGGCACCCTTGTCCACTACGTGGCCAAGCATAAGGCCATAATGCCCCAAACCTTTGCCACAGCTCACATATTCGTGGAACATGGGGAATGCATTTTAGGCCGGAAAATTTGAGTATAAAAGGGGGCAAGGGGCATTGGTCACTCACGACAAAGTGAGAAGGAGGTCAACAAAATTAGTAGGTTAGATCGAGTGAGAGAGAGAAATAATTATATGATCCAGTGTTTGATTGGTGGTCCGATATTTTCGATATAATAATATCGAATCTCTGCTGACGTCGGGGTAAGCTCAAATCCTTGGTTGGTCTAAGTTTCGGTATCGAGTCTGATTAATATTTTTATATTTATTTGATATTGTCTTGTCGGTCCTAACCGATTCCAATTTAATCTAGTTCAAAAAGTCGTGAAAGAACAACCGCCAACCAAGGGAAAAGGTGACGTTATAAGGGAACCTTAATATCGAGGTGAGTGTAGTCGTGTCAGGGGTAGGCTCGGTGCTGCCCCGTTGCATTAATTATGAATTTATCTGCATCTGGTAAGTACCCTGCATTATTTGGATGTGCTATGATATGTTGTCTGTGTACATATATGAAAATAATATATTACTTGACATGGAGCTACGGCTCATTTGATAATTGGTATGATATGAAAGTTATGGATATATGTGAATTTGTGTATTTATGGACATTGGATACAATTGGCATGCCATAGGATTATTCGAGCTCACCATGTAAGGGAGGACTACGGTCCAGGGCTACGGCCTATATGTGGGAGATAAAAGGATGGAAGTGTAAGGGATACATGGAGCTACGGCTCAGGGCTACGGCTCATTTATGATTCATGATATGGTGTACAGGGAATCCACGTATCCAATGGTACCAATATAATATGTGTTTGATACGTTATGCCATGCTATGCTCATGATATGATATTATGTTTTGTTGTGAATATGAAGTATGCCATGTTATTGCATAATTAGCATTATGATCATTTTTGGAAGCATGCTACATGACATAATATGTTCATTTATTGTTATTGACTACCTCACTTAGACTATGTAAGTCTAATGCATTCATTTGCATAACATTTCAGGCTAACAAAGTGTTCAGTCCGAGATCGGAGCAGTCAAAGGATCGGCAAGTCACCACAAGTAAAGAGTAATGTGTTTTGTCTTTATGAACTCCTAGTATGGTGGCAAAGTAGTTAAAGTAATTATACTAGTCTTGTGGCCCTACTATTGTGTATACATTACCTATGTTTTGTATAAAATTTTAAGTGTTTAAGATACTTTGTTAGTTCGAATAAAAATAGTTTTAGACAAATTACGAAAGGGTCACTAAAATATTGTATCGTCTAATCGGATAGGTAAACGACCTTGGTTGATAATGAATTTTTGCAAGCTAATAATTAGTAAGCTTAATTACAGTTTAATAATATAAATTTCGGCTAAGGACCTATAGTTGGTAAAATTTATGTTTTAGTCCCTAAATTTGTAAAAGTTATAAATTGGTCCTAATTGAATACACATTGTTCGTATTAGAATAATTAGATTTGTTTTATTGTTTAATAATGTTTCTAAGATCAAAAAGGTTTAAGATTACTGATTAGAAAAAAAAAATTTATTGTTCCGTTCACCATTCTGTTTTTAGTAACGCCCTTTGACCCGGTTCTCTACCAGGCCGGGAAGAGGGTGTTACATTTGTGGTATCAGAGCTAGAGTTTAGTCGGTTCTGGACTAAACTTAAGTATGTTTGTATTGTGTGTTAAGTTACTTTGCCACCTAGGAGTTAATCTGTTAAGTATTGTGACTTGTCAACTGATCCGATCTCTTTTATAATATAGAGATGTCTCGAACTAACGAAACTTGTAATAATAAGTCTGCTGCTAACTCCTCGACTCATGGCGAGGAAGTTCAAGGAGGAAATCCTCCGAATCCTCAGAACCCTCCTGTTTGAGGTGTAGAGCCTGAAGCTCCTACAGCTCAGGCAGAATGTTATCAGAACATGGTTGATATGTTTCAGCAATTTATGAATGTGTTAAAGGCTAGTCAAGTTATGCAACCTACGCCACCTGTTGCGCAACCTCTTCGAGCCCCAATCGATAAGTTATCGCAATACCGAGTTTACACCTTTACTGGTCGGGACATAGATGATCCCGAAATAGCCGAGTATTGGTTAGACAATACTTTAAGGGTTTTTGATAAGCAATTAAGATGTTCGGATGAACATAAGCTTGAATGCGCTCTTGCGTTGAAGCCTTACAGTGATGGGAGACTGTCGTCCTTACCGTCTCCAAGGAAACCGTGAGTTTGGAATTCTTCTTGAAAGAGTTCCGTAATAAGTACATAAGTGGATTCTACCTTGCCGAAAGGCGAAATATCTTCCTTCATCTTAAGCAAGGAGGACGACCGATTGAACATTATATCCACGATTTTTGCAAGTGTTGCAGATATGGTGCTAACTTTATTAAGAAAGAGGAAGAAAAATGCCGGATGTTTATCGAAGGACTCAACGATGAGTTACGCCCCATGTTTACAGCATGGTGCATTACAAATTTTCAAGATCTCGTAAATAGAGTCAAAGCTACGGAAGAAGCGAAGAGAGCTCAGAAAGTTAATGAATTTAATAAGTCTAAAAAAGAGAAATCGAGACGAATCGCAATTCTCGAGATCTTCTAAGAAATGGAAACATCACAACCCGAGACAAAATGTATACTCGCAACCTTCTCAGTTTGAATCTCGTTTGCCATCGGATGTCGCTCCTATTGAAAATAATATTGGTTTGAAGCAAGACACGAGAGTTTCTAAATGTAATTTCTGTCAACGACGACATGATGGACAGTGTCGCAAGAAAACCGGTGCATGTTTCTTCTGCAGAAAGATAGGTCATCTCATTCGAGATTGTCCAGAGAATCCTAACAAGCCCGTTCCAGTGGCGACCAACCCTTCTCGAGGCAAGGGGTCAAATTAAGGATCCTTCGGAAAGCCGGGAGGATCGGGGACGTCGAAAGTAACAAGTGGACCGAATCAAAAGCTTCTGCACAGATATTTCATATTCAGAGCAAGGACTCAGAAGATGATCTCGACACTATTTCGGGTAAGAATTTTAATCCTTATGTCTATATATGTTGATAAGAAATCCTGTTTAAGTAAGCCTAGTTAGGGACCTATCTATAGAATAGAAAGAATGAACTCTGGGCTGGGCGTATCAATACGGGAAAGGATACGTATCGAAACGGTCCATAAAAATGTACCGAAACAAGTATGAGAGTATCGGAACAATTTAACAACTTTTAACTGAATTTTGGATTTGTGCTTAACCGTATCGATACTGGTCAGAGTGTATCGATACAGGTACCAGATTTTGAATAAGAAATAACAAGAAGAATAGCTTGAAATTAGAGGATGATGACTCACCCTATGTGTTGGAACCTAAGATGTTGAATGCTATTAGAAAGTGCAAGTGTCAGGTGAATACGAAGAGGTGAAAGGATAAGCTTTGCAAAGCCTTAAGAGAATTTGTGATTGGTTCTTAGAAAGGTGGGAAAAAGACAAAATTTTCATTCTATATGGATAGTTATCCTCAGCAATAGTAAGACCAAAACCCGCCTCTGTTTCAAGAGTGTGAAATAAGCATTTTTCCTAAAAGTACCCTCGTTCCTAAGTGATGTCAGATTCAGTCAAGAAACCAAATGAGCGGAAGCAAGAAAGATCTCTTTATAGATTTTGCCAAGATAATCATCCGATAGGACGATGTAAAAAGGGAACCGAAGCTTGTTTCGATTGTGGCAAGATGGACCATCTCGCTCGAGATTGTCCTAAGAAATTTTCTGAGAAACGTCGACGTGTTAATGCAAGGCGATCTTGGCCAGAAAGATTAGGAAAGGTGAATTCTTCATCTCCAGAAGATTCTGATCTCGAAGAGTGAACGGATGAACAATCCGAAGCTGCATGTAAGAATTCGAGGACGAATTCTTTTTTTAAGGGGTGGAGAGTTGTCACATCCCGAAAACCGGTCTAGTCGGAATTAGGTTCCGATGACTGAGTATTTTATATCGGTTTTATAAGTTATTCGATCTTATTAGAATATTCGGGGTCAAGTTTCAACAATCGAATATTTTTGTTTTGATTATAAATTGGTTTATTATTATTATTATTAAAAAAAAAGGCCGTGAGTGGGGAGGGGGACCACGGCTAATTCCTTCAAATTGAAGGAATTTAGCCATGAATTCCCACGTTTGGGGATGATGTGGCGCAAGGTGGCACCCTTGTCCACTACGTGGCCAAGCATAAGGCCATAATGCCCCAAACCTTTGCCACAGCTCACATATTCGTGGAACATGGGGAATGCATTTTAGGCCGGAAAATTTGAGTATAAAAGGGGGCAAGGGGCATTGGTCACTCACGGCAAAGTGAGAAAGAGATCAACAAAATTAGTAGGTTAGACCGAGTGAGAGAGAGAAATAATTATACAATCCAGTGTTTGATTGGTGGTCCAATATTTTCGATATAATAATATCGAATCTCTGCTGACGTCGGGGTAAGCTCAAATCCTTGGTTGGTCTAAGTTTCGGTATCGAGTCTGATTGATATTTTTATATTTATTTGATATTGTCTTGTCGGTCCTAACCGATTCCAATTTAATCTAGTTCAAGAAGTCGTAAAAGAACAACCGCCAACCAAGGGAAAAGGTGACGTTATAAGGGAACCTTAATATCGAGGTGAGTGTAGTCGTGTCAGGGGTAGGCTCGGTGCTGCCCCGTTGCATTAATTATGAATTTATCTGCATCTGGTAAGTACCCTGCATTATTTGGATGTGCTATGATATGTTGTCTGTGTACATATATGAAAATAATATATTACTTGACATGGAGCTACGGCTCATTTGATAATTGGTATGATATGAAAGTTATGGATATATGTGAATTTGTGTATTTATGGACATTGGATACAATTGGCATGCCATAGGATTATTCGAGCTCACCATGTAAGGGAGGACTACGGTCCAGGGCTACGGCCTATATGTGGGAGATAAAAGGATGGAAGTGTAAGGGATACATGGAGCTACGGCTCAGGGCTACGGCTCATTTATGATTCATGATATGGTGTACAGGGAATCCGCGTATCCAATGGTACCAATATAATATGTGTTTGATACGTTATGCCATGCTATGCTCATGATATGATATTATGTTTTGTTGTGAATATGAAGTATGCCATGTTATTGCATAATTAGCATTATGATCATTTTTGGAAGCATGCTACATGACATAATATGTTCATTTATTGTTATTGACTACCTCACTTAGACTATGTAAGTCTAATGCATTCATTTGCATAACATTTCAGGCTAACAAAGTGTTCAGTCCGAGATCGGAGCAGTCAAAGGATCGGCAAGTCACCACAAGTAAAGAGTAATGTGTTTTGTCTTTATGAACTCCTAGTATGGTGGCAAAGTAGTTAAAGTAATTATACTAGTCTTGTGGCCCTACTATTGTGTATACATTACCTATGTTTTGTATAAAATTTTAAGTGTTTAAGATACTTTGTTAGTTCGAATAAAAATAGTTTTAGACAAATTACGAAAGGGTCACTAAAATATTGTATCGTCTAATCGGATAGGTAAACGACCTTGGTTGATAACGAATTTTTGCAAGCTAATAATTAGTAAGCTTAATTACAGTTTAATAATATAAATTTCGGCTAAGGACCTATAGTTGGTAAAATTTATGTTTTAGTCCCTAAATTTGTAAAAGTTATAAATTGCTCCTAATTGAATACACATTGTTCGTATTAGAATAATTAGATTTGTTTTATTGTTTAATAATGTTTCTAAGATAAAAAAGGTTTAAGAATACTGATTAGAAAAAAAATTTATTGTTCCGTTCACTGTTCTGTTTTTAGTAACGCCCTTTGACCCGGTTCTCTACTAGGCCGGGAAGAGGGTGTTACACAAGGCCTATATAAAGGCATGTAATTCGACCTAAGGAAGGATATCTTATTCTCTAGTCGTCTTCCTCTAAACTGTAGTCGTTTTCCTCCTTCTCATCATGTTCTAAACTTCCCATAGGGCTAAGGGTTGATTCTGTAAAGTAGTTGCAAGGATTTCATTGTTTTAGAATTTTCTATGTTCAATAAAATAGACTTCAAGTTTGCTTATTCTGGTTTTCAACATCTAGCAAGAGTATCGGGAGAGCATTGTGAGATTATACATTTACTTAATATCGGGAGAGTTAAGTATACGAAAGGAATAAGTACGGGTTCTCTAGTTTATGGTTGAACTATCTCGGACCTAGGGATAGGGCGAGGTTAAGTGGCTAAGGAAGAATTCAACAACATCGGTGTTCATCCTTCGATTCACGCGAGGAGGTATCATCTAAGACGTGTTCATCGACAGACTTGGACCTAGGGATAGGACGATTCACAACAGGGATTGTTGCCAAGCTTGAAGTACAGAGTTGTGTGATCGCTGCCGTGACAACAACCGACCGCTACCGCCACAGGTGCTGCCGCGACAGGCGCAACGACAGAACAGAGAGTCCTATACATTTCATAACCTGCACTACTGAGCAAATCAATACCAGCCTATTCTCTCTATCCTGAATCATTTAATCCTTTATCTTCTGTATTCTTTAGTATTCTCTTACAAACAATTAAAATTATCTTCTTCTTTCTTGTGCAGCAATTCAAGGTTAAGGCTATTTCCAGTCCCTGTGGATTCGACATCCGATACTTCGTGTATCACTTTACTACTTGCGTCGTGTACACTTGCACTCTATTGCAATAGACTCTTTTACACGCAACAACGTGCTACTATTACAAGAGATTGTTATGCTTTGTTTATCAAAAAAAGAAAGATGTTGAATGACTTCTTTAAGAATTTTTCCTCAATGGTATGTCTTACCACAGATACATGGACATTTGCTTAGAATTTTTTGTATATGTGTCTTACTGCATATTTCATAGATGATACCTGGAAATTGCATAAAATGATCATCAACTTTTGCTCAATTTTCGGTCATTCTGGGGAGCTTGTTGGTAGAGTCGTTGAAAAGTGTCTACTAGAATGTGGCCTTAAGAGAATCTTGACGGTAACAGTTGATAATTCTAGTTCGAATGATCTGGCAATCAACTATTTAAAGCAAATTGTCATCTTGTGGGATGAGAGTGTGTTGGATGCTCAATTTTTGCATATGAGATGTGCTGCACATATTCTGAATTTGGTTGTTAAAGATGGGCTAAAAGATTTTGCTGATTTTGTTATGAAAGTTCATGCTGTTGTGAAAATGTGAGTTCTCCCCCTACAAGGCTACAAAATTTTCGACCTTGTGTTGAATAAGAAAATATAAATAGAAAATCTCTTGTTTGCTTGGATATTGAAATAAGGTGGAATTCCACCTATTCCATGCTCAAAAGTGCTTTGGTGTTTAGGAAGGCATTTAAAAATATGAAGAGAAAGTGCATTCCTTACACAAAAGAGCTTAGGAAGGTTGGTGGTCCTCCTGATGATGAAGATTGGGACAAAGTCACTGCTTTCTTGCCTTTTCTTGAGATCTTTTTTGAGGCTACATTGAACTTCTCTGGATCAAGGTATATGATTGGTAATAATTTTGTGGAAGAAATATTGATATTGGGTATACGATTAACCGTTATCTTGATGACTCGAATGTTGGGCTTAAGAATATGGCAAGCCAAATAAAGATGAAATTGATAAGTATTGGGCGAATGTTAACAATGTGAATGTGTTGATGTTCATTGCTTTAGTGTGTGTTTGGTTTTGCGGTGGTAGAATTGATTTTGGATCATTGTGATTTTATAGAATTGATTTTGTGTATAATTGATTTTAAAGTAATGTGATTTATGTTTGGAAGTTTTTTTCTTAAAAATCACGATTGTGTAAAAATATAGTGTAAAAATCACGACGAAACACAAAAGCTACTTCTACCTTGCTTTTCCCAAAATCACGTTTGGATTTTTAGATCCAAACATGTTGGCACAATGACCGAGGCATGTTTTCCCGTTCAATCGGGAGTTTTGGACCCCAAACGCAAAACCAAACATGCACTTAGTTCTTGATCCTAGGCATAAGTTAAGATATATTGAGTGGATTATTCATTGTTCTTATGGTCCTATCAACTCTTTTGTCTTGTGTCAATGAATTAAAGACAATTTGACATCGTTGTATGATTTTTATGCTTCTTTGCAACCTTCAGCCCCACAAATGAAATCTCGCTCTATTGATGTTGTTGGTCATGGCGATGAAGGAGGAATAAGGAAGTTGAAAGGAACAAATTTGAGAAAGGATTTTGTGACTGAGATAGAATTATTTGATACTTTCGAAACAGTTGAGCTAGACAAGTATTTGAGGGATAAATGTGTTCGTGAGACTGATGATTTTGACATCTTGTCTTGGTGGTCTATACAAACAATGAACTATCCTATTCTTTTGAGAATGGCACGTGATGTACTTGCAATTCCGATTTCTACCGTTGCTTCGGAGTTCACTTATAGTAAGGGAAGGCGTGTGCTTGATTCCTTCCTCACCTCTTTGACTCTTAGGTTGGTGGAAGCTCTTATTTTTACTCAAAATTGGATTCGTGCTTCTCATAATACTATTTTGATAGATGAGAGCTTGCTAGCATTGGTGGAAGCTCTTATTTCAATTTCATGTTTAGATATTAAAATATTTATATTTTAAAATATATGCAATACATTGTAATGATTTTTTACTTGAAATACTTAATGTAGAAATGCAATATTTAACTTCGAAGCAACCGACACTTATCATTGATGAGACAAATGAAGTTTCGGACGTCACGTATGAAGAGCCATGCACATAGTCAGTAAGTCTTAAACTTTGGTAAGCTATTATTTATTAAATTTTAGTTATGTTTTCGTTGATGAAAGTTCTACTTGATATTTCTTTTGATGAAAGTTTAGTTATGATTTCGATTTGCATCTTGGTAAGACATTGGTTGTTGTAAGTTGTAACCTTGTGGTTTATTTATATCTAACAAAAGAATTGTTTGTAGGAAAGGAGAATGACAAATGAAGAAAAGTGGCCATGATCATGATTCATGAGTGTAGGTGATTTGAGGTAGTTTTTGTTGGTAGAAAATGGTCTATCAAGTTGATTATATCTAGCTTGTTATGAACTTTTATGTTTAATTTGTAATTTTGTATTTCTAAACTTATGTTGTTTGGAATTGGTTTATGCAATTTGGATCTTAAACTTTATGTTTAGATTATGTAACTAGGATTTTAAAATTTTATGTTTGGATGTTGGATTATGTAATTTGAACTTTTAAATTCGTGCATATTTTTTTACTTTAATGATTTGAAAATGGTAAAAATCTGGGTACACTAAAAAACATCAAGGGACAACTGAACAACATGCATGGTTCCATCTTACAAAGATGTAAAGAAAACATAATAATCACCATTCTAAATGTTGCATCACCATAAGCTTTATAGACAATAAGTCCCAAAGATTCAATTATGTCATCATGTCTTAAATAATAAATAGCATTTGAAGCAACTTTATGGGTTCCATTCGTAAAACACATATCAATCATGGACAACAAACCTAATAATATTCTAGAGTGGCCAATTCCATGCCATATATTATATATTACTGGGAGTCGGAACTATAAAACTAACACAATTTTGTATTTCTAAACTTATGTTGTTTGGATTTAGATTATGCAATTTGGATCTTGAAACTTTATGTATGTAACTAGGATTTTAAAATTTTATGTTTGAATGTTGGATTATGTAATTTGAACTTTTAAATTTGTGTATGTTTTTTTTTATTTAATGATTTGAAAATGGTAAAAATTTGGGTACCCGAAATACCGAGTACTTAGAAAACCTGGGTCGGGACACGGGCCGCAATATTAACTACCTGACGGTCCGAGTACCCTGTACTTTGGGTACCCCAATACCCGCGTACCTGGATTTGAACACCCCTATGTTACCCATTAATGGTGAATTAAACCCTATAAAAATAAATAAAAAAGGAAGAGTGGTTAAGTCATGATTCATACTGCTGTTAAATATTTTCTTGTTTTAGTATACCTAATCAAAATATAGCTTTTGTACTGTTAGTGTTACCCATTGTTGAACGTTATAATTGTTAAAAGTGGATGTGGGCAATTTGTTAAAGTAGAAGTTGGGTGGTTGTTAGAATTGTCTAACAGTTTAACAGTCTTTGGTTAAGCTCGTTGAGCTTAACATATTAGTTAAAATAATAATTGCCTTCTGTTTAAGCTTGGGCCTGGGCTATATAAACACTAAGGGTGACCCGACCCTAGCTTATCGAAAAAATCTAATGAAGCCCACATTTCTATAATTCCAGTTTTAATTTCTTTTTCAACTTTCTTTTCTTTGTCGTCTCACATATCGCTCAATCTAGGGTTTCCTCTTGCTCAAGATAGTATCATTCGTCGCGTTTTAATTCTAGCGTTGTTGCTACTCCACCGTCGCTTGGCTCTGATTTCTAAAGGTTTTTTCCTCCTCACCTTGCTCTCTGTGTTTCTCCGTTTGTTTCATGTGGTCTAATCGCTTCTCTCTGAAATAGTGCGTGTTGGAGACTCACCGCCTGGAGATGGAGATGTCAATTCCTCAGTGTGATCTGGGAGGTTTTTTTTTTGCAAGTAAGAGGGTTAACGTCCTTCTTGATGAGTCGAACTTCCTGATCTGGAAGCAGCAGGTGCTTCTCACAGTGCGAAGTCACCGTCTCAAAGGCTTCCTTACTGGATCTTGGAAGGCGCCACCGGCCACAATCTGTCAAGCTGATGGTTCAGTACGCAATAATGAAGAATATGAAGAGTTTCTTGCTTAGGATAGCGCTTTGTCGTCATGGGTTCTATCTACAATGAGTCTGCATCTTTTGACCAACTTTGTGGGTGTTGAATCAACGATCGAGATCAAGTCTATCGTGGTTGAGTTTTTTAGTAGCCGGTCTACAACCACATTCATGAGTCTGCATTTCAAACTTAGAACTATTCACAAAGGTGATCTCAGCATGATGATGTATAACTCTAAAATCAAAGAGATTTGTGATGCTCTTGCTTCATATGGAAGCCTTGTTTCGAAAGTTGAACACATTGCTACTATTCTTGGTGGGCTCCCGGCTGAGTACAAGTCGTTTGTAGCTGTTATTACGGCTAGTCGTGAGGTGCTATCTCTTGATAATGTCACCATTATTCTAGTGGATGCTAAGGCACAACAAGGCTTTGTTTGAATAGGAGCAGTCGCCTTCCACGAGTGCAAATACAGTAAGGCTGGTCACGTCCACTCCGGCCGCATAAATTAAGAGAGGGAGACAAAGAATAACTTGATTCATACTCTTTATTACTCCCTCTCTTGCTATATAAGATTAAACCCACATCCCATTTCCATTTGTCTGCAAATGTCGTCCTGTTCCGAACGGCTCGGCTTTGACTCGCTGACCACTCGGCAAGGTCACTCACTGGGTGCCGACAAAGAAATGAACAAGCCCGACTTCAAAGAATTCAATCTGATAGCTTCACCCGTTTCCCCATTGCTCACGACCCGTCTCTCCAAATACTTGGACATCTTCTCCAAATAATCACCATTTAGAATGGTTAAGTCATGGAGGATCAAAAAAAATACTTGGACATCTTCTCTAAATAATCACCGTTTAGATTATGATGATGGCTACTTGTTTTGATCGGGAAAAAATTAGGGTTTAGGGAAGATGATGAGCGTAGTTTTGGTAAAAGTAAAATTAATTTAATGAATATTTTAATAATTTAAACATAAAAAATAAGAAAAAAAATAATTGAGTGACGTGACATGTTTTGATTGGTCAGAACATATTTTTTTAACGGTGTTATTTTTTTTTGATAATATGGGTAACGACATAAACTTTATAGGACAAAAGAGTCCAAAAAATATGTTAGGGGACAAGGTGAAAAAACATGTAAACGTTGGGATGGCAAAAAGTGCATTGAAATTTAAAAAATATGAACAGAGCCATGAAACAAATGAAGAAACATGACTTGTTGAAAACGATGGTGGAAAAAGTGACTCTTGAGGGTTTTGAATAATGTTTTTTATATGGAGCAAAATGTTACAAAGACTTAACAAAATTGTTGTAATATCCAAGTGGTTTGGGTACTTATTTTTCATCTTATTACAATGTAATATATGTTTATATATATTTTTAATTTTTTATAATAATTTTACACCTTGTAAATAATAGGGAAAACTACACCAGTGGTCCCCAAACTATTACCATTTTCCTATTTTGGTCCCCAAACTATGTTTTTCGGCAAAATCGTCCCTTTTGTTACATAGTTCTCCTGTTTTGGTCTCTGGCGTTAAATAGCTAACGGTTTTGCTGACGTGTCATTTTTAAGAGGGGAGAGAAATGATTAAAAAATATTTAAAAAATGCCACGCCAGCAAAACCGTTAGCTATTTAACGTCGGGGGACCAAAACAGTAGAACTATGTAACAGAAGGGACGGTTTTGTCGAAAAACATAATTTAGGGACCAAAATAAGAAAACGGTAATAGTTTGGGGACCACCAATATAATTTTCCCTAAATAATATAATTTGAACTCATATCTCATATAATCAACATCTTCCACTTTTCACTTATACACTTGTTGATTTCTTACCGTGAAAACGTTTTTAAAGTTTCCGTTTCTCATGTGAACGAATGAATGAGCACTGCATAATGTGTTAGTGTAAACTGACTTTTGATGCTTAAAGTATGAGCCAAATTTTGTCATTATTCTCTATATTATATATATATATATATATATATATATATATATATATATATATATAAATTGTATATTTATTTTTATTAATTTAACTAATTTTGTTTTTGTATTTTATAAAATTTTATGTTGTAATCCTAGTTAGAGATGATTATGTGTCAGGTTTGGTCGGGCTTTTGATTGATCCGAACACGACTATAGAAAGGGGAGAATCTTAACAATCCACTTTGAGAGAGCATATTTAAATTTTAGGAAAACTACACCGGTGGTCCCCAAACTATTACTGTTTTCCTATTTTGGTCCCTAAACTATGTTTTTCGGCAAAACCGTCCCTTCTGTTACATAGTTCTCCTGTTTTGGTCCCCCGACGTTAAATAGCTAATGATTTTGCTGACGTGGCATTTTTTAAATATTTTTTTAATCATTTCTCTCTCCTCTTAAAAAAATGCCACGTCAGCAAAACCGTTAGCTATTTAACGCCGGGGACTAAAACAGGAGAACTATGTAATAGAAGGGACGATTTTGCCGAAAAACATAGTTTGGGGACCAAAATAGGAAAATGGTAATAGTTTGGGGACCACCGGTGTAGTTGTCCCTTAAATTTTTTGAAAATTTTGAAAGCTTAAATTAAAATTAAAATTAATAAATAAAAATGTTAATAACTAATAAATTATTCAAACAAATAGCAAATATAATCATGTCCTTATTTGTCATTTTGCTTGTTCAAATAATCAAACAACTATCAGCTATCGGTAAATTTTACCAAACACTTTTATACAATCAGCTAATGTAATCCATTAGTCAAACCAGCTAATTCTATCAGATATCCACTATAAGCTAATGTAATCCGCTATTAATTATCCGTTAATTGTCAAACAGAGTTCTAATAAAATTGAAATGCACATATAAGAAAAATATAAGCTTAAAAGTTAATTTTCATTTGAGTTTGTATTAAAAAATTAGTTTAGTCTTTACACGAAAAACACTCCTAATTTGGTTTTTGAATTTGTAGGTTGCATTAATTTAGCACTTTGATTAAATTCGATAGTTAATGTTCTGATGTGGTTGTTAACAGTGCCGACATGGCAATCTACATGTGAATGATGACGTTGTAAAGGGGAAACATTTGATTTTTCGGGAGTTTGAGAGCAAAATTAATTTTTAGGAAGTTTGAGGATTTAATCAGGAACAGAGCCAGTATCGAATATTGGGAAGGAGAAAATAACGAATTTAAAAAATGCAAGGGTATATTACTTATTGAAACTCAAAATTCATGGAGCAATGTCTAATTTGTCTAATATTTAAATTTATAAGGACCTAAATTGTTATTGGACCAAAAAAATTGAGGATACATGCTCATTTTTTAGTTCAATCTAGAGGCGTAAGCGAACAGAGGGTTCGACGAATTGTTAGTAAACTGTTTGTATAACGTTCATTTATTAAGCTAAATAAACAAGTATGAAATTTTTTTATGTCCGTTTAATAAACGAATGAACACGAACAAAGGTTTATTTCGTTCGTTTATGTTAATGAACAAGCTCGTTTATTGGCTCATTTATAAGCTCATTTACTTGGTTTCTCTTTTCTTTTTTTCACATTTTAAATATAGGTGAATGTATGGATTAAATTGAACACATGGTGAACTTTTGAGTTCAAATTGTGAAGCCTAATGAGCTTAAAGACTAGTGGTGTAATTCCACCAATTTGGCAAACATATAAATGAACATGTTAGCGGTCATATAAATGAACATGTTCGCGAACATTACACGGATATGTTCACGAATATTAAACAAACATGTTCATGAACATTAAACAAACGAACACGAACACCATCAATAAATAAATAAACGAACACAAATATGATATTAAAGATTTAAATCAACCGAACATGAATACCTTCAAATATAAATAAACGAACACGAATAAAAAATTATTGGTTCAAGCTCGGTTCATTTACACTCTTAGTTCAATTCCTACTTGATTATATACTTAATAAACTCATATATATTTTTAATTTGAGTAATTATTTTTACAGGGGTCAAATGGTCAAATAAGTAAACTTTATAACAGGGGTCAGGCTCCCTTGGGACCCAAAGGAGCTCTGCCTCTGGATTTAATTGATTTGTATGTAACATTTAAATAAATTAAGAAATTGAAATTTTAAAATTAAAAATATGAATACATTTTTACACATTTTAAAAAATAAATAATAAAAATAAAATACTATAAAAATTTTCAAAAATTATAAAAATTTAAAATATCAAAAAGCTATAAGATGATAAATTATTAAAAACTTATAATTTAAAAATATTTATAAGGTAAAAATAAAAAATATATTGAAAATTAGTTAATATTATAAAAAATAAATATTTAAAATATTTACATTATTGTGTTCTAAATTTTGTAGTGTAACAATGAAGCTGGCAGACTAATTAAGAAAAATATTTGTCGAGCGTGTAATTTGTTCTAAGTGGCTTGATATCATATGCTTCTTCTAATGAAGTGACAACTAAAATCTTGTTATAGTTAATGAATGATTCAAGGTCGTATTTTGCTGAATTCATGTGGTGTTTCTCATGATCTTTGGTTATTGCTATGTTCCAGTAGCTTTGCACATCATAAATACTTATAGCTTTGACCTTGGTATTTTTACGTGTATCGAAAACTATTTGAGTGACCAATAATATGTCGTTGATAAATTTTAAGAGACCACTTGTCGTACTGGTTAAGTGTGTGCCCGATTATTTTATATGTTATGTGTTTATGGTCGTCAAAGGTTTGTGTTGAGATTTGTTATGATACTTGTTTTAGATAAGTATATTCCTTAGTTAGTTTGTCAACTTCACCGTTACTGTCATTGCTAAAGAATTTCAAGCCTTATAAAATTTGAAACACAATGATATACTTTAAAAAAAAATTAAATATCTATTTTTTTATTTTTTTACCGATCTCAATTTTCAATATGATTTTATAATTTATAATTTTAGCACTGTAATTATTTTAAAATTTTCTAATAATTTATCATTGTGATACTTTTAAAAGTTTTTAATTTTCACTCATTTTTGAAAATTTTAATAGTATATTTATTTTGAAAATTGTAATATTTTTAACATTTTAAAATATTATTTTCTTAATTTTTTTAAATATTATATAAAAATTAATTAAGTTCTCGAACTTCCTAAAAATCAATTTCGCCCTAGAACTCCCTAAAAAAACAAATGTTGTCACTCTAGCACGTCATCATTCACATGTGGGTTGCCACGTCAGCACATTAATGATCAACAATAGTCAAAGGGTCAAATTGTTGCAATTCGCGAGTTCGATAACCAAATTGGGTACGTTTTTTATGGACGAGCTAAATTGATTATTTGGAACGAGTTCAAAGACAAAAATACCCCATTAACTCAAAATATATAATTTAGAGGATAAATTTTACTATTAAACCTATAAATAACAAAGAACACCAAGTACTTGTTTTTGTACATAGTATGAAAAAGGAATGTTATATTCAAAATGAACATGCCTTTTATATAACACCAATAAACAAGTATTTGTATATAGTAT
Source organism: Hibiscus tridactylites (assembly GCA_958450335.1). Lineage (NCBI taxonomy): Eukaryota > Viridiplantae > Streptophyta > Magnoliopsida > Malvales > Malvaceae > Hibiscus > Hibiscus tridactylites. The sequence continues at coordinate 76,700,130 of OY288276.1, forward strand.
GAAAAATTATATCCCTTACTTTGGTGAAAGTACTCTTGAAGGTCTTGTACTATAGCATAGATTGTATTTTATCCCTACACTTTTAACACATAAGTCCCTCTCTACGTTAGAAAAGCCAACAAAAAATTTTTGTAATAAGAAAAATATTAATTTTACGAGGTGGAGTTAAATGGTGTGATATTAACTTAAAATGTAGTATGATATTTTTTAAGTGACATGAAATATTCACTGGACTGATTGTAGCTTAAAAACATTAACTAGTAATTGAACTTGTAATTGGTTGAGTTTTCTAAACTATAACCGGTAAACAAACATGTCACGTCATTTAAAAAATATTATGTCATGTTTTAAATAACATGTCATCATTTAATTAAAGCTTATGTCATACATCAGTTAAGCGTAATATTTAAACGAGTATATTCGACTGATTAGTCGAACTGATTATTTTTGTTCTTTTAAATTTTTTTAGGTCATGAATTTTAGATCTATTCTTCTATTCTCTTGAGTTCTCTTTCCTTTCTCTCTAAGTAAGATTAGAATTAGATTTAATATTTGTAAAAGAAAAACAATAATAAGCTTAACATTTGGTCCAAACCGTTGCTTCGCGTCTCTTCTCTCCGTTGCTCTAGTTTCTCGCTCTTAGCTCTCTTTCCTTTCAAACTCTCTCAAGGATGAGACCTGCAAGAGGTAACCAGTTTCTTTTATTTTTATTTGTAATTTAAAACAAGGGTAAACAATATCTTTGGTCACTAAACTATTACCGCTTTCATATTTTGGTCACAAAATTATTATTTTTAGTGAAATCGTCATTAAGATTACATTTTTTCTTATTTTAGTCACCCGCTGTTAAAAAATTCACAGAAAAACAATAGTTTGGTGATCAAAACAGGAAAGAAGCAATAGATTGGTGATCATCACAGGAAAAAAAACGTAACGTTCGTGACGGTTTTACCAAAAATAATAGTTTGGTGGCCAAAACAGGAAAGCAAAAATAGTTTAGTGACCAATCTTGTTGTTTACCCTTAAAACAACGTCTGCGTTTAATAGTGTGGAGCTTAGAAACAGCTTACTTCTCTTTGTGTCTGTTTTAATTTATTTACAATCTCATTTTTGTTTTTCTAGTTGTTTTGGTAAAGCGCAGGCCGTGGTGTTGGTGGGTTTAGTGGCAGAGCCGAGGTGATGGAGGGAGGCGGCAGTTGCATGAAGTCCCGAGGTGGGAGCAAGTACGTTGTAGTAGAGCCCCATAGACACGAGGGTAAAGAAGATGCTCTGGTTAGTGGTTACTAAGAATATGGTCCCTGGTGGTGAGGCTGTCTAATTCGATTCGATATTGTAAGCTTTCATCTTTCTTTTTGTTTTGTTTATTTTTTACGTGTATCCCTCATAAAACCTGTCTAATTCGATTCGATATTGGTTTAATCAAGAAACCTGGTGCTAAGGTTCTCTACCTTGGAGCAATGGAGCTGCTTCTGGTACCACTGTTTCTCATGTATCTGATGTTGCTGGTCCAGTGGTCCTGTAAGTTTAAACATGTGCCGAAGAAACAGAAAGCTGCAGCTTAATGTTTTCTAAACTGTAATGTTTCAGTTTTTAACTGTATCGTTTCATCACTGTTTTCTGCAGAACTAAAACAATTATTAAATTCTTGTTTCTGTAACGACAATTTTACAATCTTAGCATATCTATTCCTCCACCAAGGTTTGGCAAAATCTATTTGATATATAAGCATCAACATATGCAATTAAAGAATGCGATTTAGGATATGAAACTGTGGATCTGCTTTTAACAACTGATCAAAACGCCACTGTTTGTTCTGGCAGCACCGATATCTTGGCCACCCCACTTCCTCATCCGTTCCGATGTCAGTTTCACCTGCAAATGCAATGCATATGAATGAATTACTCTCTTTTGGCCAGAATTCTTGACATTCACCGGGAGCGAATAACAAAAGCAATTTTAACTTACCTCCTTGTTCCAATTTGTTTTACAAAGAACAATCAAAAGCAACAAGGTTTGCAATGCAATTCCAGCGATCATACCTCCCCAAAGTCCCTGCAATCGTGAGAACAACGCTTGGTTTGGTCAGAACTAGAAGGCAATGGGAATGAACATAACCAGAAATACCATACCATCACTCCAAAATCAGCTATATAACCAAGGAGGTAGCCGAGCGGAAGACCAAAAGCATAATAGCAACCTAAATTAATATAAGCAACCAACGACTGCCATCCACCGCCAACAGCAACACCTGATATGACAGGCTGCACACTGTTGAGAACCATGGTGATACCAAGAAGGTATGCGAGATGAGCAGCAGCTCGTTGCATTTCTTCGCTGCTGGTAAAAATGACAGCAAACTCGTCCCTGGTTATCACAAGAAGAACCATGCATACAAGGCCGATGAACAGAGACTGAACCACCGTGACATATACACAGTATTTGGCTGCTCTCGGATGTCCCAATCCTAGCTCGTTGGAAACCCGTACGCTGACAATAATAGGACCAAAATGTTAAAACCTCATACAAGCATCAATATAGTATATCAGAGATTTACCTCATACAAGCATCAATATAGTATATCAGAGATTTACCTCATACAAGCATCAATATAGTATATCAGAGATTTACCTCATACAAGCATCAATATAGTATATCAGAGATTTACCTCATAGCAGCGTTTATTCCAATGAACAACATAGCTTCCCACCCGTTCAAGTTCATACTGTCATGCAACAGATTAGGAATAAGTTTAGATAATGTTTAAAAATACAAACACACACAATGTGACTCAGCTTTCATGTACCAAATGGAAAGGGAGCCCACTGCAATGACTGCGTTATCAAGGTGACCGACGAGAAGAATCATGCTCATCATGTACCAAATTTCAAGGCAAAGCATTACTGCGGAGGCGATGGAGAGTCTAACAAAGGCCCATATCTCCTTGAACGCCAGCCACGAAAACCCATTCCACACCTCGTCGCCCCAGAATATAACATAAGCCACTTGAGCTAATGTGATCTCCCAGTTGGTGATGTCGAATGCTATGGCCGCACCGGTTGTGCCCCACCCGAACACATCGATGAACAGCCATAGAATCCCAATGTGGAGAAGCAAAGCCACAAACCCAATCCAAGCCAGCACGTTCACTTTGCTTTGTGCTTGAAGAAACTTCCCTGTTGGGCAGTTAATGGCCAGTGAAAACAGTTGTGGGATTGTGAGTATAGTGAACTCCCCAGCTAATTCTGCGATCTTTTCTTCTTGGCCTAGGAATTTAAGGATTGGCGTGGCGAAGATGTAAACCGGCAAGATAATGAAACAGGAAGCCAGCAAGATAATCCAGGACCTTTGCATATAAACGCCGAGCAAGTGTATTTGTCCAGCTCCGAAAGCTTGGCCGCAAAGTGTCTCGAGTGCACTCCCCATGCCAAGCTACATTTCCATACTTTGCACAATAAATTAGGGTTCGAAAGTAACAAAAACCCAAGGCTTAAAATCTTTTAAATTTAATTGAACATATTGGGTTCTTGAGGATTGATTAATAGAAGAAAAACACATGGATCGAGGAGAAAAAAAAAGGATAAATAGCAGTCAGGACTCAGAGTTAGAGAGCGAACCATGAAGCCGAAAGAGAAAGTTCCGATGACGGTGAGAGAAATGGTGACGGCGGAGAGTTCGATGTTTCCGATATGGCCGACGAATATACTAGTGAAGGAGTTGGTTCCGTATTGACAAATTATTTGGAAAGCGATGGGACCTGCAATCTTCCACATCTTCATCGTCTCTATCCAAAACACCCACTTCACTTCCTTGAAGCTCTTCACCGGCGCATAGTCTCCGTTCTCCGACAACGTTAACGTAGTACTAGAGGTGGCCGAAGGTGATGCTCCGTTTAGAAGTGGCAACGTCTCCATTTCGCGGCGGAGACACGAGGGGTGGTGCGGCAGAAGGTGATGATTTTGGGAATGAAGAGTTGTACGCCCGCTTCTCAAGCCAAGTCTTCCGTTGCCTTTGGCTTTGTTTGTTACTACAAATTACTACAAAAACTAAGCTCTCCAACTCCCCAACTGTCGAACTCTCAATAATAATAATATCAAAACCCTATTTCCGATTGAAATAAATAATACATGTCTGAACATGCCAATTTAATAACTGTTACAATCTATGATTAAAAAAATATAAAGTCAAAAAAGTCCGACATTTGACTGAATAGTCACTTTAGCTCTTATTTTTTTTGAAGTAATTTAAATCTTAACATTTAATGTTGGGTCAATTGGTCCCTTTGCGGATGAAAATTGTCAGTCAACTGACGGTAAATAATTTGAATGACGCAACAAACATATATGGCAGTGCACGCTGACATGACAACATCATTTAGTCAAATGTGTTGACTTGAAAAACATTACATCAGTCGAAAATAATTTTATAAAATTATATAAAATATAAAATAATGTTTTATACTTATCATTCTATCAAGTCATTTCAAACTGTTTACCATCTTCTTCTAATAATTTTCATTGGTAGAGGGGTAAATTTTGACCCAAGGTAAAACGTTTAGGGTTGAATTGTTTTAAAAAATAAGACTCAAAGTAACTATTCAATCAAATATGTGGAGTATTTTTTGACTTTTTCTCAAAAAAAAAACTGCTACTGTCTTCAAAAAAAATCCGGTACGTCTATCGAAACTATACAAAAAAAATATTAACCAGGATCTATTGTCATTTGTCATGCGTGAAAACTTTTATATTGTTTTCTTAAATTAAAGTTATTTTTAATAAATTCATACCTATCGCATGTTCATTTAATTTTTTTAGTGAAATTTATTATTAGTGTATAATATTATACAATGTATTTAAATCTTGACATTTTTTTATGTTTATTCTACGATTTGTGTATGTCACTTTTAATAATATCATTACTAATTTTTTTATTTAAATTTTTTTCTTAAAAATGTAATATATCTCAACAATACTAGTGACACTGTTGATATAAATTGTCGATAGATATTTTAATGGATTAAATGTGCATATTAATAAACCCAAAGTGACCACAAATATCATTTGAGTTTCTTAATGCACCAAAAATTAAAACCATTAGATAAAAAAATATTAATCGACATTCTTCCCGTGATTTTTTTTTTATGTAAAAAGAGGAATATCCTATGAGACTCATTAAAATTTTTCCGGCTCTAGCCCACACAAGCTGTGACCACACGGTTGTGACCAACTATGAAAACTACTTGAATAGAAGATCGAGTGAAGATTTTGTTGCACAAGTTGTTACCACACGACTCTAGTTCCACGCAATCCCGCAAAACATGGAGCAAATCTTTCTCACCATGTCCACAAACCGGGCAATTACCATCAAAGGCAATATGTCGGCTTCGGCGTTCAGCATTGGTTAATATACGCTCATGCATAGCCAGTCAAAGAAACGTCCTCACCCGTTGAGGGACGTTCAAATGCCATATCACCTTCCAATTTCTAGATAGACTATTTGACACAGTACCACTAAAAGCTTTGTAGGCCAATACAGATGTAAAAACGTGGTTCTCCTCCCATCTCCAAACGGGGCGATCTCTCCCAAAACCCGCATGAGGCGGCATTACACAAGCAATTCACATTAGCACCGCTTGTGACAACACCTGAGCGAGGCGTGGCCAGTCCTAAGAACCGGACGAATTTAACATTTCTGCAACCGGTAACTGGGGTGGTTGCACCGGCAACAGACAATGATTCGCAAGGGGTTCGGCTCCATCAAGCCACAAATCCCACCAAAAGTATGTACTGCAACCATCACGAATTTGCCAACTAACACTTTGACAAACCTCCCCCAAAAATTTTCTTAGTCCCTTCCACAAATGCGAAGCACTAGGCCGGCTAATGGTTGAAAGCAATAAACCATTCCACTTGTACTTTTCTTTAAGAACTCGGACCCATAATTTGTCCACGTCACAAACTAGAGAGGCTCCTTCACTGACTCCTATTTAACTAGAGTAAGAGTAGTCGAACCATTCAACAACCCCTAAAAATCCCAACGGATCTTCTTTTCCAACTCATCACAAATCCCTGTGGGCAACCAAGTGGTTTGCACAACATACTGGGTATCGCTTACAAGACCGCCTTTGCAAGGGTTATCCATTCAGCCAAAGAGAGAGTGTTCGATGCCCAACCTGAAAGCCGTCTTTCAACTTTTTAAAGCATAAACCTGTAGGTATCCTTCGTCACACGCTTATGTAGTAAGGGAACCCCTAGATATGTCCCGGAATCTTCCACAATAATAAAACCAAAATTGTCCGCAATTAACTACTTTCTATCAAGAGCACAATTCCTTAAGAAAAAAATATTTGTCTTTTCCATACTCACCCTATGTCCGGAGCAAGCAAAAAAATGATGAACATCCTGAATAGCTTCTATCTGATCCAAGGAAGCCTCTGTGAATAAGACAAGGTCATCAGCAAAAAACAAATGAGAAAGACCGGTACCTTTCTTGGAAAAGCATATTTGTTTCCACACTACAGTCGTCACTTTACGATCAATAGCATGAGAAAGCCTCTTCATGCATAAAACTAAGAGGTATGGGGAAAGAGGATCCCTCTGCCTGATTCCACGCGAAGGAGTAAAAGAGTCAGTAACACCCTCATTCCAGATAATCTACGTTGCGACAGAACACATACAATGCATAATCCAGTAGATGAAACGATGCGGCAAACCCAGATCAAGTAAAGTCTCTAAGATAAAACTTCACTCAAGTTTGTCGTAAGCCTTTTCAAGGTCCACCTTAACCGCCATCCATGGCTTCGCATCAGTCTTCTTACTCATAGTATGAATCAACTCATGTGCCAAAATAATGTTATATGTGATTTGACGGTCATGGACAAAACTGGTTTGTGTTTACGCCACTCATCCCGGGATATGAGGTTTCAGACGATTCACAAGGATCTTGGTTATCACTTTATACAAAATGGTGCACAAACTGATAGGCCGAAACTGTCGAATCGAGTCAGGATTCACCACCTTTGGAATCAAAACATGAAGGTTACAGTTAGCCGAAGCATCAAGATCCCCAATCTCAAAGAAATCCAATACAAATCGTAAAATAGACTCCCCTACCGTTACCCAATTCTTCTGAAAGAAGCCAACCTGAAACCTAACAAACCCTAGTGCTTTTGATGGCCCCATACTAAAAATAACCTTGCGTGCGCCCTCACGAGTCACCGGTCGCACAAGGGAATTTATCTGTGATTGCGATAACTGCACAAACCCGCCATGAAGTCCTCACGAGTGGCATGTCTCGGCTCGACTGTAAATAATTTGGTGAAAAATCATCTGAATAATTCTAGAAAGAAGCCTCATCAGAACGCCAACTACCATTATCAAGCTGCAACATTCTAATTGTATTCCGAAAACGACGCTACAAAGTAGACACGTGAAAAAATTTCATGTTACGATCACCTTAAACGATCCACTTGCTACGGGACTTCTAGAAACCACAAGCTCTCTTCCTGTTCCAAAACCACATTAAGTTCCTTTTTAAGTGCCTCATCCAAAGCAATCAAATAAGGATTGCGTTGCACATCTAACACCAACTCAATTCCCCGAATGCACGCCAATAATCTAGTCTTGCAACGACCAATATGGCCAAACACCTCTAGTTCTATTGTCTACTCGCTCCTAGAAACTAGACCAAATTCTCAAAAACATGAACATCATCCATATAATTTTCAGTAAGAAGCCATTCGAAATCCAGATGATCATTCGATGCCGCAACATACCTATAAGGTCGACTACCTTGTTGTCCCGCATAGAGCTCAGTAGTGAGTATGATAGGTCTGTGATCAGAACCCAGCTTTGGCAAATGAGAAATTTCACCCATATCAAACAACTAATACCACTTATCATTACAAAGACATCGATCCAATCTCTAACTCAAATCCCCCCCGCTCCTAAGTGAAACGCGATCCATTAAACCCCATATCGAGAAGCCCAAAAAGAAACAAGAACACACAAAACTTAGGACAAACACCCGAGCGCCGCTGAGACCCACCAAATCTCTCTTCAATACTGCAGATGGCGTTGAAGTCACCTCCTAAAATCCATGGCCAAACGCTACCAGGGTCAAGCACACGAGTTTGGTCCCATCCCTGACTGCACCTACAATACTCTAGGCTGGCGTACATAAAGGTAATGAAAAACGTGTGATTAGAACTCGCATCTATACAAACCCCATGTAAGAACAAATTTGAAACAACCACCATATATAAACATACGAAGTCCTTCTATATCACCCATATACCCTCAGAAAAACCAGTAGCCTCCACTCTGTAAGAAAAATCAAAACCTGAACATCGAATGAAGCTGTCAGCGTCCTCTCTACTCACACGAGGTTTCATTATAGCAACTATATCCAGGTCCCGAGATCTCAACAATAATCTAAAATATCGATTAAAATCAAGGCCAAGTGTGTCTTGAGTGTTCCAAAAAATTGCTTTAACCTTTAAAAATAACAGAAGAAGAGCAAAAACTAACTCACTGAGCATCGGTATTCTCGCTCCCAACGAATGTCTTATTATCAATCCGTTGTACATTTCTCTGTGAAACCGATTCAGTATTCTTCGATTGCATACTACTATGCTCCCCAAGGAACCAGCTATAAGCATAATCTTCATCATATTAGACATGAAATTAGAAACTACAACCGGTTTCTGACTAACGTCCTCATTCTTCCTTTGTTTACCATTCTCCAAGCTAGACCAGCAACCATCGGTAAACTCCTATTGACCCCTTTAAAGCTTGCCTTATGGATAGGTTCATACGCCGATTTCCCATTATTATCTTTTAATACCCTCCTCGTACCTTCCGCAACAACCACCTTGTCTCGTGCAGCCACAATGACCCCACCTCTACTACTCTCCTTGATCGTCGTGGTCAACCTGTTCGAAACCCTCATAACCTCAACCACATCGGAAACACCAGGTACAACTGCAACAGCAGCAACTGTAGGTGCCACCGGGACCGTGACTGTACCTTGGTGAGTAGCATTCGGCACTTGAATCCCCTCCATCATTGCCTTTGTAACTTGCCCAACCTCCCTACTGACCACCTTACTCGTCCCATCCAACACCTGTACTAATGTTGTCGGACCATTGGTAGGGTGACCATCTCCAGCCAATGCCGAGAGAGCATCAAACCGAGACCCTCCAACCACGACCTAACACCCTTGTTCTTGCTATCATTCCCATTTACCAAGGTCGAACGTCGTTGTTGTCTCTCAACTTGCATCAACGGCCCATAGCCTTCATTCTCCACTCGTGGCGCTTGTGCACTCGGCCTAGGCTCTTCTACATTTTTTCCATGCGGATGACATGTTTCCTTCGAACGGCCATACTTGCCACACTCATAACATATCGTCAGCAACCCTTCGTACTCTATTGGTTGATACTTGCCATCAATCATCAGGCCTAGAATTAATGGCATGTTGAGGTTCACTACAAATGCTAAATGAGAAAATCGACTTCTCTTCCCTTCTTGTGTGTTAAAATCAACTCAGATGACAATTCCCAATAGACTAGCAGTGGTGCGGAATAGATTTTTAGAGTAAAAATGATAGGGTAGACCAAAGAGTCTAACCCATGCAAGAATTTGTTTCAGATACTCAGACGAAGTGGAGAAATCACGTGACCATGGTTGCACGGTAAGATAGCTCCCATAAACCACCCATACACCGCCATTTAACACTATGTCATAATCACCATCCAAAGCGAATCGAATCAGGTAATAATAATTATCTAAATCAATTAGACTAACCTCGCCCATCGGGTTCCATAGTGCATGGATTCGATTATGAAGTGCTCCATAACCAATCGATTTTCCTAGTAATTGTACAATCAAGGATTTCGACAACTTATCATCGATCACCTTGTGCACCCTATCAGATAATCTAATTTCAGGAATTGATTCCTTATGCTCAATGATAACGTCATCATCCGCAAGATCAACATCAATACCACTAAGGCAAAATGTCAAAAATATCCCCCCAACGTTTTTGTGCTAACAACCACCTAACATTTCATTTTTTGTTCAAATTTCACCATTGTTGGATGAAAACCGTTAGTCAACCAACAGTCAACGCTTGAGGCTGACGTGGCATGTCTACAGGGCATTTTAATGACGTGACATTTTAAAAAAAATAAAAAATTAGTTATTTGTTTTTTAAAAAAAATATTTTTTAAAATATTTTTAACCAATCGCCACATCAGCAAAATGCCCTGCAGACATGCCACGTCATCTCCCTATGCCCTACAGACATGCCACGTCAGCCTCAGGCGTTAACTATTAGTTGACTAACAATTTTCATCCAACAAGGGTGAAATTTAAACGAAAAATAAAACATTAGGTGGTTGTTTTCAAAAAAAATAATAGGGCTAAAATGATCAAAAGATGAAACATTGGGGGCTATTTTTGACCTTCTGCCTATCACTAATGAAATTCTCCTTTTGGCTTGCTCTAATCTGTCCAGTGACCATATCATAAAAAGATGGCCTCACAGTGTCACCAATCAGATTTGAACTAGCACTAGACACCAACGCTTGTCCTGCTAAATCTCCCCCAGCCATAACATGCTTCCCTTTCGCACTCAGACTCGTGCCATTGGAAGCATCCAATTCCATCTCTACCTCACCCATCACACCATTCCCTTTCGCAACAACAACATGCGTCACACCACTCTCCACCGCCAGAGCCGGAACCACTCTATCTCTGCTTCCCTTTCAAGGGCACCGTTTTCTCCGAAGCTCATTCTGTCGACCTTATCCTTTTAAATCATATCTGTACTGATTTCTTTTTCTGATAAGGAGGCTTGTAATCGTGTTATATTTTAAAATTTAAAAGATAAATAAGCCGGTATTTATTATTATTTCAGTCTTATTATTTCAGTTTTAATGCATAAAATCAATATAAAATATATACATCAACTATCAAGTAGATTTAAGATCAGTTACTATTTGAATTCAATGAGTAGTCACATTGGTAAAGGGTGGTATGTTCTTTTAGATGGTCTGAGTTTATCCAGATTTAAAACTGAACACATATATTATCTTGTAATCATATTAAAACGCTAAAAAAATATGTACCTATTTTTCTTGCAATTGTTTAAGTATTTTACTTTTTAAAAGACATTAAAATTAGTTAGTAGAGTCAGACGCATCATATATTTTTATTAATCATATATTAGTTTTATTACATTTTTAATGTGGTGTTGACTTTTTAAAAGTCGTTTTTTTAACTTTGATCATAATTATTTTAAATATTTTAATTAACTAAATTTATAAAATATATATTTTTAAACTATTTGATTGGAGGTTTCTAAAACATATTTTTCATATTTTTATTAATAATAAATTTAAAGTAATAATGAGTAAAAGTTGAAAAAAATTGACAAAAATATCAATATTGGACATATTAAATGGGAGAGAAGAAATATTAAATATATTGTTTGAATTGTCTGGTGTTACAAAATAGTATATGTTCATTAATCTCTACCTTTTAACAATGTATATATACTACGAAGACAAACTTTTAGAATCCAATTCAACCAATGTTAACATTTTCCTTTTCAGTAGGACCAGGGGATGGATTCAATGTTAAATAATTTAATTTCTATACGTCTAACAGTAGTCCAAACAAATAAAATTAATAGAAGTAATTAATAAAAGGATATTACTAGGTACTATGATAAAGTTTTTTTTTACAGTAAAAATTTGGCGGTTTATTCAAAAACAAATAACAAACAAAATAGTAACATCAATAACAGAAAAGCGGGAAAAGGAGAAAAGAAAAATCACATCACATAAACAAACATTAACAAAATCAGAAAACAACAAAACAAAGGAACACTAAACAACAAACAAGGAAACAAGAAGGCATCAAAACAAGCACAAAGCATCACAACCACCCCAAAGCGGCGGAATAAAAATGATCAGACAAGAGGGTCGGGTCGAGTTTCTGGCCAATTCGATCACGACTCAAAAATATAAATATTACATTTGATCTGACATGTGATGAATTTTACTCGGCCTGATAAAGATGAGTATTTATAGTAATTGTTTATATTCTATTTTCTTATTCGATAAAATTATGGATGTATTGAGCTCAAATCGATCAACTGAAAACCGTCAAGAGGGGTTGAAAATGCTTCTTAAATGAATTGGTGTGAGCCGAAAAATAATAGAAAATTTTCACAATCAATTTATAGTGGTTCAATTTTTAAACCAAGTCCACATCCACTACTTTAGCTCACCATTAAAAATTTCTCAATTCACTGACATTGAATTATTGCCTTTGAGGATAAGGCGTAACCTTACAACCCTTATCTTTTTAATGGCTAAGATATAAATCACTATAGTTTTTCTAAAGCTAAAAGTTTATGATCGTTGGGGATGTTTTGGAGCCTCTGAGAACCCATAAAGTCGTGCTTTAAATGCTCACCCGCACAGAGGTATCGAAACCTTTAGGGGTTTTCAAATGAAAAACTAGTCGTTATGGCCTAGATGTATAGAAACCTTGTGAAATGTTTCGAAACTTTTTGAAAGGTATGGAAACCTTAGTCTATGTTTTGATTCTAAAACCTTTCTACTCGAAAGGTTTCGAAACCATCAAATAGAGGTATCGAAACCTTCTTTAAAAACATGAACATTTGGCTATCTTTTGACTCTTTAAAGTATATAAACAGTGGCGGATGCAAAAGTTGGCTTAGGTGGGCACGACCCTACCCTGAATTTTTTAAAGTTCACACATTTGCCTTTAATTTTTAAAAATTTTATGATCTAGTCCTTAATTTTTATGACTTGTGCCCACCCTGAAATTTTTATTATTGTGTCCACCCTCAAAATATTTTTAGCTTGTGCCCACCCTGAAAAATATTTCTGGATCCGCCATTATATATAAACATAGTAGGATGAGTCAAAATATTATGGAAACATCTAAATTTTTTTTCAAGTTTTGAGGACTTTTGAATTATTTTTAAATTCTTCAAACAAGTCCAAAATGTTCTTCACATAATTTATTATATATGAATATTTTCTCAACAAGATGTAATTGAAAAAAAATATATAAATAGATGCGCATTATAATAATTACTTATAAATATGAAAGATTGTACAAATATCTTGGGTCTGGTCAAGTCAAGTACTTTTTGCTCTAAATCCAAACTCGACCCGACATTTAATAACGTTACACCTAATACGAATCTAAATTTTAATAAAAAAATTATGATTCTATAAGATCGGATCACATCAAAACTCATTTTAGTTAAATTATTAAAATTTTAATATAAATAATGACAATTTGTGTGGTACCCATATGTGTTTTATACCGACATGGCATTGTGTTATATCAATGAATAGTTTTAAATTTCTTTAAATATATTTATTGTAAAAATAGTTTATATAACACAAGTTACATTATCAAGAAAATATATTATTGTGAATTTGTGATCGTCACATCATTTTTGTGAAAAAATAATATTTCGATAAAGATTTTCATTAAAAACATATAAATAGGAAAGAGTGCTAAATGCTAATGGAATTGGCGAGAAAGGGAGTTTGTTTCCATTTATGAATCGGATGAAACTTTGTGTAGTCTTTATTGGGTTGATAATGTTGGGATTGGCAAAGCTTCTAGAAAAGGGCCATGGATTGTGATGGGGCAACGCATGTGTATTAAGAAATAGGAACCGGGCAGGCTCTTAGTAAAGTAACTTTCCAAAGATTACCTTTTCGGATTGTTAGATATTAAAATGAGTGAAAATGCTAGAATGGTTAGAATACAATAAAAACAAACCTTAAGGGTGTAATTGAAAAAAAATGACAAACGGTTAGAACCTTTTGTCATTATGCCATTCATTTATGATGCAAACTTACCTTTTAAGATAAAAATGATACAAAAGATGTAAGCAGAATTGTATATTGTAGAATTAGCTCTCGAGGGTACTAATGGAATTAACGAAAATGACATAGCGGGGAGATTATGTAACAATGTGCGTTTGGTTCATGAAATAAGTTATTTTTATTTCTATTTTCTTAGAAAATAAAAAAACGTTAATAAAAACACGTTTGGTTGTAAAGTTAGAAAATAATTTTTAGAAAATAAAAATAAAATGAGTGAAAATTTGAAAATATTAAAAAAAATATTTTTACTATTTTTATTGAAAATGTTTTAGAAAAATGGTAAAGATGAAAACAAGGTATTTTTAAAATTTTAAGTTTATTTAACCCGAGATCAAATCTTTCTTATGCCAATTTTTTTTTTTTACATCTTTTTAACCCCTTTTCAATAGTTAAATATCAATTTCTTTTAGATTTCAAACATAAAATCTCCACTTTTGCATGTCGTTAATTATTTGAATTCTTCTTCTCATCTTCTTCTTTACCAGGTAAATAATTAAACATATCTTTATTTCACATTTTTATTACTATTTGTAAATATATGTATTCATTTTTTTTAATTTTTTTGTGATAATTTTGTTGTATTTTATTTTTAATATTGGTGTATTCGTTTCATAGGTGTGTGGATATCCAAACATACCGAGATTTTTAGCATCATTTCGTGGACAAAGATACCATACACACTTTTTATAGGGAGGTGAAATGTGATTGAGCGAAGTATTATTGAGATAAAGAAGAATTATTTAATATGAGATATTCTTTTGTTCGAAATGTGATTGAGCGAAGTATTGATATATTGAAAAAAGATATTTGTTGTATTGAGAGATGTGTTGTAACCCCCTCGTCCCGGTCCGGGCGACTGACCGGTCCGAGCGGGTTACACGGGGATAACCGAGGCGAAACCCGTTAAGGCTTCACTTCGGTTAACAACCCAAGAAAACTTTTTCATTTATTATTATATTATCTAGCTGCATTAATATGTCCTATGTGAAACAACAACAATGGAAACATCAAGCGAGGCGATCAACCCAAACAGCATACCAAAAACATCCCATTTTATCTTAAACTGCAGGCCGTATCGAAACGCCCAGAGGGTGTATCGATACGCCTTGACTAGGTCAAGTGGTCAAAGTCAACTCGAGGAGACCGTATCGAAACGCTGGTTGACCGTATCGATATGCCCTCTTCGGTCAACTTCTCGTGGTCAACGCTACGAAGACCGTTCCGAAATGCCTGAGCCCGTTTTGATGCCCTCAATTTTTCGTCAAAATCTCAGATTTCCAGTAGCAAAATGGTATCGAAACGCCCCTCCCGCGTATCGAAACGCCTGGCCTGAAACAAGAGGACCGTATCGAAACGGGACCAACCGTTTCGATACACCTGCTGCGAACAGACAAGTTTTAGCTGGTTTATGGCACAAGGCTGCCTCAAACACCAACTAAGACCTCCCACAACCAACATGCAACAACTCTAGATGCAAGACACCCTATACAAACATGTTTAGCACTCAACATACATTTAAAAGCCATACATTAAGAGAAGCATCAATTCAACAAAAGATTCATACATAACATTTAAAGGATTTCACGCCTTAGACAAAAACATACACTTAAGCATTCATAAAAAGGGAACAAGGCCAACATACAAGGCATAAGCAAGCCTTAAACAAAACATCCACACATCAAGGAGTCTAAACATGCTCCTAACACATAACAACAACATAAATCCAAAACTAAAATCCCATTGCTTGTCTATTACATCCATAACTTAAATAGTTCATACTTGAGGATAGCAAAAGCTCAACTAGCACACTTGGAGGCCCTCCTCTTGCACTAGCAACCCATGAACTACAGATCTGCATTGTCGAACAAAAGAGAGCGTAAGCACGAAGCTTAGTGAGGGTAAGCTCATAAAACAAACCTCGATAATGCATGGTCCAAGCACGAGCACACAACCAAGGTAGAATGCATGAGTTCTTACCTTCGAACCACATAAGCCAAAATATAGATGATGCATGAACATATTATCAATATCATGTCATGCACAACAAGTCCATAATCACAATTTATGGAACACATAAATCAATGTATTAGCAAACACATTCCACAATCCGTATTGGCACCTAGCTATGACCCGAATACGCGGATAACCGTTGGAACTCACATCCAACAACTCACATTTACCTTACGGTGGGATTACACTCATCACCGTTTCACGCGGAGAGGATTCCACTCATCCTCACGCTCTGTCGATGGGATTCCACTCATCACCTACTAACATATACATGAAGATTTCCGGGCGAACCCGTACTCCATCTTGATGACTACCATCACCAAGACCACGCGCGCATTTTGACTCTCGTGTGCACACTAAACATTCTAATGATCGATCATTGTACCCAAGCATACTAGTGCCAATACTAACACATTCCACAACCTTTCACAACACAGTTCCTTACCAATTTTCGTGCTTAGCACGTACTCAACATGATTACCATCATGCACAACCATATTCCAAACCACATGCATATAACAATGCATCAATGTCATGCCTCATCACACATGTATAACACAATATAAACAACCATATTAATCACAATTACTACACGAGGCATTCTCAACATTTAAAGTTCAACCAAAGTCTCTAACTAAAGCTTGGGATTAGACTACCAATCTAATCCCAACTCTAGGTGGGTTTACCAAGCCCAAACTAGGTCCACATGTTTGAACCAACCTTTGAAAACCAAGTTAAAAATATTAACCACTCACCGACTATCAAAGCTCAACAACTCTAGCCGATCAAGCTCCCAACGGTTCTGGATTCAATCCCGAGGCTTCACCAACACAATTCCTTGCTTCTAATCATCCCAACACAATCAAAATAACCACAACTCAGTTCTAAAAAATGTAGCAAACCCGGAACACAAACCAAGCACAAAACACATGATTTCAAACTAAAGACAACCCCCAAAAATGCTATTTTCGAGTAGCCCAAGAGCACAACCTAAAACCATTGATTCCAACACTTATAACACTCCCAAAAGCTTCCAAAACAACCCTCAAATATAGTCTAACCATCAACCAACAATTTCTCACATCAAACACCCCCAAAACTCAACATTTGAACTCTCTAAAACCTTCTGAAAACCCAATTTCGGGAATCAACATAAAATCATGTAAAAATCGAGTATGTTGGACCTTTTAGATAGCAAACATCTTATCTAACATCAACAAACCAAAAACTTAAGCTAAAGCTAATAAAGTTCACATTTTTAATCCAAACCTTCAAAACTTCAAAACAAGAAAATGAGAAAATCATAGGTTTTAATGAAAAATAAAACTATAGACTTGTAGAGAATGATAAGGACAAGTCAAATATGGGTTTACCTTTGAAAAACCTCAAAAAACAAGCAAGAAGGGTGATGGAACAATGAACTTGAAGGGGATGAGAGACTTGTCGTGAAAAAGAAATGGAAGAGAAGGGAAGAAGATGATAAAATGGGTCTTTTAAATAAATGTGGTTTTTGTTTTACAAGACCACATATTTAGAAGAATGCCATTAATGAGATGACCATCTTCCACTATTCCAAAATCTATGAAATTTTGGGTTTTAAATTTAAAATTGAATCCAACATATTAAATGAATTTTAAAACAAAAGGGGAAACTCGAAACATTATTTTAGTATTATTCTTCACCCGAGCCCCAAACCCGGGTGTTACAACTCTCCCCCACTTAAGGAATTTCGTCCCTGAAATTACCTGACGAAAATAGATACGGAAATTGCTCAAGCATATCAGCTTTCCTCTCCCACGTGGCCTCTTCCACACCTCTATGTCTCCACAACACCTTGACCAACTCTATGGTCTTGCCACGCAACACCTTGCTATCAGAAGCAAGTATCTCAACTGGTTCTTCATTGTAAGACAAATCCGGATTCAACTCTATCTCTTCAACGGGCATAACATGAGATAGATCTGATCTATATCTCCTAAGCATTGACATATGAAACACATCATGGATCTTCTCTAACTCTGAAGGAAATCTCAAACGGTAAGCTACTGGCCCAATCCGCTCAACTATCTCATACGGACCAATAAACCTCAGACTTAACTTGCCTTTCCGGCCAAAACGCATTACCTTCTTCTACGGAGATACTTTCAGAAACACTGTCTCACCCACTGAAAACTCAATCTCTTTTCTCTTTAAATCTGCGTAAGATTTCTGACGATCGAAAGTTGCTTTCAAACAGTCACAGATCAACTTCACTTTTTCAGTAGTCCTCTTAAGCAAATCTGGCATAAGTAACAATTTCTGACCCGTTTCAGTCCAATAGATCAGCGTTCTACATCGTCTACCATACAAAGCCTCATAAGGAGCCATCTGTATACTAGCCTGGTAACTGTTGTTGTAAGAAAACTCGACTAAGGGTAAATGTTTCTCCCAAGAACCCTGGAAGTTAATCAAACAACAACGAAGCATATCCTCTAAATTTGTATCACTCGCTCTGACTGACCATCTGATTGCGGATAATACGAAGTACTGAAATGCAAACGGCTACCTAGGGCACTATGCAAACAACTCCAGAACCTTGCTGTGAATCTCGGATCTCTGTCTGATACAATAGACTTCGGAACTACATGAAGTCTCACAATCTCGCGGATATACAAATTCGCCAACTTGTCTAAAGAATCTGCAGTGTTCACTGCTAAGAAATGAGCACACTTAGTGAATCTATCAACAATTACCCAAACAGAATTCTTCTTCGAAGGAGACAACAGTAAACCTGACACAAAGTCCATAGTGATTCTCTCCCACTTCCATTCCGGAATCTTCAAAGCTTGTAACAAACCTGAAAGAACCTGATGTTCTGCCTTTACTCTCTGACCAACCATGCAACGACTCACATACTCGGCTACGTCCTTCTTCAAACTAACCCAAAAATAATAATTTTTCAAATCACGGTACATCTTAGTACTACCCGGATGCATAGAAAAAGGACTCGAATGTGCTTCACTCAGAATCATACGTCTCAACTCAACATCTTCAGGCACTACAACTCTGTCTCTAAAACAAAAAACATTCTCACCACTGAAACTATACTCGGTCGGTCTACCTTCAGCTATGTCCTGAACATTCAGAACTAGTGATACATCTTGCAACTGTTTCTCTCTGATCATCTGAATCAACGAATGCTTCACTTGCAACTCGGTAATTAAACCACCATCCCCTGATACACTCAGTCTAGCAAACATAGCTCGCAACTCGAGTGCAACTTTTCTGCTCAACGCATCAGCCACTACATTTGCCTTACCCGGATGGTACTCAATAGTCAAATTGTAGTCTTTCAACAGTTCAAGCTATCTTCTTTGTCTCAAGTTCAACTCTCTCTAGGTCATCAGATACTTCAAGCTCTTATGATCAGTGTAAACCGTACACTTCTCACCATACAAGTAGTGACGCCAAATCTTCAACGCAAACACAACTGCTGCTAACTCAATATCATGCGTAGGGTAGTTCTTCTCATGCACCTTCAACTGTCTCGAAGCATAAGCAACAACTCTCCTTTCTTGCATCAGAACACAACCTAAACCTACGTAGGAAGCATCGCTATAGATCACGAACTCTTTCCCTGAAACTGGTTGTACTAACACTGGAACATTCGTCAAAACTTCTTTTAATTTCTCAAATGCCTTTTTGTCTCGCATCTGGCCACTCAAACTTCACTCCTTTTTGCAACAATTTAGTCAACGAAGCAGCTACTCTAGAGAAACCATCAACATACCTCCTATAGTAACCGACTAGTCCTAGGAAACTCCAAATCTCAGTCACTGACTTAGGTTGTTTCCACTCAACAATAGCTTAAATCTTCACCGGATCAATACGGATACCTTCAGCTGATACAACATGGCAAAGAAACACAACATCTCTAATCCAGAACTCACATTTGCTCAACTTCGCATACAACTGATTACTCATCAATCTCTGCAAAACAAGTCTCAAGTGCTCATCGTGCTCTTCTTCTGATCTCGAGTACACAAGAATGTTGTAACCCCCTTAACCCGGCCTAGACGGTTGACCCGAATTAAGAAAGTCACACGGGGAAAACCAAAGTCAACCCGAAAGTCAACCTTGATTAACGACCCTTTTTTTTTCTTTTTAAACTTGTCTAGATGCTCATTAACCCTAGTGGTGATCACACAAACAACATACTCAGAGATCACAAACATCAGAGATCAAACAAGGACCCAATTGAACAATTTACAACTTTAGGGACCAAATTGTAAATTCTGATAATTATGAGGACTTTACCCAAATTAAAGTTACCATCTTGTAATTAGTCAGGTTTCATGCTTCACTGCCAAATTTCAGCTCAAACGGACATCCCAAACTCATACAATTGCACAAACAAGATTCAGGACCAAAATGCAAACATTTCAAAACATTTAACTGCCAATGTCAGCCCCCAACGGTCGACCGTTCCGAAACAGGCAGAGCCTGTTTCGAAACGCGGGGCTGTTCCGCAACGCGTATCGAAACACGGGCTGGCAGTGGCCTTTCCGTTTCGGAACGGTCTCTCCCGTTTCGGACGCCTGGGCTGGTATAGGGCACCCGTTCCGAAACGGTAGGCACTGTTCCGAAACACCCTGCACAGAAAGCCACAAGATGCATACTTAAACATGCAATTAAACATCCAATCATGCTCCAAATGCTACCAAACTTTACCAGCATGCAATTCAACATATAAGAGACATACTTGCATCAACAATTTAGCATATTAACATCATGAATGAAAAACCCCAATTCTAATGGCATGCTTCCTACACAAGCAAACCACTCAAGCATAAAACTTCCAAAACAAGCATATAATGGCCAATTACAAAACCATCAATCTCAACAACATTTATCATACTTAGGGAGTTCAAAACATCTCCCAAAACATACTCCTAGGTCCCCCATTGCCAAATTACCAAAAGCTAAAATGTACTTAAGAAAACCTTCCATACATTGAGCTCAACTTCCACTTGATTGCTTGCCTTCCTTGCTGCCTTTAGGTACCTTAATGATCTGCATTATTGGTTTAAGAAAACGAAAGAGAGCGTAAGCAAAAGCTTAGTGAGGAATGCTCATTAAAACCAATCAATAATGCATTTGTAAATCACTTTAGAAATCATGCTTCAAACCATCATTTAAACATGCTCAAAAGCATTCTTAAACAAGCAAATCATGCTTCATATCATAACATGTCATATTGGCCACAAGTGATAAGTTTCATCATTTTTAAACAAGTTTAACATAAGACTCACACATGGACTTTTAAACACCATTGTGATCTTATACTTTCCAAGAACCACACAAAGACTTTTAACCACCTTTGTGTTCTTCCCAAGGACTTTTAAACACCTTGGCCCCAAGGACTTTTAAACACCTTGGCCCCATGGACTTTTAAACACCATGGCCCATGGACTTTTAAACACCATGGCAAGGACCACACAAGGACTTTTAAACACCTTTGTGTCCTTAACAAGAACCATCCAAGGACTTTTAACCACCTTGATGTTCTTAAGTAACAAGGCTCACTCAAGGACTTTTAACCACCTTAGTGACCTTAACAAGAATCATCATGGACTTTTAACCACCATGAAGTTCTTAGAATTCCCAAGGCTCACTCAAGGACTTTTAACCACCTTAGTGACCTTAACCTTTTTCAAAACATCACTTGCCAATATACATCATAATCATCAATTAATCCACTGTTTTAAAGCATTAAACCAAGCCATATTCATCATGCATTTAAAAGCATCAAACCACTTTCAATCAATGTTCAAAAACAAGGAACTCTTACCTTGAGCTTCCTTCAACATATGGCTTACAAAAACAGCAATAACCATGCTAAATCATGCTTTCAAAACAGAATTTAAAACATGCAATCAACCATATTGCATAACAACAAAACCATGGCCACCACTAGAGAGTTTTTCCGAAAACTTACACTTGAGCTTAGCAAAGTTGTTTAGACTTAAACTAAGCTCCCAAGACATTGGTTTCAACGCTGAAAACCCAATTTCACTCACCGATTCCACTTCGCCTCTTGCCGAAGCACCAATTCAAGCCTCCGGATCACCAACTCTTGGATCCAAAGATGCCTCCCCTGTTTTAATCACATCAAAACAGTAGATTAATGCATCATCATGCATTAATAGCTTCAATGAAAGCACCTAAACTCGCTGCTCTCATCCACACTCCATTTTCGGCCACCAAACACAACCGAAAATGCCTCCAAACAACTCCTCAACAAAGCCCAGCCATAAACCATCAAAACCTAACATCCTTTAACATCATTTAACATCTAAAAAGAGCTTAACAACATCCGTATACCTCCAGCAACAACAGATCCACAAGATCTCACCAAAAACAACCTAGAATCATAAGCTAAACTTAGGAAATTCAACCTATCCGGGATTGCATTAATCAAAACTCAATTCCTCATCAAATTAACATTCATTAATCATCATTTTAACATCTTAAAACACTGCTTTAGCAGATCCAACGAAAATCAATGAAAAATCATCAAATCTTGCATTATAAGCCAAGATCCATCAAACAACTCAAAAACCTTTTATAAAACATCAATTAAGGATTGAGAACTTAGGAATTTCAGTAAAGAACTGATAGTTTAGAGGAGAAGGACGTTCTTACCTCCAAACTTGAGTTTCTCCTCTTTAGAGCCAAAAAGCTTGAAAATCCAAATAGTAAATTGCAAGGTTTTGTTGTAGAGATGATTAGGAATCCAAAGAGAATTGAAAAGATTGATTTGAGTGACAAAATCAGAAAGAAATCTCTGGAGAGAAAGTGTTTGGGTTGAGAGAAAATGAGAGAAAAGGAAAATTGAAAGAAAATGGAAAGTTGGTTACAAAATAGTAAAATGATTTCCCTCCTCTTTTCTTTAGCTTTAAAATCAGATTTTAGCATTAAAATATCTTAGAAAAATCTGGAGAAACTCTTTTTGGAATAATAGCTCCTTAAAGATTCAAAGTTTCAACCCTTTATAAAACAGTCACGCAACTTTCAAAAATTACATTTTGGTCACTAGCCAAAATGTCACCCTTCCAAACCTCATTTCTCAAAATTGATTTCACAGTTCACTTATATATATTAAAAGATGATTTTAGAACATTTTTCCATATTTTTAATGCAACCCGAACTAGGCTTTCCTAATTTCACCTTATTAGATTCGAACAACACTTTGACCAACCGGTCAACGCCCAAAACTCCTAAGCCCAAAACCGGGGCGTTACAAATGTCATCTATGAAAACAACTACAAACCGGTCTAGATAGTCTCGGAAAACTTTGTTCATCATATCTATAAAAGCTGCTGGTGCATTCATGAGCCCAAACGGCATCACAAGGAACTCATAATGACCATATCTAGTCTTAAAGGTTGTTTTCGGAACATCACACTCTTTCACCTTCAACTGATAGTACCCTGATCTCAAATCTATCTTCGAAAACCCTGAGGCACCCCTCAACTAATCAAACAAGTCATCTATACGAGGCAACAGATACTTGTTCTTTACTGTCAACTGGTTCAACTGCCTGTAGTCGATACACATTCTCATACTGCCATCCTTCTTCACAAACAACACTGGAGCACCCCAAGGCGAACTACTAGGCCTAATAAAACCACGGTCTAACAACTCCTGAAGCTGACTTTTCAACTCTTTCGGAGCCATACGGTATAGATCAATAGAAACTGGAGTAGACCATGAAACAGTCTCAATCACAAACTCTACATCTTTGTCAGGAGGCAAACCTGGTAACTCTTCTGGAAACACATCCGGATAATCACAAACTGTTATGATATCTTTCGGTCTAACCTCGCTTATATTCGAATTCATCACATACGCTAAGTAAGCCCCACAACCGGAATCCATCAACCTATGAGTCTCTAAAGCTGACACAACATTCGACAAGAACTTAATGTTCTCACCTACTACTACTACCTCGTAGTCATCGGAAAGCTTCAATGAAATTCTCTTTGTCTCAAAATCTACACTAGCTCTGTGCTCAACCAACCAATTCATACCCAAAATAATATCGAAACCGTAGAACGGAAGTCCATCATATCAACAGGAAACAAATGACCCTGAATCTTCAACGAAAACCTCCTATACATCCGTCTAACTACAACTGTCTCACCAAAGGAACTAGTCACATGCATCCCTACATCTAAGATCTCAACATGTATGTCTAACTTCTTTGCATGCTCACTCAAAATGTAAGAATACGTGGAACCCGAATCAACTAAGGAAAGCAAAGACATGGATTGTAACTCAAAATTACCTGCTATCACATCTGTGTCATTCCCTGCCTCTCTCTGTGCGTAGACTCTAGCTGGTCAACCGGCCTCTGGCTAAACTGTCACAACATGAGTAAGATTCCTCGGTGCTTCTATCCTAGGTGCATCAGCCCTCAGCTGGAAGTAATCACGACCGCGCCCACAACCTCTCTGATAGTCAATCGCTCTCGCAGGAGCCTGTGCCTGCACCGGTGCCTGTGCCGCCTGATGCAGACATTCTCTCCTGAAGTGGTCTCTCGATCCACAGTTCCAACAAGCATGAAAGTTACCCCAACACTCTCCTAAATGTTGTCTCCCACAACGAGTGCACTCGGGCAAACGCCTTCCAGCTCTATGGTCCTGGTGGCCTCTACCATGGTGGCCACCGCCACGCCTATGGTCAAACTGATGTCCACTGCCCTGATGCCTCTTGGCATCACCACGATCAAAGTTGTTGTGCCACTTCCCTAAACCGGATCCTCCCGAACGCTTGGTCAGCCCCAAGCTATGCTCGATGTCCTTGGCCTTAGCGACCAAGACATCAAAATCAGAATAATCTGAAGCTAAGGTGTACCTCTTGACTTCCTCGTGAAGTCCATATCTGAACCGATTACAACGGTCCCTCTCAGTAAGAACCAACTCTGGAGCATACTGACTCAGTCGGACAAAGCGGATCTCATAATGTCACTGATACATCTCCCTGAACAAGAGCCATGAACTCCCGCTTCTTCTCATCCAGATATCTCGCCCCCAAATACCTCTTCCTGGAAGCAGTCTTAAAGAAGTTCCAACTGATCTCAGCCTCAGGCACACCGGTAGTAATGGTGACCCACCAGGTGTAGGCATCACCCTGAAGTAACGAAACCACACAGCCCAACTTGCGAGCTCCCACACATCCCATCTGAGCTAAGATACGAACTGTCTTCTCTAGCCACAACTCTGACCTCTCAGGTGTAGATCCCCTGAACTCATTAGCTCCTAGGCTACGAAGCCTCTTGACAAGTCGTCGTTTAACCGGTCAAAAATAAATAAATATTTAACCTCTTTCAACAATTAATAAAATAAAGAAATTAAGTAGTATAAGGAAAGAGGGTCGATCCACAGGGAGATTAGTCGAAATTCTTGACTTGAATTTTGCCTGATTTGAATTCCCAGGAATATCTGCAAAACAAGGAAATAAAAAAGGGGGGTGATCTGATATTGAGTGAAGTAATAAAATAAAATGCAAGAATTAAAGAAAATAGTAGGAAAAACCAAATATGCAAATTAGCCTCGAGCTAGCCTTGTCAATTCCCTCGATCATTGAAATAGATTTTTACTCCGGGGATCATGTCGGTTACAGTCTGCGAGGCCCAACCCGTCGCAACTTGCTTCTCTCTCGAGTAACCAATCCTCCCAAGACTATCTTCGAAGGTTGATTCTTAAACAAATTAACCACGTCTATCGCCGTTAAAATATTTAGTTTTGAAAGCAGGAAAAGCCCGACTCAGAAATTGTCTTAAAAAGAATCGCTTCTGATTTTATCTTTCCTTAGCGGACCACCGCTAAGAGTGTTCACAGGAAGTCGAAAATGCCACAGGCCGATCCTTCCTCCCAACTATGTCTTTAAACGATTCCAGACCAACAAGCTCTTTTTGATTTGAAAAACGATTAAAAACTTTAGTGAGGCCGATTGCCAAACTATCTAAACAGAAAGATAAAAATGTATTCCCGAAGGAATTTAGGCAATGTTCAGTTCTCACAATTAGAATTAATTTGGCTAGCTCTTGGCTCAATAAATTTAGCTAAGCATGATATTGATTATGTAACCCCCTTAACCCGGCCCAGACGGTTGAACCGAATTAAGAAGTTTACACGGGGAAAACCAAAGTCAACCTGAAAGTCAACCTTGGTTAACGACCCTTTTTTTTCTTTTTAATCTTGTCTAAATGCACGTTAACCCTAGATATGTTCATAGCAACATCATACTCAAAGATCAGCGCATTCGGAAAACATTTAGGGACTCGATTGCACAAAACATGAATTTAGGGACCAAAACGTAAATTCTGAAAATTATAAGGACTTAACCCAATTAAAGGTTACCAAAATGAAATTAATCATGTTTCATGCTTCTCTGCCAAATTTCAACTCAAACGGACATCTCAAACTCATACAATTGCATAAACAAGGTTTAGGACTAAAACGCAAGGATTTCAAAACATTTAACCAACAATTTCAGTGCCCAACGGTCGAGTGTTCCGGAACGGGGATGATCCGTTCCGAAACGCGGGACCGTTACGAAACCAGTTCCGAAACAAGGCTTGGCAGTGGCCAAACCGTTCTGGAACAGTTCCACCCGTTTCGGAACGCCAAGGCCATTTCAGGCCCCTGTTCCGATACGGTAGCACCTGTTCCGAAACAGGCTGCCCAGATTGCAGAAATTTTGCTGGTTTATTGCATAATTGATCCATCAAACATGCTCCAAAGGCAACCAAATTATACCAACAAGTCATTCAACACTCAAGGAACATAATTGCATCAACCATACTCAAACATGGCATCAATTAAGCAAATCCCCAATTCTATAGGCATGCATCCTAATTAGAAAACCATTCAAGCATCATATCATCAAACCAACTTCATAAAGGCCAAATACATGTTCCATCATCAACAACATCATAAAACCAACTTAGGGAGTCCAAAACATCTCCCAAAACAACAACATAGGTTCCCCATTGCCAAATGCCAAAAGCTAATAGTGTTAAGAAACTTTCACCATACATGAGCTTAGTTCTTCACTTGGATTCTTGACCTCTTGCTGTCCTTATAAGCACTTCAATGCTCTGCATTATTGATTCAAGAAAAGAGAGAGAGCGTAAGCAAATAGCTTAGTGAGGAAAGCTCTTTTAAAACAACTCAATAATGCTTTTATAAAACACCTTTATAAACCTTAGTTCAAAACAACATTTATACATGCACGTAAGCATTTAAAACAAACAAGCATTTCATGCTTCAAATTATAACATGTCATATTGGCCACAAGTGATAATCATAATCTTTCCATTTCAAAATACGATCAACTTAAGATCCACACATGGACTTTTAACCACCATTGTGATCTTACAATTCACAAGGACCACACATGGACTTTTAACCACCATTGTGTCCTTACAATTCACAAGGACCACACATGGACTTTTAACCACCATTGTGTCCTTACAATTCACAAGGACCACACATGGACTTTTAACCACCATTGTGTCCTTAGCACAAGAATCATCCATGGACTTTTAACCACCATGATGTTCTAACAATACACAAGGCTCACACAAGGACTTTTAACCACCTTTGTGACCTTAACACAAGAATCACCCATGGACTTTTAACCACCATGGTGTTCTTAAAATACACAAGGCTCACACAAGGACTTTTAACCACCTTTGTGACCTTACAAAACACAAGGCTCACACAAGGACTTTTAACCACCTTTGTGACGTTAGAACAAGAACCAACCATAGACTTTTAACCACCATGTTGTTCTTAACACAAGAACCACCTATGGACTTTTAACCACCATAGTGTTCTTAACCTTTTTCAAACATCACTTGCCAATATGCATCATTTAACAACAATATTCCACTGTTTTAAAGCATTTAACAAAGCCATAATCATCATGCATCATTAAGCATCAAAACCGCATTTAGCAATGTTCAAAACAAGGATCTCTTACCTTGAGCATCCTTCAACACATGGCTTATAAAATCAGCAAATAAACATGCTAAAATATGCTTTCAAAACAGAATTTAAAACATGCAAACAAATCACATTGCATACAACCATTCCATGGTTCAACATAAAGTGAATTCTTCCGAAAACTTACTCTTGAGCTTAGCTAAGTTGCTTAGACTTAAACTAAGCTCCCAAACCTTCAAAACATTGGTTTCAAAGCTGAAAACCAAAATCCACTCACCGATTCCGTTTCGCCACTTGCCGAAACACCAATCAAGCTTCCGGATCACCAGCACAAAGATCTGAAGATGTCTCCCCTGTTTTAAACACATCAAAGCA
The DNA here is from genome assembly GCA_958450335.1 of Hibiscus tridactylites. NCBI lineage: Eukaryota > Viridiplantae > Streptophyta > Magnoliopsida > Malvales > Malvaceae > Hibiscus > Hibiscus tridactylites. Next base: position 76,728,453 of record OY288276.1, read on the forward strand.
GAGGATTAATGCATCATCATGCATTAATATCTTCAATGAAAGCACCTAAACTCGCTGCTCTCATCCACACTCCATTTTCGGCTACCAAAACACAACCGAAAACACATCCAAACAACTCCACAACACTACCCAGCCAAGATCCATCAATTCCAAACATTCTTAAACCTCAATTAACATCCAAAATGGATCTAATCACATCCTTATAACTCCAGCTATAACAGATCATCAAGATCACTCCAAAAACAACCAAAAACTCAAGCAAAACTTAGGAAATTTAACCTATCCGGGATTGCATTGATTAAACCTCAATTTCTCATCAATTAAACATTCATTTAACATCAAAAAGACACCTCAAAACAGTGCCTAATCAGATCATACGAATTTCACCAAAATTAAACCAAATCTTGCATTTTAAAGCCAAGATCAAGAATACAATTGTAAAACCTTTAATAAAACACAAATCAAGGATTGAGAACTTGGGAATTTCAGTAAAGAACTGAGAATTTAGAGGAGAAGGACGTTCATACCTCTAAACTTGAGTTTCTCCCTTTTTGGAACCAAAATCTTGAAAATCCAATAAGCAAATGCTAAGGTTTTGTTGTAGGATTGATTAGAGATCAATTGAAGGTTGAAATCTAATCTTTGGAGATCAAAACCAGAGGGAATTTTGCTGGAGAAATGTGTTTGGGTTGAGAGAAAAGTTGAGAGAAAAGAAAATGGAAAATTTGGGAAAAGTTAGTTAAAAAGCCAAAATATCTTTCCCTCCCTTTTACCTTTATTTTAAAACCATTAATTAAATGATAAATATTCAGAAAAATCTGGAGAAACTCTTATTAGGTAAATAGCTCCTTAAAGATTCAAAGTTTCAATCCTTTTTAAAACAGTCACCCAGTTTTCAAAAATTACATTTTGGTCACTAACCCAAAATGTCACTCTTCCAAACCTCATTTTGTAAAATTGATTTCACCTTTCTCTTATATATAATAAAAGAGGATTTTAAGACATTTTTCCATATTTTTAATGCAACCCGAACTAGGCTTTCCTAAATTCACCCTTTTATATTCGAACCGCAACCCGACCGGCCCGGTCCAAACCCAAAACTTCTAAGCCCAAAATTGGGGTGTTACAACTCTCCCCCCTTAAGAAATTTCGTCCTCGAAATTTACCTGAAGGAAAGAGATACGGAAACTGCTTCAGCATGTCATCCTTTCGTTCCCACGTGACTTCTTCAACACCACGATGCTTCCACAACACCTTTACCAACTCAATGGTCTTGCCTCGAAGAACTTTACTATCTGAATCCAGAATCTTCACCGGTTCCTCATCATAGGTCAAATCCGGATTCAATTCCACTTCTTCCACAGGCATCACATGTGAAGGATCCGATCTATACTCCCGAAGCATAGAAACATGAAACACATCATGAATCTTTTCCAACTCTTGAGGTAACCACAACTTGTACGCAACAGGACCCACACGCTCAACCACCTCGTATGGTCCAATGTACCTAGGGCTCAACTTACCCTTTCGGCCAAACCTCATCACCTTTTTCCAAGGCGAAACCTTCAAAAACACACGGTCACCCATCGCATACTCAATCTCCTTACGCTTCAAATCCGCGTAAGACTTTTGCCGATCAGAGGCTGCCTTCAAACGCTCACAAATGAGCCTCACCTTCTCGGTGGTTCCCTTCAACAAAGCTGGCATCGAAACCAACTTCTGACCCGTTTCAGCCCAACAAAGAGGAGTCCTACACTTCCTTCCGTACAAAGCTTCATAAGGTGCCATTTGAATACTTTCCCGATAACTATTATTATAGGCAAACTCCACCAAAGGCAAATGTTTCTCCCAAGAGCCCTGAAACTCAATCACGCAGCACCTCAACCTATCCTCCAAAACCTGGATAACACGCTCGGACTGACCATCCGACTGAGGATGATAAGACGTACTGAAATTCAACCGCGTACCCAAAGCTTGATGCAAACACTGCCAGAAACGCGATGTAAACCTCAGATCCCTATCCGACACAATCGACTTAGGCACACCATGCAGCCGCACAATCTCAGCAATGTACAGCTCCGCAAGCTTATCCAAAGTGTACGTAGTATGCACAGGCAAGAAATGCGCACACTTTGTCAGGCGATCCACAATCACCCACACCGAATTCTTCTTCGATGGCGACAAAGGCAAACCGGATACAAAATCCATGGTAATCCTTTCCCACTTCCATTCAGGAATCCTCAACGGTTGCAACAACCCTGAAGGAAACTGATGCTAAGCCTTAACTCGTTGACACACCATGCACTTGCTCACAAACTCAGCAACATCCTTCTTTAAACCCACCCAATAGTACTCATCACGAAGGTCACGATACATCTTAGTACTACCAGGGTGCATAGCAAAAGGACTACTATGACCTTCAGTCAGAATAGCACGCCTCAACTCAGCATCATTCGGCACTACTATCCGACTCCCAAAACACAACACTCCATCATCATTAAAACAGAAATCCGAAGGCCTGTCCTCCGCAATATCCTGAACATGCGGTACCAAGGAATCATCCAACAACTGCTTTTCCTTGATCAACTGAACCAAAGATGGTTTCACTTGCAACTCAGCCACAAGACCACCATCACGCGAAATACTCAAACTGGCAAACATAGCCCTCAACTCAACGGCTACCTTCCTACTCAAGGCATCCGCTACAACATTAGCTTTTCCAGGGTGATACTCAATCGTCAAATCATAATCCTTGAGCAACTCCACCCAACGCCGCTGCCTAAGATTCAACTCTTTCTGAGACATCAGATACTTCAAACTCTTGTGATCCGTGTACACAGTACACTTCTCACCATACAAGTAATGTCTCCAGATCTTCAAAGCAAAAACCACTACAGCCAACTCAATGTCATGCGTAGGATAATTGCGCTCATGCACCTTCAACTGCCGTGAAGCATAAGCCACCACTTTACCCTCTTGCATCAACACACATCCCAAACCAACATAGGACGCATCACTATACACCACAAACTCTTTCCCTGATTCAGATTGAACCAAGATAGGAGCTTGTGTCAAAGCTGCCTTAAGCTTCTCAAAAGCCTGCTGTCTCGCTTCCGTCCACTCATACTTAACATCTTTCTGCAACAACTTCGTCAAAGGTGCAGCAATCTTCGAAAACCCATCCACAAACCTTCAGTAGTATCCCGCCAAACCAAGGAAACTACGGACTTCATGAACAGACTTAGGAACCTTCCAATTCATCACCGCCTCAATCTTCTGAGGATCAACACGAATCCCTTCAGCAGAAACCACATGACCAAGAAACAACACCTCTCTAAGCCAGAACTCACACTTGCTCAGCTTAGCATAAAGCTGATTCTCCAACAAAGCTTGCAACACAATCCTCAAATGCCCTTCATGCTCCTCCTCAGTACGCGAGTACACGAGGATATCATCAATGAATACCACAACAAACTTATCCAGGTATTCATGAAATACACGATTCATCATGTCCATGAAAGCTGCAGGAGCATTTGTCAAACCAAACGGCATCACAAGGAACTCATAATGCCCATACCTCATCCTAAAAGCTGTCTTTAGCACATCCACATCCTTCACCTTCAACTGATAATACCCTGACCTTAAGTCAATCTTAGAGAACATAGCTGCTCCCCGAAATTGATTAAAAAGATCATCAATCCTCGGCAATGGATACCGATTCTTGATAGTCAACTTGTTCAGCTGACGATAATCAATGCACATTCTCATAGTGCCATCCTTCTTCTTCACAAAAAAGACCGGTGCACCCCAAGGTGACACACTCGGCCGAATGAACCCACGATCAAGCAACTCTTGCAATTGCGTCTTCAGCTCCTTCAACTCTTTAGGTGCCATTCTATAAGGGGTAATGGACACTGGAGTTGTGTTTTCATACAGCTTAATCCCAAACTCCACTTCGTGATTAGGAGGCAATCCAGGCAACTCCTCAGGAAACACACCAGGAAACTCTCGCACAGTCCTGATATCTTGCACACGTAACTCCTTAGAACTAGGATTCATCACAAAAGCTAGGTAAGCTTCACAACCTTGCCTCAGCATCCGGCTCGCCTCCAATGTAGACACCACATTGGCAAGAAACTTCACATTCTCACCAACCACAACTACCTCATAATCATCCGCAAGCTTCAACGAAACTCGCTTATTCTCACAATCCACTACAGCTCGATGCTCAACAAGCCAATCCATACCAAGGATTACATCAAAACCATAGAAAGGCAACTCCATTAAATCAACAGGAAAAACATGATCTTGCACAACCAAAGGACATCTTCTATAAAGCTTTCGAGTCACAACAGTCTCACCAAAAGAACTAGTGACACGCATACCAACATCCAAAGACTCAACAGGCAAACCAAGCAATTCAGCATGCTCACGCAAAATGTATGAGTGCGTAGATCCAGAATCAATCAAGGAAAGTAATGACAAGGATTGCAAAGTAAAAGTACCTGCGATCACATCCGCGTCATTTCTCCCCTCCCTCTGAGCAAACACTCTAGCCTGGCCACCACCCTCAGGCTGAACAGCTACAACATGGGCCACATTACGTCCACCATCCTCCCTACGCTGGAAGTTACCACGGCCGCGCCCACGACCTCTCTGTGGTGCAACAACTACAGGAGCACGCCCTTGGCCACCAGCCAACATAGGACACTCTCTCCTCATGTGATCCGTAGATCCACAGTTCCAGCACGAATTACCAGCCGCCACAACAGGAGCTTGCACCTCCCTCACAGCTCGAGGACAATCACGCTTCATATGGCCACGCAATCCACATGTCCAACATGCGTTCGGATCAGCTCTTGCCTTGCTTCCCTGAGCAGGCGCACCACCACCTCGCTTAGCTGAAGACTGATACTTCTGATCACGTCCCCTCTTGTTCCGTCCACCACCGGAACTATATTCAGCAACTCGCTTACCAGCACTAGAAACAGCACTTCTAGAAGATAAACCCAAGTTCATCTCAATGTCCTTTGCTCTCCCAACCAGCACATCAAAATCATTATACTCAGCAGCCAGCATATACGTCTTTACTTCCGTCACCAACCCATAACGGAACCTTTCACACCTCTCCCGCTCATCCAGAACAAGCTCAGGTGCATACTGACTGAGTCGGACAAACAGAACTTCGTACTCAGCTACAGACATGCTCCCTTGGGTAAGAGACATAAATTCCCTCTTCTTTTCGTCTAGGTACCTCACACCCAGATACCTTCTCTTGAACAAATTCTGAAAGAATGTCCATGTCACATCAGTATCCGCCATCCCAGAGATAGTAGTTGTCCACCAAGTGTAAGCATCGTCTTGCAACAACGATACCACACAACCCAGCTTCTGCACATCATGCAACTCATTTGCCCCAAGATTCTCTTGGTACTTTCCAACCAAGACTCCGAACCTTCAGCAGACAAACCCCTGAACTCAGTCCCTCCCAGACTGCGTAAATGTTCCAAAGGTAGTCTAACTCCAGCACCTCCCTGATGCCCAGCTCCTTGAGCTACAGCCACCGCTGCTCGAAAAGCTCCAGCAATGGCTTGTACCAACATGGTCATGTCAGGAACAACTTGCCCCTGACCAGCTTCAGGTCCAGCGACCCCAGCACCAGCTGCAACACCAGCTCATTCACCCTCAGCACCACCACCACCAGGCGGAGGAGGTAAATCCATAGCATTTTCAGCATTCTCTTCATTTTCATTTTGAGCCATAGCTCGCGTATTAACCCTCAACTCTCTACGAGGTGCCATACACTAACAATGCAACCACAATGCAAATAACAAAGTCAGGCCCAGCAAGGTAAGCAATCCAAGTACTCAAGCTCATTTCCAATTAAAAACAACATCATTACATTAGCTTTGATTTGGCAATGGGTCCCTCTATCATGCTTCACCACAGCATACACCACAATTGTAACATGCTTACAATTCACACATCATGCTTTCACTCAACAAGCATACAAAGCATTCAAGCACTTAACACCCATTCATCAGTTCCCAATTACTCGAGAACTCAGCTCTGATACCACCAAATGTAACCCCCTTAACCCGGCCCAGACGGTTGAACCGAATTAAGAAGTTTACACGGGGAAAACCAAAGTCAACCCGAAAGTCAACCTTGGTTAATGACCTTTTTTTTCTTTTTAATCTTGTCTAAATGCACATTAACCCTAGATATGTTCATAGCAACAGCATACTCAAAGATCAGCGCATTCGGAAAACATTTAGGGACTCGATTGCACAAAACATGAATTTAGAGACCAAAACGTAAATTCTGAAAATTATAAGGACTTAACCCAATTAAAGGTTACCAAAATGAAATTAATCATGTTTCATGCTTCTCTGCCAAATTTCAACTCAAACGGACATCTCAAACTCATACAATTGCATAAACAAGGTTCAAGACTAAAACGCAAGGATTTCAAAACATTTAACCAACAATTTCAGTGCCCAACGGTCGATTGTTCCGGAACGGGGATGATCCGTTCCGAAACGCGGGACCGTTCCGAAACCAGTTCTGAAACAAGGCTTGGCAGTGGCCAAACCGTTCCGGAACAGTTCCACCCGTTTCGGAACGCCAAGGCCATTTCAGGCCTCTGTTCCGATACGGTAGCACCTGTTCCGAAACAGGCTGCCCAGATTGCAGAAATTTTGCTGGTTTATTGCATAATTGATCCATCAAACATGCTCCAAAGGCAACCAAATTATACCAACAAGTCATTCAACACTCAAGGAACATAATTGCATCAACCATACTCAAACATGGCATCAATTAAGCAAATCCCCAATTCTATAGGCATGCATATATCATCAAACCAACTTCATAAAGGCCAAATACATGTTCCATCATCAACAACATCATAAAACCAACTTAGGGAGTCCAAAACATCTCCCAAAACAACAACATAGGTTCCCCATTGCCAAATGCCAAAAGCTAATAGTGTTAAGAAACTTTCACCATACATGAGCTTAGTTCTTCACTTGGATTCTTGACCTCTTGCTGTCCTTATAAGCACTTCAATGCTCTGCATTATTGATTCAAGAAAAGAGAGAGAGCGTAAGCAAATAGCTTAGTGAGGAAAGCTCTTTTAAAACAACTCAATAATGCTTTTATAAAACACCTTTATAAACCTTAGTTCAAAACAACATTTATACATGCACATAAGCATTTAAAACAAACAAGCATTTCATGCTTCAAATTATAACATGTCATATTGGCCACAAGTGATAATCATAATCTTTCCATTTCAAAATACGATCAACTTAAGATCCACACATGGACTTTTAACCACCATTGTGATCTTACAATTCACAAGGACCACACATGGACTTTTAACCACCATTGTGTCCTTACAATTCACAAGGACCACACATGGACTTTTAACCACCATTGTGTCCTTACAATTCACAAGGACCACACATGGACTTTTAACCACCATTGTGTCCTTAGCACAAGAATCATCCATGGACTTTTAACCACCATGATGTTCTTACAATACACAAGGCTCACACAAGGACTTTTAACCACCTTTGTGACCTTAACACAAGAATCACCCATGGACTTTTAACCACCATGGTGTTCTTAAAATACACAAGGCTCACACAAGGACTTTTAACCACCTTTGTGACCTTACAAAACACAAGGCTCACACAAGGACTTTTAACCACCTTTGTGACGTTAGAACAAGAACCAACCATAGACTTTTAACCACCATGTTGTTCTTAACACAAGAACCACCTATGGACTTTTAACCACCATAGTGTTCTTAACCTTTTTCAAACATCACTTGCCAATATGCACCATTTAACAACAATATTCCACTGTTTTAAAGCATTTAACAAAGCCATAATCATCATGCATCATTAAGCATCAAAACCACATTTAGCAATGTTCAAAACAAGAATCTCTTACCTTGATCATCCTTCAACACATGGCTTATAAAATCAGCAAATAAACATGCTAAAATATGCTTTCAAAACAGAATTTAAAACATGCAAACAAATCACATTGCATACAACCATTCCATGGTTCAACATAAAGTGAATTCTTCCGAAAACTTACTCTTGAGCTTAGCTAAGTTTCTTAGACTTAAACTAAGCTCCCAAACCTTCAAAACATTGGTTTCAAAGCTGAAAACCAAAATCCACTCACCGATTCCGTTTCGCCACTCGCCGAAACACCAATCAAGCTTCCGGATCACCAGCACAAAGATCCGAAGATGTCTCCCCTGTTTTAAACACATCAAAGCAGAGGATTAATGCATCATCATGCATTAATATCTTCAATGAAAGCACCTAAACTCGCTGCTCTTATCCACACTCCATTTTCGGCTACCAAACACAACCGAAAACACATCCAAACAACTCCACAACACTACCCAGCCAAGATCCATCAATTCCAAACATTCTTAAACCTCAATTAACATCCAAAATGGATCTAATCACATCCTTATAACTCCAGCTATAACAGATCATCAAGATCACTCCAAAAACAACCAAAAACTCAAGCAAAACTTAGGAAATTTAACCTATCCGGGATTGCATTGATTAAACCTCAATTTCTCATCAATTAAACATTCATTTAACATCAAAAAGACACTTCAAAACAGTGCCTAATCAGATCATACGAATTTCACCAAAATTAAACCAAATCTTGCATTTTAAAGCCAAGATCAAGAATACAATTGTAAAACCTTTAATAAAAAACAAATCAAGGATTGAGAACTTGGGAATTTCAGTAAAGAACTGAGAATTTAGAGGAGAAGGACGTTCATACCTCTAAACTTGAGTTTCTCCCTTTTTGGAACCAAAATCTTGAAAATCCAATAAGCAAATGCTAAGGTTTTGTTGTAGGATTGATTAGAGATCAATTGAAGGTTGAAATCTAATCTTTGGAGATCAAAACCAGAGGGAATTTTGCTGGAGAAATGTGTTTGGGTTGAGAGAAAAGTTGAGAGAAAAGAAAATGGAAAATTTGGGAAAAGTTAGTTAAAAAGCCAAAATATCTTTCCCTCCCTTTTACCTTTATTTTAAAACCATTAATTAATTGATAAATATTCAGAAAAATCTAGAGAAACTTTTATTGGGTAAATAGCTCCTTAAAGATTCAAAGTTTCAATCCTTTTTAAAACAGTCACCCAGTTTTCAAAAATTACATTTTGGTCACTAACCCAAAATGTCACTCTTCCAAACCTCATTTTGTAAAATTGATTTCACCTTTCTCTTATATATAATAAAAGAGGATTTTAAGACATTTTTCCATATTTTTAATGCAACCCGAACTAGGCTTTCCTAAATTCACCCTTTTATATTCGAACCGCAACCCGACCGGCCCGGTCCAAACCCAAAACTTCTAAGCCCAAAATTGGGGTGTTACAGATTATCATGCTTAACTTGGTTTTGGAAAAATAATTAAATAACATAAAATAAATGAAACAAGAAAATAAAGAAAAAGAACTTGAATTAAAACTAAAAAGTGTTTACAAAGATAAAAGAAAACTCAAAACTAGAAGACGATCACTAAAATGATTGATGATCTAAGCCTTTACCAAGGGTGGTATTTATAGGCTTAGATTTACAAAGATAAAGTGATGGGATAATAACAATTCAAATTCAAATGTTGATTAAAATTCAAAATAAAACTAAATGGATAAAAGCTAATAAACTGATCGGATTCTTTTCTCGGAACATTCCAGGATCTTCTAGAAGTTGCCACGTCACTGTCGCGTCACTGCCACGTCATTGCCACGTCAGACGCATCGTGCCTGGTGTCGTGCCCATGATGCCAGTCATGACAGAATTATAATAAAAACTACAGAAATGCCCCATTCTCACTGCTATTTCTAGAATTAGATCCCTGCACAAAATATAACGAAAACAACATGTATTAAGCAGCAAGAAGTTCAAATAACTAGAAAAATAGCAAATGAAATATGTCATATTTGAGAACTCATCAAATTCCCCCTCACTTGTCTGATACTTGTCCTCAAGTATGTCCGAAAGAGATATTAACCAAGAATGCATTTCTCAAGCCATTACAGGCATCAAACATAATCATAAGAGTTCTAGCACGAAAGGAGTATCATGAAAGAAGCATAATCAAACCAAATAGATGCAAGCAAAAAACAGCCCTTATCTCTTCCAATTACCTATCAAGCATTAATCAAATCCTAACCTAGTCTTAATTCTCGCCAAGATACACTCAAGAGCACTCAAAGTGTTTAAAGGTAAATGTGAAGCAAAAACACTCTAAGTCATGCATGAACAAAGGTTTCCATATGCTTGTAACAAGTTCATTCTCCACTACTTATTAGAATCGAGGTGCAAAAATCATTAGGTCTTTTATTCAAGGTGTAATGTGGGTTTAGAAAAGGGTAGAAAGATGAAAAGAAAATAAACAAAGGAAGATGATCAATGCAAGATATAATAAACAGTGAAGACAAAAGAGAAGCTTAAAAGTGGGCAAGCAAACAATCTTTTTCTTTTCTTTTCAATTTTTTCGAAACCTTTTTTTCTCTTTTTTTTTTCCGAAGCAATTGCTTCCTTTAATTCTGTTTTTTTTCTTCTTTTTTTTTCTTTTTTTCGGAAAAATTATGCCCTTTATTCGAATTGCAGCCCATTTTTGTCTAGCAATACAGTTTCTAACATTTGATCAATCAAAAAGTTTGATTGAGGGTTAAGCCAAAAAATGGGGTGTAAGGCTAACAAAGACTCACTAGGCGTGTAAAATGGAAGGGATGGAAGAGGTTAAAGCCTAATGCCTAAATCATTTTAAAGCACCTCGTTCTTAGTGTAGTCTCGAATCGTAAGCAAGCCACAAGTTCTAGATTCCTAAAATTTAGGATGACACTCTCAAGCAAAAGAAATGAGCATAATATGAAGAATGCATGCTCAAGGCTCAAATCTTACCAAAATTGGGCTAATTTGATTAAGCTAGGCGAGAAATTTAATTAACACTATCAAGAGTAATTAAAAGAGATGTCAAACTGTAGATTACCCATATCATTTGATTATCAAAATGCTCCAATTCAATCATTCCTAAGCACTAGAACAAGTACAACATGATGTTCAACAAGTAATGGCAAGAAAAAATTCATCTCAAGTTTAATCAAAGTCAAACATATAATCAAACAAGCAGACAAGTGGTAATTTATTACCCTCCCCCTCACTTAAGTGAATTGCCCCAATTCATAAAAATTAAGGAAATAAAAAGATAATAAGGGCAAAAGATACTCCCCATGGATGTAGAGTGAGTCGATGGGAAAGGTGCACTGTGAGTGGCTCGGATCAGCGGCGGCAGAGGGCTTTGAACCGGCGGTGCTGTTGAAGAGACACAAATGGCGGCTGACGGTTGGAGGTGTGGGGACATGGCGCCGTCCGCCAACTCCAAGGACGGTGGATTGAACGGCAGCCGATTTAGGGGATGCTGCTCTCCCTTGTCATCGGGTTCGGACCATGGCTGGTTTGGGTAGGGGTTATCGGAAAGGGGGGAGATGGGGATCGAGGGGGGTGTTGACTACTCTATCTATATGCTGGAGAAAATGGCGAACGACGGTGATTGGGGTGCAAATTTTTCCGACGATCAAGGTGGGGGTTTATTTTTAGCCGAGCGGGAGGGTATGGGAAAAGAGTTTTGGTTTATCGTATTTTTTTTGGGGGGGGAAGGGAAAAGAAAATATATTTTTTATGCGGTAAAAGTTCAAAGAGGGGGGTTCGGCTAACCTGCACCAAATTGTTAACGTGCTCCGCATGATAACGTGCACCATTTTTAATGAAACGGTACACTTCACCCAACGAAATTTTGCAGCTCTTTGCTTGATAATTCCCTTCACTGGAAGTCTGGAAACCAAAATTAAGCTAAAAATTAAAAGAAAAACAAAGCTAAAAATTTAAAATAAAAAATCAAGATTAACGAAAAGAAGAAAAAAAATGGAAAGAATGGGTTGCCTCCCATTTAGCGCTTTGTTTAACGTCGTTTAGCTCGACGACCTTTGCTAAATTTTTTGTTCTTCAAAAGCAAGTTCTTCAAACAAACGGTGACGTCCATCCCTTGTTGTTTTAACGCCTTCCTCCATCTTTTCAATTGTGCGCAAAACAATAACTAAGTTTCTACCTCCTTCCCGATGCGACAAATTACTCCAAATAATTGTTGGCAGGGATTGGTTGTCACCAAAAATTACATAATCAAACTGTTCCAACCTTGGCTTTGGTTCCTGCAAAATTGATGGAAAATGTTTAGTTCGAATTGGAATTAATCGAAAATCAGAAAGGGGAGAAATATTTGAAATGATTTCGCCTTTGTTTTTATCGTTGAGATCTGCGAATTCCCTACAAAAGTCATAACACATATCAGTTTCGATCAAATCATCAGCTAACGGATCTATAATATCAACGAAATTTAATCTTGCGACCGAATCAGGATACTTCATAGCTTTATACATATCAAATTTAACTACTTCCCCATCAAATTCCATAGTTAAGATGCCGTTGCGGACATCAATATATTTTTTACGCGGTTGATAGGAAAGGTTGACCAAGCAAGATTTCTGATCCGTTGTTGCTGCGATCATTTTCCATGTCAATAATGTAAAAATCAGCAGGAAAAATAAGATTTTTTACCTATACCAACACGTTTTCTAGTACTCCTTCGGGGTAGATGACTGATCGATCGGCTAATTGAACCGTCACTCGCGTTTCTTTCAATGGTTTAGTCGAAATTTTGTTGTAAACGCTTAACGGCATGACGTTGATAGATGCGCCTAAATCGCACATCGCCCTTTTTATCCCAACATTCCCAATTTTACAAGGAACCGCAAACATACCTTGGTCCTTGTACTTTGGCGGCAATGACTTTTGAAAGATGGCCGAAATATTTTCACCAAGGTTAACTTTTTCATTTCCGGATAGTCGCCTTCGGTTTGTGCATAAGTCCTTCAGAAACCTTGCATATTTGGGCACTTTCCGAATAACATCAAGAAGCGGAATATTAATTTCCACTTTCTTGAATACATCCAAAATTTCCTTCTCTTCCTCCTTTTTATCTCGTTTCGCCAATCTACCTGGAAAAGAAGGAACATGTTCGTAAGTAGAAACAGAAATATTGGATTTAGAGTTACCTGCAGTGGGTGGAGACTTTTCATTCTGGTCCTTCCAAGAGCTGCCTTGCTCGTCGGATTTTTGCTCGGTTTTCTTGGGCGGTTTAGGCGTTATCACAGTTCCACTACGCAGAGTAATCGTGCTCACATTTTCCCTTGGATTGATTTCGGTTTGTGATGGTAACTTCCCATGGGATTCTAGACGGCTAACGGCTTGAGTTAGTTGGCTTATTTGTTTGTCGATTTGCTGGAGATGGGATTGTGTTTGGATTTGGAATTTTTCCTGCGAAACCGCCAATCTCTCAACAATAGACTCAAGCGAGGATTTTTGGGGTGCTTGGTTTTGGTAGGGAGGTTGTTGCCTAGGTTGGTAATTCGGGTTCTGATTACCGTAGCTCAAGTTTGGGTGATCTCTCCAACCGGGATTGAAGGTATTGCTATGTGGGTTATAGGGTCTTTGGGGAGGTCCGAGAAAGTTGTATATGGCGTTAACCTGGGCACCATATGTATCCCGCAACAATGGGCATAAGTCGGTTGCGTGATCTGGCATAATGCATATTCTGCATACCTTAGCAGCTCTTATCTCCCCTGAAACAAGAGAATGCACAATATTAGTCAAATTATCAATTTTATTTTCTAATGTAATTGTGCTTACTGTTTGAACCCGTCGACTGGGTTCACTTGTAGAACCAAATTGCTGCGAATTTACAGCCATTGTGGAGATTAATGTTCTTGCTGCAGTAGGGGTCATATTAACGAGCGCGCCACCGCTTGCTGCATCTACCATCTTTTTGTCCATTGGTAACATTCCTTCATATAGGTATTGAAAGAGTGTTTGCTCGGATACAGCTTGCGCACAGCTTCTTGAACCTTTCCCAATAATCATATATGGATTCGTCGTGCATTTGTTGGATACTCAATATGTTTCGCCTAATTTCTGTCGCTTTTGCCGTAGAAAAGTATTTGTCAAGGAAAACACGAGAAAGATTAGCCCATGTATTAGTAGAATTCGGAGGTAAATAAAATAACAATTCTTTAGCCATTCCGGCTAAAGAGAAAGGAAATGCCCTTAGTTTTATTTGGTCCTCCGAGACCCCTTGTGGTTTCATGCTACTGCACACCATATGAAATTCGGCAAGGTGCTTGTGTGGGCTTTCAGTAGGCCGGCCATTAAAGGTAGGGAGTAGGTGAATTAATCCTGTTTTGAGCTGGAAGGGAGTATCGCCTTGAGGAAAAGCGATGCAGAGCGGTTGTTGCACAATAGGGGCTGCGTTCAGCTCTCGAATTGTTTGGTCCGCCATCGTTTCTGGTTCCTGTGTAGGTTCTTCGATTGGTGTAGTTTCGGAGGTGGATTCTTGTTCGGGTCGTTGTGTGCTTTGTTGTTTCTTTCGTCGAAGTGTTTCGCCGTGAGTTCTACGAGCGCTTGCTTCGATTTCCGGGTTATATGGAGCTAAAGTACCCAGATTCTTCCTGGCCATAAAATAAAACAAAAATCAGTCAAAAATTGCCGAAAATAAATCTCCCCGGCAACGGCGCCAATTTTGACAAGTCGTCGTTTAACCGGTCAAAAATAAATAAATATTTAACCTCTTTCAAAAATTAATAAAATAAAGAAATTAAGTAGTATAAGGAAAGAGGGTCGATCCACAGGGAGATTAGTCGAAATTCTTGACTTGAATTTTGCCTGATTTGAATTCCCAGGAATATCTGCAAAACAAGGAAATAAAAAAGGGGGTGATCTGATATTGAGTGAAGTAATAAAATAAAATGCAAGAATTAAAGAAAATAGTAGGAAAAACCAAATATGCAAATTAGCCTCGAGCTAGCCTTGTCAATTCCATCGATCATTGAAATAGATTTTTACTCCGGGGATCATGTCGGTTACAGTCTGCGAGGCCCAACCCGTCGCAACTTGCTTCTCTCTCGAGTAACCAATCCTCCCAAGACTATCTTCGAAGGTTGATTCTTAAACAAATTAACCACGTCTATCGCCGTTAAAATATTTAGTTTTGAAAGCAGGAAAAGCCCGACTCATAAATTGTCTTAAAAAGAATCGCTTCTGATTTTATCTTTCCTTAGCGGACCGCCGCTAAGAGTGTTCACAGGAAGTCGAAAATGCCACAGGCCGATCCTTCCTCCCAACTATGTCTTTAAATGATTCCAGACCAGCGAGCTCTTTTTGATTTGAAAAACGATTAAAAACTTTAGTGAGGCCGATTGCCAAACTATCTAAACAGAAAGATAAAAATGTATTCCCAAAGGAATTTAGGCAATGTTCAATTCTCACGTTTAGAATTAATTTGGCTAGCTCTTGGCTCAATAAATTTAGCTAAGCATGATATTGATTATCATGCTTAACTTGGTTTTGGAAAAATAATTAAATAACATAAAATAAACGAAACAAGAAAATAAAAAAAAAGAACTTGAATTAAAACTAAAAAGTGTTTACAAAGATAAAAGAAAACTCAAAACTAGAAGACGATCACTAAAATGATTGATGATCTAAGCCTTTACCAAGGGTTGTATTTATAGGCTTAGATTTAAAAAGATAAAGTGATG
Source organism: Hibiscus tridactylites (assembly GCA_958450335.1). Lineage (NCBI taxonomy): Eukaryota > Viridiplantae > Streptophyta > Magnoliopsida > Malvales > Malvaceae > Hibiscus > Hibiscus tridactylites. The sequence continues at coordinate 76,744,156 of OY288276.1, forward strand.
GGATAACAACAATTCAAATTCAAATGTTTATTAAAATTCAAAATAAAACTAAATGGATAAAAGCTGATAAATTGATCAGATTCTTTTTCTCAGAACATTCCAGGATCTTCTAGAAGTTGCCACGTCACTTCAGCGTCACTGCCACGTCAGACGCGTCGTGCCCATGATGCCAGTCATGACAAAATTATAATAAAAACTACAGAAATGCCCCATTCTCACTGCTATTTCTAGAATTAGATCCCTGCACAAAATATAACGAAAACAACATGTATTAAGCAGCAAGAAGTTCAAATAACTAGAAAAATAGCAAATGAAATATGTCATATTTGAGAACTCATCACCTCTCTAACGGTAAGCTAGCATCATCACCTCTCGGCTGAGCTGCAGCCTGAGCTCCGGCAACTGCAGCCTGAAACGCTCCCGCTATAGCTTGAGCTAGCGGATCCATATCTATTCCTGTAAGACCTTGGCCACCCTGGCCAACCTGAGGTCCCGCTCCTTCAGTTCCAGCCTCGTCTCCCACTTCAGGCTGAAGAGGTGGTGGTGGTGGAAGAGCTCCGACTCCAACAACAGGCTCTTCCACATGAGCCTGTACTCCAGCCACCGGCTCATTAACATGAGTCGCAACCCGAGGTTCCTGAAAAACCATCCTCGGTCTACCTCTAGGCCTCGACATAAGCGCTCACAGATAACAACTACAACCCAACAACAACACACAAAAAAGGGGTTAGAAAGGGCAAGGGTCCAAGTGGCTCAAGTATGTTTCCCTCACTTAAAAATCCTTTTTTCGATGTAATAGAAGCAATGAGATTCTACTCAACATGTTTCAAACAACATACATACACGATCAAACAAGCATACATCAAAGCATACTTGATAAACAAGCAAACATACTTACATGGCAAGCAAACACTGTACAATTGCAATACAAGAATTTAACTTACCTCACTTACCTGCTCGAGGTCTCGGAAACCTCAGGCTCTAATACCAACAAGTGTAACCCCCTCGTCACGGTCCGGGCGACTGACCGGTCCAAGCGGGTTACACGAGGATAACCGAGGCGAAATCTGTTAAGGCTTCACTTCGGTTAACAACCCGGGAAAACTTTTTCATTTATTATTATCTTATCTAGATGCATTACACTACAAAAAAAGTGACATATACCGACGAACAAAAATTTGTCGATAAAACACTAAATATCCGTCGGTATATACCCTAAACACTTTTACCGACGGACAAAAGGGAAATTCCGACAGACAAAACGTCGTCGGTAATACGCTTGTCGGTATAAAGTTATACCGACGGACAAAACCGTCGGTATAGGTATTCTGAACCTATACCGACGGACAAAAGGGAAATTCCGACAGACAAAACACCGTCGGTAATACGCTTGTCGGTATAAAATTATACCGACGGACAAAACTGTCGGTATAGGTATTCTGAACCTATACCGACGGACACAGCCGTAGGTATAGGTGTGGACTACCCCGACAAATTAGGGTATATATTCCGACGCATTCGGTCCGTCGGTATAGGCTCATAATAGCTATACCAACGGTTTTGTCCGTCGGTATAGTTGTTATCTATAATGACGGTCTGTCCGTCGGTATAGGGGTATAGATCTATACCAATGGTTGTGTTCGTTGGTATAGCTGTTATCTATAATGACGGTTTGTCCGTCGGTATAGGGGTATAGATCTATACCAACGGTCGTGTCCGTTGGTATAGCTGTTATCTATAATGACGGTTTGTCCGTTGGTATAGCTGTTATCTATACTGACGGTTTGTCCGTCGGTATAGCTCTTAGCGGTTATCTTTTACTGACAGTTTTGTCCGTCGGTATAGGTTTAATTGGTATTTTTGTTTTATTAAATATTAAATAATTATTAATATATTCCATTTTTTTATTTAATATTTTTTATTTTAAATATTAAAATTACTAAAACTACTATAAAAAAAATAATTTCATTTTAAAGGGAAAATATTAGATTTAATGTTCGAATAAAAAAAGTATGTAATACATAATCAATAAAACAAGTACCTACGAGTTTAGTAAAAACAAAAGTAATATGCAAACAAGTACCTACGAGTTTAGTACCTACGAGTTTAGTACAAACAAAAGTAATATGCAAACAAGTACCTACGAGTTTAGTACAATCACCCTCTATTGTCTACCAGCATCATTTCCACTTGTATTTTGTTGATTTGTTGAAGGCAAGGATGGACTAATACAATTGACTGGTGCTGAAGCACTACCAGCATCAGGTGTTGCCTATTAAAAGTAATTAAAATAATGAATTTAAATAAAAAATGAATGGAGTAATAAGAAAGAAAAATATTTTGAATACCTGTGTATCAACCATACGAAGCAAAGCATCCATATCGGGCACATGTAGATCTGGACGCTGTTGTTGAAAGTAGGGTAGAAAGCAAGTTTCAAAAAGTTTTTCTAATTTCGCAACCTTAGATTTCAACCCTTCCACTTCTTAGTCTTACAATAAATTATTTGAGCTACCTCTAATAGCTTAATCTAGTAACTTAATCTAGTATATTAAAGTAAACGACAAAATGGTTCAAAACTCTAATAGCTTCTGCATCCAACTCTAATAGCTTAAACTTAGATTAACATATGTTAATAATTTAAAATAAAATAAATAAATAAAATGATTTATTTACTCACCTTGTCGTCCCGTATCAGAAGAAGATGAGTCAAAACTCTAATAGCTTTTGCATCCAACAAGAGATGACAACTCAACAACGCACCTCTGAAAAATAATCAAGGAAATCGGTCATATTCAATTGTCTATTAATAATCTCAAAAAAATCAAAGAAATCAGACAGCTCAACTAAAAAGTGACAGAGAAAAGATCACCCTGTCTTCTAGTAATCTTTTACAGCTCAATTTCTCAATAGTGGTTACATAGTCATCAAGAGAATTGACATATTTTTCATGCTTTTAATTTGATCAATAGTCCCTCAAAAATATATATAATTAACCCTCCAGCAATCGGGCCGATGGTTATCCTTTTTAGAAGACTAGACTTACATGGAATGTTCTTACATAACAAAAAAAAGGGATGGAAGTGACGTTTGTTTTTAGCATTAATAATTAATAACTAAGAGCTGTCATGGCCACTCATTTAAACACAAAATGTTGCAGAGAAGTATTGGATATGAATCCAACTCAATATGTTTACAATTTCCAACCTTTCGATGATTCACACATAATGTTCATGGTAGTGACGTTACTTAGACAGGCGTGTTGCTTTGAAACTAATAAAATAATTAAACATTCAACCGTTACTTAGACATGCATAAAAAGTAATATCAAACCAATGGAACAACAATATAGCATTTTAACTGAGACATAACTGGAAAAATTTGGAGGCTGAGGGCTTTCCTTCTATCTATCTCATGATTTTGATAAACTGTCTTGTGAACTTTTAAGTATAAACATTATAGAAAACAATGAATCTCATGCTCTACTGCACTAACTAGGCAGTTCTAATTAACCAAGAAAGGAGATTCTAACTAAATAACCTATACAGGCTTGCACCAAGAAAGCATCGAGGCTGAAATCGAGTATTAGTCCCTCATGTACTCTATCACCTTCATCTTTATTCAAAGAAACTTCTCTACATTTATTACTTAAAACAATAAAGTTTCAGATTGTACATTCTATGTTAAGAAGACTACAACCATGTTTAGATTATTTAATTAAATAAGATCTAAAATTATTAACAACAATTGAGGCTAAACATCCATCATATCATATCATATCTAGCTCTATCTAGCCACAGCTCTTTCTTCTCAAGGTATTAACTCGACTTCATTTACACAATAATCAACAACACCAAAAATAAAAAGAAAAGTTCAAGATAGGATATTCTCCGTTAAAAAGGACTATGACAATGTTTGGTAATTTAATAGTATCAAATTTAAAATTATTAATCACCATTTTGTCTCTGTCTTCGGTCTTCATATCCATCTAATATTATCATTGTTTTGCCAAATCACCAATTTTCTTTAACCTGGGACAAAAATTTATCAAGCTCTTTTACAAATCAACAACGCTTCAAAAATAAAAGTAAAGGTGGGAAGTGTCTTAAATCAAATAATCAGGCAGGAACAAATTTGAGCTAAAAGGAAATGTTTGAGTATTAAGGCAAATGCAGTTATTGAGAGCCAAGAACCCTGCAACTTTCAATTATGTGTGAATCATCGAACATTATGAACTACCATGAACCTCGTGCTCAACTTTCACTGATCACTGAACTGAAAACCAACTCAATATGTTTATAATTTCTAACCTTTCGAAACGACAACCAAAGTATTGGATATAAATCCTTTTTATTATATATATTTATATTTGGTTTAGTTTCATGTTGAAAAAATCTTCACTGCTGAGTCAGAGTTAAGGACTAAAGTATTAAATATACTCGATTCGATTTTATTCGATTTTTAACTATAAAATCTTTTATTTGTAAACTTACAGTGTTGGATTGGATTTATGAATCTATAATAAATAAGTTTGTTTTAAGCAATGGAAGTAGCCTTCAAGAGAAATACTAATGGACAAAGCAAGGTTACAACAGAAGAATTTGGTCACTAAATTATCTATATCAGACAGTGATCTGTTGTGAACAAATAGACAAATTTACTAATCAAATGGTTAATCTGGATCTGTCAATGTTCAGCAGAAGAATTGTCTTGCCCCACAAATGGAGAGAGGGGACAACATTAAAGGCAAAGAAAACACTAGCAGGGTAGACAAATTGGAATTGACATTAGCAGAAAAAATACTAGCAGAAAATTCAATAGAATCTTGAAGAAAACAGAGTAGAAAACAACTCAAATGTAAAAAGATGCAGAGAAAAACAAGTTTACTAACTAGAGTAGAAAACAAATAGACAGTAAATTATCTCCAACATGTTTGACTCTGCAAGTTCCAAGTTTGACTCTGCAAAGAAGCTGAATATCGTGGTAACCATGAATCCCTACGTCCGTTAAACGAAATAATTTTAACTACCATCTTACATTCAAGACCCCTTTATTCTACTAGAGAAATCAACTCCTACCAAACATTCAACAAATCGAAAATGAATTTATAAGAAAAGGTTTTGTAGCATACCTGGAATCAAACAGAGAGAGCAGAAGACGCGGGCTTGAAGCCAAGATCGGCGTTCAAAGCCACGGCCGTCGACGAGCACGAGAGAGAGCAGAAGACGTAGGCTTGGAGCCAAGACCGGCGTTCAAAGCCACGGCCGTCGACGAGCGCGAGAGAGAGCAGAGTTATTTGGGTGAAATTTTAATTTAGGGATTTGGACTTTTGGGGAATCCTATATCGGGAAAATAATTAAAATCTATTAAAATTTAACCTCCCTATATTGACGGTGGTAAATACCGTCGGTAAATATTTTATTTATACCGTCACAAAAGTTTATCTATACCAACAAACTGGTCACCTATACCGACGGTTTCAGTACGTCGTCGGTATATATAAGATCTATACCGACGCATTCTTATTTTTCGTCGGTATATATAAGATCTATACCGACGCATTCTTATTTTCCGTCGGTATATATAAGATCTATACCGACGCATTCTTATTTTTCGTCGGTATAAATTACATCTATACCGTCAAATTATGTATCCGTCGGTATACATCAGAACTTTTACCGATGGTGTTATTTTCCGTCGGTATATATTATCTATAGCGACGATATTTGTCCGTCGGTATAACCGAGCGTCGGTATATGTACATTTTTTTGTAGTGTTAATATGTGCTATGTGAAAAAACAATAGCGGAAGCATCAAGCTAGGCGATCAACCCAAACAAAATACCAAAAATAGCCCATTTTATCTTAAACTGCAGGCCGTATCGAAACGCATTGACTAGGTCAACTGGCCAAAGTCAACTCGAGGAGACCGTATTGAAACGTTGGTTGACCGTATCGATACACCCTCTTCGGTCAACTTCTCGTGGTCAACGCTACGAAGAGCGTTCCGAAACGCCTGAGCCCGTTTCGATACCCTCAATTTCTCGTCAAAATCTCAGATTTCCAGTAGCAAAATGGTATCAAAACGCCCCTCCCGCGTATCGAAACGCCCGGCCTGAAACAAGAAGGCCGTATCAAAACGGGACTAACCGTTTCGATACACCTGCTGCGAACAAACAAGTTTTAGCTGGTTTATGGCACAAGGCTGCCTCAAACACCAACTAAGACCTCCCACAACCAACATGCAACAACTCTAGATGCAAGGCACCCTATACAAACATGCTTAGCACTCAACATACATTTAAAATCCATACACTAAGAGAAGCATCAATTCAACAAAAAGATTCATACATAGCATTTAAAGGATTTCATGCCTTAGACAAAAACATACACTTAAGCATTCATAAAAAGGGCACAAGGCCAACATACAAGGCATAAGCAAGCCTTAAACAAAACATCCACACATCAAGGAGTCTAAACATGCTCCTAACACATAACAACACCATAAATCCAAAACTCAAATCCCATTACTTGTCTATTACATCCATAACTTAAATAGTTCATACTTGAGGATAGCAAAAGCTCAACTAGCACACTTGGAGGCCCTCTTTTTGCACTAGCAACCCACGAACTATGGATCTACTTTGTCGAACAAAAGAGAGCGTAAACACGAAGCTTAGTGAGGGTAAGCTCATAAAAAAAAACCTCGACAATGCAGGGTCCAAGCACGAGCACACAACCAAGGTAGAATGCATGAGTTCTTACCTTCGAACCACATGAGCCAAAATATAGATTATGCATGAACATATTATCAATATCATGTCATGCACAACAAGTTCATAATCATAACATATGGAACACATAAGTCAATGTATTAGCAAACACATTCCACAATATGTATTGGCACCTAGATATGACCCAAATACGCGAATAACCGTTAGAACTCACATCCAACAACTCACATTTACCTTACGGTGGGATTACACTCATCACTGTTTCACGCAGAGGGGATTCCACTCATCCTCACACTCTGTCGATGGGATTCTACTCATCACCGACTAACATATACATGAAGATTTCCGAGCGAACCCGTACTCCATCTTGATGACTACCATCACCAAGACCACACGCGCATTTTGACTCCCGTGTGCACACTAAACATCCTAATGATCGATCATTGTACCCAAGCATACTAGTGCCAATACACATTCCACAACCTTTCATAACACAGTTCATTTCCATTTTCCGTGCTTAGCACATACTCACAATGATTACCATCATGCACAACCACATTCCAAACCACATGCATATAACAATGCATCAATGTCATGCCTCATCACACATGTATAACACAATATACACAACCATATTAATCACAATTAATACATGAGGCATTCTCAACATTTAAAGTTCAATCAAAGTCTCTAACTAAAGCTTGAGATTAAACTACCAATCTAATCCCAACTCTAGGTGGGTTTACCAAGCCCAACCTAGGTCCACATGCTTGAACCAACCTTTGAAAACCAAGTTAAAAACATTAACCACTCACCGACTATCCAAGCTCAATAACTCTAGCCGATCAAGCTCCCAACGGTTCTAGATTCGATCCCGAGGCTTCACCAACACAATTCTTTGCTTCTAATCATCCCAACACAATCAAAATAACTACAACCCAGTTCACAATCAATGTAGCAAACCTACAAACCAAGCACAAAACACATGATTTCAAGCTAAAGACAACCCAAAAAACTATTTTCGAGCAGCCCAAAAGCACAGCCTAAAACTATTGATTCCAACACTTAATACACTCCCCAAAGCTTCCAAAACAACCCTCAAACATAGTCTAACCATCAGCCAACAATTTCCCACATCAAACACCCCCAAAACTCAACATTTGAACTCTCTAAAACCTCCCTAAAACCCAATTTCGGAATCAACATAAAACCATGTAAAAATTGAATATATTGGACCTTTTAGATAGCAAACATCTTATCTAACATCAACAAACCGAAAACTTAAGTTAAAGCTAATAAAGTTCACATTTTTAATTCAAATTTTCAAAACTTCAAAATGAGAAAATCATGGGTTTTAATGAAAATAAAACTATAGACTTGTAGAGAATGATAAGGACAAGTCAAATATGAGTTTACCTTTGAAAAACCTCAAAAAACAAGCAAGAAGGGTGATGAAACAATGAACTTGAAGGGGAGGGAAGACTTGTCGTGAAAAAGAAATGGAAGAGAAGGGAAGAAGATGATAAAATGGATCTTTTAAATAAATGAGGTTTTTGTTTTACAAGACCACATATTTACAAAAATGCCATTAATGAGATGGCTATCTTCCTCTATTCTAAAATCCATGAAATTTTGGGTTTTAAATTTAAAATTGAATCCAGCATACTAAATGAATTTTAAAACAAAAAGGGAAAACTCGAAACATTATTTTAATATTATTCTTCACCCGACCCCCAAACCCGGGTGTTACATGTGCTCAATTACCCTCTTAGAAGACAAAGTTGTATACCGAAAGCATATTGTAATGTGCATAATTTTTATTAGGTTGAAAGCTGAAAAGGATGAATTATCTGAAGAAAGTGAAAGAGAAAATGAACAAGAACTTGATGATATGGAAACAACTTCTTTTGGTTCGAACGAGGAACACGTCACATTTAATATGTCACAAACTACTAAGATGACTCAAATTAAAGACAAAATTGCAACATCATTATGGATTAATTATAGGTAGAATTGAAAATCCAAAAAATAGTCATTAGGAACACATTTTATATTATTCTTATTAAAAATAAAAATTATTTTTTATTGATTTAAAACTTTTGTCTATTTAATTATATTTAATTTATTATTTTTTAATATTTTAATTTTAATTTTTCACCTAAAAATATTTTTATTTTATTTTAATTATTTGATAATTACTTGTTCATTTTTATTTTGAAAAACTAAATTTCAAACACAACCAAACGTGTTTTCTATTTTTCAAAAACTTGAAAATGAAAATGATTTTTTGAAAATAAAAATAAAAACATAAAACATTTTCTAGAACCAAATGGTAGACTGTGTGTTGATTCAAATCAAGTTAAAATCGAGTTGCGAACTCAATTGGTATAATTAGGCTAAGATTGGATTTAATTGAATGAGATATCAAAACCCGAATAGTGTTGATTTTTTCCTAAACCTAGAAGTTTGGGAGGATTTGGAGTGCAGTTTACCCATTATGACAAATGGGATTCACACCAGATGACTCCAATTTTTGTGGACGTGGGGTTTAGGGGGACAATGTGCTGAGTACATTTAAAACCGTGGCATCATCTTTCTCATCTTCATTTCTCTCCATTATCTTCTCCGTTGAGTTAACTGTCGAGCATTAACCAAAGATTAGGTTAGTTAGACTTTGTTCGGCACAACATTTTTTGTCAGAGGTCATGTAGTTTACCCATCACACTATCACCTAACTATTAGTAATTTTTTATTCTTGCCACCAATTTAGAAAAAAATACAAATTTGCCACTAATATTTACTGTTTTCAACTTATAACATTTTGGTCATTAATCCGTTAATAACCATTAGTCTCTTAATGAAATGATAACAATGCATGTTAATTAAGAGTTAAAACTTAATTTGGCCTTTGAACACTAAATTGTGAGTTTGGCACTTTTAGAACATTTTAATGATTTTAAAAAAATCATAAATTTCTAAAATGTAGAAAACTCTCTATAAATGAAAATTCTATTATAAATAAACTAATACTAATAGCAGAACAAGAACACAAGAGAGATGAGAAACAAAGAGCAAAACTTGTATTTATCCTCAATATGAAAGTGTATACAATGCATTTTTTTCAAATTCTCTATTTATAGCATAAGAGGTGAATATCATATAGAACTCTAATTCTAATAAAGCTTAAATCCCGAATATAAGCCTTGTATTAGTAAATTAAAACATAAAACACCTATCATATAGAACTCTAATTCTAATAAAGCTTATAATCCAATAATCCAATAAGCCTTATATTAGGGATTTAATCTTTATTAGAATTAAAGTTCTATATGATATTCGCCTCTTATGCTATAAATAGAGAATTTGAAAAAAAAATGCATTGTATATACTTCCATATTGAGGATAAATACAAGCTTATAGTCCAATAAGGCTTATTGGGTTATAAGCTTTACCGGGTACCTATTCTTTCAAGACTTGATCGAAACCTTTTCAAAGCTTACAACTAAGTTCTTTCAAATTTCTTATCAAGCTTGTCAGAGATCATAACTTATGTTATTGGAAACTTATCAATACTTATTAAATTTTTAACAAAGCTTAACAAAGTGCTTATCAAAATTTCTCTTGAGCCAAGTTTACGTCTTTTAAGTATTATTTTCCTTGGATCATTTTTGAATCACTTAGCACAAAGCACAAAGCAATGGCTAGTTATAGCATAACAGACCTAGCTTCTCTTCTCTATCACACACACGCACGCACAAGGTCGTCACCCTTGAGCCATAGCTCGTGAATCGTAGTCCTGAATTATACATTTGCACCATGCCAAAGTGTCCAAGGACTTCCATTGTTAAGGCGACTTAAATATTTTATGCCTCAAAGTTAAGAGAAGTATCTTATGATACAAGTAACTTACCGGTTTCTTTTCTGAATATCTTATAGCATAAGAAGGGTTTTTAACTCCTTAGAGTGGGAATTCTTATAATCTTAATGCTTGACTTTGTTTCTTTTATAAGATGCTTTCAAAGGATTTAAAGTTTGATACTAAATTCAAAGCAAAACTTATATATAAATATACTTTAATCAATAATCATCAAACACCATATCATAGCATACAATGCAACCATGATGCATATGCAATGCATATCTTATCCATGATACTTACTATTTCAAATGAATGTAACCCAATTCTATGTGCTCTATTTGAGCTTTATGCGAAGATAAATGCATTTCAAACTTAACATATCATATAACATAGATGAGGATGACACCGTGTCATTCCGAATATAAAAAAAATTACACTCACCTCTTATCCCGAAGTTACGGGATACCTGAATCCACAATTACCCCTAGCTTCCAACTAACTCTTTTCTTCTAAACTTCCTTATCATGGTATGTACCTCAAACAGAATAACAAGTCATTATAATCAGTCCAATTCAATCAACTTACAAAACAACCCACTTTACAATACTATTAAGCAATGACTCCTACTTCAACCTCAAGCATCAAACCTTATACAAACATACATTCTTAAATTATATTTGTAACATTCACAAACTGTTCTACATTAGCATTCAACAACAAAACTGCACTGTACTTTCAGTGTATAAACAAACTGCACTACTTTACATCAAAACTGCATACTGCATTCAATTTCAACTATATTTCTGTATTCCTATATATTCAATCTGTAACTCTGCATTTATAAATCTACATTTCTGCAGTCTAATGAGATGTATTTCTGCAGTTCACAAAACTGCATTTCTGCAGTTTACAAGACTGCATTTCTGCAGTTTACAAGACTGCACTTTATTAACTAACCAAGACTGCATTTTACTATATTGATTTTGCACTGCATTTTGGGACTACATAACACATTTTTTTACATTGCATTTAATTCACAGCATATCGCTCAATTTAGAAAACTTCATGTATTTAACATCACAAATTTGCATTATAAACTATTTTTATGCATTCCACATTTCTTAAACAGTTCTAGGATTTAGAAAATTGCATTCATCACTTAATCACAAATTTTCTGCACTATTTCCTACTCAAAATCAGTCCAATTAACACATAAACACGTACCTATACTCAAAGCATTCCACATGTTTTCATTTACACTCAAAACATTTCAATTATCACTTATATACATACATATGAATTAAACTAGTCTCTAATGTACTCATATATATTATCTATATTCAGGACAGCCCTTTACACTAGCATACACATGTACCTGAATCAAAACAGTCCATATGTTTTTTCTATGTATCCAAAGCAGTCCAACATTCATGTGTATACATATACATGTGTACAAAACAATCCCTAACATTCATGTGTATACCTCAATTCAATTATTTCTTTCAAAGTTCTCTTGTGAGTTCCTTTTTTGTGTTCAAGATTTTTAGAGAGTATTTGGCGTTCTTCTCCATCATCTAGGTTGCAGGCATTACCAAACTCAGACGCATATTTGTCTAAGACAGGATCTTAGAAGGGGGTGTTGTCATATCTTATTTACTTTCATTTTTTATTTGAGCCTTTCTTTAATTTTGTGCTTTTTTTATTGAGTCGTTGGGAAAAATAAATTAACTCTTGCTTTTTTTTTCAGATCTATATTAAAGGGAATATTTGATCCAAGCTTCCGCACTTCCCTATCAAATTCAAAGAAAATTCAACCCTTGTTTTATTTCAAATCAGTCCTGATTCCAGTTTTACAAAACAGCAAAATAGTCTTATTTTCTAGCAAAACAATCCTTTAAAGATGCAAAGCAGCCCCTAAACCTATAAAACAATTTCTAAATTTCTGGTTTTAAAGGGGTAACATTTTTAATTATAAGAACATCCACATAAGTCAGTTTAAGCCATGATCGATCCTAATCAAACAATTTTAGCTATTAGAATCGACATGCATCAAAAGCTTAAATGTTATCACAATTTTATAATTGTACATAAGTATTCAAAGCTGTCCTAAACATTTCAAAACATGACATATTCCTAAACATCAGCAGTTTGCTTCATTTTGAACCATTTTAAGACTCGATACATCAACCAAGTTCGTTAGTAGATCATGGCAGCCAATCCAAGATTCAAACACAATTTTATGGCTTCTCAAGGTTAAATCAAACATTCAATCCTTGTGACAATTTCTAATGTTCGAAATCAAGAAGTCATCACCCCAGCTTAGTTACAATTTCAACAAAATCAAGGCATTTGATTATGTATCTTATTCGAATGGCACTATCATCATAGAGATACATATTTGAAATTTGCAAAGAATTTTACAAACACTCTAATAAACTTCACGCATGTCTCAATTCTCAACGTATAAATTATTCAAACACTCTAGAGAAAGTTCTTATTAAGGATTTGTTTCTCTAACAACCATTACTATAAAACTCATAAAAATTTCACAACCAAAATCCAATTTAAACCTTAAATTAGAAGAAAGGAAGAGAAAGATTACCCCTTCCTTAAGCTTATTCGAACAATGGTTTACAAAACTTGTATCCACCAAGCAGATCCTCTGTCCCTTTTTGCCATGGATAAACTTAAGCTTTCTCTCTCTCTCTCCCTTAGATAATTCAGCTCCTTCATGAAAATGAAAGAGATCCTATATTTGTTTTCTTCTCCTAACCGAATCCTACACCCACATGTTCAACTTTTAAGTTGACATGTGTAATAACCACTCACAAAAAATTACTTATCATGCAACCCTACATTTCTTAAACCATTCAATTTTGGTACTATAACATTGCTCATTCCTTTCATCCTTTCTTTCAATTTGGTCCAAGACTCTCAATTAAATTTATGCTCAAGAATGAAGAAAGGCAACTTAATTTACATTCAATTGGTAACATTCTACTAAATCAATCTTTGGGTATTACAATTTCTACATAATTTGAAGAGGCATCTACTGTTTGAATATCTAAGATAATGATCTTTGTAGCAGATAGTATTTTTGTACCAACTAAGATATGATGCTTCTAGACCATCTAAAGTATGATGCTTCTAGACCATTTAAAGTATAATGCTTTCATATCAAGGATTTTTTTCATCTTTCTTTTGAAGACAAAAAGTATCTTCCAATCATCAGGGTACTCAATAAATACAATTTATTCAAATTTGATCTTCTTTAAGATTTTTTAGACAAAAAATCATTATTAAATGTTTGATCTTCAGGTTGAGACAAAACTTGATCTCAAGATTATTTTTTTCAAATACTTTCGTTAGATAATCAAATGCTTTGAAGCCCTTCAGAAATTTTAATGATATTCAAATTATCATAATAAATCTTCATCCAAACTTCTGTATAAAATATATAGAGAAATATTACAATTCTTATAATATTTTCTCTATAAGTACAGTGATTATATCAAATGCGATAAAATATAAATATTCAAGGGGATATATGTGAATAAATTTCCTCAAAATTTTTTATATGTTTCTAGTATTTAGATCTTTCAAAGATAAATTTTATTATATAGGGACCCACAATATAATTAGGCGCATATTAAGTATTTCATAACTGTCAAATTAACTGCATCTACCATGAAGTAATTAAAAGTTTTTCATAATTCAAATCGTGTTATATCTCACGACTACTTATTTGTACCTCACTTACATTACACCTTTTGGTATTTATTATTAGCGGTCTATTCTTAATTTTTTTTTCAATCTTTGTTATTAGGGGTCTATTTTTTCAATACTTATTATTAGGGGTATATTTTTTCAACACTTGTTATTAGGGATTATTTTTTTCTCAATATTTGTTATTAGAGGTTTACTTTTAAAATTTATTTTTTCAATATTTGTTATTACGAGTATAATTTTTCTCAATACTTGTTAATAAGGATTCAATTTTTTAATATTGTTATTAGAAGCCTACTCTTAAAATTAAAATTTTCCAATATTTGTTATTAAGAGTCCATTTTTTCCCAATACATGTTATTCTTGGGCCTAATGTTTTTTCAATATTTGTTATTATGAATATATTTTTAAAATTAATTTTTTTCTCAATATTTATCAGGGCAAAATACACACATCATCACTCAACTATCTTCTCAATCCTATCATGCTCACTCAACTTTAAAAAAAAAGTTATTTAATAACTGAACTGTATATACTGAATTTTTTGGTCACTCTGAATTATTTTGTTAATATTTTGATATGACATTGAATATTTAATTTTTATTAAATATTTAAAAATAATTTAAAGTAAAATAGATTTATATTTTATTATCAGTTAAAAGGGTAATTTAAAATAAAAATTAAAGATCATGTGATTTACCCAAAAAAAAACTTAAATTATACCGAACCCCCAATTCCACAAACCCCAAAATTCTTCATCCACCTTCACCGGTCACCCTCAGCCCCTCACCGATTCTGTTGTATACCAGAAGGATTAAAACGAATTCCATTGAGCTATTCTCAATCTCCCATTTTCTTTTGAAGAAATGCCCCAGTTGTCTACAAATTATGCCTTCCAAAATTTTAACTATACCCTAAACTTCACATCCCTACAACTCGACCCTCCTTCACTCAAAAGGTCCTGCAACAATAACATTGATGAAATTAGATCAAACAAACCCTCAAACAATCAGCTTCATAAAGGAGAAAAATGGGTTTTTTTTTGTTATTACCTGTGAATTCTTGGTAACATGGGTGTGATTTCTCTTGAGACTTAGAAATCCCTTCACTCTTGTCTATCTTTTTAGAACCAATGTGATTTCTCTTGAGACTTAGAAATCCCTTCCACCTAGTGGAACCCTTTGGAGGCCTCAGTGTCACCTTATCATCCCCAACAAGAAACTCTTCTCTCAAAGTTTATAGGTGGGTGTGACTGGCAGTGGGGTTCTGGACAGGCGCGATAGGAGTGACCGCACAGGACCCCCAATAGAGAGGGGCCCCAAAATAGAGAACCTAAATTAAATTAAATTAAATTAAATATTTATAAAATAAATTATAGATTTATATATATAATTATGTGTATATATATAATTATGTGTGTATATAAGTTAATTTTTTGTATTAAGGTTTTTTTTTGAAAAAAAAAACAACTTATATCTATTATTAATTATAAATTAAGGGCCCCATTTTAATATATTGCACAGGGCCCCCAAAATCCTTGAACCGCCCCTGGTGACTGGTGAGGGTGAGGGTGAGGGTGAAGGAAATAATTTTGGATTTGTGGTTAGGATTGAATTTGCTTTGGGGTTTACTGTTTTGGTAAATTATTTAATTTTAAATTTTATTATTTTAAAATATTTTTGTATTTAATAAAAAAATAATTTTATTTTAAATTATTTTTACATTTAATAATAATTAAATATGCCATGTCATACTAAAATATTAGTAAAATAATTTAGAGTGATAAAAAAGTTTAATGTACAAAGTTAAGTTATTAAATTGAAAATTTTTAGAGTTGAGTGAACAAAATAAGAGTGAGAAGATAATTGAGTATGTCCGTAATAGAAAATATTAAAAAATTAAACTCTTAATAATAACAAGTAATGAAAAAAATTCACTCATAATAACAAATATTAAAATATGGGCCTCTAATAATAAATAGGGTAAAATACACAAATCATCACTCAACTATCTTCTCACTCTTATTTTGCTCACTCAACTATAAAAATTTTAATTTAATGACTGAACTTTGTACCTTGAACTTTTTTTATCACTCTGAATTATTTTGCTAAATTTGGTATGTCATGACATATTTTATTATGAATTTATATTCAATACATTGGCGGTGGAAACTAAAAATTTCTACAAGCACCTTAGTTTTAGGGTTTAATGATTTAGTTCATTGTTTAAAGTTTAGGGGTTTAGGTTTAAGATTTAGAATTTAAGGATATTAGTTAGAATTTATGGTTTAAGGTTAGAGTTTAAGTTAATATGGCGAAATATTTAAGTTTTAACATATAAACCCTAAATTGTAAAAACAACTCTAAATTCTAAACTGTTAAACCAAAACTCTACCTCTAAACTAGATCCCTAAACCCTAAAACTAAGATGCTTATGAAAACTTTTAGTTTCCACAACCTGTATGTAGAATAATTACTCTTTTATTATTTTTAAATTAAAATAATAAAAAATAAAAATGAAAATATATATTATTTGTAAAACTTATATTTGATTTTGATATAACAATGACTATTTTGTAAAAAAGAATAAATTTTTAACGTACTCAATTTACTCATTAAATTGACATGCATTCAGACTTAAATATTTCCTAAGTCAAAACGTAAATCCCCAAAAGTTTTCTAAGTGTTTTGGTACTCAAAATAGAAAATTTGGTGTTTGAGTATCGGTACGACCTATGGCATGCCGATACAGATTTTTGCTACTAGAAAACGTTTTTATGCACAATGGCTATAGGGTACCAATACGGCTATGCGAGTATCGGTACACCTTTTTGAAACTGGAAACCAAATTGCTTTTGAATATCTGTACGACTTATAGTGTACAGTTACGGAGTTAAAGATTTTCCAAATCTTACATTTAATGATTCGACCGTTGCTTTGTTAGTTTTATTGGAACCATAACTTTTGAAAAATGGTTACTCGTACGGATACCCCTATAGACATATCGATACGATATTTTAACTAAGCGTTTCAAGAATTACAGTGGCTAAAATGAGTACCGGTACGGTACGGAATGTACCAATACCCTTTATAAAATATTCACTCTGTACCGATACGCCTGCTCGCGTGCCGGTACCCCTTTGTTTAACGACTTTTTCTTCTTATGGCAGGTACTAGTACAAGCTCTCGTGTACCGATACCTAATGTTGTCAGACAACATTTATTGCGAGAAAAATGCAGCTCAGCGACTATAATCAATATCCCAACTACCTAAACGGCTAGAAATCAATGAGGAGGTATAAAATCAAGTTTCTAAAGCTTCTTCAACAACTATTGAACTATTCATCAAGTCTAAAGCATTCAAGCACACATCTAACATCTTTGAGTCTTAATTGTCAATTCTTGTAAACTCACCTGAGAAATCATCATTGTAATCCTTTAACTCAAGTGTTTGGGTTGGTGAGCCTTAAATTGTGCAAACATACTACCTTTGTGAGGTTTCTTAATTTGTTACATTTGTAACTTTTTTCTTTGTGAGTGTTATTAAGATTTTGGGGTATAAACCTTAAGGGAGTTGTAAGGTTATCTCATTGAGCCTCAAAAGGAAAGTAAATCTAGTAGATTTGAGAAACCCTTAGTGTGGATATCTAAGGCAATGGATGTAAACTTTGTTGAGAAGGTTGAACCATTATAAATCTTGTGTCCTATTTTTTATTGCCTTTCCCTTTGCTTCCATCAAATATTTAATTGCCAATTCACTCCTTCTTGGCCATTTGCAATTGATTGTCCATCCCAACATTATTATTATTAAATACAAAAGTAATTTAAAATAAAAGAAAATAAAAAAATCATGTACTTTACCTAAAAAATAAAACCTCATTTGTAATCTGCAATCCATAAACCCTAAATCTCTTCATCAACCACCCTCACCGATCGCACTTTTTTCAGCCACACCCCTCATTGGTCGTACCTTCACCGACCACACCCCTCACCGATCGTACCTTCATTGATTTACCCAATTCTTAAAGAAAATCATAAATCAATTCTTGTCCCCAAATTCAAATTTTGAATATCTACATCGTCTTAAAAGTTTGAAGATTACTTGTGTGATGAAAACTCAGAATCGTAAAACGGCCAAAAATTACCGTCCAAGGAAGCTGAGCTTGCACCAACTCTTTAGGTTATTTCTTTTATCGTGTTAGTTTTTTCAAGCCTCATGTTTTTTAAAATAAACACCCCATCTTATTTAGGTTACAACTTACCCATCCATTTGTACCCAATGTTACAACCTTGGCACTAATATACTACAACTAAAGAGATTGCTAGGTTGTTGAATTAAAGTTGAAGGCAAAAGAGGCGGGGTTAGTGACTGGAGTAAAGGGGATGGGTCGATTTGAGGATAGAGACCGATGGAGAAGGAGAGTGTGGGTTGTAATTTAGGGTTTATGAGTTTCTTTTAGAATTTGGTTAATTGGTGAATGTGCGACCATTGAGGGGTGTGGTCTGTGAGGGTGTGACCGGTGAAGGGTGTGGCTAGTGAGGGTGACTAGTGGAGGTGAAGAGGGGAGTTTTGGGTTTTGTGAATTAGGGATTGAATATGATTCGGGGTTTTATTTTTTGGGTAAGTTTCATGATTTTTTATTTTTTTTAATTTTAAATACGTTTGTATATAATAATAATAAAATATAATTTTAATTTTTTTAAAATTATTTTTTATATTTTGTAATAATAAAATATGTCATGTCATACTAAAATAGTAATAAAATAATTCAAAGTTACTAAAAAATTCTATGTATAAAGTTCAGTTATTAAATTGAAAATTTTAAAATTAAGTGAGCGAAATAGGAATAAAAAGATAATTGGGTGCTAATCTATGTAATTTACGCTAAAATCAAATCCGCTTTGATAATCTGATTTTTGATCGAAGTCGGTCTAAATTCTAACGACCAATGTAGCATTTCCTACTTAAGGAACAACGTGCCAAAAAATTCTTCTTCCCTTCCCCTTGCCATAACCCTAATGTCGCTCCATATCTATTTCCCCTTGACGGCTAGTTGCTGCTTTGGTGGCTGGCCTCCCTCCTCCCTTGTTTCTACCCCTTCATTCGCTACAATTCGACCTTTTTTATCCTTTTTCGGTTGGTTATTGCTTCTTAAGCTTCATCTGGTGTTTCTCGATGACTGTTTCGAACCTCGGTCACCATGGTTTAAGTTTGGGCATCAATTTTGGAAAAAGAATGACCGATCCTCTTTCTAGGCTTGAAATGAGAAAGAACGAGGAGAGGAGAGGCTCGAACCCTATCGCCTATTCTTGCTCTTTGTTTTTTTTCATTTTTGATTGGATTTTTCTTCATTTTTCTGGTTTTGTAGGTTTGGTCAATGTTGGTGGAGGCGGTGGCTTTGGCGAATCCTTCTTCCAATGTTCTCTTTGCATGTGGTTGTTGTTTCCTAGCGCTACATCAGGCTCTCGTTTGAAGAGATATGTCCATTCTAATAGAACCTCATTTTCAGTCTTGGTCATCCCGGCTCTTGAATCCTATGTCGGTATCTTTGAAACCCGTCGCCATGCTTACCATAAGCCCTCTATGGGTGCTGAAGGCCAACTTTTATTTCTCGCTCGTGTTGGCCAATGTGACTTGTTCCTCATTTCCCCGCTTGTCTGTGGCGGCTCTTCCCTTTTTCTCTTTGTTCCAAACTTATTGGTTTCCTTTCTTTTTTCCTTTTCCGGATGTATATGCTTGGCTTATTAGCCATGGTTGTACGTTTTGTTATAATTTAATTAAACTTTACATTTTCTGTCAAAAAATGTAGCATTTCCTACTTGATGTAGTCTTCAGGTCCACTAGGAGAGGTTATAGCCTTCATTATTCTTATATTTCTTACTAAATATAATTAATTAATTGTTATATTTTGATAAACAAACTATGTAAAAAATGTTACACAATTCTTCATATTTAAACTATAAAATCTAAAACCCAAATTCCTAAGTCTAACACCCCAAACCTTACACTCTAAATTCTAATAATAAATCCTAAAATTTACACTCTGCAACCTAAACCCCTAATCCTTAACGTAAACCTCTAAATCCTAAAATTGAAAGGCTTGTGTAAACTAAAGTTTACATAAGCTTGTATATCAAAGTATTTTCTATTAATAAATATACCTTAAAATTTCTTATATTTTATTGGGTAAACCACCTATTTATATCCCACCTATTAGCATATTTCTATTTTGGTCAGTTAACTATTTTGTTTACAAAATAGTACATACGATACATATTTTTTAGAGTTTGGGGGTTAGGATTTGAGGGTTTGAGATTTAGCTATTGAGAAAAGGTATTAAACCCATAATACATGGACCCTTGAGTTTATTGAGTGTATATCAGCTTAGGTGGTGGTTGTTAATGGTTAAGCTCAGTTTGTTTGTTTGTCTGGTTAGTTGGTTTGTAACATATTTTTTGTTAGGCCCATATCTCTAACAAATTGGTTAATTGATAACCAACTTGCTAGCCAATGGGCTATATAAAAGATATGGAAATTGGCCTACAATTAGTTTATTTTCCATTTTCAAAGATTTTCTTTAGTTTTGATATTTTTCTCTATTTAGGGTTTTTTTTCCTTCTACCGCTCTCTCTCTCTCTAAATTTCTAATATGGTATCATTCGTTGGGCCGCTTTTTGAGGAAGCTTGCTAAGTTCTTTCTTCTAGTGTTTTTCACTCTTGTTTGGTGGTGTTTCTTTCCCTCCACCATTTCTGTGTGTCGCGTTGTTGTCCTCCGGTAATTTGGGTTCAGGCGATGTTGATTCGTCGACGCGATCCGGTAAGGCTTTCACCAATAAGAGGGTGAATATATTCTTAGATGAGTCTAACTTCTTGATCTGGAAACAAAAAAATCCTTTTCACGGTTCGTAGTCATCAAATCAAAGGTTTTACACCGACACACGCAAAGCTCCACGGCAGACGGTTCGACGAGCAGACGGATCTGAGGTGGCAAATAAAGAGTACGATGATTTTGTTACTCAAGACTCTGCTCTTGCATCATGGCTTCTCTCAAACATGAGCCCTCATCTGTTGGCACACTTTGTGGGAGTCGAATCATCGGCTGAGATCTGGTCTATTTTGGTCAACTTCTTCAGTAGTTGTTCCACTACCACAGTCATGTCTTTACATTTCAAGCTTCGATCCGTTCGCAAAGGGGATCTAAGTATATGAGCATACATTGCCAAGGTGAATGAAATTTATGGTGCCCTTGCCTCGTGTGGTAGTCCTGTGCCCAAAACTAAACAGATTGCAACAATACTCACTCGACTTCCACCGGCATACAAACCGTTTGTTGCAGTTATAACATCTAGCCGTGAGTCACTCTCGGTGGATACCGTTACCACTATACTAATTGATGCTAAAGCACAACAATGTATTTTTGATCAAGATCACTCTATTGCGATGGGTGTACACATTGTTCAGATGTCCTCTCCTCTTCCTACTAAGAAATCGAGTGGAAACTTCTCTTAGAGGCCTTATCGTCAACAAAATTCGAGTGGTGGTCATGGCCACAATCGCAACTGATACCAGTGCCAGCTTTGTGACAATATGGGCCACCTTGTCGACCGGTGTTTCAAGTGTTTTGATCAAACCTTTCCTAGTATCTCTACCAGTCTGTACAAGTCCACCAACTTTGAGGGATCACCTATTGTTAATCTTTGCTCCATGGATGATGCTAGTGCCTCCCCTTCTGGTGCAAGAACAAAGTGCATTTCACCTAACTCTGGTCGCAGTGCCTCTACTGATGTTCGTCACTCCAACTCTTCGGCTTGCAGTCAATGCTTTCATGCTGCCTCGCCTGGCTTTTCTGGCTCCTCTGAAAAATGGTTTGTGTACACGGGCGCGACTCATCAAGTGACACTCGAGGCGTCCAATGTCAACTAGTGCTCTGACTTCTCTAGTCAAGGTAAGCTCCTTGTTGGAGATGGTAAGGGACTAGATATTTGCAAAGTTGGTTCAACCTTTCTACACTCTAATACTCGTGATTTACTGTTACACAATCTTTTGTTGGTTTCTCAGATTACTAAGTATCTAATATCAGTTTCAAAGTGTGCTAAGGACAATGGCGTGTACTTTGAGTTTTATGCAGGTTACTGCGTGGTTCGGGATGAGCACTCTGGTGAAAAATTGTTGCGTGGAACTTAATTTGGTGGCTTATATACTTTTCGAAGTATTTTTCCTTCTGCAAATAATGCTAAGGTGTAACACCCGGGTTCGGGGGTCGGGTGGATGTAATTAATAAAATAATATTTCGAGTTTCACTTTCAAAAAAATATAATATTTAATGTGTTGGACCCGATTTTAATTTAAACTCAAGTTCTTTGGGTTTTGGTGTCTTAAAAGTTGACAACATTCTTTCATTAATGCAAAGTTGTAATATTGGGTTTTTTTTTGAAGTAAGCCAAATAAAATAAAACAAAAACAAAATCCCTTTTCACCATCTTCTTCCCCATTTTTCCATTTGAACGTGACCTTCCCCCTCCTCCCATTTTACTATTCCACCCAATCTTGCCTTCATTTCTGCAGCTTTTGCAAAGGTAACAACAAATTCTTTTTGTCCTCAACTTCCTCTTTCTTCCCATACTTTTAGTTTTCATTAAATCCATTATTTAGTGTTTTCTGTTTATGGGTTTTGGAAGAAAAAAATGCAAACTTTACAATCCATTGCTTGAGCTTTTGATTCTTTGTTAATAGATAAGTTAATAGTAACCTAAGAGGTTCAACATACTCGATTTTTATATTGTTTTAACTTGATTTCCGGATTTGGGTTTAATGGGGGTTTTGGAGTGTGCTTGGTAAGGTTTTGGGGCTGTTTTGGGTGAGGATTTGTTGGTTGATGGTTATACTGTGTTTGGGTAGTGATTTGAACATGTTTAAGAGTGCTTTGGATGGTTATATTACTGGTTTTTGCTGGGTTCTTGTGGAAGTACGAAAATGAGAATTTGAGGAATGAATTGGGCTTTGAATTGTGAGAATTGTAGTGGATTTGTGTGTTGGTGTTAAACAATGGGTTTGTGGCTAATTTTGGGGTTAATGTATTGTTTTTGAATGGTTAGAAGCAAGAGAAAACAATGGAGAAGCTTCAGGCTCGAATCTGGAGACTTGGAGGCTTGATAGGCTAGTCGACTTGTGCTAAATGGAGTGGTCGGTGAGTGGTTCTACGACTCTAAAACTGGTTTCAAACTTTATGGTTCGAGCACGCGAACACTAGGCCGGGCTTGGTAAACCCACCTAGAGTTGGGATTAGATTGGTAGTCTAATCCCAAGCTTTAGTTGCAAGCATGTGCTAGTTGAACTTGAATGTTGTGTTGTTTATGCTTAATGACTCATGCTTGTGAGCATGATGTATGTATATTGTGGATATGTGCATGTTGATGATAGGTATGATGGGGATATACATATGTATGAAATATAATGCGATACTTGTATTGATGATATACTTGTAGTGTTGACATGTGAAATGGATTTATGAGGTGGTTGCATGATCCGAGGATCATGGTGAGTACATGCTAGGCATGGAAATGTGGTTGTGCATGATGGTAAATCATGGTGAGTACGTGCTAAGCACGGAATTTGGTAAGAAATTATGTTGTGAAAGGTTGTGGGATGTGTTAGTATTGGCACTAGTATGCTTGGGTACAATGATCGATCATTAGGATGTTTAGTGTGCACACGAGAGTCAAAATGCGCGCGTGGTCTTGGTGATGGTAATCATCAAGATGGAGTACGGGTTCGCCCGAAAATCTTCTTATATATATGTTAGTCGGTGATGAGTGGAATCCCATCTACGGGGCGTGAGGATGAGTGGAATCCCCTTCGCGTGAAACGGTGATGAGTGTAATCCCGTCGTAAGGTAATGGTTGTGTTGTTGGATGTTAGTTCCAACGATTATCCGCGTATTCGGATCATAGCTAGGTGCCAATACGGATTGTGGAATGTGTTTGATAATACATTGATATATGTATTTCCATGTGTTGAGCTTATGAGTTGTTGAGCACGACATGATGTTGATAATCATGTTCATGCATAATCTATTATTTTTTTTGCTCATGTGGTTCGAAGGTAAGAACTCATGCATTCTACCTTGGTTGTTGC
Source organism: Hibiscus tridactylites (assembly GCA_958450335.1). Lineage (NCBI taxonomy): Eukaryota > Viridiplantae > Streptophyta > Magnoliopsida > Malvales > Malvaceae > Hibiscus > Hibiscus tridactylites. The sequence goes on from OY288276.1 coordinate 76,768,608, forward strand.
TCGTGCTTGGACCCTGCATTACCGAGGTTTGTTTTATGAGCTTACCCTCACTAAGCTTTTATGCTTATGCTTCTTTTTGTTCGACGATGCAGATCAGTAGCTTGTGGGTGGCGAGGGCAAGGAAGGGCCTCCAAGTGTCGCTTTTGGTTAGCTCAAGTATGAACTTTAAATCGAAGGATTGTAATAATCAAGCAATGGGATTAGAATGCTTTGGATTTATGTTGATGTTGGTGTGGCTTGTTGATGCCATGTTTTGAATTGTAAGCCATGCTTTATTGCTTACCTTGGATGTTTATGCGTATGTTGGCTAAGGCATGAAACCTAAAAATGCTATGTTTGTCTCTTTTGTGGTGTATGCTTGATCTTTTAAATGCATGCCCTTATCATGTATCCTTGTGTGTTTTGAGCATGAATGTAATAGGGTGTATGCATCTAGAGTGTGTTTGTATGTTGTGTTTGATTCTTGAAGTGGTTGTGGGCGTTTGGGATCGTTTAGAGATGATTAAAGTTGATTTTGGAAACTCACAGACTGCAGGTGTTTCGGAACGGGTTGTGCTGTTTCGGAACGAGTGTGATTCCAGGGCCACCCGTATCGGAACGTGTTCTGGTACGGTTTGGCTACTGTTAGCCCCTGTTTTGATACGAGTCTCGGAATACTTTGGCCACTGTGATTGACTGTTCCGAAACCTATTTCGGAATGCCTAGGCAAAATGGGGACCCTGTTCCGAAACGGGGTGGATGCGTTTCGGTACGGGTGTCTGGCATTTTAAACTAGAGCCCGTGTTTCGAAACGGGCAATGCCTGTTTCGAAACACAGGTCTGAAAATGGGCTTTTGACATCTCTAAAGGGTCTCAAGGGTTGGGCTTCGGCCCTGTTCGCTGCTAGGCTTCTCGTGAGCCTTGTTTCCGCTGTCGCTTCACACATATGTTTAATTAACGCATCTAGACAAGATAATAATAAATGAAAAAGTTTTCTCGGGTTGTTAGCCGAGGTGGAGCCTTAACGGGTTTCACATTGGTTATCCCCGTGTAGCCTACTCGAACCGGTCAAACGCCCGGACCGGGACGAGGGAGTTACATAAGGTCTCTTTAGACCGGGATAAATGTATTGAATATGTTGTTTGGCATAGTAGGCTAGGACATCCTGCACAAGCTTTCATTCTCTGAGTCTCAAACTGTGTATGATCGACCGTTCCAGTTGGTCTTTACTGATTTATGGGGTCCTGCCCATGTAAATTCTGAAGGGTACGCTTATTATATTGCCTTTATCGATGCATGTACGAGAGACACATGGGTATATCTTTTAAAAGTAAAATCTCAAACAATTAGCGCTTTTAAAATGTTTTAAAAGTTCATACTCACCCAGTTTGTGCAGAAATTAAAAAGGTCCAGAGTGATTGGGGTGGTGAATTCTGCAGTCTGTCGAAGGTGCTTACTAAGTCTGGAATTCGGCATTGTGTCTTCTGTCTACATACCTCGAAGCAAAATGGTGTGGTGGAACGCAAGAACCGTTACATTATTGAATATGCTCTCACTCTTCTTGGGTAGGCGTCAATGCCCATTCGATTTTGGTCACATGTCGTGGTCACTTCTGTTTATTTGAACAATCGACTACGCACATGCGCTCTCAATGGCGTCAGTCTTTATGAAAAATTGCATCAGCGAAAACCGTATTACACTTTCTTACGTGTTTTTAGGTGTCAATGCTACCGCTATCTTCGACCGTTTCAGAATCACAAGCTAGAATTTCGGTCTCAACCATGTATTTTTTGGGATATAGTGTTCAACATAAGGACTACAAATGTCTTACTCCATCTGGCAGAATAGTATTGTCAAGGCATGTTGTATTTGATGAATGTTTGTTTCCCTTTATAGATAAAGATCCTGTAAAAGTTTCACCAAGTCTGGCCACTCTTGTGACTAAGTCTCCACCCTTGTGTGTGCCATATACCATTGACTATCGCCCCTCCAATGCTTCTGCCTCAGAGTCATCCACCAGTCCAGTAGCTATCACTGTTTTTGGTGTTGTAGGGTCGACTGAATATGTGGCAACTGGATCTGGGCATCCTGAGGAGGTGTCAAGTACTACAGCTAGTGCACATGATGATGTTGTATCTCCCTTGAATATTTACACCCCTGTTCACAGTCATGTTCATGTATTTCCTTTGCTTGTGTCACCAGTTGTTGAACCTTCAAATAGTTCCTCATTCCAATGGCTGATGGTTGTGAACCAGAGGCAAGTCAGCTTTGTGGTGCGGATAATGGTGAGGATGAGCAACCTATAGAGGGGGTCTAGTTCAACTGTCGAGTCTTCTATTGGAAATTGCATCACATGATTACAAGGAGCAAGAGAGGGATTTTCAAACCGAAAGTTTATATTGCTATGCTTGCTTCTGAACATGTCCCTGACTCAATCAAGCAAGCAATGCGGTCTCCTTTGTGGAAGACAACCGTCCTAGTAGAATATAATACTTTTCTCGATAATGGCACATGGACACTTGTTCCATTACCTGAAGGACGGTGCACAATAGGCTATAATTGGCTTTTTCGAGTGAAACACAATCCGGACGGTTCCTTGTCACGCTAAAAAGCTCAGCTCGTTGCAAAAGGCTTTGATCAAGTGTCAGGCCAAGACTTCGGTGATACATTTAGCCCGATGGTTCGATTCTTTACTCTTAGTATCCTTCTCTCCTTATCTGTCACTAAAAAATGGAAGCTTCGTCAAATAGACATTAACAACGCCTTCTTGAATGGAGGGTTAGATGAGGAGGTATTTATACAACAACCTCCAGGATTTGAACAATCTACTCCTGACGATTCTGGCCTTGTTTGTTTATTGAAAAAGGCCTTGTACGGGTTAGAAAAGCCCCTCTCAATTGGTACACAAAATTGCACAATTATCTTCTTGATCTCGGGTTTAAAGAGCCTGATGCAGACACGTCTTTATTTGTTTGGATATAGAATGGTGCTCACACATACTTGCTGGTTTATGTCGACGATATTATCGTCACCAGATCCTCTGACGAAACAGTTGAAGAAGTGATTCGCAAGCTACACTCTACGTTCTCTCTCAAAGATGTTAGAGAGCTCTATTTTTTCTTGGCTTAGTTTCTCATTGTGTTGGAGACTCTTTGCTCCATAGTCAGAAGAAGTGCATGCTGGAATTGTTGGAAAAGACCAAGACGAGTCAAGAAAATCCTTCGCCCACACTCATGGTATCGTCTTCTAAACTTGTGCAAAATGTCGGTAGTCCCATTTAGTGTGCTATTATATGTGTGTCACACTCACCCTGATATCTCATTTAGTGTGCATCGTGTAGCCCAATTTATGTATCTTCCCTGTGAGGATCACCTTATGGCTGTCAAACAAATACTTCGATATCTTGTTGACACACTTGACTATGGCCTATTGTTCACTGCATCTGACATGGGAGTTGGTCATATAACTACCTTTGCTGACGTTGATTGGGGTAGCAACTTGGATGGTTGACGGTAAAAAATGGGATATTGTGTCTATGTCGACAATTGTTTGGTGGCTTGGAGCTCTAAGAAACAGAAGTCGGTGTCTCGCTCAACCTCCGAAGCGAAGTATCAAATTATTGTCGATGTTGTGTCTGAAGTTACATGGGTAAACATAGTTCTGAGTGACGGGTGTGTGTCAGCCTACTCCTTTAGTGATTTGGAATGAAAACACCAGTGCAGTTGCAATGTCTAGCAATTCGATTTTCCACTCCCTTTCCAAACATGTTGAACTTGATATTCACTTTGTGCGGGAAAAGGTTGCTGCCAAAAAGGTTCAAGTTAATTACGTGCATGTTGAACATCATGCAGTTGATGGTCTCACTAAGTCGTTATCAAAAGCATACTTTCGTGAGTTTCTTCAGAAAATGAGTGTGCACTCCCTTAACGCCCTGTGATGTTGCTGCTGGAATAAGACAGGGAAGAAGCAGGGGAAATGTTGAGTTTTTTTAGTGTATATCAGCTTTGGTGGTTGTTGTTGATGGTTAGGCTCAATTTGTTTATTTTTAGGTGGTTTTTAATAGATTTTTTGTTAGGCCCATATCACTAATAGATTGGTTAATTGATAACCAACTTACTGGTCAATGGGCTATATAAAAGATAGGGCAATTGGCCCAGGCCATTATCTTGTTTTTGGCCTACATTCAATTTATTTTTCCTTTTTCAGAGATTCTCTTTAGTTTTAATTTTTTCCTCTCTTTTTAGGGTTTCTTTTTCCTTCAGTCGCTCTCTCTACATTTCCAATATGGACCATCGATAAACATGTCTCATCGACGATGATTCGCCGAGAAAATACGATGACCAATAATGAGCTCACTTGCATAAACCAAAAGGAGAAAAGTCTCCGAAATTTAATCTTGGCCTGCGAATAAGCCTTCCTTCTTCAAGCACATCAATTTGATTGCAAAATCGTATAATACATATAGTTTTTATGATTTTTAAATTTCTATAGTTCCCCTATTGTTTTGTATATTAACAATAGGCTTTCATCGGTACTGGAAGTGGAAATGGTTCAATTACATACTCAAATGTTTAATAAAAAAAATTGTGTTCTTGAGGATTATTGGCTATTTTCATTGAAAAAGAAAATGCTTATTTTGGTGCAATTAATCAGCAACTTTAGAAATTGTAACCCCCTCATCCCGGTCCGGACGCTTGACTGATCCAAGTGGGCTACATGGGGATAACCGAGGCGAAACCCATTAAGGCTCCACTTCGGTTAACAACCCGAGAAAACTTTTTCATTATTATTATCTTGTCTAGATGTAATATTAAATCCTATGTGAGAAAGGCAACAACGGAAGAAACAATGATTTAAACAACCAAACAGCCCAATTAAAACAACCCATTTTTAACCTTCACAACAGGCCGTATCGGAACGCCCATATGGTGTTTCGATACGCCTTGACTGGGTCAACTGGCCAAAGTCAACCCGAGGAGACTGTTTCGAAACAGGGGTGGACCGTATCGAAACGCCCTCAATGGTCAACTTCTCGTGGTCAACGATACGAAGGTCGTTCCGAAACACCAAGGCCCATTTCGATACTTCAATTTATCGTCAAAATCTCAGATTTCCAGCAGCAAAATCGTACCGAAACGTTGCCTAGCGTACCGAACCGCCTGGCCTGAAACACAAGGACCGTACCGAAACGGGACCAACCATTTTGATACGCCCTCTGTCTGCAGATTGGTTTTAGCTGGTTTTTGGCACAAGGCTGTCCCAAAACACAACTAGAACCTCTCCCAACTAACATACAACAACTCTAAGGCAAAACCAAACACTAATAGCATGCTTAACACACTTCCTACATATAATAACCATACATAGATAAGGGACATCAAATCAACATAAGAATCATTCAAGCATTTAAGATTCATGCTTCAACAAGGACATACACTTAAGCATTCAAGGTAAGCAACTTAAACATAGTTTACACTCCAAACATGGCATCAACAAGCCACACCAACAATGACATATTAAGGAGTCTAACATGCTCCTAAAGCCAACATCCACATACATCAAAAGCTCAAAACAACAACACATATCCCATTGCTTGACTATTACACCTCATAACTTAAAAGTCCATACTTGAAAGCTAAGATAGCACCACAAGCACACTTGGAGGCCCTCTCCTTGCACAAGCAACCCATGAACTACGGATCTGCATTGTCGAACAAAAGAGAGCGTAAGCATAAAGCTTAGTGAGGGTAAGCTCATTAAAACAACCTCGACAATGCAGAGTCCAAGCACGAACAACAACCAAGGTAGAATGCATGATCTTACCTCAAAATCCACATGAGCCAAAATATATATGATGCATGAACATAAACTCAATATTATGCCATGCTCAACAAGTCCATATCCATATCATATGTAAACACATATATTAATCCATATTGGCACCTATCTATGACTCGAATACGCGGATAACCGTTGGAACTCACATCCAACACAACCATTACCTTACGGTGGGATTACACTCATCACCGTTCACGCGGAGGGGATTCCACTCATCCTCACGCCCCGTCGATGGGATTACACTCATCACCGACTAACATATGTAAGAAGATTTTCCGGGCGAACCCGTACTCCATCTTGATGACTACCATCACAAGGACCACGCGCACATTTGACTCACGTGTGCACACTAGACATCCTAATGATCGATCATTTGTACCCAAGCATACTAGTGCCAATATTAAACACAATCCATAACCTTTCACATCACCATTTCATTTCAACTTCCGTGCTTAGCACGTACTCACCATGATTACTATTATGCACAATCCACATGCATATAACAATGCATCAAAACCATGCCTCAACATACATGTATAACACAATATACATAACCACCACAATCTCAATTAATCATGAGGCATAAACAACAATTCGAGTTTAACCAAAGTCTCTAACTAAAGCTTAGGATTAGACTACCAATCTAATCCCAACTCTAGGTGGGTCTACCAAGCCCAACCTAGTCCACATGCATGAACCAACACTTGAAAATCAATTTAAAACATTTAACCACTCACCGACTATTCCAAGATCAACACACTAGCCGATCAAGCTTCCAACGATTCCGGATTTGTTCTCGAGGCTTCACCAACACAAATTCTTGCTTCTAATCAACTCAACACAAACAAAACAACCACAAATCAGTTCACAAATCAATGTAGCCAACCCAGAATACAAACCAAGCACAAAACACAAGATTTCAAGCAAAAGACAATCCCCAAAACCTCAATCTCGAGCAGCCATGAAACACAGCCCAAAACCATTGATTCCAAAGCCTTTAGCACATCTATAAACTTCCAAAACAACCCTTATACATAGCCTAACCATCAGCCAACAAATTTCAACATAAAACACCCCCAAAACTCAACTTAAAACCCTTCAAAAACCCCTCTAAAACCCAAATCCGAGAATCTTCATAAAACCCTTTAAAATTCATATATGTTGGACCTTATGGTTTACAAACAACTTATCTAACAACAATAAATCAAAAGCTTAGTTAAAAGTCTATAAAGCTTCAACCTTTGACAAAATCTTTGAAAAACCCAAAATACAAGATACTTGGTTTTTTTGAAAACTAATGGTACCAAAATGAAGAGGAAGGTAAGAGCAAGTCAAAAACGTATTTACCTTTCAAAAATCACCAACAAGGAGCAATGGAGGTGATGGAATAGTAAAATGGGGAAAGACTCTCTCTTTGTCGTGAAAATGCAAATGGAGGGGAGGGGAAGAAGATGACAAGGTTGTTTTAATAAAAGGGGTTTTAAATTTGTAAGACCACTTAATTACCCTTTTGCCATTAATGAGATAGCAATATCATAAACTCTAAAATCCATAGAATTTGAGTTTCAAATCAATTTAAGTCCAACATAAAATGTTTGTTTTGAAATACGAAGCCAAATAATATTATTTTAATTATAAAACCGAAACCTGAAACATTATTTTAATATTATTTTCACCTGACCCCTAAACTCAAGTGTTACAGGAATAAAAAGAGTTGTTTCCTTTTGGTTAATGGTCATTGAACTTCTTAAACCGTTTTCATTCACATTTTTCTATTAACCAGAAAAGGATCAGAAAAGTATTCAATCTTCGGCAGAGTTAAACCCTGAACCTTTAAATCTCAAACCCCAAACTCTAAAAAATATAAACAGTTTTGAATGACAGAAAAATGAGAAATTTACAATGGTGTTTAAATTGATAGAATTTTGGTTTAAATTGATAGATTGTATAAGTTTTTGGGAGTAAAATTGTTATTTGACCAAGCCAAATCGCCATTTTGGTTTATTTTTAACGGCCATAGTACCAAAATAGAAACGATACATAACATTCGATACTATTTTGCCTAAAAAATTAGCCGAGTAACCAAAATAGAAAGAGGATAATAGATGATGTACTAAATAAGTAGTTTACCCTGTATTATTTGTTTTTCTCCCTCCCTTCGAAATTTATTCTTTCCTCTGACGCATTCATCTATTTTCTCACTCAGTTACACAGTTCCCCCTCTCTTTTCTCTCCCCGGAATGGCCATTCAGACGTGGGGTCTAGTTAATAGCTACGATGTTACATTGCTGTTGCATAGTCACATATTAGGCCATTCAACGTAATGACCATTCAATCAACCAAACATCTGCTATGGTGTACCCGGAATGGCTTAATGATTCAGGTGAACCAAACATCATGTTGATATTTCTCAAACAATCAAACGACCTTGTTTTAAAGCTTACGTAATAAATAAGTAATTAAAGTATACAAACTTTTTTCATTTAGATACCTAAAGTATTTGTCGTGACTATTTTTGAATCGGATGCGAAAATAGCTTGACGATTTATTTTTAAAATTAAGAATTTTCCATTTAATTAATTTAATCTTGAAAATTTAAGTTTTTCTTTTTTTAAATGGAATTTTTAATTAAAAATCAAATATTTCCTTTTTAATTAATTTTGAAAACATTTGGAGTCGTCACCGATCACTTTGGTAGACCGGACACCATAAAAACAACTAGATATTCTTTATTTTAAAATTCGGGTTTGGGAGTCGGTTACGTGTGGGGAAGGGTTAGCACCCCACAAACGCTCGTTATCAGTACCTTTTAATTTTACGTGACATTTTTACATTTGACAAATGATAATTCGAATTTAATTTGACCCTTAATTATTAATTGGATTTTTATTCCAAATGGGGATATCATTTTATAAGGAAATACATTTCATTCGAATACGAGATTAAAAGCGCCAAATTGCCTTAGGACAACCTTATTCGTACCCAAAAATGTATTTCTAACATAAAAGGTTTTTTTATGCCGTATTAATTAATATCTTGTAAATTTTAAGTCTTAACCTAATAAGGCTCTAATCAGTTTAATTATTTAAGATTAGGGACATTATTAAACTTAAGGGCATTCATGTAATAACACCCCATAGTTAAAGTGTCATTCATATCAATGCCCCTAAATTTTATATAATACCCGCTAATCAAATTAATTTGACTAATATTTAAAGTATTAATCTTAATTAAGGCTCTATTTGATAAACTAGACCACTTTTCAAGTTCTAAGTTAAAATGTGTATTAATTGTTCCACTTAAAGTTCCCTTTGAATAACATCTCATTACAATGAGATATTATTCAAATTAGAACCCTAAGTTTTCCTTTTAATACACATTTATTTTCTACAATTATCTTACATATTCAATTTATTTAATTTTAATTCAAGTACCTAAATCTAAAGGCTCTAATAATTACCTGAACTAAGCTAGATTATTAGACTGTCTAAAATGCAAAACTAATACGCTTAATTTAAAATATGCAACATACATATAAATTAAAGCAATTAAAATTAAATTAACACATGAATTTAGGGTGAAATTGAAAGAAATACAAACTTTAATTCCTGATTTTCATTGCATTTGGTGACTAAAATGATATAAAGTACAAATCTTGAGGGACCAAAACCATAATTTTCCTAAAATCATTTAAAATTCGCGGATCCTCTAGGCCGACCCAGATTATGCACGCGGACCCCCTTGACCCGGTGCCAAAATGGCACCGTTTCGGTCTGAGTTCTAAAGGGAAATACTGAGTTAAACTCGATCATTTACCCGACCTTCCCCCTCTCTTCTTACCCCCTCTCTCTCTAAAAAATCTACCCAACAACAACAAGTTCCTAGAATTCCAACCCTCAAATAGATCAAAAACACTTGTTCTTCACCAAAACCATCCTTGTTCTTCACGTTTTCATCACTTTGATCAAACTCCGCCCATCACCAGTTACATTTGGTTGTTCACCAGCCACCGCTCCACCTTCCCAACCGACGTGAGGAGATTTCCAGCCGCTTTCTGAAACCCTAAAACACCTTAAAATTCTTAAATTCTAATTTTTAAACCCTAAAACCTAATCTAACACTCGATTCAATCGAATTACCCATCTCCGACCAACCTAGATCTAACTACCCATCCCGGCACTCATTTTCGACTCCAACAGCCCCTAAATACTCCGACCGCCGTAATAAGTTCCCGGCCACCACTATTTTTAACCTCATTTTCATATTATCGGTTTACATTTTGACTTGTGTTGTGTGCATAGATCTAAACTGATATTTCCTTTATTTTGCAGTAATGAAGAAAAAGAGAAAGTTTACCTTCTCAACAATGAAAATGATGGCTCCGATCTCCTCTTCTGTCAGCGATGATCGAACTTCCAGCAACTTTACAGTTTCCCCATATTGATTCGGTTACTGAGGTAAATTCTCTCTCCTTTAATTATTATTAGTTTTAGTTTATTTATTATTAATCATTAATTCTCACATAAAGTTTCTCTCTCCCTTTATTTATAGGTGGGTTGATTGATGATGTCAAGGATGATGTCAGCGGTGCCAGCTGGTGATAACTAAGAGATAAGAAAACCATGATCCTTGTTGATATGATCCCGATTTAGAATTCCGAATCATATATGTTGTTGCCCAATTGTGATTTGAGTAAGAGCTTGAATGTCGTTTGTCGTGGCAAGCGGTTTGTCGTGGCAATTGGTTGCCGTGACAAGTTGGATATGAAGTTAATGTGGCAAATTAGTTGCCGAGGCAACTAAGTTTATGATATGAAAAAATAGTGTTGAAAATTATGGTATAAGGAAATATGGATATGAAAGAGAGTGGTGGTGGTGAAAAAAAAAGATAGTTTGGTTCCGAAACAAAAGAAGAATCAACACTATATGAAAGTGAAGAGTTGAACCTTATAATGTTCAAAATCCAAGGTTAACGAATTGTGACCCGCTAACTATAACGAGCTAGAAACCAACAATATAAAGTGATGGAATTGAAGTGATAGAAGGTGGAACGTGACCAATAGCTATAGAAGAGCTAAGAACCAATGCTATAAACAAATGAATGATCACAAGACTAATTTGAAGCCGATAAAGTTCTTCAAAAGAAAAAAGATTGAAAGAAACCCTTCAAAGAGTTTTAATATAAATCACGAGGTATGTACAAATGATCCTAAGGTGCCTATTTATAGTATTTTTAGGTAGCATATGAAAATTCATACAAATATGAAACATTCTCGTCAATTCAGAAATAAAATGCACTTGAATGCTTAGTGTTTTCATCTTCAAAGCTGGCTCACTCATGAAAGAAAGAGGGATGAATGTGGACACTTGATGTATGTAGACACATTGTCGTCCAAAAGGGGAGTGGCTCTTCCTATTTTATGCTCATATACAAGCCATTCATCCTTTTTGAATGTCATAAAGATGACCTTCATTACATGTCTCCTTGTAGAATCTGAAAAGCCTTCAAAAGATGACTTGATTATATGAATAATAGGGGCCTTCAATTGAGTGATAAAGATAGCTTTTAATTCTTTTATTTCTTTTAGAATTTGAATAGCCTCTCCAAATGGTTGATAGTGATGAACTTTATTTGCTTATCTCCCATGTTTGCATTTCTCGTAATGAAATTCCAGCATGCACAGTCTTCAGTAAAACGATCATATCTCAACTCCCGATATCGGATTGAGGTGATTCAAAAGGCGTCGGAAAGCTAAGAGATAGAGAAATAATATCCATTTGCAGGAACCAAACACGTCCGTATCACATCCAAAAATGAAAAAAAAAATTGACTGATATTCTTGCATTTGATGTGATTATTCATCTCCCTTCGTGCACCTAGACATAACAATAGCAATTTTTCATGATTGAATGAAATTAAGAAATAAACATGTCATGCAAAATTTAAAGGAGCTAGTTTAATTAATGAACTAGTTTAATTAGTGAACTAGCTTTATTGAATGAAACATCATACTTAAATGATATAGCTTGCATAAAGAAACTACATGCTTTAATGAAGTAGCATGCTTATTTATTCATGCAATTTATGATGCAAACTATTAATACTCATGCAAATTCATGCACAAGTAAAAGATGGAGTAAGGAAGAACTCCCTTAGAATTAGCCTTGAAGATCTTCGATGATGGTGGAGGTTCTTTCTTCGGGTTGAAATACACCTTCATGAATCTGACCTTAGTTCGAACATCTCAAATTAAGCTCAAATAAGCTTCTTGAAGCTTCTCGAATGTAAACAACTTGCCTCGATCAAACAGTCTAAAAAAGGTTGCAAAAAATAATGTAAGGCGTGTAACCGTGCTCACATCATTCCCTCCCTCTTTAAGGCGATTCTTCCTCGAATCAAAAATATCAATAAAAGAACGAACATCATTGGAAAACAAGAAAGAGCTTATCCATAGGTAGAATACTTCAATTTAGTTCCTCGCCCTTGAGAATGGTTCATCCCCAATTTGCAAACATTATTGGGAAAATGTTCTTCATCACCAAGTAAAAAGAAGTCTTTTTCATAGATGGAGAAGTCTTTTTGAACTCCTCGTGGTGGCTTTCCAACTTCCTGAAATGAAAAAAAGCCATTGACAAATATTGGGACAATAATAGACAAATTTTCTTTCACCTTTGGTTGAAATGAGACGTCTTGATCTTGTTTCATGGCCTTGAAAATTTGAACAATCGACCTTTCATTGAACAAAACTGGACATTTGATGAATATTTTATCAAACAAGTTCCGACTAGTTTCTTGTCATGGCCTTAGAAAAAAATTCTCCATCTATCAACCACTCCAATTTGAAAGGTTGAATATCATTTGTTGACGCTTCAATTTGATCCATTAAAGTCTCATGTGTTATGCAAACTATCATGAATTGATAGGATTTTGAAAAATCCCCTTCAGTAGAAAATGCAATATTGTTTGCCTCTTTGTCTTCCAAAACATGCACGGATGTAATTTATCCTTCCCCTTTACTTACACTACAAATTTTTTTATCATTAGTGGTGCAAGTAAACAAGGGATGATCAGACTTACTTGTTTCTTCTATGACCTCTTTTTCTGAATCATCATTGGTGACAAATCTTCCTTTTCCTTTAGGAATTATGGTGCTACGATTAGGACATTGGCTCAGGATGTGTCCTCTTCCTAAACATCGGTAACATCGAATTTCTCTTGAATTTATCATTACACAATCATGTGACGATGAATAATCAAGAATAAAAGAAGAATGGTTAAAGTTGTTAGTGAAAAATGAAATCTGACTTTTTTTCTCTTCTGAACAAATAATTTCTTTGTCAAACTCATTCTTTTCACTCTCATCTTCTTTTTGAAATTCCTTTTCACTTCACTTTTTTTTCTTTTTCTTTGAAAATCTCTTTTCCCTCTTTTTCACAATTTTTTTCTTCTCTCTCAATGTCTTTTCAACTCTCGTTTCTTTCTCACAGATCTCTTTGACTCACATATCTCTTTTTCTTCTCCCTCAATTTCTTTTCCATCTTTACGAACATTTTCTTTTTCTAGAGATTCTTGCAATTTTGTTTTCTTAACAAAATTGTCAAAATACTTTTGAATTCGTGCTAGACTTTTCGGATTAAAAGAAATTGCTCTTGGCATGTTGGACTTGGAACTTCAAACAACGCCTCTTGATTGGGAGGTGGATTTTTTCTTGCTAGATATTTGACTCCGTTTTGATGTGGAACTAGAAAAGGATTTAGTGTTGTCTTTCCTTTTTAATTAACTTTGTTTCTTTGATGTAGGTGTTTGTTTCCGACGAGAAACTGTCCCAAGGCAATCCAAACTTCTTTCAACGGGTTCAAATGCTTGTTGTAACATCTTCCTATAATAGTGAGTTGGAATGAATCGCCTCATCATCACTGCTTTTATCTCATTCCATGTAGAGATAAGATGCTCGCCATTACGTCTCCTACTAGATGTTAATTGATCCCACCAAATTAGTGCATAATCTGTAAATTCAATGGCCGCAAGTTTTACCTGATTAATTTTAGAGTAGTTGTGGCCTTCAAAGATGTGCTCAACTTTTTTTCCCATGCAAGATAGGCTTCAGGATCCGTTCTTCCTTGAAAAGGAGGAATGATAATTTTGATATTGTTGAGATTGTCATCTACTGTTGGACGATCTCTTATTAGGTACCTAGGCTCTTGATGTTTCGTACTTTGCTAGAGGCTCGCAGATGTTCTATCCACTCTTGCATTAACTCCAACCTTTGTTGCAACAACCTGTCCATTTCTCTTCGGATAATATCTTGAAAATTGATATTAGTTGCATCCATATTAACATTATTACTATCACCATCAGTGTTTCACACAAAAGTTTGAGACATGATTAGTAACGCAATTAAAATTATAAACCTCACCATAACAAAACCTCACATTTCCACTCCAAGAAAATGCACTCACACTCGTGTTTCACTCGGGATGGCTTTTACCCTTGATGTGCACTCTTTCTTTTTACCACTCTTGTTTCCTTTTCAAGTTGTAGTGGAACTCACTCAAGGCTTACAAGGTCTCATGTAGAATTCAGTTGAACAAACTTGGTTAGGTTGTAGTGTGAAGCGAATAAAGGAAATAAAATTGGCTACAAAGAATAGAAATAAAAGAAATAGCAGAATAAAGGAATGATGAATTTATGCTACTAATTTTTTTAAAGATGAAAAGATTTCTCCTTTCCTCTTTAAAATTTGCTTCTTTTTGTTCTTTTTTTTTGTTTTTTACTAACCTAGGAGAGAGAAAACTACAATATTACTGAACCGTCGTAGCTCTGATACCAATTGATATGATCCCGGTTGAGAATTTCAAATCATATATAGAAGGAAGACCCGCTAGCTATAACAAGTTATGAACCAATAATATAAATTGATAGAATCGAAGTGATAGAGGGTGGAACGTGACCAACTAGCTATAGAAGAGCTAGGAACCAACGCTATAAACAAATGAATAGATGAAGACTACAAGACTAACTTGAAGTCGATCGAGTTTGTAACCCCCTTAGCCCGGCCTAGACGCTTGACCCGAACTACGAATATTACACGGGGAAAACCAAAGTCAACCCGAAAGTCAACCTTAATTTACGACCCTTTTTTCATTTTAATCTTGTCTAAATACATATTAAACCTAAGTGAGTACTCACGAAACATGAATGAAAAAGGTACAGCGATCAGATATCATTTAGGGACTCAATTACACCTTATGCAAGATTAGGGACCAAATTGTAATTTTTTGTAAATTAGAGAAACTTCATTGATTTTAAGGTTACCAATATGAAATTAATCATGTTACATGCTTCTCTGCCAAATTTCAGCTTAAAAAGACATCCCAAGCTCAAGAAATTGCAATCACAACATTTATGACTAAAATGTAAAGCATGAAGACTCAAAGCAATTCAAATTTGTGTCCAATGGTCGCCCGTATCGGAACACCTCCCCACCGTACCGAAACACATGTATTGAAATGGTGTTGACCATTTCGGTACGCGGGTATGTTCCGAGACCAGTACCGAAACATGGCATTCCAGTAGCCAAACTGTTTCGAAATAGCCTCAGTCGTTTCGAAACACAAAGACCATTTCAGGCCCCCGTTTCGAAACACTAGAGGGTGTTTCGATACACCTTGCCCAAAAACAGCAGTTGTTGCTGGTTTTTCATCCTTTAGTCTAACCAGTCATGCCTCAAAGACTCCCAAATCATACCAGCAAACCATTTAACACACAAGGAACATATTCAGGACATTCTAACACGAACATAGCATCAAAACACAAATTCACATAGTCTAGAGGCATACTCCCTAATCACAAAACCAATATAAGCAATCCAACCTCAAACAAAACATTTAAGGCCAATTACAACTCAAACATGCCAACATGAACATGCCATAAACTTAGGGAGTTCAAACATATCTCCCACATACAACCTTGGTTTCCCATTGCCATTATATCAAAACTAAAGTGTGTGAAACTTCACCATACATGAGCTTGAACTCCTTTGGATGATCTTAACCTCTTTGATGCCCGGAAACACCTCAATTATCTGCATTATTGGTGAAAGAGAGCGTAAGCACTAAAGCTTAGTGAGGCATGCTCTAAAGAAAACCAACTCAATAATGCATATCTTGAAAGCACTTTCTCAAAAGCTTTTTAACAAACATACTCATTCTATCTCATGCTTGAAAACCTTTCAAAGCAATTTCTCATTGAAAACACATGTACCTTCATTCTATCTCATGCATTTAAACCAATGCAAAACTCATGGCAAAGCCATACTCATGCTTGTACACCAAAGCATTTCATATACAAATCACATATGCATTTCTCATAGCATAAAACATTTCATCAAAGGTACATGTGAATAAAAAACCATTTCATATTTTATATTGGCATTTCACATCTCATTATTACTCGGATATGCAGACATCTCACTAGACACTTCCGGTGGCATCTACCATCACCGTACTCACTCGTCTAGCAACATAGTTTTCGATGGAATCTCACATCACCGTACTCACATGGTGGAATCTCTCATCGCCACAAAGCTTGGGTATTTCACCAAGTCCTACCCGATGGAATGCCCATCATCAGTTCTCTCCATTTGGCTTAACCAAAGAGCACGTACGAATTTTTAGTTTATAGTGCACTCTCATCCTATTGATCGATCAATTATATCCGGTAAGTATCTCAACATCTATGCCAATATATTATGTTAAAACATCATCACACCTACTGTTTTTCATGCAACAATTCTCAACCATTCTCATCTCATTTCAAAACCATAACATTTGACATGCTTTATCACAAAAGCTCAAATCTCAACCATGCAACATGTTACTTCATGAAATCATTTCAAGCATAATCTCATGCTATAAAATATGCATAAAAACAATAGGAATTTATCAATCTCAAACCATGAGCATGTAAAAGCATTTTAGGGCAATCACCACATCTATGAGAGCAATCTAGCCAATACTTACTTCCGGACTTAGGAAGGTGTTTCAAACCTTTCGTAAATCCCTAAACCTTGAGTCTTTGTCCCTCAAGGACTTCTAAAACCATACGCACTCACCGATTACGTTTCGATTGCTCGTCAAAACGCTATCTAAGCTTCCGGATCAACACCAAAGGCGTCCGAAGATGTCTCCCATGTTTTAAACACATAAGAGCAGAGAATTAATGCATCATCATGCATTGAAATCATCAGCCACACACCTAATCTCGTTGCTCTACCCAAAAACCACATTTCGGCTACCAAACACTACCGAAATCACCTCCAAACTCTTCAAAAAAAACCCAGCCAAGATCCATCACTTCTAATCATTTCTAAACATCAATTAACATCAAAAACCGACACAACCACGTCCTTGTACCTCCAGCTATGACAGAACACCAAAATCACCCTAAAAACCATCTTTCTAACAAGCAAAACTTATGAAAACAAACCTATTCAGGATTTGATTGATAAAACCTCATTTGTAACATCAATTAACATCCAAAATACATTAGAAAACCATCTCAAAACAGAGCTCAATCATTCACCACGAAAATCTTCAAGATCTCTTACAAAATCTTGAGTTTTAAGACAATTTCTTGTTTCTAACATTAAAACCGCTTAAAAATCATTAACAAAGGATTGATAACTTGGGAATTTCAGTAAAGAACTGATCATTAGAGGAGAGGGACGATGCTTACCTCTAATGGATGATTTCTCCTTGATTTGGGTAAGTTTTCATGAAAATTCAATGTAGAAATCAAGAGGAATTGATTAAGAATCAAAGAAAGATTGAAATCTCATCAAATGAAATGAAAATCAAAGTATATTTTCTGGAGAGAATGTGTTTGGTTGAAAGGAATTTGAGAGAAAACAAAATGAGGGAAAATTTGTGAAAAGTAGTTATGAATAGTCAAAGGTAGTTTCTAATTTAATTAACCTTCATTTCCTTTATTTAAAAAATTAATTAAATCACCCAAATTAAGGAAAAATCTGATGAAAACATTTTGGTAAAATTAGCTCCTTAAAGATTCAAAGTTTCAATCCTTTACAAAACAGTCACTACTTAACTTTGCAAAAACTGCGATTTGGTCACTACATTGAAATGTAGTATTTCCAAACCTTATTTTGTAAAATTGATTCCACCATTATCTTTCATATATTAAATGATGATTTTTAGATATTTTTCTATATTTTTAAAGCATCCAGAAACTAGGTGTTCCCTAAAACTCCTTTTAAGATTCGAATTGTTTTCTGACCGGTCCGACTCGGAACCTAAATATCTAGGCCCAAATTTGGGGAGTTACAACTCTCCCCCTCTTAAGAAATTTCGTCCTCGAAATTTACCTGGTGGAAAAAGGTAAGGAAACTGCTACTTCATATCTTCTTTTCTTTCCCACGTGGCTTCCTCAACACCACGATGCCTCCACAACACCTTAACCAGCTCAATGGTCTTACCCCGAAGAACCTTACTGTCCGAATCCAAAATCTCAATTTGCTCCTCATCATAAGTCAAATTTGGATTTAATTCAACTTCCTCCACAGGCATAACATGCGAAGGATCCGATATATACCTCTGAAGCATGGACACATGAAACACATTATGTATCTTTTCTAATTCTTGTGGTAGCCTCAGCTTATAAGCAACGGGACCCACATGTTCTATCACCTCGTATGGTCCAATATATCTAGGGCTCAACTTACCCTTCCGTCCAAACCTCATCACCTTCTTCCAAGGTGAAACCTTTAAGAACACACGGTCACCCACCGCAAACTCTATCTCCTTACGCTTCAAATTCGCGTAAGACTTTTGTCGATCTGATGCTGCCTTCAACCGCTCACAAATGAGCTTCACCTTCTCGGTGGTTCTTTTCAACAAAGCCGGCATCGAGACCAACTTTTGTCCCGTTTCAGCCCAACAAAGAGGAGTTCTGCACTTCCTCCCATACAAAGCTTCATAAGGTGCCATTTGAATACTTGCCTGGTAGCTATTATTATAAGCAAACTCCACCAAAGGCAAGTGCTTCTCCCAAGAGCCTTGAAACTCAATCACACAGCACCTCAACATATCCTCAAACACTTGGATAACGCGCTCTGACTGCCCATCCGTCTGCGGATGATAAGAAGTACTGAAATTCAGCCGCATGCCCAATGCTTGATGTAAACACTCCCAAAACCTTACCGTGAACCTCAGATCTCTATCCGATACTATAGATTTTGGTACACCATGCAGACGTACAATCTCAGCAATGTACAGCTCTACAAGCTTATCCAAGGTATACGTAGTATGCACAGGTAAGAAATGCGCACACTTCGTAAGGCGATCCACAATCACCCACACAAAATTCTTCTTTGATGGCGATAAAGGCAAACCAGACACAAAGACCATGGTGATCCTCTCTCATTTCCATTCAGGAATCCTCAACGGTTGCAACAACTCCGAAGGAAACTGATGCTCAGCCTTAACCCGCTGACAAACCATGCACCTGCTCACATATTCCGCAACATCTTTCTTCAAACCCACCCAATAGTACTCATCCTTCAGATCACGGTACATCTTTGTACTACTAGGATGCATAGCAAAAGGACTACTATGAGCTTCGGTCAGAATAGTACGCCTCAACTCCACATTATTCGACACTACTATCCGACTTCCAAATCATAGAACTCCATCATCATTAAAATAGAAATCGATGGTCTATCCTCAGCAATATCTTGAACATGTGGCACCAAAGAATCATCCAACAACTTCTTATCCTTTATCAACTGAACTAGAGATGGTTTCACTTGCAATTCAGCAACAAGACCTCCATCTCGCGATATGCTCAAGCTAGCAAACATCGCCCTTAACTCCACCGCCACTTTTCTGCTCAAAGCGTCAGCCACAACATTGGCCTTTCCCGGGTGATACTCGATCGTTAGATCGTAATCCTTAAGCAACTCCACCCATCGCCGTTGCCTAAGATTCAACTCTTTCTGAGACATCAAATACTTCAAACTCTTGTGATCCGTGTACACAGTACACTTCTCACCATAAAGATAATGTCTCCAGATTTTCAAAGCAAAAACCACCGCAGCTAACTCAATATCATGCGTAGGATAATTGCGCTCATGCACCTTCAACTGACGTGATGCATAAGCCACCACCTTACCCTCATGCATTAACACACACCCCAAACCAACGTAGGATGCATCGCTATACACTACAAACTCTTTTCCTAATTCGGGTTGAACCAAAATAGGAGCTTGCGTCAGAGCTGCCTTAAGCTTCTCAAAAGCTTGCTGTCTCGCTTTCGTCCACTCATACTTAACATCTTTTTGCAACAACTTCGTTAAAGGGGCAACAATCTTAGAAAATCCATCCACGAACCTCTGGTAATATCCTGCCAACCCAAGGAAACTACGGACTTCATGAACAGACTTAGGAGGCTTCCAATTCATCACCGCCTCAACCTTTTGGGGATCAACTCGAATCCCTTCAGCCAAAACCACATGACCAAGGAAAACAACTTCCTTAAGCGAGAACTCACACTTGCTCATCTTAGCATAAATCTGATTTTTGAAAAGCGCTTGCAAGACAATTTTCAAATGGCCTTCATGCTCCTCCTCAGTACGAGAGTACACAAGGATATCGTCGATGAACACCACAATGAACTTGTCCAAGTATTCATGGAACACTCTATTCATCATGTCCATGAAAGCAGCAGGAGCATTTGTCAAGCCAAACGACATTACAAGGAACTCATAATGTCCATACCTCGTTTTAAAGGTTGTTTTCGGCACATCCAAATCTTTCACCTTTAGCTGATAGTACCCTGACCTCAAGTCAATCTTTGAAAACACAACCGCTCCCCGAAACTAATCAAAAAGATCATCAATCCTCGGAAGGATACCTGTTTTTGATGGTCAACTTGTTCAACTGACGATAATCGATGCACATTCTCATCGTGCCATCTTTCTTTTTTCACAAACAAGACCGGTGCACCCCAAGGTGACACACTAGGCCGAATGAAGCCACGGTCAAGCAACTCCTGAAGTTGCGTCTTCAACTCCTCCAGCTTTTTGGGCGCCATGCGATAGGGAGCAATGGACACCGGAGTTGTGTTCTCATACAGCTTAATCCCAAACTCCACCTCTCGACTAGGCGGCAATCTAGGTAATTCCTCCAGAAACACTCCAGGGAACTCACACACAGTTCTTATATCCTGAACGCGCAACTCCTTTGAACTAGGATTCATAACAAAGGCTAGGTAAGCCTCACAACCTTGCCGCAACATCCGACAAGAAACTTCACATTCTCACCCACTACCACCACCTCATAATCATCCGCAAGTTTCAACGAAACTCGCTTGCTTTCGAAATCCACAACAGCCCTATGCTCAACAAGCCAATCCATGCCAAGGATTACATCAAAACCATAGAATGGGAATTACATGAGATCAACAAGAAAAACATGATTTTGCACATTCAAGGGACATCTCCTATACAACTTTCTTGTTACCACCGTCTCGCCAAAGGAACTAGTCACACACATACCCACATCCAAAGACTCAACAGGTAAACAAGGCATTTGAGCATGTTCACGCAATATGTACGAGTGTGTAGATCCAGAATGAATCAAAGAAAGTAATGACAAGGATTGCAAAGTAAAGGTACCTGCGATCACATCTGTATCATTCATTCCCTCACGATGGGCGTACACTCGAGCTTGACCGCCACCCTCGGGTTGAACGGCCACAACATGAGCTACGTTCCTGTCACCATCATCCCTACGCTGAAAATTACCACGACCGCGCCCACGACCTCTCTGTGGCTCTGCTGCTCTCACATGAGCCTGTCCCTCTCTCTGCGGCTGAGGACAATCTTTCTTCAAATGCCCTCGGTTCCCACAATTCCAGCATGTCCCAAGGTTACCCCAACACTCACCACCATGTCTTCTACCACAACGATTACATTCATGAGTCCTTAGGAAAGCATTAGGTCCTTGCTGACCTCTACCAGGGTTACCACCCCCACGTCTAGCATCAAAGTGCGACTTCCTATCCTTCTGTCTCTTGTTGCGATCTCTACCAAAATCGCGTTCTGCAGCTCGCTTTCCCGAGCTAGAGCCACCAGCTAGACTTGCCAAACCAAGATTCGATTCAATGTCCTTGGCTCTAGTGACCAAGACATCGAAATCAATGTAATCAGACACAAGCATATAGGTCTTGACATCCGCTACCAGCCCATAACGGAATCGCTCGCACCTCTCCCGCTCCTTAGGGATTAGCTCAGGTGCATACTGACTGAGGCGAACAAACTGAATTTCATATTCAGCTACTGACATGTTCCCTTGCATGAGAGACATAAACTATCTCTTCTTTTCGTCGAGGTAACGTACTCCCAGGTACTTCCGCTTGAACACATTCAAGAAGAACGTCCAAGTTACCTCATCATCCTCCATCCCAGAGATAGTGGTCGTCCACCACGTATAGGTATCACCATGCAGTAGTGACACAATACAACCCAGCTTTTACACATTGTTGCAGTTCAACTTACCCAGAACCCTCTTGGTGCTCTCCAACCAAGACTCAGATCCTTCCGGAGATAGGCCTCTGAACTCAGTCCCTCCTAGATTGCGAATACGCTCCAAAGGCAACCTCACATTAGCATCATCCTGATGCGCAGCTCCATGAGCTTTGGCTACGACTGCCTGGAAAGCTCTAACAATAGCCTGAATCAACATGGTCATGTCAGGAGCAGCTTGCCCTTGCACACCCTCGGGTCCAGCAACCCCAGCACCAGCACCAGCATTACCAGCCCCAGCTCCACCATCACCGGGTGGTCCACCAGGAGGAGGAGGAGGTAAATCCTCAGCATTCTCGGCATTCTCATTATCAGCCATCGATCTAGTATTGATTCTCAGCTCTCTACGTGACCCCATTATAAAAAACAATGCACTGACAAAAATGCAATAAACACAATTAGGCACAATAAGGTAAGTAATCCAAGTACTCAAGCTCATTTTCGAAAATAATTCTTCTCATTAGTTTTGATAAGGCAATGGGATCCCCAAACACACTTCAACATAGCACACCATCACATAATCATCCCAACTTAACCACACATCACTGTTCATACATCAAACTTTCACTGAAAAGACACAATCATGCATTAACACATACAACAACCACATACCAGACCCCAATTATTCGATAACCTGGCTCTGATACCAACAAATGTAACCTCCTTAGCTCGGCCTAGACGCTTGACCCGAACTACGAAGATTACACAGGGAAAACTAAAGTCAACCTAGATTTACAAGATTATAGACTCAATTGCACCTTATACAAGATTATGGACCAAATTGTAATTTTTTGTAAATTAGAGGGACTCAATTTCTTGTCTAAATACATATTAAACCTAAGTGAGTACTCATGAAACATGAATGAAAAAGGCACAGCGATCAGATATCATTTAGGGACTCAATTGCACCTTATACAAGATTATGGACCAAATTGTAATTTTTTGTAAATTAGAGGGACTTCATTGATTTTAGGGTTACCAATATGAAATTAATCATGTTACATGTTTCCCTGCCAAATTTCAGCTTAAAAAGACATCCCAAGCTCAAGCAATTGCAATGACAACATTTAGGACTAAAATGTAAAGCATGAAGACTCAAAGCAATTCAAATATGTTTCCAACGGTCACTCGTATCGGAACACCTACCCACTGTACCGAAACGCATGTCTCAAAACGGTGTTGACCGTTTTGGTACGCGGGCATGTTCCGAGACCAGTACCGAAATATGGCATTCCAGTAGCCAAACTGTTTCGAAATAGCCTCAGTCGTTTCGAAACATAAAGACCATTTCAGGCATTCGTTTCGAAACACTAGAGGGTGTTTCGATACACCTTGTCCAGAAACAGCAGTTGTTGCTGGTTTTTCATCCTTTAGTCTAACCAAACATGCCTCAAAGACTCCCAAATCATACCAGTAAACCATTTAACACATAAGGAACATATTTAGGACATTCTAACACGAACATAGCATCAAAACACAAATTTACATAGTCTAGAGGCGTACTCCCTAATCACAAAACCAATATAAGCAATCCAACCTCAAACAAAACATTTAAGGCCAATTAACACTTAAAAATTCCAACATGAACATGCCACAAACTTAGGGAGTTCAAACATATCTCCCAAATACAACCTTGGTTTCCCATTGCCATTATATCAAAACTAAAGTGTGTGAAAACTTCACCATACAAGAGCTTGAACTCCTTTGGATGATCTTAACCTCTTTGATGCCCGGAAACACCTCAATTATCTGCATTATTGGTAAAAGAGAGCGTAAGCACTAAAGCTTAGTGAGGCATGCTCTAAAGAAACCCAACTCAATAATGCATATCTTGAAAACACTTTCTCAAAAGCTTTTTAACAACATGCTCATTCTATCTCATGCTTGAAAACCTTTCAAAGCAATTTCTCATTGAAAACACATGAACCTTCATTCTATCTCATGCATTTAAACCAATGCAAAACTCATGGCAAAGCCATACTCATGCTTGTACACCAAAGCATTTCATATACAAATCACATATGCATTTCTCAAAGCATAAATCATTTCATCAAAGGTACATGTGAATCAAAAACCATTTCATATTTTATATTGGCATTTCACATCTCATTATTACTCGGATATGCAGACATCTCACTAGACACTTCCGGTGGCATCTACCATCACCGTACTCACTCGTCTAGCAACATAGTTTTCGATGGAATCTCACATCACCGTACTCACATGGCGGAATCTATCATCGCCACAAAGCTTGGGTATTTCACCAAGTCCTACCCGATGGAATGCCCATCATCGGTTCTCTCCCTTTGGCTTAACCAAAGAGCACGTACGAATTTTTAGTTTATAGTGCACTCTCATCCTATTGATCGATCAATTATATCCGGTAAGTACCTCAACATCTATGCCAATATATTTTGTTAAAACATCATCACACCTACTGTTTTTCATGAAACAATTCTCAACCATTCTCATCTCATTTCAAAACCATAACATTTAACATGCTTGATCACAAAAGCTCAAATCTCAACCATGCAACATGTTACTTCATGAAATCATTTCAAGCATAATCTCATGCTATAAAATATGCATAAAAACAGTAGGAATTTATCAATCTCGAACCATGAGCATGTAAGAGCATTTTAGGGCAATCACCACATCTATAAGAGCAATCTAGCCAATACTTACTTCCGAACTTAGGAAGGTGTTTCAAACCTTTCCTAAATCCCCAAACCTTGAGTCTTTGTCCCTCAAGGACTTCTAAAACCATACGCACTCACCGATTACGTTTCGCTTGCTCGCCAAAACGCTATCTAAGCTTCCGAATCAACACCAAAGGCGTCCGAAGATGTCTCCCATGTTTTAAACACATAAGAGCAGAGGATTAATACATCATCATGCATTGAAATCATCAGCCACACACCTAATCTCGTTGCTCTACCCAAAAACCACATTTCGGCTACCAAACACTACCGAAATCACCTCCAAACTCTTCAAAAAAAAACCCAGCCAAGATCCATCACTTCTAATCATTTCTAAACATCAATTAACATAAAAAACCAACACAACCACGTCCTTGTACCTCCAGCTATGACAGAACACCAAAATCACCCCAAAAACCATCTTTCTAACAAGCAAAACTTATGGAAACAAACCTATTCAGGATTTGATTGATAAAACCTCATTTGTAACATCAATTAACATCCAAAATACATTAGAAAACCATCTCAAAACATATCCCAATCATTCACCACGAAAATCTTCAAGATCTCTTCCAAAATCTTGAGTTTTAAGACAATTTCTTGTTTCTAACATTAAAACCAATTAAAAATCATTAACAATGGATTTATAACTTGAGAATTTCAGTAAAGAACTGGTCATTAGAGGAAAGGGACGAAACTTACCTCTAATGGATGATTTCTCCTTGATTTGGGCAAGATTTCATGAAAATTCATTGTAGAAATCAAGAGGATTTCATGAGGAATTGATTAAGAATCAAAGAAAGATTGAAATCTCATCAAATGAAAATCAAAGTATATTTTCTGGAGAGAATGTGTTTGGTTGAAAGGAATTTGAGAGAAAACAAAATGAGGGAAAATTTGTGAAAAGTAGTTATGAATTGTCAAATGTAGTTTCTAATTTAATTAACCTTCATTTCCTTTAATTAAAACATTAATTAAATCACCCAAATTAAGGAAAAATCTGATGAAAACATTTTGGTAAAATTAGCTCCATAAAGATTCAAAGTTTCAATCCTTTACAAAACAGTCACTACTTAACTTTGCAAAAACTGCGATTTGGTCACTACACCGAAATGTAGTATTTCCAAACCTTATTTTGTAAAATTATTTCCACCATTATCTTTCATATATTAAATGAGGATTTTTAGATATTTTTCTATATTTTTAAAGTATCCCGAACTAGGTGTTCCCTAAAACTCCTTCTAGGATTCGAACTGTTTTCTAACCGGTCCGACTCGGACTCTAAACATCTAGGCCCAAATTTGGCGTGTTACAGAGTTCTTCAAAAGAACAAGATTGAAAGCAACCTTTCAAAATGTTTTAATATAAATCAACATGTGTGTACAAATGATCATGAGGTGCCTATTTATAGTATTTCTATGTAGCATATGAAAAGTCACACAAAGATGAAACATTCTCACCAATTCAGAAAAAATGCACTTGAATGCTTAATCTTTTCATCTTCAAAACAATCTCACTCATGAAAGAAAAGGGGATGAATACGGACACTTGATGTATGTAGATACCTTGTCGCCCAAAAGGGGAGTGTCTCGTCCTATTCCATGCTCATCTACAAGCCATTCATCCTTTTTAAATGTCATAAAGATGACCTTCATTACATGTCTCCTTGTAGAATATGAAATGTCTTCAAAAGATGACTATATTATATGAATAATGGTGGCCTTCAATTGAGTGATAAAGATAGCTTTTAAGGCTTGTCTTCCTTGTAGAATTCGAATAGCCTCTCCAAATGGTTGATAATGATGGACTTTATTTGCTT
Organism: Hibiscus tridactylites; assembly: GCA_958450335.1. Taxonomy (NCBI): domain Eukaryota; kingdom Viridiplantae; phylum Streptophyta; class Magnoliopsida; order Malvales; family Malvaceae; genus Hibiscus; species Hibiscus tridactylites. The sequence continues at coordinate 76,795,543 of OY288276.1, forward strand.
GTATCCCATGCATGCATTTCCCGTAATGAAATTCCAGCCTGCATAGTCTTCAGTAAAACGATCATATCTCAAGCTCCCGATATCGGATTAAGGTGATTCAAAAGGAATCAGAAAGCTAAGAGATAGAGGAATAACATCCATTTGATTGCAAGAACCAAACATGTCCGTATCGCATCCAAAAATGGAAAACAAACTTACTTATATTCTTGCATTTGATGTGATTGTTCATCTCACTTCGTGCACCTAGACATAATAATAGCAATTGTTCATGATTGAATAAAATTAAGAAATAAACAAGTCATACAAAATTTAAACGAGTTAGTTTAATTAATTAACTAGTTTAAACGAATGAACTAGTGTAAAGCGTTTATGTGTTCTCTAAATATGAGCGCAAGAGTACACTCTTGTCAAGTTATAGTATAAAGGGTATCGTCTCCCACGAGGATTGGACAACTAATTCGAATGTCAATTTCTACACATAAAATAAATGTACAAGTCAATTTTAGTTTGTTTAAGAGAAAAATAAATAAACACAAGTAAATAGTAGAAGAGATCAGAGTGATAGAATGAGTCAGGTTATGCTGCTCCGTAGTGTGAAACTGCGTTGAATAAGTTAAGTTGTATTGCTCTGCCAGACTTTGTTGCCTCGGCGGGAGATGACAGATTGATGCTTCGACGCTTTCGCTGCCTCGGTAGGTGTAATAGACGATTGGCTCGGCGACAAACTCGGTAGACCTTCAAGGCTCGGCATAACGCTTTGATAATGATTCAGCTTATGTCTAAGTCAGAATATTTTTGATGCCCGCTGCAGATAATACACATCGGTGTGAATCTTGTAATGAACAACAACCTTTGGTTCGTCCTCTATTAGCCACCTTAAACCCTAACCTATGTCTAGGCTGGATTGATCAACACCTAATATTGATGAGATCGCTCTTACTTCTTTCGTGAGTTTGACTCTCTCTATGCCAAACAAATGGATTGCTCACAATCGATCTCTCGACTCTATTGAAAACAATGAAGAACATGAAATAAGCAAACCTCGAATTTATTGCAAAAAAAAACTTAAACCTAAACAACCGTTCTCACAACTACTTTACAACACAACCCAACCCCTATAGAATTTAGAACATAGTGGTGGCAAGAAAACACAAGAGAAACCTAGCTATGCCGACTATGAGTTGTCTAAAATACAAGGTATGATCGGGTATATATAGGGCATTGGCCTAGGTTAAGTCCTCCTTGGAGTAGAAGTTTTCCTCATGGTAAAGTAGCTTTCGCATTGAATGCATCCTTTAAATTCTAACTTCTTTGACTTGAAGTTGGACTTCTTGTGCCACAAGCAAGCTTAAGCCGCTTTGGATGATTTCCTCTTGGGCGGCTCTGTCCGCTGTTTCCGGCATCAGGAAATTGCGTGGATGGGCTCATTGGACTCAGAAAATTATACTCTTCCAATCGCACTCCAATTCACCAAATTCACCGGTTGCTGCCCTGGGCGGCATATATGGCTGCGACAGCTACTCGGTAGCACCTCTCTCTGTGTTGAGCTGCTTCAGTACAGCTCCTTGGTCTGCTGCCTCAACATCATCTCCTCAGCTTTATCCTCCTCTTGACAGCTTCTAGCACCTGCAACTAAAACTAAACTAAAACAAAATCGTTTCTTACCAAATCAAAAATATTCAACAAAACAAGGCAAAGCAAAGAATACTGTAAACAATGCATGCATGCACCTAAATATGCTTAAAATGCACTTAAGAACAACAATAATATGAGATGAAATGCATACAAAATATAGGACTTATGAGCACTTTACACACCCCCAAACTCGAACTATTGTTTGTCCTCAAGCAATGCAATCCTAAACATACTTGCCCTTGCACTAATCAGAAAGAAGAACATGTTTTAAACTTGATTTAGCACCTCAAGGTCGTGGTACCTATCATTAGATTAGTGAAAGGAGAATAGCACGAATTACCTCAGAATTAAACTACAATACCAGTGCAATGTGTGCAAAAACTGTGTACATGCTGAATCTGAAGAATATTCTAAGTAAACAAAGATGATGTCATGGTAATATAAGGTTGCTGTCGAGGTAGCATAACTAAGAACATTTTATAATCATGGCAATAAGGGCTTCAGCTCATCACAACTACTCTTTAGGTCTGAAATTAAGATATGAGCAAACTACAAAATCCCGAACCCATTGAGTAGAGTCATCTCATGAAGACTTTCATTCACTCATTCTAATTTGTCCTTCACTTCAAAAAATTTCAGATTCATGGACTTTGATAGCAGCAGAGTGTCCTTGCACGTGATTCTTCCTAGAGCCGGTTTCGGGCACCTTTAGGGAAAAACAACATATATTTTTTTTCTTTCATGTTGTGGCAGTGCTTTTCTTTTTCTGTTTGTTGCGTGTCGCGACAGCTTCCTGCAACCATGTTAGAATTTTACAAATAATTCAAGCAGGCAATGTTTATAAAAAATTCAATCAAATTTAGCAAGTAACAGTAGTGTTTTTTTTTGGCATTTATAGAAAAATTCTAAGTTTACTTCATGCTTTCCCCAAAATTAAGTCCTTTTTATTATGGTGCGAAAAATTTAAAATTGGCTATCCTATCATAGGCACAAGTTCTAACAAAGTTTTTTCTTTTGATTAATTTTAAGGCAAGTACATATGCAACCTATATACTCTAAATATGCCTAAACAAGATGAGTGCTAACCCCCCCCCCCCCCCCAAACTCAAGATGGGCATTGCCCTCAATGCACAAAATAAAATACAAAAAAACAGAAAAAAATAAAAGACAAGATAAATAATTAAAACATAAAAAAATAATAAAAAGAAAGAAAAGAAACAACGCTAGAAGTTGTCGGATGGTTGAGATAAGGTTGGAGTTCCTACGGCAGAGGAGGAAGATGTAGACTGGATGACCAGGCGACAGCTGGCAGAGGTCCGGGCGGAAAGCTTGACAGGTGAAATCTTTGTTGTTCGCGGCGGCTACACTCTCTTGGGCGTATGACGAGGAGCTTCATTGTGGTCCGGTTCAGATTCTGATTCCTTATCCTCCGATTCAGCTGAGATTATATGCCGCTTCCTTTTTCTGCATGGATCTACCATAAGCGTTGTCGGTGGCTCTGTCGTTGCTGTTGCTGTCGTCTGCTGCTCAAATTCCGTAGACGGGGAGATGTTTGTCACTATTGTCATTGTGATGGCTGGTGAGAGTTGTTGATGATGCCTCTCTAGAATGTCGGCCACCGTGTGAGAGGAGGAGGTGGCAGAGTAGGACGGGTATCGTGTTGGAGAGGGCTTCTGGCGACGGAAGGCGACATGTCGGGCAACAACTTCTGTCATGTAGTCTCTCTGTATTCAGTTGTGCCGACCTAATCTTTTGGGAATCTGGGCAAGGAGGAGCCGTCGTTTGGGAACTTCTACAGCAAATAGGCCACAAAGGCCTCTTGGACTTCCCCCACATACTTCATGAAGGTCAGCTGCTGCTGCTTGATTCTCTTTTTGTTGGTGATCAGTGTGTTAAGCAGCTGGATAACTTCAGAGTTTTCGGTAGCCTTAGTACTGCATGTTTTTGTCGGGGAGCGATGTTGTCGGTCGACGACTTAGAGGGTATGATCGGTTCTATATCAGGTGCCTACATCATCTGGATCCTGTCATTCCTTGTCCAGCCCTCCCTTGGTTGTGGCAGCACGTCTTTGGGGTTAGAGGGGACGTTGAAGTTCGTGCAAAGCCCGGTGATGAGGGAGGGGAAGTTGAGTCTGCCCTTGGTTTTCCGGTAGCAGCTGTGGATTTCCTTGCAAATTATGTCTCCCACGTTGATCGGCCGGTTGTTCATGATGGAATGGATCAAGGCAAGACGGGGCCGGTCGTCTGTTGTGTTGTGGGAGGTGGGCAACAAGCGTATCTTGATGAATGTGTTCCACAGCATTGCCTCCGATAGCAGACGGCAACGCTGAACAGAACCGCTGTGTTTTCCTACCAGCCACGAGGTGTTTGGTTCACATAGCTTGTTTTTCTTCCTGTCGTAATCCTCTACAGTCAGTGTCTGCCGCCATTCCTCATGGGGGTTATCGTCCATCTTCAGCCCATCGAACATGTTGATGGTGGCAGCGTTGAGTTTTACTGCCTCCCTCTAACAAAAATGAATGGCACTTCTGGGCGGTGTTGGTGGGCATAGAACTCTCGGACGAGGGTGATGTTGGCCACCCCGTGCTGCTTTGTGAAGATCTTTCATTTCTGTCCATGTATCTTCTCGAAGAGGGCGGGCTCGAGAGCTAAGTCTCCTGTTTGCTGCGAGTAGTGAAACCCTTGCTCCTCCCAAACTGCCCTGTTGGCGAATTGTGTGTTGTGCCTCGTTTGGTCTAATTTGGAGAAGAAACGCTAAAAAGAGGGTTTGGATTGTAATGCTGCCATAGTTGTGAGACAGTTGTAAGCTGAAAGTAAACTGAAAATTGAAAATATTACGAAAGCAAGTTAATGTAGAAGATGTTTAAACAATGAGGTGAAGTGAAGAAAATGAATGAAATAGTGAGGTATATATAGGGGTTGCCGAGAGATGCCATGGAGGCATTAAATTCCCAACGAGAAGATTTTGCGGCGCATGTTACGGGATTAAATGCCCATTACGCTTTAGCCGTTGGCAGCTAGCCGTTAGCAGTATTCTAACTGTTACGCGTTTTGGTCGTTGGGTTGCCCTTGGATGTTTCGACGGCATGGTGGGTGGGCTCCTTGTTGGGCCTTCTTCTTGGTCCTGCTTATTTATTCCTAAACCTGAAAATAAAAATAATTAACTAAATAAAGAAAACTGAAAAATAATTAAATCTACAGTAAAATAAAAATGCGGAAAATAAATTGCAAAAAAATTAAAATATAATCCTAAAACATAAAAATAAAAGGAAAGATATTAAAAATAAATTAAGTTATGTTGGGAGTGCATTGAGGTGCATCTCACAAACATAACCACTTCCTCAACTGATTGTGCTTTGCTTTTTGTCCAGGTGGGCCATCTTGCTCCTCAGGATCTTTTTTGCTGCCTAGCTTTCTGCCTTGGCGGCTGCTGCCTTGCTCTGCTTCTTGGTTGACCTTAGAGGCATGTGTTTCTGGGCATACTTCTTTTTCTTTGGCTGGTTTCATGGACTTTAAAACATGTATCTTTATGTTCTGATTATACATCATCCTTATGAGTTCCTCATTCTCTACATCTATCAATGTTCTGCTCGTGGCTAAGAATGGTCGCCCAAGAATGATGGGGGCGTTCTCGTCTACCTCATAGTCCATGATGAGGAAGTCATCTGGGAAAATGAAGTTGCCCACTTGTACAAGGATATCTTCAACTTTTCCCTCCGGTTGCACAAAAGAATGGCCAGCAAGTTGGAGCATGATAGAGGTTGGTTTTTCTTTTCCAATTCCTAATTTGTTGAAGACAGCCTTGGGCATCAGATTAATGCTCACTCCTAGGTCGCATAGAGCTTTCATGTCATGGTTGCTGCCTATCTTGCATGGAATGATAAAGCTGCCTGGATCTGTCGTCTTGGGCGGCACCTTGTTATGCATCATTACCATGCATTCTTCCGTGACAGCTACCGTCTCGAATCCCCCAATTATCATTCTCTTAGAAACCATATCTTTCAGATACTTCGCATAATTTGGAATGTTTTGTATGGCTTCCACGAGTGGGATGTTGATGTGCACCTACTTTAGAATATCTAGAAATTTCTTGGACTAGTGCTCTTGCTTTTGTTGTTTAGGCCTTTGGGGAAAGGGCGGCGGAAGAGAAATCTGATCTGTGGGGGTTCAGGATCATCTGTGTCAGGGCTGCCGTTCTCTGCCTGGATATCATGGTGTTTTGCTATCACGGTAGGCTGTTCATGTGCTGCTGCGGCAGGCAGCTCTGACTGCTTTTCCTTTGGCTGCTCAATTCTGGGCTCATCCAATTGTTTCCCACTTCTTGTAGTTATTCTTTTGCAATGCTCATAAGTGGTTTTGTTGAGACCTCTGTGTTACTGGATGCTGCACCTATTGTCCTGTTGCTTGTGATTTCAGTGAACTGCCCAAACTGGGTCTCCAGGTTCTTTATTTCTGCCTCCTGGTTGTTCATTCAGATCTCAGTCCTGTCCATAAAAGACTCAGTCTTGTCAATAAATTTGTTAGTACGAACAATAAAATCACTAGTGTGAGATATAAAAGTATGTAAAGTAGATTCAAGTAAATTATTGTTCGTATTCTATTGTTGCTGAGACGGCTGTCGTGACAGGTTATGCTAATATCCTCCTAGTTGCTGGGTTGGATTTGCAGCTGTGTTTAGGTTACTCCAGGAGAAATTTGGATGCTTTTTCCAGCCTAGGTTGTATGTGTTGGTGTTAGGTCTGTTGTTCCTCTCATAAGTTCCCATTAAGTTGGCGGATTCACTGCATTCAAAGGAATCGTGGTTGCCCCCACACTTATCACAAAATGGCTCCACAGCTTTGGCCTCATATGTTTTCCCTTTGGCCATATTCATTACCAGCTGTGTTAGTTTATCCAGGCGGGCATTGATAGATTCAGTGGCTTCTACTTCATTCACAACAGTTGATCGCCTTATTCTGTCGCGGCGGGCTGTAAGGAACTTGTAGTCATTCTTTGTAATTCTATTCAGAATCTGTAGTGCCTCCTCGGGTGGTCTATCCATGATGATTCCATTGGCTGAGGCGTTGAGAATCATTCATGTCGGTTGATTTACTCCATTATAGAACATCGACACTTAAGTCCAGGATGGGAAACCGTGGATCGGGTAGTTGTTCAGCATCTGTTGGTATCTCTCCCAAGCTTCATACATCGTTTTGTCATCTCTTTGGCAGAAGGCTGTGATCTCGTTTCTTAATCTGCCGGTTACGTTTGAAGGACTGAAACGATCTAGGAAGTCCTTGCACAACTCCGTCCAAATGTTGAATGATCCTGCCGGTTGGTTGTTCAGCCACTGCTTTGCCCTATCCCTTAGTGAATAGGGAAATAACCTCAGCTTAAGCACATCTTGATGGATTCCATGTATCTTTAAAGCTCTAAAAATGTCTAGGAATCCCCTCAATTGCTGTCGAGCATCTTCCGTGGCAGTTCCTCCAAATTGCCCCAATGTGTTTATCATATTGAATATCATTGGCTTCAGCTCGAAATGATCTACTTCGATTTCAGGCTCTGCAACAGTTGGGTCAAATCCTCTGAAGTCGTGCTCCAAATAATCCCTAGTGGTGCGCACATACTGCTACAACCTGAGCGGAATTAGGGGTTGTTGCCTACGTGGTGGATCTTGTTGTCCATTATTGCGTGTAAAAGAGTCCTATCGCAAATAGTGCAAGTGTACACGACGCAAGTAGTAAAGTGATACTGGAGTAACGGATATCGTCTCCACAGGGACTGGAAATAACTCTATCCTTGATTTTCTGCACAAGAAAGAGAAATAGTTTAATTGAATGGGTGTAATAATTCTGAAAAATAACTAAAGTAAAGGATAAAGAAATTAGATTTAAAGAATAGGCCGGTATTGAATTGCTCAGTAGTGCAGGTGTTGCACTGTTAGAGAAACTTTTGTCTTCTGTCGTCGTTCATGTCGCGGCAGAGGTCTGTTGTCGTCGCGGCAGCGATCAACAACTCTTTACTTCAAGCTTGGCAAGAATCCATGTTATGACTTGTCCTATCCCTAGGCCCGAGATCTGTTGATGAACACTTCTTGGATGATACCTCCCGGCGTGAATCAAAAGGTGAACACCAAAGTTGTTTAATTCTTCTTTAGCCACTTAACCTTGTACTTGTCCCTAAGCCAAGATGGTTTAACCATAAGCTGGAAAACACGTATTTATTCTGTTCGTATGCTTGACTCTCCCGATACTCTTGTAAGATATGAAAAACCAGAATAAATAAACTTGAAGCTTTTCATTACTTGACAGAAAATTCCTAAAACAATACAATCCTTGCAACTACTTTACAGAATCAACCCTTAGCCCTATGGGGAGTTTAGAACATGGTGAAGAAGGGGAAACGACAAGGGTTTTGGGGAAGACGGCTAGGAATGAGATCTCCTCATCTAGGTCGAATTACATGCCTTTATATAGGCCTTGGGTTCAAGTTTTCTAATATGACAATAATACAATTTCGAATTAAATTGCAACTCTAATTAAGACTAAATCTTCTGAGTAGTTGTCTTGAATTCGTCATCTTTTCTTGCCTTGGGTTACTTCCTTGAACTTTGGGCTTAGCCTTCATTCTGCCTCAGGGCTCAGAAAAATATAGAAGTGGTCCACGACAGACCGGCTTGAAATCCTCTATTTATCGAGCTCCACTTCACTTTTCCACCTCAGCGTTCTGTCGTCATGGCTACCACAACAGATGCCACGACAACCTTTGCTTCTTGACTCCAACTCTGTAATCCACCTCTGCTCCTTTGCTACCCTGGGTCTGCTGCAACATATACCTGAAAAAAGTAACCAAATTCAGTAGCAACTGTGCCATTTTATCCAATTGTGATGTTTATGAAAACATCTGTCCTGAATGCAATGCATTATGCTTGAATGCAGCAGAAATATGGGTAAATGAGGGGTAAAATATAGAACTTTTATACACTAAACACACCCCCAAACTCAAGTTCTTGCTTGTCCTCAAGCAAATACGGCCTAACTAAAAATAAAAACTTTTTGGCTTGGCTTAATTTAGTGAACTTTTCCTAACCTACCACACAAACGCTATCAAGAGCATTACCTTGTTGGGTGTTTCTGGATTTATTCGAAACAATTCTATAGTTCTTGTGCAGTGTGTGCAGGTTTTGTGAACAAATATGTGCCTTTACTCTTTTAGCTTACTAGAATAGTTATTCTTACAAACTTGAGTTTTATGCCAATTCATTTATTCTGGAGGCAATTTTTTGGCTCCTTTAGTTTTTTCTGACCTTAGACTTGATTTCAATTTTTCTAGAGGCAATTCTTAGTCTCCTTTTGTTTTTTTCTAACTTAAGCTCAAAGAAAAATCTTCCTATAATCATTGTAAGGCAGTTTTGTGGGCAAGTGAGTCTAAAATTTTTCTTTTCTTTTGTTCCTTTCCTAGAGCCGGTGTTAGGAACCTCTAGGGGCAACTCAAGTGGGTAAGCCTTCCTATTCTAGTTCACTACTGAAGTCTAGAGAGCATAAGAGTCATAAACGGTGTTCTAAAGATCAAAACTATAGAAAGGCTCTAAATAATTCCTAAAAACATCCTAAAGGCACTATCACGACAGAGTATGTCGCGGCAGGTAAGTTCTATTCAAAGACTTAAGCCAAAATTTTGTTTTTATTTTCATTTTTTTGACACAAAAATAAACTTAAAAATAAACTTAAAATGAGACATAAATTAAAGACACAACTTAACAAGTTCATTAATGGAGGGATGTCCACCCCCAAACTTGAGGGTTGCATTGCCCTCAATGCATGACACAAAAAAATGAAAAACAGAAAATAACATCACAAAATAGATAGAACAATAACAAAGACACCAAAATATAAGGGACAAAATTAATTTGAGGAGCTGTCGTAGCTGCTGCTACTGACTTGGAGCTGCCGGCGGGCAGTGACTTTGACGGCAGGGGTTGGCTGGTTGCTGGGAGACGAGGAGGCCATCTTCTTCTTAGCCTTTCGAGGTGGCTGGACGCGGGTCGATGAGATGTGTGGGGGCTGGTCCAGGACCTCGAGATCATCATCGTTGTTGTTGTTGCCTGATCTACCGTGGCAGGGTCCTTCGACAATCTTGTTCAGCTTTTACCTTTTCATCGGGGGGAAGTCCTTGGAGATGTTTCGGACAACTGACGGCTCTGAGTCAGAATCTTGCCAGACAGAGGAGGAAGAGAACTCTTCAAAATATTTGGGGTCGATCTTCGGTATAGGTCATTTCTTTTCTCTCCTATGGGAGTGGCAGATCTTCTACCGCCATCTCCGGTCGTGGCAAGTGTGGGTGTGGAGGCGGTAAAAGGGGTTTTGGGGATAGTAGCAGGTGTGGGTGCAGCAAAGAGGGTTTCTGGGAAAACAAGGAATTGCACATTGGGAAAATTTAAATCAGACTTGATAAAATTTACCGTGGCGGCAGTGAAGTCCCTTAGAAATCCCATTAGGCCGAGCTGTCGTTCTTCCATCTTTTGCAGCATTGTCAGAATCTGGCTGGAGATGTCTGCCTGTGGTGCTGCTGTCGCCTGCTCTGGTTCTACTGCGATAGGTTTAGGGGAGTCAGGGTCTGTCGTTTGTTCTGTCACGGCAGAGGGGTTTACATACGACAGAGAAGTGGCAGCTTTCAATTCCATAAGACTGTAGAGATTCTACTGCGTCCATCCTTTCCCCCGGACCTTGACATCCTCGTTGATTTCTGGCACGTTGTTACCCCGGCAGAGCGTGGTGATGAGATAGGGGAATACTAGGGGGCCTGAAGGTCGGAGAACACACTCGAGGATTTCATCTCGTATGTATCAGCCCACGTTGATTTGCCTTTCGTTTAGAATGGAATGGACGAGGGCTAATCTTTGCCGGTCGACAGTGGTGTTGGGGGAGGTAGGCATGAGGCGCTTTTTGATGAAATGATTCCACAGCTTGGCTTGTGGAGTAAGCTGGGTCCTCCTCACGGTTCACCGATGCTTCGGGTCATCATTCCACTTCGTACCCTCCCCTATCACTTTTGCCATGACTGCGTCATAGTCTTCCGGCGACAGACTGTTCACGAACCTTCGGTGGGCGTCCTCCTTCTTGCTCACGTACAACCCATATAGCGTGTTTATGTACGCCGGCTCGAGGGAGATTTCTTTGCCTCGGATAGTTACTGTCGTGGCATCCTTATCAGTGATGACGGCGTAGAATTCACAAATGAGGGTTACGTTCATTTCTTCTGGTTGGGCAACAAATTTCTGCCACTTGAGGGCGAGGATCTTTTTGGCTATGAAACTTTCCAGCCCTAACTCTCCCGTCGTTTGGGTATAAATGAACCCTCGTTCTTCCCACATTTCTCTCTTCTGGAAAGAACCATAGTACCTCTTTGTTGAGTCAATGGATGCGAACCGGTTGGGTATGCCGTTGTGGCTTGGTGTTGACACTGCCGTGGCAGAGGTGGAGGCAGCGCTGCGTCGGGTTGTTCTCCTGGCCATTGCAAGGAACTGTAGCAAAATGAAAAAGAAATTTTCTGAAATTTAAAATCTGGGAAGCAAGTTGAGAGAATGAAAATGAGATGAAAAATGAAATGGGAATGGGGTTTATATAGAACGGGGTTTTTCTGCCCGTTGGGACTGTAACGGCAGGCGCAAATAACGGGGGCAGCTGTTACGCGGTTTCTAACGCATCTGTCACGCATTTCCGTGTCTGCTGCGCGTATGTTACGCGTTGCGTGTCTATCGCGACAGCTCTGTGACTGGTTGTTTTCTCCACGTCTGTCGCGACAACTGGTGCTAGGTTTGTCCGTTGGGCTTTTTGGGCTATTGTGAATGCGGTGGGCTAGTTCATTTCTTCTCTTTGCTTTGCTTCCTGTATTTCCTAAAAATAATTAAATAAATAAACTAAATTAAAATCTTATTTCCTAAAATAAATAAATAAATAAAAATCTTAATTCCTAATAAATAAATAAATTAAATTAAATAAAACTAAGTTAAATTATGGATGCCTTGAGGGGCATCTCCTAAAGTAACTACTTCTTGCATCCTTGGGGCTTCAGTCCCCTGATAATGCTTGAGCCTTTGTCCATTGACCTTGAACTGGTGTCCATCCTTCATTGATTTGATTGTAATGGCACCATGGGGGAAAACTTGGACAACTTGAAAAGGACCAGACCATCTAGATTTTAGCTTTCCTGGAGAGAGCTTCAACCTAGAGTTGAACAACAACACCTATTGCCCTGGGCAGAACTATCGTGGCAGCAACTTCCTGTCGTGCGACTTCTTGGTTTTGTCCTTGTAGATCTTGGCATTTTCGTAGGCCATTGCTTGAATTTCCTCAATCTCATTTAAGTCCAGTAGCCTTTTATGTCCTACCTTATCCAAGTCCATATTCACTGTCTTGATAGCCCAGTAAGCTCTGTGTTCTATCTCAACAGGTAAATGACAGGTTTTCCCATAGATGAGTCGATAGGGTGACATCCCTAATGGTGTCTTGAACGATGTTCTATAGGCCCAGAGTGCATCATTGAGATGTAGAGACCAATCCTTTCGAGTGGGTTTAACCATCTTCTCTAGTATGTTCTTTACTTCTCTGTTTGATATCTCGGCCTGCCCATTGGTTTGAGGGTGGTACGTTGTTGCAATTCAGTGTTTCACTCCGTATTTCCTTAATGCAGCAACAATTACCCTATTGTCGAAATGTCTCTCCTCATCGCTAATTATCGCCCTTGGAATGTCAAACCTTGAGAAGATGTTCTTGTGAAGAAATCTTTGTACAGTCTTGGCATCGTTCTTTTGAGTGGCGATCGCTTCTACCCACTTTGACCCATAGTCTACTGCTAGTAGGATGTACAAATTCCTACAAGATGCTGGGAATGGCCCCATGAAGTTGATTCCCCACACATCGAAGATTTTGACTTCCAATATGTTCTGCAGTGACATCTCATGCCTTCTTGATATGTTCTCAGTCCTTTGGCATTTGTCACAGCTCTTGTAAAAAACTTGTGCATCCTTGAACAGTGTGGGCCAATAGAGACCAGATTGCATAACCTTGGCAGCAGTTTTATTTCCCCCTAGGTGTTCTCTATAATGGGAAGCATGACAGTGGTGAAGCACGACTTTCTGTTCATCCTGTGGTATGCATCTCCTGATAATCTGATCTGCACAGTGCTTGAAAAGAAGAGGTTCGTCCCAATAATAATGTTTTGCATCATTTTGGAACCTCTTCCTTGCTTGGTAATTAAGCTAAGGAGGTAATAACCCACTTACAATGTAATTAACAAAGTCAACATACCAAGGGGTTTCAGAAAGCTTACATGCCGCCATGGCTGTCGCAGCAGTGCTGGTGGCAGCAAACAATTGCTCATCTGGGAAGGTCTCCAGTATGTTGGTCTTGTCTGTTGATTGACTCCTTCCCATCTCTAGCCTTGACAAGTGGTCTGCTACTTGGTTCTTTGTTCCCTTTTTATCCTTGATGTCAATGTCAAATTCTTGTAGCAGCAGAATCCAACGTATCAATCTAGGTTTGCATCTTTCTTTGTGAATAGATACTTTAGCGTTGAATGATCTGTATGGACCACAACCTTCGTTCCAAGTATATACGAACGGAACTTGTCGATTGAGAACACAACTGCTAGTAGCTCCTTCTCTGTCATGGTGTAGTTGATTTGGGCGTCGTTTAGCATTTTGCTGGCATAGTAGATCACGTGGAAGAGCTTATCCTTCCTCTGCCCTAATGCTGCCCCGACAGCGTAATCACTGGCATCACACATTATCTCAAATGGAAAACTCCAGTCTGGTGGCTGTACAATCGGGGCTGTTACCAGCTTCTCCTTCAGTATTCTGAATGCCTCAGTACATTTAGTATTAAAATTAAAGGGGCGATTTTGTTCCAACATGTGGCACATGGGCTTGGTAATCTTCGAGAAATTAGCTATAAATCACCGATAAAACCCTGCATGCCCTAAGAAACTTCGAATCCCCTTGATTGTGGTGGGTGTCGGCAGCTTTTAAATAACCTCTATTTTGGCTCTGTCCACCTCTATGCCGCGAAAGCTCACCTTATGGCCCAGTACTATACCTTCATCCACCATGAAGTGGCATTTTTCCCAGTTTAAAACCAAGTTCGCCTCTTCGCATCTCTCAAGAACCTTCTGTAAATTGCCTAAACAATCCTCCAAGTTGTCTTCAAAGACAGAAAAGTCGTCCATGAAAATCTCTAGGAAATCCTCCACTATGTCGAAGAATATTGCCATCATGCACCGTTGGAAGGTTGTTGGTGCATTGCAGAGCCCAAATGGCATTCTTCGAAAGGCATAGGTGTCGTATGGGCATGTGAAGGTGGTTTTCTCTTGGTCCTCCGGTACGATTGCTATTTGGTTATAACCTGAGTAACCATCAAGAAAACAGTAGTAAGGTTTCCCCGCTAATCTATCAAGCATTTGATCTATAAAAGGTAAGGGGAAGTGGTCCTTCCGGGTAGCTTTGTTAAGCTTCCGGTAATCCATACAAACCCTCCAACCGGTCACAGTCCTGGTTGGGATTAGTTCGTTTTCTTCGTTGGTTACTACGGTTATGCCTCCCTTTTTAGGTACACATTGCACCGGGCTCACCCACTTGCTATCCGAGATGGTGTATATTATTCCGGCATCAAGCCACTTGATAATTTCTTTCCGCACCACCTCTCTCATGGCTTCGTTCAGTCATCTCTGGGCATCAATGGTTGGCCTAAGATCATCATCCAAGAGGATTTTGTGCATGCACAATGCCAGACTGATGCCTTGGATATCAGCTATAGTCCATCCAATGGCCTTCTTATGCTGCTGTAGCATTTTGATTAGCCGCTGCTCCTGTTCCTGCATTAACTTGGAAGAGATGATTACGAGCAACATATCATTTAAACTAAGAAAAACATATTTAAGTTGCCCTGGCAGGGGTTTAAGATCTAGAACATGTGGCTTTTCAATGGAAGGCTTTTGGATTACATGTTCATTCGAGGTATAATTTAAAGGCTCGAAGAACTTACCTGGACGTGTGCCTATCCAATTTACCTCCTGTTGCGTGTAAAAGAGTCTATCGCAATTGTAGTGCAAGTGTACACGACGCAAGTAGTAAAGTGATACGAAGTATCGGATATCGTCTCCACAGGGATTGGGCTAATGACTTCACCTTAGTTTACTGCACGAAGTAAAAGAGATAGTTTAGAATTGTAACGAGAATAATAAGATAAAACGCAAAATAAAAGATTGAGTTATCAAGATAGAGAGAATGGGCTGGTATTGAATTGCTCGGTAGTGCAGGTATTGAATTGCTTAGGATCTCCAGTCCTGTCGTTGCTCCCGTCGCCGACAGCACCTGTCGCGGCGTCTGTCCGTTGGCAGTCGCGGCAGCAGACACACCAACTCCGTACTTCAAGTTTGGCAAGAATCCCAGATCTGCCTTGCCCTATCCCTAGGCACAAGTCTGTCGATGAACACGTCTTTGATGATACCTCCCGGCGTGAATCGAAGGATGAACACCGATGTGTATGAATTCTTCCTTAGCCACTTAACCTCACCCTATCCCTAGGCACGAGATGGTTCAACTATAAACTAGAGAACGCGCTCTTATCTCCTTCGTATACTTAACTCTCCCGATGCTAAGTAAATGGATAACCTCACAATGCTCTCCCAATGCTCTTGCAAGATATTAAAACCAAGATAAAAGAACTTGAAGTTTATTTTATTGAACTTGAAAAATCCTAAAACAAAGCAACCCTTGCAAACTACTTTACAAAACAACCCGTAGCCCTAGGGGGAATTTAGAACATGTCGGTGACGGGTGGACGGCAGGGGTTTGGTTTTGGTTCCGGGGTAATCGGTTATGCTCCTAGGTTAAATCCATGCCCTTATATAAGCTTTGGGCTCAAGTTATCTAAGGTAACAAGGATTACAACTTTAATTAAAAGTAAGATTCTAATAAAGACTAAATCTCTAAAGTCTCCTACTTTCCAGCCGCATCCTTGCTTTTAGGGATTTCTTCTCTTTGAGCTTTGGCTTGACATATCTTTCGATCTGGGGCTTGGAAAAATATGTGGCTTTCACACGACAGACGAGCAGATTTTTCTCTATCTATCGAGGTCCACTTGACTTTTCCTCTTCATAAAGTTGCTGTCACCATGCTGTCACGACAGGTCTATGACAGGTTCGTCTTCTTCGGCTGCTTGTCCAGTTCCGCTCTCCTGCTTCTCTGCCCTGCGCCTGCCTTCAACATCTACTATGGCAGATACCTGCAAAAATAGCCATCTTTCAGTAGAATCTGTGCTTTTAATCCTTTTGTGATGTTTTACTAAAAACTAACCTAAATGCAATGCAATGATGCTTGAATGCAGCAGAAATATGTGTTAAAAAGGGTGTAAATAATAGAACTTTTACACACTCAACACACCCCCAAACTCAAGTTTTTGCTTGTCCTCAAGCAATGAAGAAAGAAAAATAAATTTTTTTTTTGTGTTGGCCATCAAACAGTGAACTGTCCCTTACCCGTCGCTCATTCTCTATGGCGGCAGCAACCTGTCGGAAAGGTTAGGATCTGTCCGGAATCTTCCTATAGCTCTCGTGCAGTGTGTGCATGCTTGTGAACAGTTATATGCTAAGACTCTCTTAGTTTCACTAGAATATTCAACTTCTTAACTCGAATTTTTATGCCAAAGTTTATTTTCTTGAAGGCACATTTTCATGCTTCATTTTCTTCTATTTTCCAGCTAAGTTTTTCTAGAGCCAGTTTTGGGCACCTCTAGTTAGCTTCCTAGAGCCGGTTTCGGGCACCTCTAGGTTGTTGATTTTCTTTTGCTAAACTTCTTTCCTAGAGCCAGTGTTAGGCACCTCTAGGGGCTATTTAAGTTCTAAGCTTCCTATTCTAGTTTGGCTAAAAGAAATCTAAGCAATATAACAGTCACAAAAGTTTTTAAGTTTTCAGAACTATAGAAAGGCTCTAAACTTTTCCTTAACCTGTCCTAAAGATGCTGCCACGACAGAGCCGTCATGACAGGTAAGCTAACTTCACAGTTTTAAACCAACAGTTTTATATTTTCTGATTTTTTTAGAGAAATTAAATAAAATAAAAGACAAAACAGATAATAAAACGATGTGCTAAAGACTCCATTAAAGATGGAGGGTTGCCACCCCCAAACTCACGGGTTGCATTGCCCTCAATGCAAAATGACATGAACAATAAAGAAAAACAAGATAAATAAAAGGACATCACAAAAGATAAGGCAGGCAGCAGTAAAGGAAAAAATAAAAACTTAAATTTTCACTCGCTGTCCTCACTGCTGCTGCTGACGCGGATCTGATGACGGCGCCTGCGCTGTGGAGGGGGCTGGGCAGGTTCAGGAGCAGGTTGATCAGCGGGTTCATCGGCCGGTGGAGGGGCAAGTGCAATGGCAGGTTGAGGGGCAGGTTGCTCTACTAACCGGACGTCAGAACTGCTGCCACTATCCCAGCTGCTGCTAGTGGTGGTGCTGGCTTTGGGCAGTCGTTTCTTATCTGCCACATGCTTGATTCTCTTGACCCTCGTAAAGTCGCTCTCCAAATTCCTCCGGAGAAGAGGGCTGTCAGCAGTGGCAGGCCTCTTGGTTCCTCGATGGGAGGTGTTGGTCGGTGGGCTGCCGGCTGCCATCGGGGCAGGGGATGGTGTGGAAGTGGCAGAATGTGTATGGGGAGAGACAGGTGGTGTGGGAGTAGGGGATGGGATATGGAAATAATAGGCAGGGAAGGTGGGGAAGATGACATCCGAATAATGTAAAGTATTAGTGATGAAATTTACCGTTGCATTTGAGAAGTCACGGATAAAAGTCATCAAGCCCATTTGGCGCTCCTCTACCCGTAGGATGGCAGCAAGGATGTGGGCAGACTGATCTGTCGGAGCGGTGTCGGTGGCAGCTTCTGGGGCAGGTTCATCATCGGAATCAGCAGGAGGGGCATTTGGGTCGAAGGCGTTGATGGGTGATACGACTATGACCTCCATGAGGCTGAAGATGTTGTTGTCAGTCCAGCCGCTGCCCGTTTTGATTTTGACGGAGGGTTCCTCTGGTACGGCAGCACAGCGGCAGAGGGCGGTGATGGTGAACGGCAGGCAGAGTCGTGAGTCCGAGCGGAAGGCACAATCGAGGATGCTGTCCCGCATGTACTTGCCCACATTGATGGGCCTGTCATGCATAATCGAGTGAATGAGGGCCAAGCGCTGTCGGTTGACTGTCGTATGGTGGGACGAGGGCAGGATACGCTTTTTGATGAAAGCGTTCCATAGTTTTGCTTCAGGGAGTAGCTGTGCCCTATTGACGGAGTGGGGGTTCTTCTTGCTGGTGGTCCATGTCGTCCCAGCCTCTGTCAGCTCCGCCATGACAGCCTCATAGGCAGCAGCATCAAGGGTGTCTACAAATTTTTCGTGAGCATCATCATCGGGGCCAAAGAAAAGGCCGAACATATGGTTGATGCTGTTGGCGGTAAAGGGTACTTCCACTCCTCGGACGGTGACAGATGTCGCCGTTTTGCTGTCGATGGCCTCGTAAAACTCCCGGACCAAAGTATCATTTAACTCTGCCGGCTGTTCGGCAAAGTCCTCCCATAGCTGTGCCGTTATGGCCTTCACAATGAACGGCCGGAGTCCCAAATGAGGAGCATCTCTGTTGTAAATGAAGCCACGCTCCTCCCATAGTTCCTTGTTGGCGAAGGGGGATGCTGCTGCTGAAGAGGAAGCGGCAGCAGCGGTACGACGAGTTTGTCTCGACGACATTTTGGTTGCAAGGGCTGTGAAAGAAAGAAAACAAATGAAACTAGAAGAGAAAACAAGAGAGAAAAATTCAGAAGTGATGAAAATGAAAGGGAGAACGGGGTTATATAGCTGTTGGGTATCTGCCCATTTAATGCCGCAACGGCAGGCGGGAATAACGGGGCGGCAGATTGGATGTAGCATGTCTGACGCATCTGACACGCATTTATGCGTCTGCTGTGCGTCTGCCGCACGCTTCTGCGTCTGCAATGTCAGTCTGTTGACAGCCTGTCAAGTCCGTCTGCGCCAGCAGCCGAAATGACAGGTTATCATAAATGGGCTTTATTGGGCTGGTGGATGGGCGGTGGTCTTGGGCCACTCCTTCTTTCTCTCTTGACTCCTTTATTTCCTAAAAACTGAAAGTATAAAAACAAATCATTATTCGAATAAAATAAATCTAATTCCTAATAAATAATATTAATAAGAAAGTAAAAAGAAAAATAAAACTTAGGTTAAATTAGGGGTGTCTTGTGGGGCATCTCCTAAAGTAACCACTTCCTGAATTCCTGGGGCTTCAGTCCCCTGATAGTGCTTGAGGCGTTGTCCATTGACTTTGAATTGGTGCCCGTCCTTTAATGATTGAATTGTGATGGCACCATGGGGAAAAACTTGAACCACTTGAAATGGGCCAGACCATCTAGACTTTAGCTTTCCTGGGAAGAGTTTAAGTCTAGAATTAAATAACAACACAAGCTGCCCTGGGCAGAACTGTCGTGGCAGCAGTTTCTTGTCATGCCACTTCTTAGTCTTTTCCTTGTAGATTCTTGCGTTGTTGTAGGCCATTGTCCGTAATTCTTCAATCTCGTTCAGATCTAATAACCTTTTTTGGCCGGCCTTGTCCAAGTCCATGTTCACTGCCTTAATTGCCCAATATGCTTTGTGCTCGATCTCGACAGGCAAGTGACAGGTTTTCCCATAAATTAGTCGGAATGGAGACATGCCCAATGGAGTCTTAAAAGCTGTCCTGTATGCCCATAATGCATCATTCAGAAGTAAAGACCAATCTTTCCTAGTTGGTTTAACCATCTTTTCAAGAATGTTCTTCACTTCCCTATTGGAAATCTCAGCCTGTCCATTGGTCTGTGGGTGGTATGCTGTCGCGATCCTGTGCTTGACACCATATTTTTTTAAGGCGGCAGCAATTACCCTATTATCGAAATGTCTCCCTTCATCACTGATAATCGCTCTAGGGATGCCAAATCTAGAAAAGATGTTTTTGTGCAAAAACTTTTGGACCGTTTTGGCATCATTCTTTTGAGTTGCGATTGCTTCTACCCACTTGGAGACATAGTCCACTGCTAGGAGGATGTACAAATTCCCACATGAAGACGGGAATGGTCCCATAAAATCAATCCCCCAAACGTCGAAGATCTCGACTTCTAAAATATTCTGCAGTGGCATCTCGTTTCTCCTCGAGATGTTACCTGTCCGCTGGCACCTGTCACAGTTTTTGTAAAATTCCTGTGCATCTTTATAAAGTGTCGTAGAACCCTGACTGCAGCACCTTGGCAGCAGTTTTATTGCCTCCTAAGTGACCTCCATATTGTGAAGCATGACAGTGATGGAGAATGTCTTCTTGTTCTTCTTGTGGTACACACCTTATTATAACTTGATCTGCGCACATTTTGAAAAGAAGAGGTTCGTCCCAATAATAATGTTTAACATCATTTTGAAACCTCTTCCTGGCTTGATAAGTAAGATCAGAAGGTAATATTCCGCTAACTATAAAATTAACGAAATCAGCATACCAGGGAAGGTTAGAAGACTTACCTGCCGCCATGGCTGTCGCGACAGCTATTGCGGCAGCAAAGAGCTGCTCATCTGGGAAGGTCTCCAGTATGTGTGTCTCATCTGGCGGTAGACTCTGTCCCGTCTCCAACCTCGACAAGTGATCTGCCACCTGATTTTCTGTCCCCTTTTTGTCTTTGATCTCAAGGTCGAACTCTTGTAATAGCAAGATCCATCGTATCAACCTAGGCTTTGCATCCTTCTTTGCGAACAGATACTTAAGGGCAGAATGGTCGGTGTGTATTATTACCTTCGTTCCAAGTATGTAAGAACGAAACTTGTCGATGGAGAATACCACAGCTAACAGCTCCTTTTCTGTGGTGGTGTAGTTCACTTGGGCGTCATTTAACGTTTTGATGGCGTAATATATGACATGAAACAACTTGTCTTTGCGCTGCCCAAGTGCTGCCCCGACAGCATAGTCACTAGCATCACACATGATCTCAAATGGCTGTGTCCAGTCTGGTGGCTATACTATGGGGGATGTCACTAGCTTTTCCTTCAGAACCTTGAATGCTTCAGTACATTATTCATTAAAGTCAAAGGGTCGGTTCTGCTCTAGGAGATGGCATAGGGGCTTCGTGATTTTTGAAAAATTTGCAATGAATCTCCTATAAAAACCAGCATGCCCTAAAAAACTCCTAATGCCCTTGACTGTGGTTGGCGGCGGCAGCTTCTCTATGACCTCTATTTTTGCCCTGTCGACTTCTATCCCACGGCAGCTAATCTTATGGCCTAGAACTATCCCTTCGTCTACCATAAAATGGCATTTTTCCCAATTAAGAACAAGATTAGCTTTTTCACATCTTTCAAGTACCTTTTGAAGGTTGCCGAGGCAGCTCTCAAAATTGTCTCCAAAGACGGAAAAATCATCCATGAAGATCTCAAGGAAGTCCTCTACCATGTCGGAGAATATTGCCATCATGCACCTTTGGAAGGTGGCAGGTGCGTTACAGAGGCCGAACGACATCCTCCTAAATGCGTATGTTCCGTAGGGGCATGTGAAAGTCGTTTTCTTTTGATCCTCCGGTGCAATAGCAATTTGATTATACCCTGAATAACCATCAAGAAAACAATAGTAAGGTTTACCCGCTAATCTATCAAGCATTTGATCAATAAAGGGTAAAGGAAAGTGGTCTTTTCGGGTAGCTTTGTTAAGCTTCCGATAGTCCATACAAACCCTCCAACCGGTCACAGTCCTAGTTGGGATTAACTCGTTGTTTTCATTGGTTATCACGGTCATGCCTCCTTTCTTGGGAACACATTGCACCGGGCTTACCCATTTGCTGTCGGAGATGGCGTAAATAATACCAGCATCTAACCATTTAATTATTTCTTTACGCACTACCTCCTTCATCGCAAGGTTTAACCGCCTTTGGGCATCAATAGTCGGCTTATGATCTTCCTCTAGGAGGATTTTATGCATGCATATTGCCGGACTAATGCCCTGAATATCTATTATCGTCCATCCTATCGCCCTTTTATGCTGCCTCAACATGTTGATCAGCTGTTGTTCCTGTTCCTGCGGCAGCTTAGCAGAGATGATTACAGGCAGTGTGTCATCACAACCAAGATAAGCATATTTAAGCTGCCCTGGCAGGGGCTTAAGTTCTAAGACAGGTGGTTCAACAGTAGAGGGCTTTTGGATTAAATGATTATCCGAAGTGTAATTCAAGGGTTCGAATAACTTACCTGGACGATGGTCTAACCAGTTTACCTCCTCATGACCTTCAGTATCAGATGTATCGGATTCAGAGGAGTCGCTGTCGTCGGTGCTGTCGTCGTCACTGTCGTGATAGGTCTTTAAGTGGCTGTCGCAGCAGTGACCAAATTTTATATCACGGCAGCCCGACCTGATGCAGGGTTGATCAAAGGTCACCTCGATGATGGCTTTGCATTCCTCGTCCACATCGGCATGTTTCATTGCTTGGAGAACATTCAACTTAATTTCTTGATCGTTCACGCGCATGGTGAGTTCTCCTTTCTCCACATCAATCAATGATCTTCCCGTGGCTAAGAAGGGTCGCCCGAGGATGACTGGTGCGTTCTCATCTGCCTCACAATCTAAAATAAGAAAGTCAGCAGGAAAAATAAGCTTATCCACTCTTACCAAAATGTCTTCAATTTTTCCCTCGGGGTGAACGTAAGAGCGGTCGGCTAGCTGTAGGGTAACTGTCGTGGGCCACGCCTTCCCAATACCTAATTTCTGAAAAACAGATTTGGGCATTAGATTAACACTAGCTCCAAGATCACAAAGTGCCTTACCCACAAATTTGTCGCCGATTACACAAGGTATGATGAAGCTCCCCGGATCCTTCTTTTTCTGGGGTGGCTGCCGATGAAGAATACTCATGCAACCTTCTTGCATCCTTACCGTTTCAAATTCCCCAAGTTTAGATTTTTTCGACATAACATCCTTGAGAAATTTAGCATAACCGAGCATCTCCCTAACAACATCTAACAACGGAATATTAATATGAACCTGTTTAAAAATATCATAAATCTTTTTAAGTTGAGATTCATGCTTAGCTTGCTGTATCCGTTGAGGGAAGGGTGGTGGGGGACGATAATCCGCAATGCGTCCTTCCCACTGCATGCGAATCTGAGGACGATAATCTTCTTTTTTCTCTTCTGTCGCTTCTGCTATCGTGACAGGCTCATCGGCAGCAGTCTGTTTATCACCTGTCGGGGCAGCTTCCTCGGCAGGTTTATCCAAGGCAGGGTCCTTTTCTGTTTCAGCTTCTTTTTCCAGCCCTGGTAGCTTTTTCCCACTCCTAGTAGTAATCGCCTTACATTGCTCATGTGGGGGCGGTCTAGCATTTTCAGTATTGCTAGGGAAACCTCCATTCTGCCTCGGTTTAATATGCTGCGACACCTGACCCATTTGTGTCTCTAGAGATTTCAAGGTAGCCTCATGATTTGTCATTCTCATCTTAGTTTCATCCATAAAGGTTTCCGTCTTCTTGACAAACTGATTAATATTCTCCATGTACGTACCAGTCTGAGACATAAAGGTGGCCAAAGTCTGTTCCAGTACATTACTCGTGGCAGGTGGTGGCTGCTGTTGCTGCTGCGGCGGCAGGTGCTGCGGCAGGTTCTGCGGCGGCAGTTGATGTCGCGTCAACAATCTAGGATCCCCCTGATTCTGATGATGTGCTTGTGGATTCAGGGCATTGTTAGGGTTACTCCAGGAAAATTTGGGATCCTTCCTCCAATTGGGATTATAGTTGTTGGAGTTATAATTTGGCTTGTAATTTCCAACATATTTTCCCTCTTCTATATTTATAGGGCACTCATCCCTACTATGATTTCCCTCACAAATAGCACAAACTTCCTCAACAGCAAATCCTCGTAATTCCTCTTCATTCAATAAGTGTTTCATTGCTTTAGTAAGAAATGCTACCTGGGATTTCATAGTGCTGTCGGCCTCATAGTCCTTGACAGCAAGTACCCGTTTACCCCCTCTTCTAGCTGTCGGAAACTGCTCCTCATTCTTAGCTAGATTTTTCAGAACTTGCAATGCCTCGTCCGGATCTTTATCCAATAATAGTCCATTTGCTGCAGAATCAATCCGAATACGAGTTTGTAAGTTAGCAGCATTATAGAATTTAGTTACCTGATTCCAGACAGGGAATCCATGCATTGGGCAGTTCCGTAGAAGAGTAGTAAATCTGTCCCAGGCCTCGTGCATCGGCTCGTCGTCTTCCTGTTGAAAAGTAGCAATTTCATTACGTAATCGCTCAGATAAATGCGAAGGATTAAAATGAGATAAAAATTCACGAGTTAGATCTGCCCAAGTCATAATAGAACCCGGTGTAAGCTTATTCTACCAAGTTTTAGCTCTGTCCCTCAATGAATGGGGGAATAACCGAAGCCTCAGTATCTCCGGACTAACTCCTGGCAGTCTAAACGAACCACAGATCTCCTGGAACGTTTTGAGATGCTCCCTAGCATCTTCTGTCGCAGAACCACTAAACTGCCCGGCGTTGTTGATCATACTAAACATGACAGGTTTAAGCTCGAAGTTGTCAACATCAATATCCGGCAGCGTGGTCTCCAGCTCTACATGATCGTTCAGCATGTAGTCACGACATGACCGTCGTCCACCTGCTGCGGGCGGGTCATCGACAGGCGGTACACCATCACCAACAGGCTGGTTACGCGCCATCTGCTCTAGCTGTTCCTCGAGATATTCGTTTCTGTCTAAAAGCCCATTTATGGTAACCTGTCGTTTTGGCTGCTGCCGCAGACGGACTTGACAGGCTGTCAACAGACTGACACTGCAGACGCAGAAGCGTGCGGCAGACGCACAGCAGACGCATAAATGCGTGTCAGACGCGTCAGACACGCTACATCCAACCTGCCGCCCCGTTATTCCCGCCTGCCGTTGCAACATTAAATGGGCAGATACCCAACAGCTATATAACCCCGTTTTCCCCTTTCATTTTTCATCACTTCTGATTTTTCTCTATTGCTTTCTCCTCTAGTTTTATTTGTTTTCTCTCTTTCACAGCCCTTGCAACCAAAATGTCGTCGAGACAGACCCGTCGTAACGCTGCTGCCGCTTCTTCTTCAGCAACAGCGTCACCCTTCGCCAACAAGGAACTATGGGAGGAGCGTGGCTTCATTTACAACAGAGATGCTCCCCTTATGGGACTCCGGCCGTTCATTGTGAAGGCCATAATGGCACAGCTATGGGAGGACTTTGCCGAACACCCGGCAGAGCTAAATGATACTTTGGTCCGGGAGTTTTACGAGGCCATCGACAGCAAAACAGCGACATCTGTCACTGTCCGAGGAGTGGAAGTGCCCTTTACCGCCAACAGCATCAACCATATGTTCGGCCTCTTCTTTGGCCCCGATGATGATGCTCACCAACAATTTTTGGACACCCTCGACGCTGCTGCCTATGATGCCATCATGGTGGAGATGATAGAGGCTGGTACGACATGGACTACCAGCAAGAAGAACCCCCACTCCGTCAATAGGGGGCAGCTCCTCCCCGAAGCAAAATTGTGGAACACTTTCATCAAAAAGCGTATCCTGCCCTCGTCCCACCACACGACAGTCAACCGGCAGCGGCTGGCCCTCATTCACTCTATTATGCATGACAAGCCCATCAACGTGGGCAGGTACATGAGGGACAGCATCATCGATTGTGCCTTCCGCTCCGACTCACGACTCTGCCTGCCATTCACCATCACCGCCCTCTACCGCTGTGCTGCTGTACCAGAGGAGCCCTCCGACAAATTACACCAAGGTAACGGCTGGACCGACAGTAACATCTCCAGCCTCATGGAGGTCGTAGCTGCAACACCCATCAACGCCTTTGATTCAAATGCACCACCTGCTGACTCAGATGAGGAACCTGCCACTGAGCCTGCCTCTGAAGCTGCCACCGCCACCGCTCCGACAGACCAGTCGGCACTTCTCCTTGCTGCAATCCTACGGGTCGAGGAGCGGCAAATGGGTTTGATGACTTTCATCCGCGATTTCTCAAATGCAACGGTAAATTTTATTACTAATACTTTACATTATTCGGATGTCATCTTCCCCACCTTCCCCGCCCATTATTTCCATATCCTCTCCCCCACACCTACACCACCTGTCTCTCCCCATACACATTCTGCCACTTCCACACCATCCCCTGCCCCGACGGCAGCTGGCAGCCCTCCGGCAGACACCTCCCCTCGAGGAACCAAGAGACTTGCCACTGATGACAGCCCTCTTGTCCGGAGGAATTTGGAGAGGGACTTTACGAGGGTGAAAAGAATTAACCACGTGGCAGACAAGAAACGACTGCCCAAAGCCAGCACAACCACCAGCAGCAGCTGGGACAGTGGCAGCAGTTCTGATGTCCAACTTGTAGAGCAATCTGCCACAGCACCTGCCCCTGAACCTGCCCAGCCGCCTCCACAGCCCAGACGTCGCAGGCAGATCCGTGTGAGCAGCAGCAGCGAGGACAGCGACTAAATTTAAGTTTTTATTTTTCTTCCCTCTTATTGCTGTCTGCCATTATATTTTGTGATGTACTTTCTTTTTCTTTCTTTTATTTTCCATGTCATTTTGCATTGAGGGCAATGCAACCCTTGAGTTTGGGGGTGGCAACCCTCCATCTTTAATGGATTCCTTAGCACATCTTTTCATTAATTGTTGTGTCTTATTATTTATTTATTTTCTCTAAAAAAATCAGAAAATATAAAATTGTTGGCTTAAAACTGTGAAGTTAGCTTACCTGTCATGACGGCTCTGTCGTGGCAGCATCTTTAGGACAGGTTAAGGAAAAGTTTAGAGCCTTTCTATAGTTCTGAAAAACTTAAACACTTTTGTGACTGTTATATTGCTTAGATTTCTTTTAGCCAAACTAGAGTAGGAAGCTTAGAACTTGAATAGCCCCTAGAGGTGCCTAACACTGGCTCTAGGAAAGAAGTTTAGCAAAAGAAAATCAAAAACCTAGAGGTGCCCGAAACCGGCTCTAGGAAGCTAACTAGAGGTGCCCAAAACCGGCTCTAGAAAAATTTAGCTTGAAAAATAGAAGAAAAAGAAGCATGAAAATGTGCTTTCTAAAAAATAAACTTTGGCATAAAAATTCGAGTTAAGAAGTTGAATATTCTAGTGAAACTAAGAGAGTCTTAGCATATAACTATTCACAAGCATGCACACACTGCACGAGAGCTATAGGGAGATTCCGGACAGATCCTAACTTTTCCGACAGGTTGCTGCCGCCATAGAGAATGAGCGACGGGTAAGGGACAGTTCACTGTTTGAAGGCCAACACAAAAATTTTCATTTTTCTTTTAAGTTTTAATTGCTTGAGGGCAAGCAAAGACTTGAGTTTGGGGGTGTGTTGAGTGTGTAAAAGTTCTATTATTTACACCCTTTTTAACCCATATTTCTGCTGCATTCCAGCATCATTGCATTGCATTTAGGTTAGTTTTCAGTAAAACATCACAAATGGATCAAAAGCACGGATTCTACTAAAAGATGGCTAGTTTTGCAGGTATCTGCCATAGTAGACGTTGAAGGCAGGCGCAGGGCAGAAAAGCAGGAAAGCTGAACTGGACAAGCAGACGAAGAAGACGAAGCTGCCATGGACCTGTCATGACAGCATGGTGACAGCAGACTTATGAAGAGGAAAAGCAAAGTGGACCTCGATAGATAGAGAAAAATCTGCTCGTCTGTCGTGTGAAAGCCACATATTTTTCCAAGCCCCAGATCAAAAGATATGTCAAGCCAAAGCTCAAGGAAAGGAATTCCCACAAAATAGGGATGCGGCTGGAAAGTAGGAGACTTTAGAGATTTAGTCTTTATTAGAATCTTACTTTTAATTAAAGTTGTAATCCTTGTTACCTTAGATGACTTGAGCCCAAAGCTTATATAAGGGCATAGATTTAACCTAGGAGGCAGAACCGATTACCCCAGAACCAAAACCAAACCCCTGCCGTCTACCCGTCACCGACATGTTCTAAAATTCCCCCTAGGGCTACGGGTTGTTTTGTAAAGTAGTTGCAAGGGTTGCTTTGTTTTAGGATTTTCCAAGTTCAATAAAATAAACTTTAAGTTCTCTTATTTTGATTTTAACATCTTGCAAGAGCATCGGGAGAGCATTGTGAGGTTATCCATTTACTTAGCATCGGGAGAGTTAAGTATACGAAAGAAATAAGAGCGCGTTCTCTAGTTTATAGTTGAACCATCTCGTGCCTAGGGATAAGGCGAGGTTAAGTGGCTAAGGAAGAATTCATACACATCGGTGTTCATCCTTCGATTCACGCCGGGAGGTATCATCAAAGAAGTGATCATCGACGGACTTGTGCCTAGGGATAGGGCAAGGACGTTCTGGGATTCTTGCCAAACTTGAAGTACGGAGTTGGTGTGTCTGCTGCCCGCGACAGCTAACGGACAGCCGCCGCGACAGGTGCTGTCGACGACGGGAGCGACGACAGAACTGGAGATCCTAAGCAATTCAATACCTGCACTACCGAGCAATTCAATACCAGCCCATTCTCTCTATCTTGATAACTCAATCCTTTTATTTGCGTTTTTATCTTATTATTCTCGTGACAACTCTCAAATATTTCTTTTACTTTCGTGCAGTAAATCAAGGTGAAGT
The DNA here is from genome assembly GCA_958450335.1 of Hibiscus tridactylites. Classification (NCBI taxonomy): domain Eukaryota; kingdom Viridiplantae; phylum Streptophyta; class Magnoliopsida; order Malvales; family Malvaceae; genus Hibiscus; species Hibiscus tridactylites. The sequence continues at coordinate 76,823,882 of OY288276.1, forward strand.
CATTAGCCCAATCCCTGTGGAGACGATATCCGATACTTAGTATCACTTTACTACTTGCGTCGTGTACACTTGCACTACAATTGCGATAGACTCTTTTACACGCAACAACATTAGATTTATGCTATCACCTAGATCACAAAGTGTCTTACCCACGAACTTATCGCCAATTATGCACGGAATGATGAAGCTCTCAGGGTCCTTCTTCTTTTGAGGTGGATGCTTATGCAAGATTATCATACATCCTTCTATCATCTTCACTGTCTCAAATTCCCCAAGTCTGGACCTTTTGGACATTGCATCCTTGAGAAACTTAGCATATTCAGGCATCTGTTTGATGGCCTCTAGTAGCGGTATGTTAATGTGTACATGATTAAATATATCATAAATCTTCTTAAGCTGGTACTCCTGTTTTTGCTTATGTAGCCGCTGTGGAAAAGAAGGTGGAGGACGGTAATCTTCAAGGCGTCATTCACATGGAATTCGGATATGAGAAGGCTTGAGTTCTTCAGCATCTTCTGTTTGCTCCTTTATCCCTTCTATTGTCGTGGCAGGTTTGTCGATAGCAGGTTGTCTCTCTTCTGTCGGGGAAGTGTTCACGTCAAGTGTCTCTAGGGTCGGATCCTCACTTGGTATGTCTTTTATTTTCGGCCCTTGTAATTGTTTCCCACTCCTAGTTGTGATTGCTTTACACTTCTCATGTGTGGGTTTTCTAGTGACCTCAGTATCACTAGAGAATCCTCTGTTCTGCCTCAGCTTGATATACTGTGAAACTTGGCCCATTTGTGTCTCTAGAGATTTTAGGGTAGCCTCATGGTTTGTCATGCTCATCTTTGTCTTGTCCATGAATGATTTAGTTTTCTTGACAAAGTGGTCCATGTTCGCCATGTATGCTTCAGTCAGTGACATAAAGGTTGCCAAGGTCAGTTCCAGTATACTAAGTGTTGCTGTCGGCTGCTACTGTCGCGACAAAATTCTGGGTACTCCTTGGTTTTGGTTGTTCTGCATTGGAGGATTCAGTGCGTTGTTCGGATTTCTCCAGGAAAATTCAGGATCCTTCCTCCAGTTAGGATTGTAATTGTTTGAGTCATAGTTTCTCGGCTTGTTATAGTTCCCAACATACATCCCTTCTTCCAACTGTAAAGGGCAGTCTTCTGAACTGTGATTCCCACTACAGGTTTCACATACCTCTTCTGCAGAATATACAAATTTAGAATCTTTCCACTGCAGATTTTTGACTATCTTTGTGAGGTATGCAACATGTGATTTCATCGAGTTATCAGCTTCGTAATCCTTTACAGATATTCCTCGTTAACGTCCTCTCCTGGCTGTAGGAAATTGCTTATCGTTTTTCGCTAACTTCTTCAACACTATCAATGTCTCGTCTGGTTCCTTATCCAGTAATAGCCCATTTGCTGTTGAATCTATTCTCAGTCGAGTGTGTGCATTGGTAGCGTTGTAGAATTTGACAACCTGATTCCATACGAGGAATCCATGCATCGGGCAGTTCCGTAAAAGAGTTGTAAATATGTCCCACGCCTCGTGCATTGGTTCGTCATCTTCCTGTTGAAAAGTAGCAATCTCGTTACGCTATCTTTTAGATAAATGAGAAGGATTAAAATGAGAAAGGAATTTACGAGAGAGATCTGTCCAAGTTCTTATTGAACCTGGCGTTAATTTGTTCCACCAAGTTTAAGCTCTATCTCTCAATGAATGAGGAAATATATGGAGCCTCAGTACTTCTGGATTTATTCCTGGCAGTCTGAACGATCCACAGATTTCTCGAAACGTTTTAAGATGTTCTCGGGCATCCTCAGTAGCAGAACCACTAAACTGGCCAGCGGAATTTATCATGTTGAACATGATGGGTTTTAGTTCGAAATTTTCAGCTTCCACTTCTGGCAAGGTAGTTTCCAGTTCAACATGGTCATTTTCCATGTAGTCTCGACAGGTCTATCATGTGGCAGCAGCGGCGGCAGGCGGCCGTTCGTTCTGGGCATCTTGGGGAGGATCAACAATAACTCTCTGGTTATTGTTGTTGGGGTCATCTAGCCCATCGCCTTGCCTTTCGTTCACCATTGCTTCTAGTATCTCCTCAAGATAGTTGTTTCTTGCTATCAAGAGTCGGGCTTGGTTTATGAGTTGGTACGTGCGTTCGATTTCTGGGTCTAGTTCATACTCAGGTTCTTTACCTCGTCTAGATCTGCACATAAGCAAACAGAAAACCTTGTGAAAAGCACGGGGTAAATAACACCACTAAAAACAGAAGAATAAAAAGAAAAGGTGTAGTAATAAAATGGGTAAAGATATGTTGCCAGCCCCCGGCAACAGCGCCAAAAACTTGTTGCGTGTAAAAGAGTCCTATCGCAAATAGTGCAAGTGTACACGACGCAAGTAGTAAAGTGATACTGAGTATCGGATATCGTCTCCACATGGACTAGAAATAACTTTATCCTTGATTTTCTGCACAAGAAAGAGAAATAGTTTAATTGAATGGGTGTAATAATTCTGAAAAATAACTAAAGTGAAGGATGAAGAAATCAGATTTAAAGAATTGGCCAGTATTGAATTTCTCAGTAGTGTAGGTGTTGCACTGTTAGAGAAACTTCTGTCTTCTGTTGTCGTTCCTGTCGCAGCAGCACCTGTCGAGACAGAGGTATGTTTTCGTCGCGGCAACAATCAACAACTCTTTACTTCAAGCTTGACAAGAATCCCTGTTATGACTTGTCCTATCCCTAGGCCCAAGATCTGTTGATGAACACTTCTTAGATGATAACTCCCGGCGTGAATCAAAGGGTGAACACCAAAGTTGTTGAATTCTTCTTTAGCCACTTAACCTTGTACTTATCCCTAAGCCAAGATAGTTTAACCATAAGCTGGAAAACACGTATTTATTCCGTTCGTGTGCTTGACTCTCCCGATATCAAACAAATGGATAACCTCACAATTCTCTCCCGATACTCTTGTAAGATATGAAAAACCAGAATAAATAAACTTGAAGCTTTTTATTACTTGACAAAAAATTCCTAAAACAATACAATCCTTGCAACTACTTTACATAATCAACCCTTAGCCCTAGGGGGAGTTTAGAACATGGTGAAGAAGGGGAAACGACAAGGGTTTTGGGGAAGACGACTAGGAATGAGATCTCCTCCCCTAGGTCGAATTACATGCCTTTATATAGGCCTTGGGTTCAAGTTTTCTAATATGGCAAGAATACAATTTCGAATTAAAGTGCAACTCTAATTAAGACTAAATCTTTTGAGTAGTTGTCTTGAATTCGTCATCTTTTCTTGCCTTGAGTTTCTTCCTTGAACTTTGGGCTTGACCTTCATTATGCCCCAAGGCTCAGAAAAATATAGAAGTGGTCCACGACAGACCGGCTTGAAATCCTCTATCTATCGAGCTCCACTTCACTTTTCCACCTCAGCGTTCTGTCATCATGGCTGCCACGGCAGATGCCACGACAGCCTTTGCTTCTCAACTCCAACTCTGTAATCCGCCTCTGCTCCTTTGCTGCCCTGTGTCTGCTGCAGCAGATACCTGCAAAAGTAACCAAATTTAGTAGCAACTGTGCCATTTTATCCAATTGTGATGTTTATGCAAACATATGTCCTAAATGCAATGCATTATGCTTGAATGCAACAGAAATATGGGTAAATGAGGGGTAAAATATAGAACTTTTATTCACTCAACATCCATCCCTGATGTTTTGAGCATTGTAGGCAGGGTTGTCGTCTTGGCCGTTATGCATGGTTGCTTGTGTTTTTCCTTTCTCTTTAGCTTCTTCGAGGGCTTCTCTTGCTTCTTTCTTTAGTTTTCTTGCTCCTCGTTCGATCTCGTCTATGAAAACGATTTTGACCGATGGGTTGGCTCTGGTCATGCACTAGACAAGAAAACTGTAAAATTCTTTTTTTCGAATAAAAGGAAAAAATAAAATAAAAGTGCAGAAAAATAAAAACGAAATTACTGTTGTCAATCCTTGGCAACGGCGCCAAAAACTTGTAGAGCGTTTGAGTGTTCTCTAAATATGAGCGCAGGTGCACAGTCTTGTCAAATTATAGTATAAAAGATATCGTCTCCCACGAGGATTGGACAGCTAATTCGAATGTCAATTCCTGCACAGAAAATAAATGCACAAGTTAATTTCAATTTGTTTAAGAGAAAAATAAATAAACACAAGTAAATAGTAGAAGAGACCAGAGTCATAGAATGGGTCAGGTTATGCTGCTCCGTGGTGTGAAACTGTGTTGAATAGGTTAAGTTGTATTGTGCTGCAAGACTTTGCTGCCTCGGCGAGAGATGGTAGATTGATGCTTCGACGCTTTTGTTGCCTCGTCAGGTAGAATGGACGATTCTCTCGGTGGCAAACTCGGCAGAACGCTTCGATAATGATTCAGCTTATGTCTGAGTTAGAATATTGGTGATGCTTGCTGCAGATAATACCCATCGGCGTGAATTTTGCAATGAACAGCAACCTTTGGTTCATCCTCTTTTACCCAACTTAAACTCTAACCTATGTCTAGGTTGGATAGATCAACACTTGGTATTGATAAGATCATGCTTACTTCTTTCTTGAGTTTGACTCTCTCGATGCCAAAAAATGGATTGCTCACAATCGATCTCTCGACTCAATTGAAAATAATGAAGAACATGAAATAAGCAAACCTCAAATTTATTGCAAAAACAAAAACTTGAACCTAAACAACCATTGTCACAACTACTTTACAACACAACCCAAACCCTAGAGAATTTAGAACATAGTGGCGTCAAGAAAACACAAGAGAAACCTAGCTATGTCGAAGATGAGTTGTCTAAAATACAAGGTATGATCGGGTATATATAGGGCATTGGCCTAGGTTAAGTCCTCCTTGGAGTAGAAGTCTTCCTCATGGTAAAGTAGCTTTTTCATTGAATGCATCCTTTAAACCCTGACTTCTTTGACTTGAAGTTGGACTCATTGTGCCACAAGCAAGCTTAAGCCGCCTTAGATGATTTCCTCTTGGGAGGCTCTGTCCGCTATTTCCGGCATTAGGAAATTGCGTGGATGGGCTCATTGGACTTGGAAAATTATGTTATTCCAATCGCACTCCAATTCACCAAATCCTCTGGTTGCTGCCCTTGGGGGCAGATATGGCGGCGGTGGCTACTCGGCAGCACCTCTCTTTGTGTTGAGCTGCTTTAGTACAACTCCTTGGTCTGCTGCCTCAGCATCATCTTCTTAGGTTTCTCCTTCTCCTGACAGTTTCTAGCACCTGCAGCTAAAACTAAACTAAAAGAGTGTCTTTTCTTATCAAATCAAAAATATTCAACAAAAACAAGGCAAAACAAAGAATATTGTAAACAATGCATGCATGCACTTAAATATGCCTAAAATGCACTTTAAAACAACAATAATATGAGATGGAATGCATACAAAATATAGGACTTATGATGTAACCCCCTTAACCCGGCCTAGACGGTTGACCCGAATTAAGAAAGTCACACGGGGAAAACCAAAGTCAACCCGAAAGTCAACCTTGATTAACGACCTTTTTTTTAATCATGACTAGATGCTCTTTAACCTTAGATATGATCATACAAACAGCATACTCAAAGATCGTAAACATCAGAGATCAAATAGGGACCCAATTGAACAAATTACAACTTTAGGGACCAAATTGTAAATTCTGATAATTATGAGGACTTAACCCAAATTAAAGTTACCATCTTGTAATTAGTCAGGTTTCATGCTTCACTGCCAAATTTCATCTCAAACGGAAATCCCAAACTCATACAATTACACAAACAAGATTCAGGACCAAAATGCAAACATTTCAAAACATATAACTACCACTGTCAGCCTCCAACGGTCACGTGTTCCGAAACAGGGAGAGCCCGTTTCGAAACGCGGGGCCATTCCGCAACGCGTACCGAAACGCGGGCTGGCAGTGACCATTCCGTTTCGGAACGGTGTCACCCGTTTCAGACGCCTGGGCTGGTTCAGGGCACCCATTCCGAAATGAGGGCTACTATTCCGAAACAGCCTGCACAAAAAGCTGCAATTTACTTACTCAAACACACAATTGATCATCCAAACATGCTCCAAATGCTACCAAACTTTACCAGCATGAAATTTGACATATAAGAGACATTTAAGCATCAACCAAACATCATTATAGCATCACATATAAAAAGCCCCAAATCTAAAGGCATGCTTCCTACACAAGCTAACCATTCAAGCATAAAAGCCTTCAAACCAAAACATAAAAGCCATTACAAGAATCCAGCAATATCAACATCATTAAACATATTTAGGGAGTACAACACATCTCCCAAAACAACCACATGAGTTCCCCCATTGCCAAATGCCAAAAGCTAAATGTGTTCAATAAAACCTTTCCATACTTGAGCCTAGTTTCCCCTTGATTGCTTGCCTTCCTTGCTGCCCTCAAATCACCTTAATGTTCTGCATTATTGATTTAAGAAAACGAAAGAGAGCGTAAGCAAAAGCTTAGTGAGGAATGCTCATTAAAACCAATCAATAATTCATTTATAAATCACTTTATAAATCATGCTTCAAACCATCATTTAAACATGCTCAAAAGCATTCTTAAACAAGCAAATCATGCTTCATATCATAACATGTCATATTGGCCACAAGTGATAAGTTTCATCATTTTAAAACAAGTTTAACATAAGACTCACACATGGACTTTTAAACACCATTGTGATCTTATACTTTCCAAGAACCACACAAGGACTTTTAACCACCTTTGTGTTCTTCCCAATGACTTTTAAACACCTTGGCCCCAAGGACTTTTAAACACCTTGGCCCATGGACTTTTAAACACCATGGCAAGGACCACACAAGGACTTTTAACCACCTTTGTGTCCTTAACAAGAACCATCCAAGGACTTTTAACCACCTTGATGTTCTTAAGTAACAAGGTTCACTCAAGGACTTTTAACCACCTTAGTGACCTTAACAAGAATCATCATGGACTTTTAACCACCATGAAGTTCTTAGAATTCCCAAGGCTCACTCAAGGACTTTTAACCACCTTAGTGACCTTAACCTTTTTCAAAACATCACTTGCCAATATACATCATAATCATCAATTAATCCAGTGTTTTAAAGCATTAAACCAAGCCATATTCATCATGCATTTAAAAGCATCAAACCACATTTAATCATTGTTCAAAAACAAGGAACTCTTACCTTGAGCTTCCTTCAACATATGGCTTACAAAAACAGCAATTACCATGCTAAATCATGCTTTCAAAACAGAATTTAAATCATGCAATAAACCACATTGCACAACAACCAAACCATGGCCACCACTAGAGAGTTTTTCCGAAAACTTACACTTGAGCTTAGCAAAGTTGTTTAGACTTAAACTAAGCTCCCAAGACATTGGTTTCAAAGCTGAACACCCAATTTCACTCACCGATTCCACTTTGCCTCTTGCCGAAGCACCAATTCAAGCTTCCGGATCAACAACTCTTGGATCCAAAGATGACTCCCCTGTTTTAACACATCAAAACAGTAGATTAATGCATCATCATGCATTAATAGCTTCAATGAAAGCACCTAAACTCGCTGCTCTCATCCACACTCCATTTTCGGCCACCAAACACAACCGAAAATGCCTCCAAACAACTCCTCAACAAAGCCCAGCCATAAACCATCAAAACCTAACATCCTTTAACATCATTTAACATCTAAAAAGAGCTTAACAACATCCTTATACCTCCAGCAACAACAGATCCACAAGATCTCACCAAAAACAACCTAGAATCATAAGCTAAACTTAGGAAATTCAACCTATCCGGGATTGCATTAATCAAAACTCAATTCCTCATCAAATTAACATTCATTAATCATCATTTTAACACCTTAAAACACTGCTTTAGCAGATCCAACGAAAATCAATGAAAAATCATCAAATCTTGCATTATAAGCCAAGATCCATTAAACAACTTAAAAGCCATTTATAAAACATCAATTAAGGATTGAGAACTTAGGAATTTCAGTAAAGAACTGAGAGTTTAGAGGAGAAGGACGTTCTTACCTCCAAACTTGAGTTTCTCCTCTTTTAGAACCAAAAAGCTTGATGAATCAACTAGCAAATTGAGAGGTTTTGTAGATATGATGATTAGGAATCAAAAGAGAGTTGAAAGGAGAGATTTAGGTGACAAAATCAGAAGAAATTCTCTGGAGAGAAAGTGTTTGGGTTGAGAGAAAGTGAGAGAAAGGAAAATTGAGAAAATAGAAAGTTAGTTACAAAATAGTAAAATGATTTCCCTCCACTTTTCTTTAACTTTAAAATCAGATTTACACATTAAAATATCTTAGAAAAATCTGGAGAAACTCCTTTTGGAATAATAGCTCCTTAAAGATTCAAAGTTTCAATCCTTTATAAAACAGTCACGCAACTTTCAAAAATTACATTTTGGTCACTAGCCAAAATGTCACCCTTCCAAACCTCATTTTTCAAAATTGATTTCACAGTTCACTTTTATATATTAAAAGATGATTTTAGAACATTTTTCCATATTTTTAATGCAACCCGAACTAGGCTTTCCTAATTTCACCTTATTAGATTCGAACAGCACTTTGACCGAACCAGTCAACGCCCAAAACTTCTAAGCCCAAAACCGGGGCGTTACATATGAGCACTTTACAACTAGTTTAATTAGTGAACTATTTTATTGAATGAAACATCATACTTTAAATGATCCAGCTTGCATAAAGAAACTACATGCTTTAATGAAGTAGCATGCTTATTTATTCATGCACAAGTAAAAGGTGGAATAAGGAAGAACTCCCTTAGAATTAGCCTTGAAGATCTTCGATGATGGTGGAGGTTCTTCCATCGGATTGAAATACACCTTCATAAATCTAACCTTAGTTTGAACAACCCAGATTAAGCTCGAATAAGCTTCTTGAAGCTTCTCGAATGTAAACAACTTGCCTCGATTAAACGATCTAAAAAAGGTTGCAAAAAATAATGTAAGGTGTGTAACTGTTCTCACATCATTTGTTAAGCTATTTCGGGCACGTGGCACTATTTAGGCGGGAAATGATTTATCATATTCAAATTGTGTTTCTTTGATGTAAAATGAGCGGGAAAGGCAAAATGTGATGAGAATTTGGGCTTGTATGAGATTTTGGATATTTGTAAGGATTTGGGTATTTGAACTGATTTTATTTATTTATTTATTTATTATGGTTTATTTATAAGAGAAAATATTATCTTTATATATACTTATATGCCTGGGTAAAATTAGGGTATTACAGTTGCCCCTCTTTGCTCATTGTCGTCAAACGAGATTTGGGCAATGACTGCAAAGACTTGAATTTTACCCGAACATGCCGACTGTCGCTCTGAGCTGCAAGTTCTTCTATTTACAAACTTTCACTCCTTCGTATTAGAAATTTTGAACAAGTTCTTCTCATTATGAACCTTCCAATCCTTCCATCAAGGCTATACTAAAATCTGAATTAGTTCTTCTGAAAATGTTGATCCACTTTTCTCTGCAAAAAAGTTGACCATCATCGACTGTTGAAAATGTTAATCCACCTCTCTGTAAAGGTGTCAAATTCTTCCTCATTCTTTCTTGAAAATGTTGATCCACCTCTATGCAAAGTTGTCGAACAAGCGAGCTCTTCTCATTAGGAACTTCTCATTCTTTGAAGGGTAAACTCTTCTCATTAAGAGTTATTTATTCTTTTTTTGAGAGAGTTCTTCTCATTATGAAATATGTATTCTTTGCTGGGGAAGTTCTTCGCATCAGGAACTCTGTATTCTTTGTTGGGTGAACTCTTCACATTAGAAGCTCAGTTTTCATTACTAGGAGTTCTCAGTCACCTCATTCTCTGAAAAAAAAATAAACTACTTTTCTGACTAAAGTGTCTCGATCTTTCAATCTAAAGCTTGCATGAACTCTTTTGTTCCTCTTCCTCAATTGATCAATCTACTTCTATGTTGGGAATGTATATGTGACCTACAAAAATTCAAATTTATCATTAATCTTCCAACATCAAGTGTACAACTTGGGTATATCATTAAGAAACTTCAAGTGGTTTAATGAGAAACGTTGAAACTTTTAACCAATTAAACTATGTATCTCATCATTTAAGCCCAAGGTTGATTTATCTGGCCTTCCAAACTGGTGATATGGACTTCCTCTTTTCTCTTCTCTTTTTTATGTTTCTCTCTTTTTTTTAAAAAAGATGACCCAAAATGTTGACATCTTTGCCAATACCATGCCCCCACTGTCTTGTCGTGACAACACTTGAAAATTTCTCATCACTCCCGAAGGTGATGGCCCGAAGGACTTAACATCATACCTGAAGGATTTATTGATGACCCAAAGGTTTTAGAATTGCACTGCACTTTCTGTCTTGTGCAGACAATCGAATATCCATATCACTTCCGAGGGTGATGTCCCGAAGGACTTAACATCATGCCTGAAGGACTTATTGATGACCCCGAAGGCTTTAGAATTGCATTGCACCTTCTATCTTGTGTAGAAAATTAAATGTTCACATCACTCCCGAAGGTGATGGCTCGAAGGACTTAATATCATGCCCGAAGGATTTACTGAAGACTCAAAGGGTTTAGGATTGTAATACACTTTCTATCTTGTACATACAATCTCATCACTCCCAAAGGTGATGGCCTGAAGGACGTAACATCATGCCCGAAGGACTTAATGATGACCTAAAGGGTTTATGATTGTAATGCACTTTCTGTCTTGTACATACAATCACATCACTTCTGAAGCTGATGGCTCGAAGGACTTATCGATGGCCCGAAGGCTTTAGGATTGCACTGCACTTTTTTTCTTGTGCAGAGAATCAGAAAATCTTTGCTGAAATCTTTCTCTTTAACCAGGTTGAAATCTTTGCTGAAATCAAAAAGTCTTTGCTAAGATCCGCCTCTTCAAACATATTGATATCTTTACTTCACGAAAATGAGATTGAAATCTTTTTCAGTCTTTACTGGATCTAGTTCTCTAATTTCAAAATCGTAGATTGAAATCTTGCTTGTTCTTTGTTGGATCTGCTCCTCCATTCTCGAAGGTTTAGATTGAAATCTTTTTTCTATTCTTTGATGATTCTTGTAAATTCCTATAAAATGTACCAATATGCTTTGGATGCATGAGTTAGAATGCTATTATCTTATGGATGCCTACATGAATTGTGACAACTGAGGACCACTTGGATGGGCACTAATATTTTTTGCTTCTTCGTTGAATTTTCTGCTTCTGTTGCAACGATACCTCATCTTCTTAGACTGCTCTTCTCATATCTTACTTAGCTTGACCTTCTTGAATTTCGTCTAGAGCTCTTATTATCTTCTTGTTCTGACAAACTTTACCCCAGAATTATGATGTTAAGCTCTTTTTCTTCTTCTTATCTTTTTAGATTTTTCTTATCAGATCTTGAACTTCTTGAAACTTGTCTTAATCTTTTACAATCTTCATGCTATGATAAAATTTGTCCCAGAATTTTTTTATTGAGATCCTTTTCTTCTTGAGCAGAGTTTGACTTCTTTAGTAATCGATTCTACTAGGCCATACATCATCTCTTGTCTATTCTGATTTGGACTCTTATGTTCAGAAAATCTCATTGTTCACGATCAATGATTATCGTGATTAGCATTTATTGTGAATGTTGTGGCAAGTCAAGAAATTTTTTCTAGATCACTCGGTTCACAACCTATGATTACCGCGTTGCTCAATCTAGTTAAAAAATAACCTCTTCTTCATTCTTTTCCATTCATAAATGTGTTCAAGCTTCCCGAACTTGTTTAACCAGTAGAGTGCAAAAATATCATTCTAAGAATAAAATTCTATAAGTGCATGTGTGCTTCTGATTGTTACTAGCTATTATTATACTATTATTATACACATGTCTTCAAAGATACATCTCTAACGCCAGGGAATTGGACATGTGGAGCATAGCACCCTATTAGATTTTTCGACATCCCCCATAGCACCATCAGAGTGCTCCGAGACTTATTTATTGAACAGTTCATTACCTCCCTCTCTTTCTTTTACCTCTCTTTCTTTTCTTTCTTCTTGCTTTTCATTTTTCTCTCTTTTTTTTTCCTTTTTCTTTTTCTTTCTCATTATTTTTCCTTTCTTTTTTCTTTTTTCTTCTTTCTTCTTTCTTTTTCCTTTCTTTTTTTCTTCTTTTTTTCTCTCCTTCTTTCTTCTTTTTTCTCTCATTTTCTTCTCTTTTCTTTCTCTCTATTCTCTTCTCACCTTTTATTTCCTCTCTTTTTAGTGTTTTTTAAGGTATAGAAGACTATGCTTAGAACTTCAATTTCAAGCAACTCTACTTGGTTAAAATTGTCTATTCCACTTTATTGTTTATGAATTTCAAAATTTTATCAACGAACCTCATCAAAGGTATAGTAATCTGCCCTTTTCTTGCTTTGCTAACCAGAGTAGCCTGAGAAATAAATTTCACTTTATTTTTTTCACAATATTCGATTGATTTTTGTACCAAAATCGATGTTGCATCTTGCAATTCACATCCAGGGGCCTACAAAGGTTAGAAGAGATATACATACATTCATGGATTTCAAAACATCTTTCCATTGAAATGAAAACCAACAAACACGACATGTGCCCCTAAAAAAGATATCTACTACTTTCGAGCCAAGTGTGGTAGAATTATTTCCATGTATTACTTCAGAAATGGTGTCTGTAGATTGTAACCACTTATTGCAAAAATAGACTTCTTGGAACTCCAAACAGTCTTGGAAGCATTCATACTGGTTCTTTGATTTCTCGGCTGGTATAACAACTTTCCCCACTCCTTGCCATTATTGTAGTAACTCTCGTGTCAAGCTTCCATTACTAACTAGCTTCTTGATTTCTTCCATTAAAGGTCTACATTTCTTGGTAGCATGTCTTGGTGCCCCCGTGTGAAAATCGCAAATATTGTCTGGATCATAACTATGAGCAAATGGCTTTGGCACCACTTTTATTAGCCTAGGAGTTATATATTGACCTTTAACAATGTGAGGAAATAACTATGAAATGAGTACACCAAATATCTCCAAATTTGCACTTGCTCGAGGAACTTTTTGTGGTCGTTCTGTTGAAGTAGTTGGCCTCTTTCTCTTACGGCTTCAGGAACTTTGAACGTTACATTCGTTCACTTCTTTATCTTGCTTTGCTTCCTGATTAACAGGGTCTTCAAATCTTGGTTCCATTTTCCCTTGTTGAATCCCTATTTCTATTGCTTCACCAACCACTATGAGGTATCTCTTCCTCATTTACAAGCATTTTCTCGAAGAAATAAGATAGAAGAGTTTGATGAAACATAAGAGATATCCCTTCCTCGGTCATGAGAGGTTGTACTTGGGCTACTAATCCTCTCCGCCTTAATGTATAGTCTTTAAAGCTTTCAATAACCTTCATACTCATGTTCTATAGAAGCCGGCGATCTGAAGCCATGTCCATAAAATACTTGTACTACACCAAAAATACTTTGGCCAAATCAACCCATTATCGAATCTATTCTCGACTTAATCGACTGTACACACTACAGCAGGTCCAGCTAGGCTATCATGGAAACAGTGGATCAACAATTTATCATCATCCAAATGTCCTTCCATCTTTCTACAGAACATTGCCAAGTGAAATCTAGGACATCTTGAACCATCATACTTCCCGAAACTAGGGACCTTGAACTCAGGAAAAATAACAAAATCAATGACTAAACAGAATTCTCTTGCATCAAATTTGAGATTACCGATGTCTTTTCCTACGTTGATCTCTTTCTCAAGTCTTGCATATCTATCTTCCAACTGTTCGATTTTTAATCCTGGGATTGTGTCCTTCAAAATAATAATAATAATAATAATGGGATTGTGGACTTCATAGAATATATTCTTGCATTCGGGTTAGATGCCCCGGGGTAAATTGTCAAACATGGTGTAGTGGTCTGGTTCTTCACATTTCGTTGAGGCTCGATCATCCATTCATGTTTCCCTTCCTGAGCTTGTTGAATTCCTCCCATATCTTCATTTAAGATAACAGATTCTCAAACTTTCATTGATTCCCAAATTGCTACCATTGAAAATCTCAAACGCTTCAAATTATGAATGTTAATGCAATGTTATGATAATGTTATGTTGATAAATATGCAACATATGAATGCATGAGGTATTGATTCAAAAAGTGGTCATCATAGAACTACTTTCATTGAAGTAAAAGATTCAATACATCAGAAATGTAACACCCGGGTTTAGGGGTTGGGCGAGAATAATATTTAAATAATATTTTGAGTCTCGGTCTTCTAATTAAATAATAAAATATTTTCATGGGCCTCGGGATTTCAAAATATTTAAGACTATGTTGGGCCTATCTCTTAAGTCCAAAATCCATGGACTTTAAGAGATGTGAGTTTTGGCCATTCATTAATAACATTTTAGTAAATAGTTGGTCTTCCAACTAAAACCCATTTTAGTTTTTCTTATTTCATTATAATTCAAATAAACAAATATCTCATCTTCTTCTCCAAACTCAAACCAACGACAAGAAGCTCTTCTACCCCATTTTCACTATTCCATTTCATGCCATCTCCATTTTAGCCCGATTTTGAAAGGTAACTACATTTCCAACTTGCTCTCATCTTCCTCTCTTTAAAAGTACAACTAGTTTCCATTTTGGTCCAAGTTTTAGAATTTGAGTTTTTGGAGGATTTGAATAAAAATGGTAACTTTATTGTTTTTAACTTGAGGTTTTGATTTAATAATGTTAGATATGATGTTTATGAACCAAATGGTCCAACATATGTGATTTTTACTTGGTTTTGTAAACATTCCCGGATTTGGGTTTCCAAGGGGTTTTTGAAGGGTTTTAGAATGGTTTTTTAGGTTGTTTTAGGTTAGAATTTGTGGGCTGAGGTTAGTATAATAGTTGGAGGTTGTTTTGGAATCATTTGGAAGTGTAAAAAGTGTTGAAATCATGAGTTTTGGTTGAGGTTTGTTGGCTGCCCGAGATTGTGGTTTTTGGGGGTTGTCCATGGCTTGAATTGTTGTGTTTGATGTTTGAATAGTATTCCGGGTTAGCTACATTGATGTATGAGCTGATTTGAGGTTGTTTGGATTGTGTTGAGTTGTTTAGAGACAAGGACGTGTGTTGGTGAAGCCTCGGCAGTGAATCCAGAAGCTTGAAGGTGTTGGTTGCTTGATAGTTGAGCTTGGAAGTGAAGGTGAGTGGTTTAATGTTTTCAAAGTGGTTTTAAGTGTTTAGTTCAAGCATGTGGACTAGGTTGGGCTTGGTAGACCCACCTTGAGTTAGAATTAGAGTGGTAGCCTAATCCTAAGCTTCAATTAGAGACTTTGGTTGAACTCTTTAATTGATATTATTGCCTCATGATGATATGTATTTATGGTGTTATGTATAATGTGTTATACATGTATGTTGAGGCATGGTTGTGATGCATTGTTATATGCATGAGGAATGGGCATGATGTTAATCATGGTGAGTACGTGCTAAGCACGAAAATTGCTATTGAATGATATGGTGGATTGTGTTAGTATTGGCACTAGTATGCTTGGGTACAATGATCGATCATTAGGATGTTAGTGTGCACACGAGAGTCAAATACGCGCGTGGTCTTGATGATGGTAGTCATCAAGATGGAGTACGGGTTCGCCCGAAAATTCCTCTTATGTATATGATAGTCGGTGATGAGTGTAATCGCATCGACGGGGTGTGAGGATGAGTGGAATCCCCTCCGCGAGAACGGTGATGAGTGTAATCCCACCATGAGGTAAAGTTGTTGTTGGATGTGAGTTCCAACGTGTTTATCTGTGTATTCGAGTCATAGCTAGGTGCCAATATGAGTTGATATGTGTATCAATGTGATATGAAATGTGATTCCTAATTGGATTAATATATGTGTTACATATGTTGTGGATTGAGCTTGTGGAGCCTGACATATCATTGGATAATTGTTCATGCATCATGTATAATTTGGCTCATGTGGATCGAAGGTAAGAACAAGCATTTACCTTGTTGTGCTCGTGCTTGGACTCTACATTGTCGAGGTTTGTTTTTAAAGAGCTTACCCTCACTAAGCTTTATGCTTACGCTCTCTTTTGTTCGACAATGCAAATCGATAGCTCGCGGGTTGTTAGTGCAAGAAGGGGCCTCCAAGTGTGCTTCGTGGTGCTAGCTTAGCTATCAAGTATTGGTATTTTAATTATGATGTAATGGTCAAGCAATGGGACATGTAATTGTGGTGTAATGCCTTGAAGTATGTTGAATGTTGGTTTGTTTAGGAGCATGTTAGACTCCTTTAAATGCTTGTGTTGCTTTGGCTTTTGGATGTCATGCTTGGCCTGTAAAACCATGTTTAGACTGCCTTGTATGAATGTTTTATGTTTGTTTGCTAAGGCATGAACCTCACATATGCTATGTTTGTCTTCCTTCGAATGACTACATGATTTCCTTGGTTGAATGATGTTTATTCATGTTGGGTGCCTCGTATGATTAGATTTTGGTTGATAGGTGTTGTATGTATGTTTGAGTGTGGCTAGGGAAGTCTCAAAATGCATTTAGAGTTGAGTTTCGTGTTGTTTTGCTGCAATTTAGTGTCTTGCAGTGCAGGGCGTATCGATACGCCTAAGGGCCGTATCGATACAGTCCTACACTTCGGGACACAGAGTTGGCTAGGGGTACCGATACGCGGGGGTGTATCGATACGCCCAAAGCTCACTGGAATTCTGAGATTTTCAGGAGACTTTGGCGTATCGGTACGGGTCTTTGGCGTATCGGTATGGTTTTATCTCGTTAACCATGAGATGTTGACCGAGAAGGGCGTATCGATACGCTCAAGGGCTGTATCGAGACGGTCTTCCTGTGTTGACTGCTGGATGTTGACCTTTGTCAAGGCGTATCGATACCCTTGACA
The DNA here is from genome assembly GCA_958450335.1 of Hibiscus tridactylites. Classification (NCBI taxonomy): domain Eukaryota; kingdom Viridiplantae; phylum Streptophyta; class Magnoliopsida; order Malvales; family Malvaceae; genus Hibiscus; species Hibiscus tridactylites. Next base: position 76,840,809 of record OY288276.1, read on the forward strand.
GGTGTATCGATACGGTCTGCTTAAAAAAGGAAAATGGGTTGTTTTAAAAGTGATGTGTTGGATGGTCGTTTTTATACTACTTGTGTTTCCGTTGTCGTGTTCCACATAGGACATTATAATGCATTTAGACATGATAAATAAAAGAAATTTTCTAGGGTTGCTAACCGAGGTGGGACCTTAACGGGTTTCACATCGGTTTTCCCCGTGTAGCCTACTCAGACCGGTCAAACGTCCGGATCGGGACGAGGGGGTTACACTTGTTGGTATCAGAGCCTAAGGTTACCGAGACCTTGGACAGGTAAGTGAGGTAAGTTAAGTTTTTGCATTGATATGCACGGTGTTTGCTTGCCTTGTAAGCTTGATTGCTTATGTAACAAGTATGCTCGTTGTTTTGTTTTAAAGCATGATGTTTAGAGTCCCATTGCTACTATTACATTGGAAAAAGGATTTTTAAAGTGAGGGAACATACTTGAGCCACTTGGAGATTTGCCTTGCTAACCCTTTCTATTTGTGCTTTGTTGTTGTGTGTAGTTGTTGTTTGTGAGCACGATGTTGAGGCCGAGAGGTAGGCCGAGGGTGGTTCGTCAGGAACCACGTGTTGCGGCTTCTGTTAATGAGTCGGTGGCTGGAGTTAAGGCTCATGTAGTAGAGCCTTCTGCTGGAATTGGAGCTCCTCCACCACCTCCACCACCACCTCCTCTGCCTGGAATTGGAGGCGAGGATGGAGCTGAAAGAGAGGGACCTCAGGGTGGCCAGGGTGGCCAAGGTCCGGCTGGAATATATATGACTCCGCTTGTGCAAGCTATAGCGGGAGCATTTCAGGCCGCAGTTGCCGGAGCTCAGGCTGCAACTCAGCCTAGGGGTGATTATGCTAGTTTACCGTTGGAGAGGCTTCGTAGCCTAGGGGCTGAATAGTTCAGAGGGTCTACACCGGAGAGGTCTGAGTTGTGGTTAGAGAAGACCGTTCGCATCTTAGCTCAGATGGGTTGTGTGGGTGCTCGTAGATTGGGCTGTGTGATCTCTTTGCTTCAGGGTGATGCCTACATCTGGTGGGTCACCATTACTACCGGAGTTCCAGAGGCTGAGATAGGTTAGGATTTCTTTGAGTCTGCTTTCAAAAAGAGATACTTGGGTCCGATGTATCTAGATGAGAAGAAGCGAGAGTTTATGGCTCTTGTTTTGTGAGATGCTACTGTGACTGACTATGAGATCCGCTTTGTTCGTTTGAGTCAGTATGCTCCAGAGTTAGTTCCTACTGAGAGGGACCAATGTAACCGTTTTAGATATGGGCTTCATGAGGAAGTTAAGAGGTACACCTTAGCTTCAGATTATTCTGATTTTGATGTCTTGGTTGCTAGAGCCAAGGACATTGAGCATAGCTTGGGGTTGACCAAGCGTTCAGGAGGTTCTAGTTCCGGTAAGAGGCATAACAACTTTGACCGTAGGGATGCCAAGATGCATAGAGGAGGTGGACAGCAGTTTGACCATAGACGTGGCGGTGGCCACCAGGGCCATAGAGGATGAGGGCGTTTGCCCGAGTGTACCCGTTGTGGGAGACAACATTCTGGAGAGTGTTGGGGCAACTTTCATGCTTGTTAAAACTATGGTTCGAGGGACCACTTTAGGAGGGAGTGTCCGCATCAGGTGGTACAGGCACCGAACATAGCACAGGCTCCTGCGAGGGCCAATGATTTTCAGAGAGGCTGTGGGCGCGGTCGTGGCTACTTCCAGCCTAGGGCTGATGCACCTAGGGTAGATGCTCAGAGGAACCTTGCTCATGTTGTGGCAGTACAGCCAGAGGCAGGTGGACCAGCGAGAGTCTATGCTCAGAGAGAGGCCGGAAATGACACTGGTGTGATAGCAGATAATTTTGAGTTACAGTCTATGTCTTTGCTTTCTTTGGCTGATTTGGGTTCTACGCATTCCTACATTTTGAGTGAGCATGCACGGAAGTTAGATATACCTGTTGAGATCTTAGATGTAGGTATGCATGTGATTAGTTCCTTTGGTGAGACAGTTGTAGTTAGACGTATGTGTAGGAGATGTCCACTGAAGATTCAGGGTCATGTGTTTTCTGTTGATATGAAGGAGCTTCCTTTTTATGGTTTTGATATTATTTTGGGCATGGACTGGTTAGTTGAGCACCGAGCTAGTGTGGATTTTGAGACGAAGAGGATTTCTTTGAAACTTTCTAATGACTACGAGGTAGTAGTAGTAGGCGAGAACATTAAGTTCTTGTCTAATGTTGTGTCAGCTTTAGAGGCTCATAGGTTGATGGATTCCGGATGTGGGGCTTACTTAGCTTATGTGATGAATCCGAATATGAGTGAGGCTAGACCGAAAGATATTAGAACAGTTTGTGACTTTCCGGAGGTGTTTCTTGAAGAGTTACCAGGTCTGCCTCCTGACAAAGATGTTGAGTTTGTGATTGAGACTATTTCAGGGTCTACTCCAGTTTCTATAGCTCCGTATCGTATGGCTCCGAAAGAGTTGGAATAATTGAAGAGTCAGTTGCAAGAGTTATTAGACCGTGGATTCATTAGGCCTAGTAGTTCTCCTTAGGGTGCTCATGTGTTGTTTGTAAAGAAGAAAGATGGCAGTATGCGTTTGTGCATTGACTACAGGTAGTTGAATCAGTTGATTGTGAAGAACAAGTATTCGTTGCCTCGTATAGATGATTTGTTTGATCAGTTGAGAGGTGCTTCAGTGTTCTCGAAGATAGACATGAGATCAGGGTACTATCAGTTGAAAGTGAAAGAGTGTGATGTTCCGAAGACAACTTTTAGGACTAGATATGGTCACTATGAGTTCCTTGTGATGTCGTTTGGGCTCACGAATGCACCTGCAGCATTCATGGATATGATGAACAGAATTTTTAGAGACTATCTAGACCACTTTGTAGTTGTTTTCATAGATGATATTCTTGTGTACTCGAAGACAGAAGAAGAGCATGATGAACACTTGAGACTTGTTTTACAGAGGTTGTTGAGCAACCAGTTGTATGCGAAGCTTAGTAAATGTTAGTTCTGGATTCGAGAGGTTGTATTTCTTGGCCATGTTGTTTTGTCCGAAGGTATCCGTGGTTACCCATCGAAGATTGAGGCTGTTGTTGAGTGGAAACAACCTAAGTCTGTGACTGAGATTAGGAGTTTCCTAGGATTAGCCGGTTACTATAGGAGATTTGTTGATGGTTTCTCTAAAGTAGCTGCTCCTTTGACTAAATTGTTGCAAAAAGGAGTTAAGTTTGAGTGGTCAGATGCAAGATAGAAGGCCTTTGAGAAATTGAAAGAAGCTTTGACAAATGCTCCAGTGTTAGTGCAACCTGTTTCAGGTAAATAATTTGTGATCTATAGTGATGCTTCTTACATAGGTTTAGGTTGTGTTTTGATGCAAGAAGGAAGAGTTGTTGCCTATGCTTTGAGACAGTTGAAGGTGCATGAGAAGAACTATCCTACTCATGATATAGAGTTAGCCGCAGTGGTGTTTGCGTTGAAGATATGGCGTCACTACTTGTATGGTGAGAAGTGTATAGTTTACACCGATCATAAGAGCTTGAAGTATTTGATGACACAGAGAGAGTTGAACTTAAGACAGAGAAGATGGCTTGAGTTTTAAAAGATTATGATTTGACCATAGAGTACCATCCGGGTAAGGCAAATGTAGTAGTTGATGCTTTGAGTAGAAAAGTTGCAGTTGATTTGTGAGCCATGTTTGCTAGATTGAGTGTATCCGATGATGGTGGTTTGATCACTGAGTTGCAAGTGAAGCCTTCCTTGATTCAGTTGATTAGAGAGAAGCAGTTGCAAGATGTGTCTTTAGTTCCTCATGTTCAGGACATAGCCGAAGGAAGACCGACTGAGTATAGTTTCAGTGGTGAGAATGTGTTGTGCTTTAGAGATAGAGTTGTAGTACCTGAAGATGTTGAGTTGAGACGTCTGATTCTGAGTAAAGCACGTTCAAGTCCTTTTTCTATGCATCCGGGTAGTACTAAGATGTATCGTGACTTGAAGAATGATTACTTCTGGGTTGGGTTGGAGAAAGATGTAGCCGAGTATATGAGCCGTTGTATGGTTTGTCAGAGAGTGAAGGCAGAACATCAGGTTCCTTCAGGTTTGTTACAACATTTGAAGATTCCGGAATGGAAATGGGAGAGGATCACCATGGACTTTGTGTCGGGATTACCGTTGTCTCCTTCGAAGAAGAATTCTGTTTGGGTGATTGTTGATAGATTCACTAAGTGTGCTCACTTCTTAGTAGTGAACACTACAGATTCTCTAGAAAAGTTGGCAAACTTGTACATCCGTGAGATTGTGAGACTTCATGGAGTTCCGAAGTCTATTGTTTCAGATAGAGATCCTAGATTCACTTCGAGGTTCTGGGTTGTTTGCATAGTGCTCTAGGTAGCCGTTTGCATTTCAGTACTTCTTATCATCCGCAGTCCGATGGACAGTCAGAGCGAGTGATATAGATTCTAGAGGATATGCTTCGTTGTTGTGTGATTGACTTCCAAGGTTCTTGGGAGAAACACTTACCCTTAGTTGAGTTTGCTTACAACAACAGTTATCAGGCTAGTATTCAGATGGCTCCCTATGAGGCTTTGTATGGTAGATGATGTAGGACTCCGATCTGTTGGGCTTAAACATGTCAGAGGTTGTTACCTATGCCGGATTTGCTTAAGGGGACTACCGACTAAGTGATGTTGATTTGTGACCGTTTGAAAGCAGCTTCCGATCGTCAGAAGTCTTATGCATATTTGAAGAGAAAAGAGATTGAGTTCTCCGTGGGTGAGAAAGTGTTTCTAAAAGTATCTCCGTGGAAGAAGGTGATGAGATTTGGCCAGAAGGGCAAGCTGAGTCCGAGGTTTATTGGTCCGTATGAGATAATTGAGCGGATTGGGCCAATAGCTTACCGTTTGAGATTGCCTTCTGAGTTAGAGAAGATCCATGATGTCTTTCATGTGTCGATGCTTAGGAGATATAGATCAGATCCTTCTCATGTTATGCCTATTGAGGAGATAGAGTTGAATCCGGATTTGTCTTACAGTGAAGAGCCTGTTGAGATACTTGCTTCTGATAGCAAGGTATTGCGTGGCAAGACCATAGAGTTGGTCAAGGTGTTGTGGAGACATAGAGGTGTGGAAGAGGCCACGTGGGAAAGGAAAGCTGATATGCTTGAGCAGTTTCCGTACTTGTTTCCGTTAGGTAATTTTGGGGACGAAATTCCTTAAATGGGGGAGAGTTGTAACACCCGGGTTTAGGGGTCGGGCGAGAATAATATTTAAATAATATTTTGAGTCTCGGTCTTCTAATTAAATAATAAAATATTTTCATGGGCCTCGGGATTTCAAAATATTTACGACTATGTTGGGCCTATCTCTTAAGTCCAAAATCCATGGACTTTAAGAGATGTGGGTTTTGGCCATTCATTAAAGGCATTTTAGTAAATAGTTGGTCTTCCAACTAAAACCCATTTTAGTTTTTCTTATTTCATTATAATTCAAATAAACAAATATCCCATCTTCTTCTCCAAACTCAAACCAACGACAGAAAGCTCTTCTAACCCATTTTCACTATTCCATTTAATCTCATCTCCATTTTAGCCCGGTTTTGAAAGGTAACTACATTTCCAACTTGCTCTCATCTTCCTCTCTTTAAAAGTACAACTAGTTTCCATTTTGGTCCAAGTTTTAGAATTTGAGTTTTTGGAGGATTTGAATAAAAATGGTAACTTTATTGTTTTTAACTTGAGGTTTTGATTTAATAATGTTAGATATGATGTTTATGAACCAAATGGTCCAACATATGTGATTTTTACTTGGTTTTGTAAACATTCCCGGATTTGGGTTTCCAATGGGTTTTTGAAGGGTTTAGAATGGTTTTTTAGGTTGTTTTAGGTTGGAATTTGTGGGCTGGGGTTAGTATAATAGTTGGGGTTGTTTTGGAATCATTTGGAAGTGTAAAAAGTGTTGAAATCATGAGTTTTGGTTGAGGTTTGTTGGCTGCCCGAGATTGTGGTTTTTGGGGGTTGTCCATGGCTTGAATTGTTGTGTTTGATGTTTGAATAGTATTCTGGGTTAGCTACATTGATGTATGAGCTGATTTGAGGTTGTTTGGATTGTGTTGAGTTGTTTAGAGACAAGGACGTGTGTTGGTGAAGCCTCAGGAGTGAATCCGGAAGCTTGAAGGTGTTGGTTGCTTGATAGTTGAGCTTGGAAGTGAAGTTGAGTGGTTTAATGTTTTCAAAGTGGTTTTAAGTGTTTGGTTCAAGCATGTGGACTAGGTTGGGCTTGGTAGACCCACCTAGAGTTAGGATTAGAGTGGTAGCCTAATCCTAAACTTTAATTAGAGACTTTGGTTTAACTCTTTAATTGATGTTATTGCCTCATGATGATATGTATTTATGGTGTTATGTATAATGTGTTATACATGTATGTTGAGGCATGGTTGTGATGCATTGTTATATGCATGAGGAATGGGCATGATGTTAATCATGGTGAGTACGTGCTAAGCACGGAAATTTCTATTGAATGATATGGTGGATTGTGTTAGTATTGGCACTAGTATGCTTGGGTACAATGATCGATCATTAGGATGTTAGTGTGTACACGAGATTCAAATGCGCGTGTGGTCTTGATGATGGTAGTCATCAAGATGGAGTACGAGTTCGCCCGAAAATTCCTCGTATGTATATGATAGTCGGTGATGAGTGTAATCCCATCGACGGGGCGTGAGGATGAGTGGAATCCCCTCCGCGAGAACGGTGATGAGTGTAATCTCACCGTGAGGTAAAGTTGTTGTTGGATGTGAGTTCCAACGTGTTTATCCGCGTATTTGAGTCATAGCTAGGTGCCAATATGAGTTGATATGTGTATCAATGTTATATGAAATGTGATTCCTAATTGGATTAATATATGTGTTACATATGTTGTGGATTGAGCTTGTGGAGCATGACATATCATTGGATAATTGTCCATGCATCATGTATAATTTGGCTCATGTGGATCGAAGGTAAGAACATGCATTTACCTTGTTGTGCTCGTGCTTGGACCTTACATTGTCGAGGTTTGTTTTTAAAGAGCTTACCCTCACTAAGCTTTATGCTTACGCTCTCTTTTGTTCGACAATGCAGATCAGTAGCTCGTGGGTTGTTAGTGCAAGAAGGGGCCTCCAAGTGTGCTTCGTGGTGCTAGCTTAGCTATCAAGTATGGGTATTTTAATTATGATGTAATGGTCAAGCAATGGGACATGTAATTGTGGTGTAATGCCTTGAAGTATGTTGAATGTTGGTTTGTTTAGGAGCATGTTAGACTCCTTTAAATGCTTGTGTTGCTTTGGCTTTTGGTTGCCATGCTTGGCCTGTAAAACCATGTTTAGACTGCCTTGTATGAATGTTTTATGTTTGTTTGCTAAGGCATGAACCTCACATATGCTATGTTTGTCTTCCTTCGAATGAATACATGATTTCCTTGGTTGAATGATGTTTGTTCTTGTTGGGTTCCTCGTATGATTAGATTTTGGTTGATAGGTGTTGTATGTATGTTTGAGTGTGGCTAGGGAAGTCTCAAAATGCATTTAGAGTTGAGTTGAGTTTCATGTCGTTTTGCTGCAATTTAGTGTCTTGCAGTGCAGGGCGTATCGATACGCCTAAGGGCCGTATCGATACGATCCTACACTTCGGGACACGGAGTTGGATAGGGGTACCGATACGCGGGGGTGTATCGATACGCCCAAAGCTCACTAGAATTATGAGATTTTCAGGAGACTTTGGCGTATCGGTACGGGTCTTTGGCGTATCGGTACAGTTTTATCCTGTTGACCACGAGATGTTGACCGAGAAGGCGTATCGATACGCTCAACGGCTGTATCGATACGGTCTTCCTGTGTTGACTGCTGGATGTTGACCTTGGTTAAGGCGTATTGTAGAACTAATGTTTTGATATAATAATTGAAAATTGTTTTGGACTGATTTAAAAAGTATTTAAAACAATTTCCAAAGTCCAAATAACTTGAAACTATGTTTAGGGAAGTTTTTAAAGGTTTTCACATGTTTTCAAAAGCCAATCTACACAAAACCTTCCAGGCGTTTCGAAACACCTTAGGGCGTTTCGATACGATGTATTTCAGTAGCTAAAATGTTTCGATACTGGTATCGAAACGAGCATTCCCCGGATGATATTTTTGAGTAGCATTTCGAAACGGGCTATGCCGTTTCGATACGCCTACGTGGCTTCGACCACAACGGTCACAAACTCCAACGGCTATTTCCCAACTAACATTTAAATGCAGGTCGTTTCGATACGGGTCTAGGTGTTTCGATACGTGTTCCGAAACGGCCAGGGGCATTTCGATACGAGTGCCTTGTCAGACTGCAATGGCTCTTTCTACTTAAAGGGTGTTTCGAAACAGGTTCGAGCGTTTCGAAACGGTGAGCTGCAGAACTGCATTTATGGTGAGAATTAAAGTCCTCAGCGGCTCCAATTCAATCCCAACGGCTAGTAACGGCTACAAACTCATCAAGGAGTATAAAAGGGACCTCCAAGCATCAAGTAAAGGCTAATGCTCATATTGTCAATCAACAAATGATCAAGAGTTGTCTTAGAGCTTAAATTATCATTTATTGTATAGACAAACACTAGTGAGCCAAAATTGTCAAATTTGCTCAAGTGTTTTAGGTTTTGGGTGAGTGCTAAATTGTGCAAACAAATACCTATTAGAGGGATTTAAGTTTGCTTATTGTTTCTCTTTGTAAAAGAGGGTTTTGATCAAGGCTTTGGGTAGAAAGCTTGATCGCGTATAAGGGTTTCCTCCTAAGCCTAGAAAAGGGGACGAATCAATAGTGGATTGATTGAAAATCCTTAGTGGGGAGATAAGGTAGTGGATGTAGACCTTGGTTAGAAGGTTGAACCACTATAAATCATTGTGTCAATTATCTTTTTAGCTTCCTCAACCTTTCCACCCAAAAATTCACCTCTCCACCACTTGGTGAGCAACATCGGTTGAACGAATCGAGCTCATCACAACTCAATAATTGGTATCAGAGCTTGGCTTAATTGAAGAGGATTCACATCCTATTGAGAAGATCCGGCAAGCTCGATCATCATTTCACACAACTGGCTCAATGGCGCAATCCATCGACAAACCGCCCTTCTTTGACGGAACGCACTATGCCCATTGGAAGACAAAGAAGAAGTTCTTCATCAAATCTAGAGATTACAAGCTATGGGGCATAGTTAAAGATGGTTCGTTCGTGCCTCAACGAAGCAAAGCGGAGTGGAGTGCCGACGATCGCAAGAAGATGGAGCTTAATTGCAAAGCCTTGCACATCTTGTTTTGTGCATTTGGTCCATCTATCTATGAGAAGATGTCTTCTTGTGAGAGTGCCAAGGAGGTATGGGACAAGCTTGAAGTCACATACGAGGGGACCGATGAAGTCAAGAGACCAAGTTTGGGCTCCTAATCTTAGAGTATGAGAACTTCAAAATGGATCTGGAAGAGAACATCGAGAAGATGTTTGATAGGTTCTCCACTATCACTAATGGTGTCAAAGGCCAGGAGAAGCCATTTCGGAGGAAAAGCTTGTTCGAAAGCTCATCTACTCACTTCCTGAGTCTTGGGACTCAAAGAGGACCGCCATCATCGAAGCCAAGAATTTGAAGACTTTGAAGCTTGATGAACTCATGGGGTCACTCCTTACTCATCAAATCATGAAGAAGAATAAAGAAGATGAGAAGAAGAGGGAAGAAATTAGAGCTATGGGAGAGAAGAAAATCAAAGGGCTAGGCATCAACGCAAGTGCCATAGCTCTCAAATCCTCCACTTGCCATCATGTCTACTCAAGTGAAGAGGGGGGTGAAGAAGAAGAGATAGTTCATCTCTTCAAGAAGTGTGCCCGGTTCATGAAGAAAGCTTTGAGAGAGCTTGAACGTGATTCCAAGAAAAAGGAGAGGGCAAGCACTTCAAGCCATAAGAAGAAGGCACATGTGGCTACTTGGAGTGATGAGGACTCCACCGACGATGAACAAGCCAACCTTTGCCTTATGGCCATCGAAGAAGATTCAAGGGTAACTTCTAATTCATCTACTTCATGTTCTTACACTTTTGATGAATTACAAGATGCCTATGATGATTTGGTTTTAGACTTTAAAAATCACATTTTAAAAAACAACAAATTGATTTCAAAGTTAAAAATTCAAAATGATTTGATTTCTAAAACCAAACTTGAACTTGAAGCAAAACTCGAAGAGTTTGAATTAAAATGTTTTGATTTACAAAATTTGCTTCGAAAAGTTCATGAAGGAAAAGATTTGATTTCCAAAGAGCTAGAAAAGAAAAACAATTTTGGAAACTCAAATTTCTATGTTAGACAATCTAGTGCCCCTAGATTTGTGAAAGGAAAATGTTTTAGAAGTGTTTGGGTCCCAAAAGGACTAACCACTTCAATTAAAAAGGATGACATTGAAAAATGGATTCCAAAGGGGACTAAAATTTGTGCTACTAATGTCTATGGATCCAAAGCAATTTGGATACCAAAAATTACTTGATTGTCTTTTGCTAGGTGTGATGGAGATGTTCAACAAGTCAAACATTGAGGGGGAGCTCCATGCACACAAGGAAGAACACTTGAAGAAGGAATGCTTCACATCCTCCCTTGAGTTCAAGTGTTGGTAAAAATCTAGTTTCTTTTGATTTTATTTGAATTATTTTTATTTATGTCAACTAGATGATCATTTATGTTGGACTAACATTTTTTATGATTCTTTGAGTAAGAAGGAGCCATTTTAAAACAAAATTCATATTTTTGTCAATTTATACCTCTATTGTTATTTTGAACTTAATGTCTTAAATTTTTTTGATATAACAAAAAGGGGGAGAAATGGTTTGAAAAATTGAATTTTCAAATGAATAAGGGGGAGCTTTATTTGATTTCATATCTTTATTCTCTTATTTACATTTTTAAAGTTAAAGGGGGCGAATCCCAAACAATTTTTCAAGTTTGTTTTATTATATAAAAAAAGGGGAGATTGTAGAACTAATGTTTTGATATAATAATTGAAAAATGTTTTGGACTAATTTAAAAAGTATTTAAAACAATTTCCAAAGTCTAAATAACTTGAAACTATGTTTAGGGAAGTTTTTAAAGGTTTTCACATGTTTTCAAAAGCCAATCTACACAAAACCTTCCAGGCGTTTCGAAACACCTTAGGGCGTTTTGATACGGTGTATTCCAGTAGCTAAAACGTTTCGATATTGGTATCAAAACGGGCATTCCCCGGATGATATTTTTTAGTAGCGTTTCGAAACGAGCTATGCCGTTTCGATACGCCTACGTGGACTCGACCACAACGGTCACAAACTCCAACGGCTATTTCCCAGCTAACATTTAAATACAGGTCGTTTCGATACGGTCTAGGCATTTCGATACGTGTTCCGAAACGGCTAGGGGCGTTTCGATACGAGTGCCTTGTCAGAATGCAACGGCTCTTTCTACTTAAAGGGTGTTTCAAAATGGGTTCGAGCGTTTCGAAACGGTGAGCTGCAGAATTGCATTTATTGTGGGAATTAAAGTCCTCAACGGCTCCAATTCAATCCCAACGGCTAGTAACGGCTACAAACTCATCAAGGAGTATAAAAGGGACCTCCAAGCATCAAATAAAGGCTAATGCTCATATTGTCAATCAACAAATGATCAATAATTGTCTTAGAGCTTAAATTGTCATTTATTGTATAGACAAACACTAGTGAGCCAAAATTGTCAAATTTGCTCAAGTGTTTTTAGGTTTTGGGTGAGTGCTAAATTGTGCAAACAAATACCTATTAGAGGGATTTAAGTTTGCTTATTGTTTCTCTTTGTAAAAGAGGGTTTTGATCAAGGCTTTGGGTAGAAAGCTTGATCGTGTATAAGGGTTTCCTCCTAAGCCTAGAAAAGGGGACGAATCAATAGTGGATTGATTGAAAATCCTTAGTGGGGAGCTAAGGTAGTGGATGTAGACCTTGGTTAGAATGTTGAAACACTATAAATCATTGTGTCAATTATCTTTTTAGCTTCCTCAACCCTTCCACCCAAAAATCCACCTCTCCACCACTTGGTGAGCAACATCGGTTGAACGAATCGAGCTCCTCACAACTCAACACGTATCGATACCCTTGACAGGTGTATCGGTACGGCCTGCTTAAAAAGGAAAAATGGGATGTTTTAAAAGTGATGTGTTGGATGGTCGTTTTTATACTGCTTGTGTTTCCGCTGTCGTGTTCCACATAGGACATAATAATGCATTTAGACAAGATAAATAAAATAAATTTTCTAGGGTTGCTAACTGAGGTGGGACCTTAACGGGTTTCACATCGGTTTTCCCCGTGTAGCCTACTCGGACCGGTCAAACGTTCGGACCGAGACGAGGGGGTTACAAGAAACTACAGATATTGGTGAGCTCTAACTCCCAACTTCCGAACTTCCTCTAAGAGCCAAGTCAATTTCCCTTCGTGTTCTAATGCTGGATCAATATTCAGACTCAGTGCCATTGCTACATCAGCCAGGTCTGCCACTTGTTGAGCTACTTCTTGTGCTTGAGTAACAACAACTTTCATGTCATTGTCTCTTTCATGTATCTTAATTCTCGATCTTTGAACTTGGACATGTCGCTTTTCCTTAGTGTCTTGACAATCTTTCTTAATATCATCAACAAGATCTTTGTACATTCAGCTTGATAGCAGAATACTCATACATCTGCATGTACCTAGTCATCATCTTGCGCTTATCTTGACTAACCCTTAAATCATCCATGAAAGTATTGTGTTGTAGTTCCATTGCTCACAGATCACACGAGAGTGTATTGGCTCGATTTTCAATTGCTATAAAACTCATTTTCAATTACTCAGCTTCATGCTTTAGTTCCTTGATTCGTTTCCATGATTGTTCCAAAGTTGCACCCAAACCATCATTCTTGAGCATCGAACACAGTTCTTGATAATTGAATTACAGACTTTTCAGCTCCTCATTCAAACCATCCCTGTCTTTCCTTAACTTGCTTATTTGAGCCTCATGTCCGAGTTGATACCCCTTTTTCTGTGTACTTTTATCTTGCACCTCATATTCATATATTGAAATGGGCTGATTTTATGTTCCAAATTTCCATCCCCCATACTCTAGAAGAACTTGAACTCGACGTTTAAAGGCGATACAATTCTCAATAGAATGTCCTTGAATTCCATCATGAAATTCACAATGAGCATTGGTGTCATACCACTTCGGATAAGGAGGTTGCAAAGGTGAGACGAACTGTGGGGTCACCAATCAGGCTTTCAACAATTGAGGGTATAATTCTTTGTATGGAATAGGAATTGGGTTAAAATGATATTTTTGATCTCATGTCTTCTGGCAATCGGCTAAAGGGGTACTAGAACCTGAACTTTTTCCTAGATAGTTGATTGCCTTTGATGGACTTAAATTTTCCTTCATTTTTGCATCTCCAAGTGTTCTATTAATTGTTAGGTGTAAACTTTGTAGAAGATGTGTAAAATGAATGATGCCAAAAGGTATAAATGATATGTATTGGGCAAGTTATGCCAAGAATCTTTTGCATGCAAGTATACATGGTCTGTAAGTAATACAACTTGGTAAGTTGAGTTATTGATCCCAAAGATGTTTGTTTTGAAGAAAAGTTTGTTTTGAAGGTTGTTTTGAAACTAAAGAAAAGAAAAGAAAAATGAAGTAAAATGTTGGCAAGGAAGGTGTTTCTAAATGGGTGATGACTATTGGCAGGGAAATGCCTAGATTCAACATGGCTCATGTCAGCCTTTAATGGCAAAAATGTCTTGGCATTATTTTCCGAGCAGATTCAACAATAGCAAAGCCTTTTTTGATTGTCGTTGCCCTAAATTGGCCAAGTAAAAACCCTTATATCTCCATAGTGTATGTTTTTCTTAAACAAATCTGATTAAATCAACCTATACTCCGATGGGTATATTTCACTTCCGAAGTAAGTTCATCTACTTGAACGACTTCTCTTGAAGCTTCTCTCCCAAGTATTCAACAACTTAATCATCGCCAACCCAAGTCTGTTAAGATATTTGGAGGTAATAGGCGTATTGTGTCAACTCTCGCTTGGTAGAATGTTTAGGAAAAATTAGAGTATTCCAAATAGAAAAACTTTGCCAAAATATAGAATTATTATAAAAGAACTAAGGCATAAAGCCAAAATTCAATGCAAAACATTCCCTATCAACTATGGAAATTAGTTCATGGTGAGGGGGTTACCAACACAACCATAATCGTTTTCAAAAACATCATCATAAAAAAACTAAAGATAAACAACATGTGCCAAGGGAATATGTAGATGGGTCTCTCGATGCAGCCCTCCACGCCAAGCTCTCAACAAGAAGTTGAACCACCCTTCCTCGGTGCAGTCGGCCGTCACTCGCCGGTCATTCCAACGCCGTACTCTGATCACTCTAGGTCTTCACCCGATCACTCTCCTCGTCTCTCTATATATATACAATACTTGATCGGTTGGTCTTTATATAGGCGTGAGTGGGAAAGGATGAGATAAGCCTTTGCATTTGAATTTGAAATGATCAAGGGATAAGAGATAGAGCTCTATCTGATCATTTTGACATCTTATCAGCTCGTTGTGATAGCTTATCATGCTAGGGCTGACGTCATCATGTCATTGTCTTCTTGGCATCCAAGCTTGGCACAACGTTGCCAACTTCACTTGGCACCACCTTATCCACTATTTTTTCGGAAGTTGATCCAATTACGATCTTTTAGGAGCCTGATCCTTTCCTATTTTTTCAGGGGTTCATCATCTCTTGGCATGGCATCACTGGCATCTCTCTGCCAACAAGTTCTTGGCACACCACTGGTCCAACTGTGCCCATAGCTTTTGGCATTCCTAACTGCATTCTTAACTGTGTTGCTTTCTTGTGTCCATTCCTCTACTAAGTTCTATTCCAAACCTGCAAAATAGCCACAAAAACAACCCTTCACTCTGGCATAGGCAACCTACTAACTCCATGATGAAAATACATGATCTTAACAAACTAATGCAACTAAATGTACCCAAAAACAAGCAAAAGCATATCATTATAGGCATTAAAAACAATACTTTTGAGAAGGTAACACACCTCAAACCCAGCTCAGTGCTTGTCCTCAAGTAATCCAAAAGAAAGAAAAACAAAAATGGTGAAAATAATACCTCGGAAAAAGTTTGGTTGGAATGCCAACAAATATTGGCAAGCAGAGTTTGATGATAATGCTGCCCTCAGAAATCACAGTGAAAAATGCCAAGCATAAAATAATTCAAGTGCAACAATATAACTCTAGTCTAAGAGCATGATTTGTGCGCAAAGTGTGGGTAGTATGCATCTAATTATCCTTTCAATCCCTTAGCCAAATTCTACTTCCTAAACTCATATTCTTCTTTCCATTTTTTTTCTTTACCGATGTCTCTGGCATTATTTTAAGCTTGCTTCGTGACACTTTTTAGCGAGAGTGATAAGAGGGAGAATACCACGAATCCCCACCTTAATCCAGACATCACTAGGTTTTCTCTTAAACTCATACTCTAGGGTTTTGGACTTGAGAACTAAGAGGGAGCATACCACGTGCTGCCTTATTTTCTTATTTTCTCTTCAACTCATATCTAGTTTAAGAATCCCACCTACTTTTTATTTCCATAGCAGAACATTGCTGCCTTATTTTATTTTACCCTGTCATTTTTTTTAAATCTCAGCATGGTTTCAAATAGTCTAAGTTTTCTAGGGAACTAGATACATACCACGTGGTAAGTGTAAATCAATTTCCTAAACTAGATATCAATTGACAAGCATTGCCCTTCTCCTTTGGCTTAATAGCCATGAGGTTTTTCAAATAATGGCAGTGATGGTGGTTCCCTTGATTGTTTGGCTGATGTCCTCTTCCACCCTAAGCACTTCATGGCACAAACAAATGTTAGAAATTAACAAAGGTAAAAACAAACTACCCTTACCCTTCTCAACACATCTAAAAGCCTCTTCAACAATAATTTTGACAACGTTGATCTTACGTCTTTTGATGATGGAATGCAGTAAAATCAATCGGTCTTCTGAGACAGTCTTATTATGAGATGTAGGCAACTAATTTGCCTTGATAAAATGATTCCAGCCTCGCATTGGTGGCTTCAATGCCAGCATATTCACCGTCTGGTGGCTCGTCGATGAAACTATCCAATCTGTGACAGGTTCACACAAGTCTGCCGACAGTTTCTTGCATTTGGCAACGGTCATAGATGCGGCGTAGTCATAGTGCTCATCCTTTATATCATTCAAAGCAAAAAATAAGTTCGCATACCCTTCATCAAAACGCACACATTTACCTATAATCATCGAGAATGGAGAATCTTTTGTGAGATGGGCATAAAAATCTCGCACGATAACGGCGTAGATCTCCCCACTTTGTTGGCAGAAAGATTTCCAACCATACATGTCGACAATGGCCACGAACTCCGGTGAGAATCCAACGTTGGTGTCGGTTTAGAAGTCGAAGTGCTTCTCGTACAAAAAGTATCTTAAGGAAAAACTCGTCTCAAACTTCTTTTGAATAACTTTATTGAAGAATCTTTTGAAGGGAAGAGATGAAGATGCCATGGAAGAGAGGAAGAGCTTGAATTGGCGATGAAAGTAAGAAGAAGAGAAGTTGAATGGTTTCTTGAATCTAGCTTGAGAAAGAAAGAGATTTTATAATTCTTGGGAAATCGGCTAGGGTAAAAAGTAAAGAAGGTGGAGTGTTTAAGGGGTTTTAATGTTGGTAGCAGAAAAGAGGGGGTAATTATTGAAGTTTAAAAGTTTTGATTGGGATAAATGTTTAAAAGTGATAAGGTGAAGTGATAAGGAAATATTTAAAGTGATATGATAATTATGAATTTAAATCTCCTTAAATTGGGCGGCTAGGGATAATCTCAAGTTTTCTCTCTCTTCTTAATAAAGCTAGGGTTTTTTCTCTCTTTTCTTCTTCAACACGAAAAATCGACACATTCCAAGTTGTATGGCATCACTCTTGGCAATGCTCCTGGGAAGGTCCCTAGTATTGTTCTTGGCAATATTCCTTCTAGTGTCCCTACACACACTCAATGAAAAATCGTGTAACGCAGCAAGGGAATAAAATTGAAAAACAACAACAAAAAGAGAAAAACAAAAATATGATTCCTAAAAGAAAATAAATCAACTAATCTTAATATTTACAAAGAGTTTCAAACTTGCGGGAAGTTTCACTCTAACTCTGACAAGAGGATAGCCTTCTTGGCATTGTTTTGCTAACCGTCCAAGTAATGCTTTAGTCGTTGGCCATTCACTTTAAAGATTTCCCATGTTCATAGGTTTTTAATGTCCACAGCCCCATGAACATATGGCTTCACAACTTCGTAAGGACCCGTCCACCTTAATTTAAGCTTTCCTAGAAAAAGTTTAAGTCATGAGTTAAACAATAGAACAAGCTGACCTATTTCAAACTGTCTTGGCATGATCCGACTATCATGCCAACGTTTTGCCTTCTCCTTGTATATCCTAGCATTCTCATAAGCATGTGTCCTAAATTCCTCCAACTCATTGAGGTCGAGCAACCTCTTTTCTCTAGCAACTCTCCATGCCATGTCAAGTTTTCGGATGGCCCAATAGGCTTTATGTTCAACCTCCATTGGCAGATGGCATGGTTTGCCAAAGACAAGTCTAAATAGGGAAGTACCCAAAGGAGTTTTAAATGCAGTTCTAAAGGCCCACAAGGACTCATCTAGTCTCAAAGACTAGTTTTTCATTGTTGGATTTACAGTCTTCTCTAGAATGTTCTTAATCTCCTAGTTTGATATATCGCCTTGCCCATTCGTTTGTGGATGATAAGATGTGGCAATTTGCTACTGAATTCCATACCTGCACAAATATTTAGAGATTAATTAAATTTAAAATGAGTACCCTCATCATGAATGATCATTCTAGGGGCACCAAATCGAGTAAAGATGTGCTTGTGCAAAAACTTGGCAACAGCCTTGGCATCATTTGTTGGCAGGGCAACATCCTCTACCCACTTTGTAGAACTAATGTTTTGATATAATAATTGAAAAATATTTTGGACTGAGTTAAAAAGTATTTAAAACAATTTCCCAAGTCCAAATACTCTGAAACTATGTTTAGGGATGTTTTCAAATGGGTTTTTAATGTGCTTCAAAGCCAAACTTCTCAAACCTGTCCAGGTGTTTCGAAACACCTTAGGGCGTTTCGAAACAGGGGGCTCCAGTAGCTAAAACGTTTCGAAACGGGCTAGGCCGTTTCGATACGGGCTTTCCCTGGACCTGAATTTTTGCCCAGCGTTTCGAAACGGGCTAGGCCGTTTCGATACGCCCACGTGGCACTGACCACAACGGTCATAAACCCCAACGGCTCTTTCCCAACTAACTTTTAAATGCAGGTCGTTTCGATACGGGCTAAGGGCGTTCCGATACGCGTTCCGAAACGGCAAGGGGGTGTTCCGAAACGGGTACCCTGACAGACTGCAACGGCTCTTTCTATATTGAGGGTGTTTCGAAACAGGCTCGAGTGTTTCGAAACGGGGAGCTGCAGAACTGCATTTATGGAGGGAATTAAAGGCTCCAACGACTCTAATTCAACCCCAACGGTCCTAAACGGCTATAAACTCAATTGGGAGTATAAAAGGGACCTCCAAGCATCAAGAGAAGGCTAATGCTTCAATTGTCAATCAACAAATGATCAAGAATTGTCTTAGAGCCTAAAGTGTCAATTATTGTATAGACAAACACTAGTGAGCCCAAATTGTCAAATTTGCTCAAGTGTTTTAGGTTTTGGGTGAGTGCTTAATTGTGCAAACAAACACCTATTAGAGGGTTTAAGTTTGCTTTCTTATTTCTCTTTGTAAAGAGGGTTTTGATCAAGGCTTTGGGTAGAAGCTTGATCGGTTGTAAGGGTTTCCTCCTAATCCTAGAAAAGGGGACGAATCAATTAGTGGATTGATTGAGAAATCCTTAGTGGGAAGCTAAGGTAGTGGATGTAGGTGCTTGTTAGAAGGCCGAACCACTATAAATCATTGTGTCTATTTATTTTCTAGCTTCCACAACCCTTCCACCCAAATATCCATCTCTCCACCACTTGGTGAGCAATATTGGTTGATCGAATCGAGCTCCTAACAACCCAACACACTTTGATACATAGTCAACGACCACAAGAATATACACATTACTAAACGATAGGGGAAAGGACCCATAAAGTCTATCCCCCATACATCAAATAAATCTACATGCATAATGTCTATCCCACATAAAGCCTACCCACTTTGCTGGAGTGGCAATTGGATTCTATCAGAGATGTTCCCTGTCCATTGGCATCGATCGCGTACCTTGGCATACTCGTGGGCATCCTTATACAGCGTGGGCCAAAAGAATCCTGACTGCAACACCTTGGCAGCAATCTTCATCCCAGCAAAGTGACCTTCATATAGTGCGGCATGGCATATATGCAATATGTTTTTTTGCTCATCCTCTGGCACGCACCGGCGAATCACTTGGTCGGCACACTACTTGAACAATATCGGATCATCCCAATAGTATTACCTTACCTCTCGCATAAATCTTTTCTTGGCATTGTATGCCATGTCTGGTGGTAGAATATTACTTACCAAGTAATTAACTATGCCGACATACCATGGTCTGGCATTAACTACAAGCAAACACTCGTCGGGAAACTCATCTCTAATAGTTGTAGTCTTATCATCCTCAATGTGCTGCTCCAATCGAGAGAGGTGGTCAGCTACTAAGTTTTCACTTCCTTTCTTGTCTCTGATCTCTAAGTCAAATTCTTGAAGTAAGAGCGTCTATCGGATCAGTCTAGGCTTGGCATGTTTCTTTGCCAAGAGATACTTCAATGTCGAGTGATATGTATAAACCACAACCTTGTTGCCAATTAGATAAGATCTAAATTTATCAAAAGAAAATAAAACTGCAAGAAACTCTTTCTCAGTTGTAGAGTAATTTAGTTACACGTCATTCAATGTTCTGCTGGCATAGTAGATGGCATGGAAAACCTTGTCATGTTGTTGTCCCAAAACTACTCCAACGACATAGTCGGTGGCATCACACATGAGCTCGAAGGGCTTATTCTAATCTGGTGCTACGACTATAGGGGCATTGATCAATCTCTCTTTAAGTTCGTGAAATGCTCTCAAACAATAATCGTCAAAAGCAAAGGCGACATCCTTCTCTAACAACAAGCATTAAGGTTTAGAGATTTTTGAAAAATCTTTAATAAATCGCCGATAAAACCCGACATGACCTAGAAAACTCCTTATACCTTTAACACTCATTGGAGGTGGAAATTGCTTAATTACCTCCACTTTGGCTTGATCAACTTCTAGTCCTCTCTTGGTTACCTTGTGACTGAGAACAATGCCCTCCTTTACCATGAAGTGTCATTTCTCCCAATTCAACACTTGGTTTGTCTCGATGCATCTCTTCAAAACTTGCTCCAGGCTATGGATGCATTCCTCAAATGATGTACCAAACACTGAGAAATCATCCACGAACACTTCCATGTTGTGTTCGATCATATCAGAAAATATGGTCATCATGCAACGTTGAAATGTTGTTGGCACATTGCATAGATCGAATGACATTCTTCTGAAGGCAAATGTCACATATGGAAACGTGAATGTGGTCTTCTCTTGATCATTAGGGGCGATGGAAATTTGATTATAACCCGAATAACCATCCAAAAAACAATAAAAAGCTTTACATGTCAGCCTGTCTAACATTTGGTCAATAAAAGGCAATGGGAAGTGGTCCTTCCTTGTAGCCTTGTTTAACTTTCTGTAATCCATGCACACTCTCCATTCGGTGATGGTCCTAGAGGGAATAATTTGGCTTCACTATTTTGTACAACAGTCATGCCACCTTTCTTTGGCACACACTGCACTGGGCTTACCAGAGAGCTATCAGAAATGGGATAAATAATTTTGGCATCAAGCCATTTTATTATCTCTTTCTTAACAACCTCTTTCATGCTTGGGTTTAGTCATCCCTAACCTTCAATAGTCCTCCCTTTGTATTCCTCTAGAATGATCTAATGCATGCAAATGGTTGGGCTAATACCTTGGATGTCTTACAAGGTCCAACCCAACACTTACTTATAATCCCTTAATATTGCCAGCAATCTTGCCTCCTAATCATTATTGAGATCAGTGGAAATAATTACTCGCAGAGTTGAGTGCTCACCTAGATAAGCATACTTCAGTGTTCTGGTAGTGGCTTAAGCTCTAACTCTGGTGGTTCATCAATTGATGGTTTTGGTTTCTTTATCTCTCTGCCGGCCAACTAGAATGGCTCAATGTAACTCACATCTTCAGCCTCCGAGGCTGATTCTTTAGGTTCCTCAAACAGTTTAGCTATGTCGTCAAGCATGCTTTCATCAAATTTTGTATCCTGGCATAACTGTGCCACTTCCAAAGTATAAATGGCCTCCATCATCTCCTCGGCTTGACATTCATCCGGTTCATCTGCACATTTCAAAGCTTGAAACACGTTAAAAGTAACATGTTGGTCATTCATTCGCATGGTTAGTTCCCCTTTATGAACATCAAAAAGATCTCTACTTGTGGCAAGGAATGGCCTACCCAAAATAATTGGCACATTAATGTCAGGTTCACAATCCAAACTGATAAAATCAGCTGGAAATATAAATTTGTCTACCTTTACCAACACATCCTCAATCTTACCCTTGGGATGTGCATAAGATCGGTCTGTCAACTGAAGTGTCACTATGGTAGATCTTGCTTCTATGCCAAGCTTCTTGAAAATAGATAATGGCATCAAATTGATACTAGCTCAAAAATCACACAATGCCTCACCCATGAACTTATTACCAATTGTGCAAGGGATAGTAAAACTCTTTGGATCTTTCAACTTTGGTGGTAATCGGTTTAGGATCATGGCAGTGCATCCTTCAGTGAGAGCAACAGTTTCAAACTCTCCCAACTTCCACTTTTTAGACAAGATGTCCTTCATAAATTTTACATAGTTGGGCATTTGCTCAAGGGCCTTTACTAATGGAATGTTAATCTGTAATTGTTTAAGCACTTCCAAAAAGCGCTTAAATTACTGGTCCTGCTTATGCTTTTGAAGTCTTGCTGGAAATGGTGGCGGTGGATACACATGCTAGCACTATCAGCTTTGCCAAGGCAGTGTTGGCATCTATTTTGGCATCAGTATGCTTTTTGGCCTCAGTCTGCTTGTCATAATTGTTAACATCATCATTGGCACTGGAACTGTCATCATGTTGAGCATGGGTATTGCATTAGCGTTGGCATCATTATGGGCATAACCAATGGCATCATCTACTTTAGCATTCTCCTCCTCTACTTTTCTGGGCGTGTCTGCTGGCACAAGCTTAGCATCTTGGTTGTTAACTGGCTGCTTAGCAGCCATCTCTATTTTGCACCACTTACCACTCCGAAGAGTTATTGCCTTGCATTGCTCATTTCCTTTGTGCTGAGAATCTTCAGTGTCGCTTGGCAAAACACCTTAGGGTCTTTGGCTAAGTGCATTAGCAATTTGCTCGAGTTGCACTTCCAAATTCCTCATCGATGCTGCCAAACTCTGGACTGTGGCATAATTCATTTCCATATACTCTGTGTAGTGCCTCCTTCGTTAAGTCCTTGCCCTTTCTGGAAATTATTTTGAGCTTTTTGTGGCATGTCATTGTTATTCTACCTTTGAGCATTTTGACGTGGGGTATTGTATTGGTTACGTCCTTGATTTTCCCAAGCTAAGTTAGGGTGTTGTCTCCAACCTACGTTGTAAGTATTGGAATTAGTATTATAAAAACGACCAGCATTGCCAACAAAATTTACCGACTCAGGGTTGACTGGGCATTCATCCACATGATGGTTCTCTCCACAAATGGTGCAAAATGGATCTAGTGCTTTGACTTCTCGAGCCTCATTATTCTTTTGCAACGTTCTTACCATGCTAGTGAGGTTAAAAATTTCGGCATGAATGGACGTAAGTTCATCAACCTTCAATTTCCTACTAGTTTTGGTTTCGGTCCTAAGTCTAGAAATGGGATATTCAAAGTCATTGATCTCTATCCTCTCAAGGATATCAACAGCTTCTATGTACTTCTTGTCTAGCAACGAGCCAGCTGTTGAAGCATCGACAATAGTCATTGTTTGTGCATTCAATCCATTGTAGAAGGTTTGTATTTGACTCCAATTTAGGAATCTTTACCAAATAATGTTTAAAAGTCATCAAATAAAGAAATATTTATGAAAAACTCTTAAAATCTTTACCGAATAATGTTTAAAAGTCATCAAATAAAGTTATTTTGGTCGAATTAAATTACAAAATCTCAAATTTTAAGGTTTATGTGGAAAAATCAATAACCAGTGTTAAACGAATCGAAAACCGACGAATTATTAAATTTTCTTAACGAACTGAACCGTATACACACCTAGTTTTAACTATTCTATTCTAATTAGGGGCGGGAATCGGGTGGGGAGGGGACAGTTTTGCATTCCCCACTCTGTCCCCAACACTTGCGGTTACGATTTTGAGAAATCTCATTAAATGCTTTGGGGATTTTGTTTTTGTTTTTCGTCCCCATACCCTCCCCGTGTGGATCCCCGCGATTTTCAGGGAATCTTCATCCAAAAAATTAACAAAATTACTATTTTACTTACCAAATTAAATGGTCAATTTAGTTCAAAAAATAAAATTTGGATACTTCGATTGAAAGCAGTTACGAGATGATGAAGATTGAAAGGTGTTGTTTCGGGGAAGATTTAGACAAGAGTTTTAGCTTATATTTAAAAATTAAGATAAAAACATGTTGTGAAACTTGAGTGTGGCTAGGTTTGAGAGAAAGTTGAGGTGATAATAATATAGTTAGGGTTTTTTATTAGGTTATATTTTGATACACACGCTGTGTAAAAAAATTTACACAACATTTCTATAAAATCTAAAACCTAAATCACTATCCCTAGCACCCTAAAACATAAACCTTAAACCCTAAGCTCTAAATTCTAACCATAAACCTTAAATTCTACACCTTACATGCTAAACTCCTAAACCCTAACCTAATACCCTAAACCTTAAAATTGAAAGGCTTTTGTATTAAAATATTTTCCTTTTTATTATGATATATATTAGGTGTATATAGATAAATAAGTATATATTTTTTTAAAAAATCTTGTAAAATATAGGGATTCTTGCATATATTTTTTGAGATCTCCACAGTTATTAATATGGTGACGGTTTGGAAGTGAATATTTAGAAGTGAATATTTTAGTTTGGAAGTGAATATTTTTGCGGTTGACGAATGGATAGCTTTTATTCAAGTATTTTAGTTTGGATCAATATGTTGTCGTCTGGTTATAATTAAAAGACTTCATTATGCTAGACATTATTCAAGGAAGCATTTCAAGATTATCATCTTACCTTTAGGGTTGAGGAACAAAAATTCAAAATTGATCTGAAACGATAATGTTTGGACAATTTATGTTTACAGATTTTAAATAGTGATTATTCAAACTGAAACGAATTTAATTTAATTTAATTTATAATTTATTTTAATTATTTTATAATTTAAAAACTGGTATTTTTATACCTACAATAGTGAAATAACTTTAAAATATTATATATGAATTATTAATTATTTTCTATTTACTTTTTATTGATTAGAACTATTTTCTATTTACTTGAAAAGTTATTTTTAAAAAATATTTATGAAAAAGCCTACAACTTTATCAAATATTGTTTAGAAGTCATAAAATAAAGATATTTTATCAAAATAAAGTACAAAATTTAAAAACTTAAAGTTAATATGAAAAATAAAAACTGAAGTTAATCGAATAAAAATAATAGATTGTAAAAACAATTTACGGAATTGAACCAAACCGTATACACCCTACTCATCTTCGAGAGGTTATTCAAAATATTTGTAGGACTTAAATTTGAATTGAAACCGTGTATATTCGTTCTGCGTTGCTTCTTCACCCAATTTTTGGAGAAGGTTGGTCGAATGCCTCGTTTTTTCCTATTTTTGTTTAATTTTTTTTTATTTTTGATCTTAAACATCATTTTTCTTTAAAAAAAAAATCAACTTTTCTCGAAACGCAACTGCTCAACGCAATCATGCGTTTCAACAGTTCCGCCCAACGGAGCTTTATAAACTAATATGTAATTCTTACTGGTTGTGTTGAATTCAAACGCTCCATTAATCATTTATTCAGCGCGGGCTTTCACCTTGGAGAAAGAAACCTATGGAATCGTGCACTTGTATTCCTTTTTTCTTAGAGACAACCCTCCCACATTCTCTTTCCACTTGGTTATACCATATAAATCAAAATGTTATACGTTCAAAAAAAATCAAAATGTTATTAAATAATTAAAATTTATTAAAATTTTAATTTATTTTTTAAAATAAGTAATTATTATATATAAATGATAGCAAATTCGTGCTTTACATTTTGATAAAGCAAATTTTTTTACCAGAACCAAATATTAGTTTGTTAATTTTTAATTACCCCATAAAATATGCAAAATTTATTTGATATTCATATATTGTATGGCCAACGCACCCAACTTTTATGAATTTTACCAGAACCAAACACGTGGTAAAATTTATCTTTAATTACCATATATATGTGCATAGAATGTATGGCTAAAAGTTCATCTCGTCTTTAATTATAGGAAAATTCTACGACGTGCTACGAACACCGATGAACACCACTAATGATAAACACCGATGAACACCATTAAATTAATTAATAAAGATTTGAAATTTTAAGGACCCATCATACAATTAATAATTATTTTTAAAAATTTAATTAAATTATTTTTTATATATATTAAAATTTTATTTTTTAATAAGGATAAACTATATATTTAGTACCTCACCTATTTCCGTATTTCTATTGAACCCTCATTATTTAAATATTATTTTAATTTGACACTATTCTTTATAAAAAATAATTTAACCCTTAACCCTCAATATAAAACCCTAAACGATTAAACCTTAAACACTTAAACTCTTAAACCTATACTCTAAACCATATAAATTACAAAGAACAAAAAGCAATTGAATCCACGACTTTGGTTGGATAATGAAAACCGGACCGATGATATTACAATCACTTCCATGGTCTTTGAAAGTAGCAGTAGCATTGGAATATAACATGTCCCTATGGACAAGTTTCAGCTTCCATTTCCCTTGATTTTCTCTAACACCGGAAACTTCAAGAGGCTGAGGAACTTTTGTCCCAATAAGAGCTTGTTTCACGTTCAAGAGTTGAAAGTCGGGGTAGGTGGCGGCGGTGGCCACGGCGCTACTTAGACTTAGGTGTAGCAACGCCAGTAGGACAACCGGCAGAGCTGAATAAGCAAACATGGCCGAGGGATTTCTTGGTTCGAGGAGTTGAAGGGTTTAAGTTCTGAATTAAAAGCTTAAGCAAAGAAGACATGTGGGGTATATGAAATAATAATTGAGGCTGTTTAAAGCAGTCTCTACTACCAACATCTGCTTTGGTTTTCTTATAGTTTTGTTTTTGGACTGACCGAGAGAGTCTGAGAGGGAAAAATATGTCCTGTTTTTGTTTATGTTACAACTCGCTTTTGCTGTTTGGCTTTATGAGTGGTGCACGAATTCTGTTCTAAAGTAGAACCCTTGAACGGTCCGGTTTTCATTATCCAATCAAAGTCGTGGATTCAATTGCTTTTTGTTATTTGCAATTTATATGGTTTAGGGTATAGGTTTAAGAGTTTAAGGTTTAATAGTTTAGGGTTTTATATTGAGGGTTAAGGATTAAATTATTTTTTTATAAAAAATAGGGTCAAATTAAAATAATATTTAAATAATGAGAGTTCAATAGAAATACGGAAATAGGCGAGGTACTAAATATATAGTTTACCCTTATTAAAAAAATAAAATTTTAATATATATAAAAAATAATTTAATTGAATTTTTAAAATAATTATTAATTGTATGATGGGTCCTTGAAATTTCAAATCTTTATTAATTAATTTAATGGTGTTCATCGGTGTTCATCATTAGTGGTATTCATCGGTGTTTGCCGCACGTGGTAGACCCATCCTTAATTATATGGTTAAAAGTTCAAATTTCACCATGAGATAGAATGTATTTTTGGTCAGTAATTTATCTTTAATTACAATATATATGTGCATTTTACAGGTATATATGATTTCCGTCTTACTTTGATTAGAACCTCCAATTCTATATGGTTCTTAAATTAATGGTTTTTTCCCCGCGGAGGACTTGTTGGTTACTTTAATTTGAAGGTGTTTAAAAAAAACTCAACCGAGTGGAACAGTTGTTTCTTAGCTGAAACTTTAAACTACGTTTTTTTTTTTTACACAAAACTACGTGTTATGTTATTTTACTTGTTGGAATGAATATTTTAAGGCCGGGGCTTGGCCAACGCACCCAACTTTTGTGAATTTGAAATTCTAACCTCACTGACACATATATGGTGGGAAACCAACACGTGTCGGTAAAAACACTCCACACTCAACCGGGAGACGGAAACCCGGGCACTGGAATTTCAATCAGCGGACCAAGTCGTGAGAAGTTTTCAAACTCACGGGGAGGTCACCCTCAGTTCCTTCAAAGCTCGTCTTATTTTCTCCACGTGTTATAGAAACCGCTTTTCTTTGTTGCCTCTTTCTTATTGTATTCCTGGTTGTATTCTCTTTGCCTTTTTTTTAAACAGTTGGTAACTGTCCTGTCAGGTGATCGAATACCCAACATAAAAGATCATCAGAATTCTACATAGTAATTGAAATTCATGTCCGACGACCCTGTCCATCGCGTGTAACCGCATTCCACTTTTTTATTTTCATTTCATTCCCTACCATTTCTGCGTGAAATTAAACTTT
This sequence comes from Hibiscus tridactylites, assembly GCA_958450335.1. Lineage (NCBI taxonomy): Eukaryota > Viridiplantae > Streptophyta > Magnoliopsida > Malvales > Malvaceae > Hibiscus > Hibiscus tridactylites. Next base: position 76,868,728 of record OY288276.1, read on the forward strand.
GAGGACAGCGCGTGGTGTTGTTTTCAAACAAGTCGCAGCTATAGCTATAGCCTATATCCGTGTAATGAAGAAGGTTGGTCCTCATTGAAAGGAATCACGGAACGCTGTTGTAATAAAATATCGAGAAACGCCAAATCACAAAGAGATTAACGGCCCTGATCTGATCGCTTCGGTTTCATAGAATTTAAGAAGAAAAAAATCACATTTCCTTTATTAATTTAAATAGAAAACCAGAAACCACCAAAACCAGAAGGGTAAGAGCTGGTTGGATTTTGGAAATCCCCTCGGATTTTGCTTTTCTCTCTCCATTAATCCATCTCCGTTAGATTCAGGGGAATCATTTCTACACTACAATCCAAGCTCTATCATGAGTTTCTTCTAAAGCTAATTCTTGTTTCATTTATTTATTCTTCTTCTTTAAAGAGAGATAGGAGAGGGGACGGGAATGGCATCGGGGTTCTCTGCCGGTGGCACAGAATTTTACGGTAGAATACCTGGCGGATCCGTCGCTAACGCTGCCACCATCACCAACAACCAACCTGCTGCGCCATACCGAGCAGTAGCACAAGCTCCTGGAATCTTCATGGACCCAGCGTCTCAGATCGTCAACCGAGCCGCACCCACTTTCGTTGGCAAGCGAACACGAGCTGACTTCAATAGTCACACTCTCAATAATCTTTATCTTCGTGCAGTTAAGCCCAGAAATTACCAGCTCGCTTCTCCGGTTTCTCCCATGGATTTCTCTTACAACTCGTCGCAGGATGTTTCAAGTAATTTCTCGTCTCCTTCTTCCATGTTGCAGCGATATGGAGTGCCGCTTTTACAACAGCTGATACCGCAGCAACTTCCTCTCGGTATCGGCTCCGAAGCCACAATCCAGGCTGTGAACCCTGGTTTCTCAAGCACTCAGTTCATGAACTTGGTGCAAGCAAAGGCGGTCCAGGCGCAAGACCCGGAAATGAAGATGATGAATCAGCTTCAAGAGCTGGAGAAACAGCTACTAGATGACGACAACGATGGGGAAGGAGATGCTGTTTCGGTGATTACTAATACCAACAGCGAATGGTCTGAAACTATACAAAACTTGATGAGTTCGAGCAGCCCTAACAACCCGATTGCTTCTTCATCTACTTCCTCCTCCTCCTCCACTTCATCGGTAGCTTCTCCGGCTTCGACTTGTTCAAAGCAGACAATAATGGAGGCCGCATCAGCTATTTCCGAGGGAAAAACCGACGTAGCTAACGAGATCATTACTCGATTAGCTCAACTTGCTAATGCCAAAGGGAATTCAGAGCAGAGGTTGATGGCGTGCATGTTGTTGGCTCTCAAATCGCGGCTCAACTCAGTGGGAAACACGCCACCGGTGGCTGAGTTGTTCAGCAAGGAACACGCTGCAGCGACTCAGTTGCTCTATGACATGTCTCCTTGCTTTAAGCTCGGGTTCATGGCTGCTAATCAGGCAATCCTGGATGCCACTTTGGACCAACCAAGCTGTTATAAGTTACATGTAATTGATTTTGATATTGGGCAAGGAGGGCAATACTTGAATCTTCTCCACGCGCTCGCGGAGCGTGTGAGCCGGAGCCCTGCAATGGTAAAGATCACTTGTATTGGTGATAACGGCGCGGACGAGAGATTGAAGATGGTTGGGTACAAACTGAGTCAAGCTGCTGAGCGATTCGGAGTTTGTTTGAAATTTAATGTGGTGCCGAGTCTCAAACTCATCGATCTGAGTCGCGAGTCGCTGGGCTGCGAACCCGACGAGCCATTGGCTATCAATTTCGCGTTCAAGATTTATCGAATGCCGGACGAGAGCGTGTCAGTGGAAAATCCGAGAGACGAGCTTCTCCGTCGTGTGAAAAGATTGGCGCCGCGCGTGGTAACGCTGGTGGAACAAGAAATGAACACCAATACGGCTCCGTTCGCATCCAGGGTGGTAGAAGCATTTGGATATTACGGGGCATTGTTTGACTCGATTGAGTCGACCTTGTCGAGGGAGAACTCGGAACGAGTGAAGGTGGAGGAAGGGCTGTTGCGCAAAATTGCCAACTCGGTTGCGTGTGAAGGGAGGGACCGCCTTGAAAGATGCGAAGTTTTTGGGAAGTGGCGGGCCCGGATGAGCATGGCGGGGTTCGAGTTAACGCCGCTGAGTGAAAGAGTTGCAGAGTCGATGCGTGGCAGACTCAAATCTGGGAACCGAGTCCACCCGGGGTTCACCGTTACAGAAGAAAACGGAGGGATTAGCTTTGGTTGGATGGGACGAACTCTCACCGTCGCATCTGCCTGGCGTTAACTACACCCTTGTTCTCTATCTACTATTATTATATTTGTAACGTTTTGAAAGAAAAAAAATATGAAAATGTTACCAAACCCAAATAATAAAAATGTTGTGTTTGGATTCCTGGAAAATTCCCCGCTTGCATTTTATATATGTAATTTTATCTATTTTACTGCAATGGTGGTCACATTATCATACATTGTTTATTTTGAAAAATAATTTTCATATAAGATGGTATTAGATTGTGTTTTTTAATTGGATTCTTAAGATAGAAGTTGAAATGCATTAAATGAGTGTATATAAATATTGTACTGTTGTTTCTATTTGAAGAAAAAATATAGTTGATGTTTAGGATTAAATAATGGAATTCTGGTACAAACCACATTAATGGGTTATGTATGGCAATGGCAGAGACTTCACGTGCACATGTTTGGATTCTGATTTTAGAGCTGAGCATTCCCAATCTATATGGGTAAGTACTGGGCGAGATATATGGCATTTTTAATGAATAATCCCTTTTAAATTATTATTTGGGAAAATGACTCCCAAAAAATATTATTTGACAAAATGACCCCCAAACTTGCCACGTCGGTGAATATCGCGTTGTGTAGGAAGCGAGGTCTGATATCGCGTTCTGCACAACGCAAGTTCAGTCTATCTGGCCTTGTTGATTGTATTAACGGTTTTACAGAACGCGAGGTCCACGAGAATTTGAAAGGGCGGCTGAATATATCGCACAGACCTCGCGTTCTGCAGGACGCGAGTTCTGTGCAATTCTGGGCTGAAGAACAAGGGAAAACAAGTGTGTGTAGGCATGTTCGAGCCCAATTTCGGGCGTGTAAATCGTATATTTTTAGCGATCATCGAGTTTGGGGTCGTAGTACTGGAAATTCTCTATCGTATGATACCAACATGGTTAATTTCCGTTCATTCTACAATGGTTAAAAATGGATTCAAAAACCCTATGCTATCATCTTTTTTGAATGAAGTTGCCTTTGAACAAATGTTGATAGGCATGTTCGAGCAGAATTTCATACGTAGAAATTTTAAATTTTTAGCTAACATCGAGTTTGGGGTCGTAGTACTGGAAATTCTCTATCGTATGACACCGACATGGTCAATTTCCGTCCATTCTACACTAACTTAAAGTCGCTTCGAAAACGCTATCATAACATATTTTTTTGAATGATTGAAAATATAAGATGAGCTACTGTATAAATCGAAGTAGATTGACTTTTATTGATTCGATTGTCATGGGCGAACTCGCATATATAAATTAAAAATAATTAATTAAGACGAGGGGCTGAGCGATTAGGACACTTAGGAGCTGTGTGTCCAAGATTTTTACATACACTACAATGCTTCCTTTGTCCGGTTTTTTCTCGGTGTTCGACCATATCCTCGGCACAGTGTATTCTTGTAGACAGTGGACATCCTTTGGCTCTTAGTAGTGCTGGATCTGGGCGTATGGTCGGTTCAGTGTCCACGGCATTCGGATCAACCTCATTTCCGATTGGAGGAAACTCTTTTTCGTAAACCTTAAATACCGTTTCGAGTAAGTATACCGGATCAACCAGACGCATGTATTGTATATGTTGGTTAGTGCAAGCAGCAATGGCGTGTGCGCACGGGTATTTGAATGTTTGGAAAATTCCGCACTCGCAGGTTCTTTCCCTCAGATTTACCACGTACGCGTTGTGTTGAATGCCTTCCAACTGCCTGGAAAATTCTGCAACACGAAACATGTGTCCTTCTCGCGAGAAGAGAGTTGCAGTCATCTGTCTTGATTGGCCCAATTGAGTATGCAGTTTTGTGCGGAAATCTGGATGAACTTTGTGTCCACCTGCCATGTACTCAGTTGCTTGCCTTCCCAAGGTTGCAAAAAGGGTAGCCAAACGATAATAAGTCGCTTTGACAATGGAAGTGATAGGCAACTGTCGCACTCCCTTCAGTGATGAGTTCACTGCCTCAGCCAAGTTCGTTGTCATGTGACCGTAACGTTTACCCTCGTCATACAATCGAAGCCATTTTTCCTTTGGGATTTTTTCAAGGTATTCTGCGCCATGTTTGTTTCTCGCTCTCAGTTCCTCGAGCAAGTCAGCCACCTCTTGTTTGTAGTGCGAGTTGCCTACGGGGTGACAGTTGAATAGTTATGGGCGAAAAACACATGCAAAAAGGTCGTAAATGAAAGCGAGTAACAAGTAATATATTAAATGAAAATGACATAAATGACGTACCCATATCGAGCACCATTTGACGTTCATCACGGTTCCTGAATTGCAGCAGGTAGTTTGCGGCTATGTGTCGCAAGCAAAAACGGTGGTGAATGTATGGAGGCTTCCAATAGTCACCCAAATTTTCTATCGCCCACAACAGCGCTGTGCCTCTGTCAGAAATAACACATACCCCTCCATCCCTTCTTCGTATTACAGGATCAATGACATATTTTCTTAGGTTCCGAAGAAAGAACTTCCAAGACTCCAAATCCTCCTTCTGGACAATTGCGAATGCAACAGGAATGCATTTGCGATTGCCGTCCTGTGCAATAGATAGAAGTAGGGTATGTGTATATCTTCCGTACAACCATGTGCCGTCGATTTGGACCATCGGTTTGTAGTGCTTGAATGCGTTGATGCACTGGGGGAAAGTCTAAAATAACCGGTGGAATTGACAAACACCTCGGACGACATGATCATTTTCGTATGCCTGAACCGTATCAAGTTTGACAACCATTCTGGGGATGTGTTTCTGCAGGAGATTAAGCCACGGGCGCAACTCTTTGTAAGATTCCTCCTATCGGCCATACATTTCCTCTTTGGCCCGCTTCCTTGCATACCATGCTTTGTAATATTGAGGACAGTAGCCGGTGACAGCTAGAGCTGCAGCCTGACATGTGGGGACCGACACAGTGGGATTTGTTTTCACCAGTGTCGAAAAGATGTCAGCAAGGTACTTTGCATCCAGGTTCTTGTGATCCTGGCTGAGGCTAGCAACGGTGCATGTATGGGGCCCCTCAAGTTTTGTTATTTTCCAACGGTCGCCTGCCCTCTTCAATTGTGATATATGGATTTTCCATTTACAGCCTTGATTTTTTTGGACGCAATAAGCCTTGTAGTATTTGGCTTGGGTTTTATCCACTGTCGTCTCAACATTATGACGAAGGTTGTACTGCTTAACTGCCACCACCGCAATATTCTTTGCGAAAAACATCATACCAATTCTCAGTTCACCATTAGAACGGTTGACTCGACCGTCTATTATGTCGTCATGCGGAAAATCAGGGTTGTCAAGTTGGACAAACGGTGCAGGCGACCGTTTGGACGCAACACCCGACCCCAGCTTGGTATTTCGATAACTAGATTAGACTCGGAGAATGATGCATACAGCTCGAGGCCCCTCAATGAATAGTCGAAGTGGGTTTCCAACATCATGTCCACATCAGTATTTTCTGCAATTTGGCATACAGAGTACCTTAAAGGGGCTATAGATGTTGGCACCCGATACTTTACGTCGGACAAACGGTGGTTATCGAAATGAGGGACATTTTCCTCCAGTTCATTTACCAACTTCTTGAACGATAATCTCCTCGGAGTCTTTAGCGTTACCGGATCTTCGCAGAGAAAAACGATGCCGAGTTCGGTATCGTCGAATATCTGCCCATCGTAGTAAACTAGAGTAGTAACGCCTCGTCTCGCCATTTGAATATTTTGTGAAAGACTTCTGAATTTTTAATACTTGAAAAATTTTAGGAATTGTTTTGGCAATTGAAACATATATTTACATTTTATGGTTCTGCTTCATATAAAGGGAAAATTATTGCCACTTGAAATCCCGGAGAATCTGGTTGTGTAAGGCAAATAATGGTACCGAGAGGTAACTTTACTTGTCCATTTCCTAAAACCGATAAGCAGGAAAATAATGGACAAGTAAGGGATAATGGTACCCGGGAGGCAGTCCCCTAACTTTGGACAAGTAAGGGATAACGGTACCCGGGAGGCAGGCTTTACGAATATCGCGTTCTGTAGAACGCGAGGTCCCTTTAATTTCTTTGTCGCAGATATTTCGTCAGAAGTTATAATAATCATACTGTGTACTCATTGTCTGTTTGTGTAATTGAGAACATGTTTGAATAATTGAGACAATTGTAGTCTGGTAATGTAATTGAATACTACAAGTGCTGCATAACGCGAGGTCCCTTTATATATATTGAGACAGATATTCCGTCAGAATTAATAAAACTCGTACTATGTACTCGTTTTATGTTTGAATAACTGAGACAATTGTAGTTTAGTAATGTAATTGAATACTAGCAGTTTTACATAACGCGAGGTCCCTTGAACATTAATAAAGGATGAAAAAAGACGTCATATAACATAATAGGACGATAATTTCAGACGTTTATGGTTAATCCGAATCATCGTAGTCAGTGGACACGTCTTAACTTAGGTTTAGTTCTTCGATCAGCTGTTGTTTTCTTTGTCTACGCCTGTACATAAAAAGCTGCAGCTCGTCGACAGCCGCATCAACATCCGGTGAAGACGATGCGTGTTCAGTGTTCGGAGCAGGTACGGGTGCAGACGTACTACCTTCGTCGGCGTTGACCTCATCAAACTTAACATTTAAATCGACGTCTCTAGCTCCAACGGAATTGAGCCGGTCATACATGTTACGAACGTCTGTTTCGTTCGTAAGCTTCATAACGTAGTGCGTTTCGTTTGTTGACGGTGTTGGGATTCGACATTCCAAGGAAGAAATTTGTTTATCGGTGCATTTACTAACCTCGATTGTTGTCAACTGTATTAAATCTTTCAGTGACATTTTGCTGGTGATTGTTGACTCAAAATAAGTATCGAGAAAATAAAATGTTGCCTAAAATTTTGCCATAAGGGGAGCAAAGATTGGGAGTTTAGAGAGAATTTGGAATGAGTAAATGATGGTGGAATTCGTGGGTATTTATAGTAAAGGAAAAACACCACATAAGTAAATTTAACTCGAATCAAAACTTTAATATGCATTTCATTTAACAAAACTTTCAACTTGCAACAAGTATTCGTTAATAAGTAAATTGAAACAACTGGATACAATATTTACAAAAAGTCAAAACAGTATATGCAAAAAATCTTGGTGGAGAAATATAATCGGCACCGCATATTGCGATATGTCGGTAGGCAAATGTGATCGGAGGTCCCGAGTGAAAGAAGCAGAACACAATAATCAGATTTCTTCTGAAATGGTAGCAGCTTTGATCCACATTAGCAAATGTAATCGGCACCGGCTGCATCTGAAAAGTAGGGTTGCCACGACAGTATGGTCGATCTGAATCCGCCCTCTCTTCTTTAACTCTGGACTTTTTGCAGATTGTGCGGGCAAGCTGCGTACTTCAGAAAAGAGTCCCCAAGAAGTGCCTCGAACGTTTTACATGAAACTTTCTAGACACTTCCTAAAAGTCATTACGTTTCAAAACTGTAGCCGCGGATCCTCTCGCCGACGGCTACAGAAGCTTCCATTGAAGGGGACGCAACCGCCCACAACCTCTCAAATATTGCGATATGTCGGTAAATATTATTCAATGAACGTATCATGCGGGGGTATGTACCCCGCGGAACACAAATCTTTAAGTGAACTCCAACTATCATAAAGGAACAATATTTCGGACAAAAAAATTTCAACCGCAAAAAACACAGCATGACACGAACTCATATTCAACTGAGAAAAACTTCACTGGTTACGAACAATATTTCGTGCATATATATATATATACCAACATCTAAATGACCTCGCGTTCTGTACAACGCGAGGTTCAAAGGACCTAGCGTCCTACAGAATGCGAGATTACCACGTCAGCAGATTCACCTCCTTCTATAAATAGAAAACTCTTAGGGAGGCAAGGAGCACCCGCAGAAATCATGTCTAAAAATTTGCAATCGCAGCTACTAATGGCAACATAGCGCGTAATTGGGAAGTTTTTTTTCAAACTAATTTCCCGATTATTGCGCTATGTCGTTATTTGTAGTTGTGTATATACGTCATCATATTCACGTAAGCAGTTTTCGATTGCAGCTACTAATGGCAACATATCGCGTATTTGATTCTGCTTTTTATTATTATTAGTTTTATGATTATTGTTATTATTATTATTATTATTATTATTATTGTTATTATTATTATTATTACTATGATTATTATTATTATTATTATTATTATTTATTATTATTATTATGATTATTATTATTATTAAATGACTTTCCCGCCTGGGAAGTCATCTTTTAAAAAACCCCACGACCTCGCGTCCTGTAGAACGCGAGGTCTTTAGAAACTCACGTTCTATAGGAAGCGAGGTCACTTCTGACCGTTCAGTTCACACGTCTGTTCCGTGACGCGCCTTTTCAATGAACCTCGCGTCCTGTGGAACGCGAGGTATACGGATATCACATTCTACAGAACGCGAGATTCATTAACATTGCATCCCAAATGGCGCGAGATCTTCTATAAATTGGAGGCCCTACCCCCATATCAACCACAGAACGCGAGTTCTTTAGCTTTTTACAACAAATTATCGGCAATTCTTATCTTTCATTCGATATAATGGAAAGCTTACTACGCAACGAGGCGAATCACTGCAATCAATATTGGAGAAGAGATCCAGCGGTATTACTTTTCCCTATTACTTTTTTAATTTTTTTATTTTACTAACTATTTTTTTTGAAGGGATACGAACGTAATTTACAATGTTACCTTAACCGTATCAACACCGCACCCGTTGATGCTGTTATGGAGTGGATTGAGCGCGCCGGTTTTGGCCACATAGCACGGTATATAGGGGGTGAAGGTAAAACCATCGTTGATCAGCGCGCTGATAGAACGGTGGAGGCTCGAGACGCACACGTTTCATCCTCCCATTGGCGAGGCAACAATCACGCTGGAGGATGTTGCCTACCTTCTGGGGTTGCCTACAGACGACAACGTTATTACGGGTGTAGCGTTGGCCCGTTGGCCAACTCTATTTGCTGAAGAAATGGGCGTGATGCCTCCTGACGAAGTGTGGGACGGTGGAAAAATCGACATATCATATTTGGAGGCTGAATTTGGAACCCCTCCCCCCAATGCGGATGAAGTTACACTTCAGGTATTTTTTTGATTTTTTTCATTATTTTATATATTTTTAATATATTTCATTTATTTAAAAATTAGGATGCCATTATTAAATATTTAGTATGCTTTTATTAAATTTATGATGAAATTACAAATATTTATTTCAACATTACGATGCTTTATGAAAATTTTAGGATGCCTTTATTAAATATTTAAGATCCTTTTAATAAATTTAGGATGCAATTACAAATATTTACTTGAAAATTAGGATGTCTTTATTAAATATTTAGGATGCCTTTATTAAATATTTAGGATGAAGTTACAAATATTTATTTGCAAATTAGGATGCCTTTATTAATTTTTTTGGATGCCTTTATTAAATTTAGGATGAAGTTACAATTTTTTTTAATTAGGATGTCTTTATTAAATCTTTATTTTCACAGCGGTGTGCGCGTGCCCACATCTTGCGCATTATTGGCGGGATATTAATGCCAGACAAATCCCGCACAAAGGTGCACGTGATGTGGCTTTGTCATCTTACAAATTTAAATGACTCTAGAAGGAAATCTTGGGGATCAGCTGTCTTGGCGTTTCTTTACAGAGAGCTCTGCAGAAACGTTGACGCCTCAAGATCATCGATGGGAGGATGCTGTTTACTCCTACAGTCTTGGGTTTGGTTTCGGATGCCTATTTTGAGACCACAACTTAGACAGCCCACCGCTATATTATTTCCGCTTCTACGGAGGTACTACGTAATCTACTATATTTTTTATTTTTAAATTATTTTATTTAACGATTTTTTTCATTATTTACAGGTGGAGCGGCACACTGACCCACATCGGCCTGCCGAAGTACCAAAAAGAATTCAGGCATGCTTTCGATAGCTTGACGGACGACCAGGTAATTCAAAAATTAATTTGAATTTTTTCATACTATTTTTTCCAATAATATTTCATATAATTGTTACAAACGTTTTCATTTTTTTTAGTTCGTGTGGAGGCCCTACGCTTCAGAGGAGATTCAGCAGATTACTCCACCGGATATTCTGCGTGACCAACATCTCTGGATTTCCATCGTGCCGCTGCTCAACTACGAAATTGTCGTGTGGCATGCTACGGATAGGGTTCTCCGACAGTTCGTGTTCTTCCAAAATGTTCCAACCGTTCCGCAAAATATGGACCGATTCCACAATCTTACGCGCCAGGGGAAGATAGAGGTTGACTGGTCCGAGTACCACGCTGCCTGGATAGCGGTTTGGGCTAATCGATTTGCCCAACGCCCACCCTTTCTTCAACAAATTATGGAAGGGGCCGATTCGGTCGCTTTCAATTACCGCCAGTGGTATGCGCTCAATGGGATGCCGTATATCCTTACTCATGCCGAGCGCGATGCATGGCTTCCCCAGCAACCCCAAAACCGCCCACGCGGCACCCGTCGAGCCACCCAAAGCCAGAGCCAAAGGCAGTCGACGTAGCGCTGTCCGAGACCACGACATGACACTGCAGGGGCCTCATCTTCTGGCGCAGCATTTCATACTTATAGCAGTCCATCGAGTTTCCAGCAGATGATGCCTCCACCCCAGTTCGGCTCCTCCGATGCCTATCGTCCCCATACACCGACGACTGACCTTCAGCTTATCGATTATCCACAGTTGTCATCTCAGTATGACTTTGGCATTGTGGATAATACGCCGGTGGGTAGCTTGTTTTACTCCCATCCTGGGCCCAACACAGATCCGCATATCGCACACGATGGTCAGGATGATGGGGACCAGAGACCACGACACGATGATCGGAGGTATCCAGATCGCCATCGTCGTCCACCCGACTGCGGAGCAGGTGGACATAGGCATTTTTAGTCTCTTTTTTTACTGATTTGTACTTATGTTTTTAATATTTATATTACACACATTTGGTTTTTATAATGTCGTATTATAATTTTGTTTATCTATTATAATTAAACTTTAAAATGTTTATTTAATTTCAGTTTGGAATAAATTTTATGGGATTACTAAACCGAAAATCGACATTTGTTCAAATGCAACTTCATTCAAAAAAGGATGATAACATAGGGTTTTGGAAGCCATTTTAAACCATTGTAGAATGGACAGAAATTAACCATGTTGGTATCATACGATAGAGAATTTTCAGTACTACGACCCCAAACTCGATGATCGCTAAAAATATACGATTTACACACTCAAAATTGGGCTCGAACAGGTCTACCCACACTTGTTTTCCCTTGTTCTTCAGCCCAGAATTGCACAGAACTCGCGTCCTGCAGAACGCGAGGCTTGTGCGATATATTCAGCCGCCCTTTCAAATTCTCGTGGACCTCGCGTTCTGCAGAACGTGAGGTCCTGTAAAACCCTTAACACAAACAACAAGGCCACGTAGACTGAACTCGCGTTGTGCAGAACGCGATATCAGACCTCGCTTCCTACACAACGCGAGGTTCACCGACGTGGCAAGTTTGGGGGTCATTTTGCCAAATAATATTTTTTGGGAGTCATTTTCCCAAATAATAATTTAAAAGGGATTATTCATTCAAAAATGCCGAGATATATGATGTATCTAGGGTGGGATTAAAAGAAGTAATTTCTAAAATTTGTCAAAAAAAATTTAAAATGTTAGATTTTTTGATAATATTCTATGTTAATTTTTTGTGGTTTCTGATAAACTTTAATACTTACAAAAATAAGTTTTGATATTTAATTTTTTTATAAGTATCGATACTTGTAAAAAAACACGAAAAAATCAACTTAAAATGTTATAAAAAAATCTAACATTTTAAATTTTTTTGAAAAATATAAAAACTTGTCGTCTTTTAGCCGCACTCTAAACCTGTTGTACGTTAGACTCGCCTAATATCATCTTTATCAGCCTAACTATTATTCATTTCTTGTGTAAAATGACGTCCATTCCTCCCTAGCGTAGATTTCTTGAAACTACCTTCTACATACGGGTGTAAATGAGTTGAGTCGAGTTTAAGTAGTGATGAATTTGATTCTAATTATTGAAAAGTCGTGTCGAGTCGAGTTCAAGTTTGGGTCAATTCTAGAAGTGCTAAGCTCGACTCGGCTCGTTAAGAATGCAAGTCGAGTTCGAATTCAAATCGAGTCAAGTATTGACTGAGCTTTGATCAGTCAAATTCGAGTAACTCGTGATATGTCTCATTTCATTTATAGTCTTCATAATAATAATAATAATAATAATAATAAATAAATAATATACATTTTAGCTTAGTTCACTATACTTTTTAGTTCACTATACTTTATATGTTTCGTTTCATTTATAACCCTACTTATCTCATCCAGATAAAGTAGACAAACGCATTCTAAGAAGCAGTGGCAGATGCAATAAGCTTCATAGGGGAGTAACTGCATTCCTATTTTTTAGAAAGTATGTTTAATTTTTTGTTAAGTTTTTTTTAAATAATTTAATTTTTAAACGAAAAATGTGTTGAGTTGATCAATCGATGAAAATGGTCAAGAGGGGTGAAATGGTAATTAAAAAATTAGTGGGAGAACATTGTAAAAGGAAAAGAAATTTGTAAGATGATTTATAATGGTTCGACCTTCTAAACAAGGTTTACATCCACTTCCTTAACTTCCACACTAAGTATTTTACAAATTCACAATTTATCTTTCTTTTTAGGCTAAAGGAAATAACCTCACAAAACACCTAAATTTATACCTCCAAAATCTAGTGACTCATTTTCTAAAATTAGATATAAAGAAACAAACATTGAGAATCATCCAAAAAAGATTGTTTACACAATTTTCAGCCCACTAAATCCTCTACACTTGATGAAAACAAAATACAAAAAGTTCACTCAAGTGTATACAAGATTTTACAATGAAAAGCTCTAAAACTTTGGTTTTGTATTTAAATGCTTTAGAATAGTTGTCTTGTTGTTGAAAAAGCTTTGGTGACTTATTTTTATACCCTCTCATTGATATCCAACCATTTGGGTTGTTGGGAAATTAAATATAGCCGTTGGGGTGTAAAATTTTCGCATTAAATGCTGCCTGAAAATTGTAACTATTGGTACGCGAGAGCCAGTATCAATACCTACCTAAAGAAAGAATAACAGTTAGAAAAATAGGCCGTACCGGTACACGGGCTTGCCTATCAGTACGGAGTAAGAGGTACCAGTACTAAAATTGCTCACTAAAACTTGGTGGAGCTTTTGCACATCGGTACGCTCAAGGCTATACCGGTACTCAGAGTAAAAATTTTCTAAGTATAAAGAATATCGTATCGGTACGAGGTTCACAGTACCGATTGTAACACCCCAGAAACCAGTCTAGTCGGAATTGGATTCCGATGATCGGAGTATGGATATCAAATATTGAAATATTGAATCCTTGCTAAAGATTATATTGTTATATGACTTTAATTGAACCAAACCTTTAGTTAAGATTGCCTTTGAAATGCCTTAATTAATGTTTTTGAGCTAGGCGTTTCGATACACTAAGACCCGTATCGAAATGACCTAGGAAAGGTGTTTCGAAACAGTTAAGGGGCGTTCCGATACGGTGTAACTAAATTAACTAACTTTTGGACTTTTTCTCAACCGTTTCGATACGGTTTCACTCGTTTTGAAATGAGTCCCCTATTTCGAATATATTTAAAGGAAAATTTTTGAAAAAAAGGATAAGGTGACGACTCACCTTCTTATGCTGCCCTTCCCACGTGATTTTGGTCAGAAAGAATGACTTGAGGTCATCTATATAGTTAATATTGAAAAGATATAAAGATGAATATTATTTTATAAGCTTACCTTTGGTTGAGGGGAAGCTTGTCATTGGTTCTTTGAGAGGTGGACAATGATTAAAAGTTTTAGTTCTCTTAAAATGAATTGATCAAAAGAAGACTCTCATCTTTGTATTGTTTCAACGAGACTAAAAACACATCCTTTGGTTTAAAAGATTAACCTCACACCTCCATTGCCATCTTCAACCTTGAGCTCAAGCGCACACCTCTCTATTTGTGAACCTTAAGCTTAGGTTTTCCTTGACTTGAGAACATCAATTGGTAGCTATCGACCGGGTAAGTGGAAGCCCTAAGTTAATAATTGATTCTCTTGACTATTGAATGTCCAATTTCAAGCTTTAAGTTAAGCTTTGTCTAATAGCTAATGGCTATTCAAGTATCGATATTGTCGTATTGATTCTAATAACTCCATGTTGCTCTTCCTAGTTCAAGAAGTGGAAAAGATTAATCCATCGTCTCCGTCGAAGGCTAAGAATAAGGAAATCACCATCCGAGAGTCTTAGGAGCTTAGAATTGTCGAGGTGAGTGTAGTCAGAGTCTCGGAATTGGGTGAGGAGCATTTCTGAATTTATTGTTATTGTTTTCGTATGATTCACTAACCATTGATTTAAAGGAGCTTTGTATAAAGCATTATTGAAAACCTTATTGGTAAGTTTGGTAATTATTGAATTGATTTATCATCCATAGCATTGCTATTATTTTTATGGAAATCATCGAAGCATTGCCATGAATAAGTCATTAACATGTATATATTGCTATTGTTTAATGCTATGGCCATGTGCTTGATGAGATATTGCCATTTAATCATTGATATCGAATTATTGTCATTGAATCATTGATATTGAATTATTGTTATTGAACCTTTTATATTGAGCTATTGTTATCGGACCTTGGGATTGAAGTATTGGATACAGTTGGCATGTCATAGAATTCATGAGCTCAGTGGTACGAAGATTATACGATGTAGTGGAGGGATGTGATTTGAGTTGGTCAAAATGGTGTAGTGGAGGATATTAGACCGTGTTGTTCATTGTTGGTGTAGTGGTGGAATTCGTGGGTCCAAATACGATTGAAATCGATCCAAAAAATATTGATTATTGGTGTTGTCATTGATGATATGATTATTGATATTGCATTGTCATGATGTTGAGCTATTGTTATTGGTGAATTGGTTATTGATACTATGTTTCAACATGATTGAAGAGTATGCCATGTTCATTGTATAATTGATGTTATTGTCATCAAAGCATGTTAAATAGTAAACCATGTTCATACATTGTTATTGGCTACCTCACTTAGACTATGTAAATCTAATTCATTCATTGTCCATACATTTCAGGATAAAGAAGTATCGGTTCAAGATTGAGATTAGTTGGAGGTTCGACAAGTCACTACGAGATTAATGTAAAGTGCTTTTGTCCCTTTGAACTCCTAGAATGGTGGTAAAGTAGTTAATGTAGTTGATGATGATGTTTTGGTTATATGTATCAAGGCTATATATATTATTGGTGGTAAAATTGCTCTAAATGACTAGTTATGCTTGCTTGAAAATTTGAATGCATGATTGACACTAAAAGGTAGAAACCGGGTAAATTGATTTATATGGCTTTAAAATTTGATATACAAGTAGAATTTGTGGTTATAATGTTGTGTGTAAAGTTTTACTACATTTGGACATTGTTCGATAAGGTAAAATGAGTAAAAACCAACAATAATCTGTCATTACAGGTCAGGCCGTATCGAAACGAGTGATGACGTTTCGATACGGGTAAACATAATTGAACATGAGAAAACAGGGCGTACTGAAATGGATTAGGGCCGTACCGAAACATTTTGTCACTAGAATCCCTTGTTTCGATACGAGTTCATAGCGTATCAAAACGGGTCAAAGTCAAAGTCAAAGAGAGTCAACCCGTACCGATACGAGGTCTACCTGTACCGATACAGTTTAAAGAGAAAAGTCAACAAGGTTGACCATTGTCCTCCCGTATCGAAACAACCTTGAGCGTTTCGATACAGGGTTAGTTAAAGTGGTTAAACGCCTAATCTGAAGTCTACATTGTTTACAGTTTGGTCACTATGGTTTGAGTAGCTAAATTGAATGAGTAAATGATCACTGTTACGCATAGAATTTTACAGGCTAATCAATGTTGTACTGAATTTCATTATGGTATAGTCTAATGCATCGAAGGACCCCTAGTTTGTAAGATTTACAGATTAATCCCTAAAACTTGTAAAAGTTGCGAATTAACCCTAAATGGTTAATTGTGGTCTTCTTATGAATGAATTAGATTAAGATGTATATCCGGTAAATTTTTGTTTGTGTAATATTGTTTAAGTATTGAATATTGAAGATTCAAGTGTTGAAATGAAATTTATCGCATCAGTCACCGGTTAATTGTGGTCTTCTTATTACATATTAAATATTATATATATTACATATATTTATTTTTGATCATTGAACTTTTAAAAATTATAAAATGATCATTAAACGTTTTGTATATTATAAAATGATCATTAAATTTATTGAATTATTACAAAATGGTTATTAAATATTTCAATATTTATCACTAATTTATAACATGCAAAGAACATTTTGTAATAGTTCGATAAGTTTAATGATTGTTTTATAACTTTTGAAATTTCATTCTAGGAGATTGGAGTTCAAACAACTTTGTTTGCATGTTGTGTGTGCCTTATTAAGAAAATATATGAACAAATAGGGATGACAAAAAGCTCCGAATCCGATAGGGTTAATTTTTTTTGGCTTTTCGACTCAGATCTGGTTTTGAAAAGTTTGAGTTGGTTTAGGGTCGGGATTAAGGTTGCAATTCCTCGAACTGACCTGATTTATTTATAACTATATATATATATATTATATTTAATTTTTTTTAATTTTTTGGGGGGGGTACAAATTTAGTCAAATTTTTGTTAAAATTACGCGACTAGACTATAATCGGATAATATTTTTATTATATCACGTCATGTCAAAAATAAAAATATATTAGACTCGAATCGGGTTGGATCGGAGAGGCCAAAAACCCACCCAACAAAATCGGTTGCCATCCCAAGAAATTATATCATAGGCCCGGCTCGCCACATTATCCATGATCTCAACCAATAGAAATCATCCATTTCATTAATTTTTCTCATGTCATCTTTTTACCGAGTAAATCTTCACTTGGTAAAAAATGTTTTTTAATTTAATTTACAATAAATAAGATTCACTTGGTGAAAAATGACATGAAATTTTTTAATAAAATAGATAATCTTTATTGGTTGAGATTATGGATGATGTGGCGAGTCGAGTCTATTAGGGATGTAAAAAGATGACCCGACCCGAAAACCGGACTGAAACCTGCTTGAGTCAGAATTTGTTTTGACCCGAGGATGTGATGACCCAAAACCGATCTGTAACCGACCATTATTGACATGGACCCGAGTTGGACCTGATACTGTAGTAACCGAATCTAACCTGCACTCAACTGATATGCACCCGAACCCGAAACTAACCTAGCAAATAATCAATATAACCCGAGTGAAACGACTCGAGATCCAATTTTACCCGACATGTTAATTGACCAGACCTGTTTTGAACCTAACATATTGTTGACCTGAACTGATATTGACCTGACCTGTAATTAAGGAAGTCTATGATTTGATATTTTCAAGAGAAAATGAGGCATTTAAGAAATTGTGAATTTATTATATTATAATGTGAGAAACTAATTAACCCATTTGGTGATATTTTAATATGTTGATATTTTTGTTTATTATAGTCCCTAAAACTTTATTTTTAGCCGAAATTGACCCATATATATATTGTAATTTAGTTGAATAATATTTTTGTTTATTCTAGTCCCTACAATTTAATTTTTAGTCAAAATTGTCTCATATTTATTTATATTTTTGGTAATTTAGTCCAATAATATTTTTTTATTCTAGTACCTAAAATTTAATTTTTAGTCGAAATTGACCCATATTCATTTTTGTTGTAATTTAGTCCAATATTTTTAATATGATGATATTTTTGTTCATGTTAGTTATAAAATTTTATTTTAACCAAAATTAACCCCTATTTATTTTATATTTTTATAATTTAGTCCAATATTTTTAATATGTTGATATTTTTCATCACTCTAGTCCCTAATATTTTATTTTCAACAAAAATTAGCCCTTATTTATTTCTAATTTTTGTAATCTAGTCCAATATTTTATATATGATGATATTTTTGTTCATTCTAGTCCCTAATATTTATTTTTAATGTGATTCATGTTCGTGAAAGGCGTTAGATAATTTGCTCGAAATGACCCAACCCAATGTCTATCGACTATTTGTACCGAACTCAAGCTTAATACGAATTTGAAACCCGAAATAACCCGACTTTAAATGAAACCGACCTGAAATGAACCCGACCTGAAGTCCACCCGAGCCCAAATTAACCCGTCAATTAGCTGATTCGGACTCGAACCATTTTGACCCGACCTGAAATGAACCAGACATGAAATTGACCTGCACTCGACCTGAGTCGAAACATCAAATCAACCTGAAATGACCTATATTCAATTTGACCTGACTTGACATAACATGAAACCCATATGATTACCCGTTTTTACATCCCTAGAATCAATGATATAATTTCTCTTAATTTTGGCAGAGGCGTAGGTAGGTGACACGCAAGTAAAGCTAGAAGAAAGTGAAATAAATAAGTAGATTAAATTAGGTGGCAATTTTGGGTGAAAAACCCCTTTTTAATTATTATTAGGGAAAATGGCTCCCAAAAACATTTATTTGGCAAAATGACCCCCAAACTTGCCAGGTCGGCAGACCTCGCGTTGTGTAGGACGCGAGGTATGATATCGCGTTCTATACAACGCGAGTTCAGTCGACGTGGCATTGTTGTTTGTGATAACGGTTTTACAGGACCTCGCGTTCTGCAGAACGCGAGGTCCCCGAGAAATTGAAACGGCGGCTGAATATATCGCACAGACCTCCCGTCCTGTAGGACGCGAGGTCTGTGCAATTCTGACCTAAACAACAAGGCAAAATAAGTGTGGGTAGGCCTGTTCGAGCCCAATTTCGAGCGTGTAAATCGTATATTTTTAGCGATCATCTTGTTTGGGGTCGTAGTAATGGAAATTCTCTATCGTATGATACCAACATGGTTAATTTCCGTCCATTCTACAATGGTTTAAAATGGCTTCGAAAACCCTATGCTATCATCCTTTTTTTGAATGAAGTTGCATTTGAACAAATGTCGATAGGCATGTTCGAGCATAATTTCATACGCAGAAATTTTAAATTTTTAGGTAACATCGAGTTTGGGGTTGTAGTACTAGAAATTCTCTATCGTATGACACTGACACGGTCAATTTTCGTCCATTGTACGCTGATTTAAAGTTGATTCGAAAACACTATCATAACATATTTTTTTGAATGATTGAAAATATAAGATGACGAATTGTATAAATCGAAGTGGACTGACTTTATTGATTAGATTGTCATGTGCGAACTCACATATACAAATTAAAAATAATTAATTAATACGAGGGGCTGAGCGATTAGGACACTTAGGAGCTGTGTGTCCAGGATTTCGACATATAGAACAATGCTTCTTTTGTCCGGTTTTCTCTCGATGTTCGACCATATCCTCGGCACAGTATAATCTTGTAGAATGTGGACGTCCTTTGGCTCGTAGTAGTGCTGGATCTGGGCGTATGATCGATTCAGTGTCCACAGCATTCGGATCAACCTCATTTCCGATTGGGGGAAACTCTTTTTCGTAAACCCTAAGCACCGTTTTGAGTAAGTATACCGCATCAACCATATACATGTATTCTATCCGTTGGTTAGTGCAAGCAGCAATGGCGTGTGCGCACGGGTATTTGAAAGTTTGGAAAATTCCGCACTCGCAGGTTCTTGCCCTCAGATCAACCACGTAAGCGTTGTGCTGAATGCCTTCCAACCGCCTGGAAAATTATGCAACACGAAACAAGTGTCCTTCTCGCGAGAAGAGAGTTGCTTGCATCTGTCTTGATTGGCCCAATTGAATATGCAGTTTTGTGCGGAAATCTGGATGGACTTTGTGTCCACCTGCCATGTACTCAGTTGTTTGCCTTCCAAAGGTTGCAAAAAGGGTAGCTAAACGATAATAGGTCGCTTTGACAATGGAAGTGATAGGCAACTGCCGCACTCCCTTCAGTGATGAGTTCACTGCCTCAGCCAAGTTCGTTGTCATGTGACCATAACGTTTACCCTCGTCATACGATCGAAGCCATTTTTCCTTTGGGATTTTTTCAAGGTATTCTGCGCCTTTTTTGTTTCTCGCTCTCAGTTCCTCGAGCAGGTCAGCCACCTCTTGTTTGTAGTGCGAGTTGCCTACGGGATGACAGTTGAATAGTTATGGGCGAAAAACACATGCAAAAAGGTCGTAAATAAAAGCGAGTAACAAGTAATATAGTAAATGAAAATGACATAAAAGACGTACCCATATCGAGCACCATTTGACGTTCATCACGATTCTTGTATTTCAGCAGGTAGTTTGCGGCTATGTGCCGCAAGCAAAAACGGTGGTGAATGTATGGAGGCTTCCAATAGTCACCCAAATTTTTTATCGCCCACAATAGCGCTGTGCCTCTGTCAGAAATAACACACACCCCTTCATCCCTTCTTCTTCGTATTACATGATCAAGGACATATTTTTGTAGGTTCTGAAGGAAGAACGTCCAAGACTCCAAATCCTCCTTCGGGACGATTGCGAATGCAACAGGAACGCATTTGCGATTGCCGTCCTGTGCTATAGCTAGAACTAGGATCTGTGTATATTTTCCGTACAACCATATACCGTCGATTTGGACCATCGGTTTGCAGTGCTTGAATGCGTTGATGCACTGGGGGAAAGTCCAAAATAACCGATGGAATTTAGAAACACCTCGGACAACACAATCATTTTCTTATGCCAGAACCGTATCAAGTTTGACAACCATTCTGGGGATGTGTTTCTGCAGGAGATTAAGCCACGGGCGCAACTCTTTGTAAGATTCCTCCCATCGGCCATACATTTCCTCTTTAGCCTTTTTCCTTGCATACCATGCTTTCGAATAACCTGGACGGAAGCCGGTGACAGCTAGAGCTGCAGCCTGACATGTGCAGACCGACACAATGGGATTTATTTTCACCAGTGTCGAAAAGATGTCCGTGAGGAACTTTGCATCCAGGTTCTTGTGATCCTGGTTGAGTCTAGCAACGGTGCATGTATGGGGCCCCTCGAGTTTGGTTATTTTCCAACGGTTGCCTGCCATCTTTAACTCTGATATACGGATTTTCCATTTACAGCCTTGATTTTTTTGGACACAATAAGCCTTGTAGTATATGGATTGGGTTTTATCCACTGCCGTCTCAACATTATGACGAAGGTTGTACTGCTTAACTGCCGCCACCGCAATTTCCTTGTTCAAGAACGCCATACCAATTCTTAGTTCACCATCAGAACGGTTGACTCGGCCATCTATTGTGTCGTCATGGGGAAAACAGGGACGCCCATTGCATCCATATCAACCGTTGTGAAGTGGGATGGTGGCTGGAACATAGAAATTGGTGTTGCGTCTACAGGAAAGTTGGTGGCAGTCGGTTCTTCGTCCAAATCTGGTGGTGGAACGGTAGTGTCTTCTGGGTCTTCTGGTAACTCTGTCAAGTCTTCTGGTTCGGGATAGAATGGCCCCAGCTCGTCTCCGTCGGGCCCGGGTTCTCTAATCGGTTCTTCGTCAGAAGCATCCTCCAGGACCTGGAATAGTAGAGCTTCGTTGATCACTACCCTTCGAGGCGAGGATTGGGGTCGATGAGCGGGAGACCTCTCACGAGATCGCTCAGGAACTACAATTCCAAGACCAAAATCAAGATCACCGGACGAAGAATATATTCCCATAGATGGTTGAACGTAGTCCGTGCTAGGGACATACGTTGAGTGTCGTCCATATGAGGAATCATGGTCGTGCATAGCGTAAGAAGACGACGCTCCCTCACCTCCAAAAGAAGAATGTCTACCCATAGATGGTTGACCGTAGTTGGTGCCAGTGACATACATTGAGTGCTGGCCATATGATGCTTCATGGTCCTGCGCAACGTAAGGAGCCGACATTCCCTTCCCCCCAAAACTATAAGGATTGTATGGATTGTATGGATTGTACGATGCATTTGTTGGTGCATCGAATTCATCGTTTGGGGGTTGGTTCAGGTCGAACCCAATACTAGCTACGTACGACTGCCTTGGAGGAGCAGATGACGATACATCAAACTCGTTGTCTCGGCACAGTAGGCTAAAATCACGTCGTAGACCTGCGGTCGGGCTAGCAACGTTGGCATTCGGATCGAAGTCGAAATTCGCCCGGCCCCAGCTTGGTATTTCTACAACTGGATTAGACTCGGAGAACGATGCATACAGCTCGAGGGGCGTTCCAATTGAATACTCGAAGTGGGTTTCCATCATCAATTCCACATCAGCATTTTCCGCAATTTGGCATACAGAGTACTGTAAAGGGTCTATAGATGTTGGCACCCGATACTTCACGTCGGACAAACGGTGATTATCGAAATGAGGGACTTTTGCCTCCAGTTCCTTGGACAACTTCTTGAACGATGATCTCCTCGGAAGCTTTATCGTTACCGGATCTTCACAGTGAAAAAGGACGCCGAGTTTGGTACCCTCGAATATCTGCCCATCGTAGTAAACTAGCGTAGTAACGCCTCGGCTGGCCATTTGAATATTTTATGAAAGACTTTTGAATTTTTGATACTTGGAAAATTCTAGGAATTGTTTGCCAATTGAAACTTATATTTTCGTTTTATGGTTCTGCTTCATATATAGGCAAAATTATTGGCCCTTCAAATCCCGGAGAATCTGTTTGTGTAAGGCAAATAATGGTTCCGAGAGGTAACTTTGCTTGTCCATTACCTAAAACCGATAAGCAGGTAAATGATGAACAAGTCAGGAATGGCGTGTGCCTGGGAGGTAGTCCCCTAACTTTCGACAAGGGATAGAGTTGATGGGAGGCAGGGTTTACCAGTACCTCGCGTTCTGTAGAACGCGATATTAGTACATCGCATTCTATACAACGCGAGGTCCATTAATATCGCGTTCTACATAACGCGAGGTCACTTTAATTGCTTTGTTGCAGATATTCCGTCAGAAGTTATAATAACCGTACTGTTTACTATTTGTTTGTTTGTGTAATTGAGAACATGTTCGAGAATTTGAGAGAATTGTAGTCTGGTAATGTAATTGAATACTACTAGTGGTGCATAACGTGAGGTCCCTTTATATTATTTGAGACAGATATTACGTCAAAAAATTTATGTTCGAATAACTTAGACAATTGTAGTTTATCAATGTAATTGAGTAGTAGTAGTTTTACATAACTTGAGGTCCGTTGAACATTAATAAAGGATGAAATAAGACGTCATATAACATAATTGGAAGATAATTTCATAAGTTAATGGTTAATCTGAATCATCGTAGTCAGTGGACACGTCTGAACTTAGGTTTAGTTCTTCGATCAACTGTTGTTTTCTTTGTCTACGCCTGTACATAAAAAGTTGCAGCTCCTCCACAGCCACATCAACATCTGGTGAAGACGGTGCGTGTTCAGTGTTCGGAGCAGGTTCTACGGGTGCAGACGTACTACCTTTGCCGGCGTTGGCAAACTTAACATTGAAATCGACGTCTCTAGCTCCGACGGAATTGAGCCGGTCATACATGTTATGAACGTCTGTTTCGTTCGTAAGCTTCATAACGTAGTGCATTTCATTAGCTGTCGGTGTTGGGATTCGACATTCCATGGAAGAAATTTGTTTGTCGGTGTGTTTACTAACCTCGATTGTTGTCAACTGTATTAAATCTTTCAGTGACATTTTGCCGGTGATTGTTGACTCAAAATAAGTATCGAGAAAATAAAATGTTGCCTGAAATTTTGCCATAAGGTGAGCAAAGATTGGGTGTTTAGAGAGAATTTGGAATGAGTAAATGATGGTGGAATTCGTGGGTATTTATAGGAAAGGAAAAACACCACATAAGTAAATTTAAGTCGCATTTGATTTAACAAAACTTTCAACATGTATTCTTTAATAAGTAAATTGAGACAACTACATAAATTATCTACAAACTTCGAAACAATATATTCAGCCGCTCCGGTGGGCAAATTTGATCGGAGGTCCCGACTGAAAGAAGCAGAGCGCGATAATCAGATTTCTTCTGAAATAGTAGCAGCTTTGATCCACATTAACAAATGTAATCGGCACCGGCCGCATCTGAAAATGTTGGCTGCCACGGCACAATGTCGATCTGAATCTGCCCTCGCTTCCTAAAAGTCGTTTCGTTTCAAAACTGTAGCCGGGGATCCTCTCGACGGCGGCTATAGAAGCTGCCATTGAATCCACTACTGCAGCACACAACCTCCAAAATATTGCGATATGTCGGTAAATATTATTCAATGAACGTATCATGCGGGGGTATGTACCCCGCGGAACACAAATCTTTAAGTGAACTCCAACTATCATAAAGAAACAAAATTTCGGACATAAAAATTTCAACGGAAAAAACGCAGAATTACACAAACTCATATTCATCTGACCTAAACTAAACTTAACTGGTTACAAAAATTCATCTCCGTGCATATATATACCAACATCTCATAGACCTCGCGTTCTGTACAACGCGAGGTTTGAATGACCTCGCGTCCTACAGAACGCGAGGTTGCCACGTCAACATATTCACCTCCCTCTATAAATAGCAAACTCTTGGAGAGGCAAGGAGCACCCACATAAATTTTTTTCTGTATTCACGTAAGCAGTTTTCGCTTGCAGCTACTAATGGCAACATAGCACGTATTTTGGAAGTTTTGTTCAAACTAACTACCAAAATATTGCGCTATGTCGTTATTTTTAGTTACTAATGAAAACATAACGTGTATGTAGGAAGTTTTTTCCGATTATTATTGTTATTATTATTATTATTACAAATAATTTTTATTATTATAATTATTAGTATGATTATTATTGTTATTATTATTATTATTATTACAAATTATTATTATTGTTATTATTATTATTATTACAAATAATTATCTACATAAATTATTGTTGTTATTATTATTATTGTTATTATTATTAATATTATTATTATTTTAATTATAATTATAATTTTTATTATTTCTATTATTATTTTTATTTTTATTGTTATTATTATAAATAAAAATTGTAATATTAAATGAGTTTCCCGCCTTGAAACTCTTCATTTAAAAAACCCCACGACCTCACGTTCTGTAGAACGCGATTTCTTTATAACCTCGCGTCCTATAGAACGCGAGGTCACTTCTGACCGTCCAGTTCACGCGTCTGTTCATTGACGCGCCTTTTTAATGAACCTCGCGTTCTATAGGACGCGAGGTATATGAATATCACGTTCTACAGAACGCGAGGTTCATTAACCTCGCATCCCAAAAGCCGCGAGGTCTTCTATAAATTGGAGGTTTTTTTCTAAAAACCTCTACAGAACGCGAGTTCTATAGCATTTTTACAAAAATTTGTCAGCAACTTTTATATGTCGTTGGATAACATGGAGCCCTTGCTACGCAACCAAGCGAGTCACTACAGTCAATATTGGCGAAACACTCCAGAGGTATTATTTTTTTCCCTTTTATTTTCTAAATTTTTTAATTAAATTATATTTTTTTATTTTACTAACTATTTTATTTTATTTTTTTTCAGGGATACGAACGTAACTTACAATGTTACCTTAACCGTATCAACATCGCACCCGTTGATGCTGTTATGCATTGGATTGAGCGCGCTGGTTTTGGTCACATAGCTCGGTATATAGGGGGTGAAGGTTAGACCGCCGTTGATCAGCGCGCTGATAGAACGGTGGAGACCCGAGACGCACACGTTTCATCTTCCATTTGGCGAGGCAACAATCACGTTGGAGGATGTTGCCTACATTCTGGGGTTGCCTACAAACGGCAGCGTTATTACTGGTGTAGCGATGGCACATTGGCCAACTCTATTTGCTGAAAAAATGGGCGTGATGCCCCCTGAGGACGTGTGGGACGGAGGGAAAATCGATCTATCGTACTTGGAGGACCAGTTTGGAATCCCTCCCCCCGATGCGGATGAAGTTGCACTTCAGGTATTTTTTCTATTTAAAAATTAGGATGCCATTATTATATATTTAGTATGCTTTTATTATATTTATGATGAAATTAAAAATATTTATTTGAACATTAGGATGGTTTAGGGAATTTTTAGGATGACTTCATTAAATATTTAGGATCCTTTTAATAAATTTAGGATGCAATTACAAATCAGTACTTCAAAATTAGGATGCTTTTATTAAATATTTATGATGACTTTATTAAATATTTAGGTTGCCTACATTAAATATTTAGGATGTCTTTATTAAATCTATATTAAATCTATATTTAGGATGAACTTACAATAATTTTAATTAGGATGAACTTACAATTTTTTTAATTAGGATGTCTTTATTAAATCTATATTTTCACAGCGTTGTGCGTGAGCCCACATCTTGCGCATTATTGGCGGGACATTAATGCCCGACAAATCCCGCACAAAAGTGCACGTTATGTGGCTTCGTCATCTGACAAATTTAGATGAGTCTGGACGAAAATCTTGGGGGTCAGCTGTCTTGGCGTTTCTTATCAGAGACCTCTGCAGAAACGTTGACGCCTCCAGAGCATCGATGGGAGGATGCTGTTTATTCCTACAGGCTTGGGTTTGGTTTCGGATGCCTACTTTGAGACCACAGCTTAGGCAGCCCACCACTATGTTATTTCCGCTTCTACGGAGGTACTACATAATCTACTATATTTTTTATTATTAAATTATTTTATTTAACGATGTTTTTCATTATTTATAGGTGGACCACCGCACTGACCAACACCGGCCTACCGGACTCCCAGAAAGAATACATATTTAGATTCGATACCTTGACGGAGGATGAGGTAATTCAACGATTATTTTGATTTTTTCCATACTATTTTTCCAATAATATTTCATATAACCGTTACAAACGCTTTCATTCTTTTTAGTTCGTGTGGACGCCCTACGATTCAGAGGAGATTCGCCAGATTACTCCACCAGATTTTATGCGAGAGCGAGACCTCTGGATTTCCGTCGTGCCGCTGCTGAACTACGAAATTTGCGTGTGGCATTCTACAGATAGGGTACTCCGACAGTTCGGGTACGTCCAAAATGTTCCACCCCCTCCGCAAAATATAGACTCCTTCCACAATCTTACGCGCCAGGGGAAGACGGAGGTTGACTGGGCCGAGCACCACGCTAGCTGGATAGCGCTTTGGGCTCACCGATTTAACAGACACCCACAGTTTCTCCAACAAATTATGGTAGGGGGTCATTCGGTCGCTTTCAATTATGACCAGTGGTATACGAACAATGGGATGCCACATATCCTTACTAGGGCCGAGCGCGAAGCAGGGCTTCCCCAGCAACCCCAAAACCACCCAGAGCCAGAGGCAGTCGATGCAGCGCGGTCCGAGACCACGATATGACAGTCCAGGGGCATCATCTTCTGCCGCGCCATTTCATAGCGGTCCATCGAGTTTCCAGCAGACGATGCCTCCACCTCAGTACGGCTCCACTGATTCCTATCGTCCTCATACGCCCACGACTGACCTTATGCTTATCGATTATCCACAGCTACACCCTCAGTATGGGTTTCCCATTGTGGAGAGTACGCCGATGGGTAGCTTGTTTTACTCCCTGCCTGGGCGCAACACAGATCCGCATATCGCACACGATGGTCAGGATGATAGGGACCAGGGACCACCACACGATGGACATAGGAGGTATCCGGAGCGTGAGCGTCATCCACCCGACTGCGGAACGGGTGGACATAGACATTCTTAGTCTTTTTTTTACTGTTTTGTACTTATGTTTTTAATATTTATGTAAAACACTTTTGAATTTTATAATGTCGTATTATAATTTTGTTTACATATTATAATTTTGTTTACATATTATAATTAAACTTTATAATGTTTATTTAATTTTTGTTTTTAATAAATTTAATGAGATTACTAAACCGAAAATTGACATTAGTTGAAATGCAACTTCAATAAAAAAAGATGATGGCATAGGGTTTTCGAAGCCATTTTAAATCATTGTAGAATGGACAGAAATTAACCATGTTGGTATCATACGATAGACAATTTTCAGTACTACGACCCCAAACTCGATGATCGCTAAAAATATACAATTTACACGCTCGAAATTGGGCTCGAACAGGCCTACCGACACTTGTTTTCGCTTGTGGTTCAGCAGATTTGCACAGACCTCGCGTCCTACAGAACGCGAGGTCTGTGCGATATATTCAGCCGTCGTTAATGCCACGTCGACTAAAATCGCGTTGTGCAGAACGTGATATCGTACCTCGCGTCCTACACAACGCGAGGTCTGCCGACCTAGCAAGTTTGGGGGTCATTTTGCCAAATAATATTTTTTTGGAGCCATTTTGCCCAATAATAATTAAAAAGGGGTTTTTCACCCAAAATTGCCAAATTAGGTACTAAAACCAAAAAGCGGAATATTAGCAATTATAAGAATAAAAAACTACGAAGAAATGACAATCAAAAAGGGGGTTTGAGATGACTGGAAGATGAATTATGACCAAACAGTGTTGTATTTGATGGGAATGGACTATGGAGAAAGTGTTGTTGATCCCAGTTTTGTCGCCTAAAAGCTGGGTCACAAAAGTGGTCTTCCTCTTGTCCTCCAAGTAAAAACTCTTCGTATTAATCCTAATGAGCTTCAGTTTTGAGTAAAAGAATTATACATTTGGGAGTCTGATTGCAAACCAACAAAGGTTAATACCCATTCTTGAGGGGTCTTGCAGTTGGACCAAAGTTCTTTGAGCTATACTAAAAAGTTAAATTTTAAGTTTAAACATAAATTTTATATTCTAAATCTTAAAAAATATACCATACTCCTAATTCTTTAAACCCTAATTATAAATTCTAACTATAAACCTTAATCATAAACCCTAAACCAATTTTTTTTAGTACGGGGCAATGCATGCATAGGGGCACCAAAGAGAGATAGAAGATTTATATTCCTTGCACTTGCACAATGCTCTCCACTTTAATCACTGCATCTATTCCTTCCCTCAAAACATGCTTGATAACGTTTTGCTCAAATTCCACAAACTGAATCTTGCTATCTAGGGATGACAATATAATCTGAATCTGATCCAAAAAAAATTGATCCAAATTTGATCGAAAAAAGTTTGAATTTAAATCCGAAAAAAGGTTCGAGTCCTAATAGAAGGTGGATCGGATATGGACATTGCCATGATTCGATCCGAATCCGATCTAAATCCATATTCGATCTGAGTTTGATCCGAATAAAAACATTTAAAACTCTTAGATTTTAAAAATATAGATATATATATTGAAATCCTAATTAAGTAGAATTGGAATTATGTATATTAATATAGATATTTATTGAAATCCTAATTAAGTTGAATTGGGATTATATATATATATATATATTGTTGAGATGTTTGTTTTGATATAATAATAGAAAAATTGTTTTGGACTAAAATTGAAAAAGTTTCAAAATGTTATTAAGTCCAAACAACTTGAAAATATGTTTGATGAATTTTACAAGGCTTTGGAATAATTTAAAATGTTTTTAAAGTAGCCAAACCTTTGTTTTTCAAGCCACCGTATCGATACGGTATATTCCGTATTGATACACTTTAGGGTTTCAGCTACAGAAAAATTCTAGTAGCCAAAACTCGTACCGATACAGCTTGGCCGCACCGATACATAGAGGACTTGTATCGATACACTACATGGTGTTTCGATACGGATGTTTTACAAACCCCCAACGGCTAGTATCTCGAACCCATACGATTGTATCGAGTATCGATACGCCTAATTGCTCCCAACGATCATTTTCCCAACAACTATTTGAATTGCAAGTTGTATCGATATGCTCCCAGGCGTATCGGTACGCAACAGCTGAGGAAAGTACAACGACTAGCTATAAAGAAGTGCGTATCGATACAGACAGCTCCAAAACTGCATTTATTGCGAGAAATAAAGGCCCTAACGGCTCCAATTCAACCCCAACGGTCTCCAACGACTAGAAGCTCATTTGGAAGTATAAAAGAGACCTTCAAGCATCTATGCAAGACTAATGATCCACAAGTCAACATCATTATAATGTCAAATGTGTATTAGTACTTAAATTCCCAATCTTTGTTTAGACTACACTTGTTGAGCTTTGTAACCCCCTCGTCCCGGTCTGGCCGGATGACCGGTCCGAGTGGGCCACACGGGGAAAACCGAGTGAAACCCGTTAAGGTTCCCCCACGGTTAGCAACCCTAATTTTTTTTTCTTTTTACTTTGATCTTGTCTAGAGGAATATTAAGTCCTAAGTGATTCACAACCGCGGAAAACATCCAAAGAAAGACCACATTCGAACCCCGAGCATACACAAACAGTCCATTTTTTAGCTTACAGGGCAGACCGTATCGGTACCCTAACTAGGGGTATCGATACGCCCTGACCAGGTCAACCCAAAGAGTCAACTCCGGGAAGACCGTATCGATACAGCCCTTGAGCGTATCAATACGCCCTTCTCGGTCAATCCTTCTTGGTCAACAGAGTAGACCCGTATCGATACGCGTGAACCCCGTATCGGTACGCCCTACTCACCCCCACTTCTCCAAATTCCAGTAACTTTGGAGGGTATCGATACCCCCAGGGTATCGGTACGCCAGGCAAAAATCATGGCATTTGGGCAAGGCCGTATCGATACGGCCCTTAGGCGTATTGATACGCCCTGCTCTGCAATTCCACCATTTTCAACTTGGTGACCTCAAACACGACTCTAGATGCACTTTTAGACTCTCCTATGCACATACTAACATTTGAGCTATCATACTTGAGCCAAAGGAAGCAATCAAACATGAAACAAGGCATCTAATCATGGCATTCATACAAGGGCAATATTTTAGCATAAATGGGCATACATGGAAGCTCAAAAGGCCAAAATGGTACAAGTCATCATATAAGAGGTTTGCACTCACAAACAAGGCAACCAAAACATCTAAAGGCATGCCACCACACCCAAGCATTCATCATAGCATATCATGCTTTACAAAACATGGTCAATCCAAAACATCAACATACATGAGTCATACATAGCTCATACAAAACACCCTTGCCACATTGCTAAACTACTACATAATTGATAACCGTACTTGAGCCACAAACTTGGAAAGCCCTTCTCGCCTTGCTCCGAGCTAACACCACGCTAATGATCTGCATTGTTGAAAATTGAGAACGTAAGCTATAAGCTTAGTGAGGGTGCTCTAAAATGAAAACATCAACAATGCAGGGTTCAAGCATGTAAATCCTAATCTCACATATATCATACATTGGTAAAGTAATCGAGTAGACCTAGCTAGTCTTTCAAGAGGCATAATATGTCATCCACATCATACTAAGCTCTAACAACATATATCAACATCATGTATCAACATCATATATTGCAATCATATAGACGAGTTTAATTGGCCACTATTAGTTACCCGGATGTGCGGATTTAACCTCAACAATCACATTACCTCGGTGGGATTTCACTCATCACCGGACCTTGCATGGGCAGGATTCCACTCATCGCCACATGCCCTACGGATGAGATTCCACTCATCATCCCGTAGAAATATATAAAAGCTTCCGGTGGAATATTACATCACCGTACTCCTCCTTGATGACTTAACGCCATCAGGGCCACGTACGTTTTGACTCAATTTGTGTGCACACTAATCCTAATGATCGATCATTTACACCCGATAATTTATTTAGTGCCAATTTTCATTTACCACATCACATTTCCATCAACCATATCATCATGCTCATCACATATTCATACCATGGCATACAAGTACAAATTAACCACATGTCACTAGAGCATAGATAGGCAAATACACAATAGCACTTAAGGGAACTCAAAGGTTAAGATTAACAACTTGAAATAAAGAAATGGCCTACCAAGCACATTCCACACACACACTCTACACACACTTGAACCAAACTTTAAACCATGATTAAAACCACTCACCGCCCTTCCTTAGCAACCCAAAGCGATACTCCTACGAGCCCGGCTTCGGTCCCAATGCTCCTTCGACGTCTCCTCTTGCTTCTAGCCAACCAAAAACACAACCAACAACCTCAATCAATGCTAACATTCAGACAACACTCAACCTTTGAGTTCAAACCAACTTCACCCAAATTTCCAAATCAAACTAATCCCCAAATATTTCAATTTTCGTGCTCCCTACAACACTAGCTGAAATTTCCATTTCCAATCACCCAAATGACCCCCAAAAGATCCCAAAACATCCTCCTAACCTATATAGACCATCAGCCCTTTAATTTCAACCTAAAACCCACCAAAAATTGAGTTTTTGACACCTTTAAAATTGCCTCAAAACCCCATTTCGGGTTTTCACCCAAACCCAACCATTTTGACATATAATATACATTTTAGTGTGGAGAATCAAAAACCCAACTCCATATTTCGAAATAAAAAGGAAATCTTCATAAAAACTCAAACTTTGTCAAAACCCTAACATTTCAAAAGCTCATAGTTTTAAAATCTAAAACTATAGATAGATAAAGGATGAAGAGGAGAGTGAGAATATGATTTTACCTTTCAAAATGGTCTTGAAATGGAGGTGAGACTCAATGGAATAGTAGATAAGGCTTTGGGGGGTTTTAAGATGGTTTTGACGTTGGTGGAGGAAGATGGAGGAGAGAAGACAAATTTTTTTCTTTTATTTGAAAGTTGTCTTGCTTTTTTAAATCATTTGGGTAAAATTACCAACTTGGTCCCTCCCATTTATTTAAGGCCCAATTAGATCCAAATTAAGGTTGTATTGATCTAATTTAATTTTATTGACTCGGACTATAAACCCGACTAACTCCTAACCCCAAAACACGGGCGTTACAACTCTCTCCCACTTAAGGAATTTCGTCCCCGAAATTACCTGACTGAAAGAGATACGGAAACTGATTTTCCATACCCTCCTTCCTCTCCCAAGTGGCCTCGTCCACACCTCGACGTTGCCACCGCACCTTCACTAACTCAATTGATCTACCCCGCAACACTTTACTGTTAGAAGCTAAGATCTCAACCGGTTCTTCCTCATAAGTCAAATCCGGATTCAATTCAATCTCTTCTACGGGCATAACATGTGATGGATCAGACCTATACTTACAGAGCATCGAAACATGGAACACATCGTGTATCTTCTCTAGCTCAGATGGCAAACACAACTGATAAGCAACCAGACCAACCCTCTTCACAATCTCATACGGTCCTATATACCTCGGACTCAACTTCCCCTTTCGGCCAAACCTCATCACTTTCTTCCACAGAGACACTTTCAAGAACACCTTCTCACCCACTGAGAACTCAACTTCCTTCCTCTTCAAATCGGCATAGGACTTCTGCCTATCCGAAGCAGCTTTCAAACGATCACAAATCAATTTTACCTTGTCAGTTGTCCCCTTGAGCAAATCCGGCATAGGTAACAACTTTTGTCCCACTTTGGCCCAACAAACTGGAGTCCTACACTTTGGGCCATACAAGGCCTCATACGGAGCCATCTGAATGCTCGACTGAAAGCTATTATTGTACCCAAACTCTACTAGAGGCAAATGCTTCTCCCAAGTACCCTGAAAGTCAATGATACAACAACACAACATATCCTCTAAGATCTGAATAACCCTCTCTGACTGACCATCTGACTGAGGATGATAAGACGTGCTGAAATTCAAACGGGTACCCAAAGCTGTACGCAGACACTCCCAAAATCTAGAAGTAACCTGCGGATCTCTATCTGACACAATGGACTTCGGCACACCATGCAGTCTAACAATCTCACCAATGTACAAATCGGTCAATCTATCTAAAGTGTAAGTAGTATTGACTGCAAAGAAGTGAACACACTTCGTAAACCGATCCACTATCACCCAAACTGAGTTCTTCTTCGTAGGAGTCAAAGGCAAACCCGAAACAAAATCCATGGTGATGTTCTCCCATTTCCATTCCGGAATTCTCAACGGCTGTAACAAACCCGAGGGAACCTGATGTTCCGCCTTCACTCTCTGACACACTAAGCACTTACTCACAAAGTCGGCTACATCTCTCTTCAAGCCAATCCAAAAGTACTCATTCTTCAGATCACGGTACATCTTCGTACTTCCAAGATGCATAGCAAACGGACTACTGTGGGCTTCAGTCAAGATCGTATGTCTCAAGTCAATGTCCTCTGGCACAACTATTCTATCCTTGAAACAAAAAATCCCATCAGTACTGAAGCTGTAGTCTGAAGATCTACCTTCGGCTATATCTTGCACGTGAGGTGCCAAAGATCTATCTAAGAGCTGTTTCTCTCGAATCAACTGACCTAGAGTAGGTCTAACCTGAAGCTCGGCTACCAAGCCACCATCTCCAGACAAACTCAATCTAGCAAACGTGGCTTTCAAGTCCACGACCATCTTCCTATCAATGCATCGGCCACTACATTGGCCTTACCCGGATGGTACTCAATGGTAAGATCATAGTCTTTTAGCAACTCTAACCACCTACGCTGTCTGAGATTCAAATCTCGCTGAGTCATAATGCATTTCAAACTCTTGTGATCGGTGTACACTGTGCATTTCTCACCGTACAAATAGTGCCTCCAAATCTTCAGAGCAAACACAATTGCAGCTAACTCTATGTCATGGGTCGGATAGTTGCGCTCATGAGTCTTCAACTGTCTTGAGGCATAAGCCACTACTCTCTTGTCTTGCATAAGAACACATCCTAGCCCTACATAAGAAGCATCACTATAGACTACATAGTCCTTCCCGGACTCTGGCTGAATCAAGATCGGTGCTTGGGTCAAAGCTTCTTTCAATTTCTCAAAGGCTTTCTGTCTTGCATCTGTCCACTCAAACTGAACACTCTTCTGAAGTAACTGTGTCAATGGAGCGGCTAACTTAGAGAAACCCTCTACAAATCTCCTATAGTATACGGCTAAGCCTAAGAAGCTACGTACCTCTGTTACAGACTTCGGTTGCTTCCACTCAACAATGGTCCCAATCTTCTTCGGATCGACTCTAATCCCATCGGCTGACACTACATGTCCTAAGAATACTACCTCTCGGATCCAGAATTCACACTTGCTTAGCTTCGCATACAACTGATGATCTAGAAAAGTCTTCAAAACTAGTCTCAAGTGTCGGTCATGGTCTTCTTCAGTTCGCGAGTACACCAAAATGTCATCAATAAACACAACTACAAACTGATCTAGATACTGATGAAAAATCCTATTCATCATGTCCATAAAAGCAGCCGGTGCATTAGTCAACCCAAACGACATGACTAAGAACTCATAGTGACCATATCTAGTCCTAAAGGTCGTCTTCGGTATATCAACCTCTCTTACCTTTAGCTGGTAGTAACCCGATCTCAAGTCAATCTTCGAAAAGACTGATGCTCCTCTTAACTGATCAAACAAGTCATCAATTCTAGGCAACAGATATTTATTCTTCACTGTCAACTGATTTAACTGTCTGTAATCTATACACATTCTCATGCTTCCATCTTTCTTCTTCACAAACAAAACTGGTGCACCCCAAGGTGAAGAACTAGGCCGAATAAAACCTCTATCTGTCAATTCTTGCAACTGAGTCTTCAACTCTTTCAATTCTTTCGGTGCCATGCGATACGGAGCAATCGAAACAGGAGCTGAATCAGAATAAGTCTCAATGGTGAACTCTACCTCTCTGTCCGGTGGTAACCCTGGCAACTCTTCCGAAAACACACTAGGAAAGTCACATACTGTCCGGATGTCCTGAGGTCTAACCTCACTCATGTTAGGGTTCATCACATACGCTAAGTATGCTTCACACCCCAACTTAACTAATCTCTTAGCCTCTAATACTGAAACCACATTGGACAAGAACTTCACGTTCTCACCCACCACTACAATCTCATAGTCATCTGTGAGACTCAAAGAAATCCTCTTAGTTTCAAAATCTATCCTAGCTCTATGCTCCGTGAGCCAGTCCATACCCAAAATCACATCAAAACCATAGAAAGGAAGTTCCATCATATCCACTGGAAACACATGCCCCTGAACCATCAACGGACACCTTCGGTACATCCTCCTAACTACTACCGTGTCCCCAAAGGAACTAGTAACACTAACTCCTACCTCTAACATCTCACAAGGCAAATTCAAAGACTGTGCATGCTCACTCAATATGTAGGAATGTGTAGACCCAGAGTCAATCAAATAAAGCAAACCCAAAGACTGTATCGAGAAGTTACCTGCGATCACATCGGTGTCATGTTGATCCCCACGCTGAGCGTAAACTCTGGCCTGACCTCCGCCCTCCGGCTGAACTGCAACTACCTGTGCTATGTTCCTCTGACCATCGTTCCTCGGCTGGAAGTTACCTCTACCGCGCCCGCGTCCTCTCTAAAAGTCATTGGCTCTAGCAGGAGCCTGAGCTGGTGCCTGTCCCACCTGATGTGGACAGTCACGCCTAATGTGGTCTCTAGCCCCACAACTCCAACAAGAATGAAAATTTCCCCAATAGTCACCGGTGTGGTTCCTCCCGTAAGTAGCACATGTGGGCAACTTCCCACCAGCTCTCTGGCCCTGATGGCCCCTACCGTGGTTACCGCCACCACGTCTATGATCATAATGATGCCTGTTGTCCTGATGCCTCTTGGCATCACCTCTATCAAAGTTACCGGACCTCTTACCTGAACTAGATCCACCAGACCGTCTGGTCAAACTCAAGCTGTGCTCTAAGTCCTTGGCCCTCGCGACCAAGACATCAAAGTCAGTGTAATCTGAAGCTAGAGTATACGTCTTGATCTCTTCACTCAGCCCATAACGAAAGCGGTTACAACGCTCCACCTCAGTAGGTACAAGCTCAGGTGCATACTGACTCAATCTGACAAATCTAATCTCATAATCGGTCACGGACATACTCCCCTGAAGCAATGCCATAAACTCCCTCTTCCTCTCATCGAGGTATCGCGGACCCAAATACTTCTTACGGAATGCTGTCTCAAAGAACTCCCAAGTGATCTCGGCCTCATCCATACCCGTAGTAATGGTGACCCACCAAGTGTAGGCATCACCCTGAAGCAAAGACTCAACACATCCCAACTTGCGCTCACCAGTACACCCCATCTGAGCAAGGATACGAACAGTCTTCTCAAACCACAACTCTGATCTCTCTAGAGTAGACCCTCTGAACTCTTCGGCCCCCAGGCCCTGAAGTCTCTCTAAAGGCAATCCAGTGCCCTCACCCTGATGATGTGCTGCCTAACCCCCAGCTACTGCAGCCTAAAATGCCCCGGCTATCGCCTGAACCAACGGAGCTAAGTCTATCCCGGCCGGTCCTTGGCCACCTTGACCTCCTTGAGGTCCCTCTCCTTCGGCCCCGGCCTCGCCTCCCACTCCAGGTGGAGGAGGTGGTGGTGGTGGAGGTGGTGGAGAAGCTCTAACTCCAACCATAGGCTCTCCCACTTGAGCCTCAACCCTAACTACTGGCTCAACTCTTGGAGCCGCTGCCCGTGGTTCCGGTCGAACCATCCTAGGCCTCCCACGTGGTCTCATGATACAACTAGCAAGGTATAAACTACAACAACAAATAGATAAGGATTACGTTGGCCAAAGCAAGGGTCCAATAGTGCTCAAGTACTCCTTTTTACCAAAAATCCTTTTTAAATTAAGTAATAGTAGCAATGGGCACACACTCTACACCAGACACAACAACGCATGCTTCAATACATCATACGAACAGTCAAATATCAAGAATTCATGGCAAAACATACATCGAACAACACAATCATTTAACACATCAAGCTTACCTCACTTACCTGCCCGAGGTCTCGGTAACCTCAGGCTCTGATACCAACAAATGTAACCCCCTCGTCCCGGTCTGGCCGAATGACCGGTCCGAGTGGGCCACACGGGGAAAACCGAGTGAAACCCGTTAAGGTTCCCCCTCGGTTAGTAACCCTAATTTTTTCTTTTTACTTTAATCTTGTCTAGAGGAATATTAAGTCCTAAGTGATTCACAACAGCGGAAAACATCCAAAGAAAGACCACATTTGAACTTTGACCATACACAAACAGTCCATTTTTTAGCTTACAGGGCAGACCGTATCGGTACCCTAACTTGGGGTATCAGTACGCCTTGACCAGGTCAACCCAAAGAGTCAACTCCGGGAAGACCGTATCGATACAGCCCTTGAGCGTATCGATACGCCCTTCTCAGTCAATCCTTCTTGGTCAACAGAGTAGACCCGTATCGATACGCGTGAACCCCGTATCGGTACGCTCTACTCACCCCCCACTTCTCCAAATTCCAGTAACTTTGGAGGGTATCGATACCCCCAGGGTATCGGTACGGAAGGCAAAAATCGTGGCATTTGGGCAAGGTCGTATCGATACGGCCATTAGGCGTATCGATACGCCCTGCTCTGCAATTCCACCATTTTCAACTTGGTGACCTCAAACACGACTCTAGATGCACTTTTAGACTCTCCTATGCACATACTAACATTAGAGCTATCATACTTGAGCCAAAGGAAGCAATCAAACATGAAACAAGACATCTAATCATGGCATTCATACAAGGGCAATATTTTAGCATAAATGGGCATGCATGGAAGCTCAAAAGGCCAAAATGGTACAAGTCATCATATAAGAGGTTTGCACTCACAAACAAGGCAACCTAAACATCTAAAGGCATGCCACCACACCCAAGCATTCATCATAGCATATCATGCTTTACAAAACAAGGCCAATCCAAAACATCAACATACATGAGTCATACATAGCTCATACAAAACACCCTTGCCACATTGCTAAACTACTACATAATTGATAACCGTACTTGAGCCACAAACTTGGAAAGCCCTTCTTGCCTTGCTCCGAGCTAACACCACGCTAATGATCTGCATTGTTGAAAATTTAGAGCGTAAGCTATAAGCTTAGTGAGGGTGCTCTAAAATGAAAACATCAACAATGCAGGGTTCAAGCATGTAAATCCTAATCTCACATACATCATACATTGGTAAAGTAATCGAGTAGACCTAGCTAGTCTTTCAAGAGGCATAATATGTCATCCACATCATATTAAGCACTAACAACATATATCAACATCATGTATCAACATCATATATTGCAATCATATAGACGAGTTTAATTGGCCACTATTAGTTACCCGGATGTGCGGATTTAACCTCAACAATCACATTACCTCGGTGGGATTTCACTCATCACCGGACCTTGCATGGGCGGGATTCCACTCATCGCCACATACCCTACGGATGGGATTCCACTCATCATCCCGTAGAAATATATAAAAGCTTCCGGTGGAATATTACGTCACAGTACTCCTCCTTGATGACTTAACGCCATCAGGGCCACGTACGTTTTGACTCAATTTGTGTGCACACTAATCCTAATGATCGATCATTTACACCCGGTAATTTATTTAGTGTCAATTTTCATTTACCATATCACATTTCCATCAACCATATCATCATGCTCATCACATATTCATACCATGGCATACAAGTACAAATTAACCACATGTCACTAGAGCATAGATAGGCAAATACACAATAGCACTTAAGGGAACTCAAAGGTTAAGATTAACAACTTGAAATAAAGAAATGGCCTACCAAGCACATTCCACACACACACACTCTACACACACTTGAACCAAACTTTAAACCATGATTAAAACCACTCACCGCCCTTCCTTAGCAACCCAAAGCGAAACTCCTACGAGCCCGGATTCGGTCCCAATGCTCCTTCGACGTCTCCTCTTGCTTCTAGACAACCAAAAACACAACCAACAACCTCAATCAATGCTAACATTCAGACAACACTCAACCTTTGAGTTCAAACCAACTTCACCCAAATTTCCAAATCAAACTAATCCCCAAATATTTCAATTTTCGTGCTCCCTACAACACTAGATGAAATTTCCATTTCCAATCACCCAAATGACCCCCAAAAGATCCCAAAACATCCACCTAACCTATATAGACCATCAACCCTTTAATTTCAACCTAAAACCCACCAAAAATTAAGTTTTTGACACCTTTAAAATTGCCTCAAAACCCCATTTCGGGTTTTCACCCAAACCCAACCATTTTGACATATAATATACATTTTAGTGTGGAGAATCAAAAACCCAACTCCATATTTCGAAATAAAAGGAAATCTTAATAAAAACTCAAACTTTGTCAAAACCCTAACATTTCAAAAGCTCATAGTTTTAAACTCTAAAACTATAGATAGATAAAGGATGAAGAGGAGAGTGAGAATATGATTTTACCTTTCAAAATGGTCTTGAAATGGAGGTGAGACTCAATGGAATAGTAGATAAGGCTTTGGGGGGTTTTAAGATGGTTTTGACGTTGGTGGAGGAAGATGGAGGAGAGAAGACAAATTTTTTTCTTTTATTTGAAAGTTGTCTTACTTTTTGAAATCATTTGGGTAAAATTACCAACTTGGTCCCTCCCATTTATTTAAGGCCCAATTAGATCCAAATTAAGGTTGTATTGATCTAATTTAATTTTATTGACTCGGACTATAAACCCGACTAACTCCTAACCCCAAAACACAGGCGTTACAAGCTTAATTGTCAATGTATGATCAAGGGTATTAGGTTTTGGGTGATGTCTTGTTAGTGCAAACACATACCTTTTAGAGGGATTTTTAGTTTGCTAAGTTTTTTCTTCTTTGAGAGTGATCCCAAAGCTCGGTTTGTGAGCTTTGCTTGCTAGATTTGGTGAGTGAGTCTAAGTTGTAAAGGTTGCCCCCTAAGCCAAGAAAAGGGGAAGAATTTTTAGCGAATTGATTGAAATTCTTGGTGGGGAGCTAAGATAGTGGATTTAGGCTTTGGTTAGAAAGCCGAACCACTCTAAATTTTGTGTCAAATTCTCTCATCTTTTGCTTCCACCACAACCACCCAAAAACACCACTTCTCCACCACTTGGCAAGCATTTTGGTTGAAGGATTTTGAGCCTAACATATATATATATATATATATATATATATATATATATATATATATATATTTGAAATCCTAATTAAGTTGAATTATGATTATATATATTTAATATATATATATATATATATATTGAAATCCTAATTAAAGTTAAATTAAGATTATATATATATATATATATATATATATTGGAATCCTAATATAAGTTGAATTAGGATTACAAAGGCTATATAAAGACATGCGAGATCTAGCAGTCATTAATGCTTTTTGAAAAAAACTCTCTAAATAGTTTAAGAGTTTTATATGCTCGTTTCAACTGGGTGAACTACATAGAGGTCAGAGCGTTATTGTTGCGATTTAGGAATCGACATCGTAGAATCACGATTTGGTATCTATCTTCACCAAATTCAGAATTCCAGATTTTAAACAAATAATTGTTCACCCTTAATCACTCTAATTCGTTCTTCGTACATGTATCTCTAGTGGCGATCGCCAGGTAATTTTTCCAATGCGCTATGGGGTATATCAGCCAACAATGGAAGCTTGATGGTTAGAATCTTTTTTCTCTATGTCAAATGTTGATGGTTGAACATTTTGATTATATTTTTAATTAGTTTCATCTTGGATTGTGATATTTATTAGACATTTTCTAATTGTGATTTGGAAAGTAGTTATGTTAGTAGACTAGTAAAGAGAATAGTAGTTTATGTAAGGACAATTTATTTGTTGTTGAGTTTTTTTAGTTGAAGTTTGATTTGTTATTTTAATTTGTTTTATATTGGATTGTAATATTTGTTGAGATTTTTTTGTGCTATTAGTTTAAATATATTTGTTTGGTGAAAATTATTATTTTTTATTTAAAGATATTTGTATGAGTTGTTACTTTAAAAA
Organism: Hibiscus tridactylites; assembly: GCA_958450335.1. Taxonomy (NCBI): domain Eukaryota; kingdom Viridiplantae; phylum Streptophyta; class Magnoliopsida; order Malvales; family Malvaceae; genus Hibiscus; species Hibiscus tridactylites. The sequence continues at coordinate 76,910,918 of OY288276.1, forward strand.
AAGGAAAAAAAATTAATTGGATCCAAACTTTCGGATTTGGATTTTAGATATTTTATTGGATCAGACTTGGATTTATGTAATCGGACTTGGATTCGGACTTTAATTCTTTTTAAGGCCTGATTATTAATTGGATTGGACTTAGACTTTATAAAGTCTGATCCATTGCCATCCCTAATGTTATCATTCATGTTAGTAAAAAGATAACGTTTTAGACATGGGTTCGAGACATGTCCATTTTTTTAGATTTTAGTGGCCTTAGATGTCACGTTAGTAAAAAGTGAGTCTCTAATAATAAGTATTAGTAAAAAAATTGTATCACCCTAAACCCAGATGTCACATTTGGGCCTCAAGCCCTACCCGCAACCATAAAATTTCAACCTACTTTAGCCCAAATCCACAACCATTTTCCAAAATCAGTTAAGTTCAAATCTTTTAAACATAGATAAGTAATTCAAAACGTTTACAAGGGAGCTCTATTTAAATTACAACATAAAACATTCGACTCAACGTTATAAATCCAAAACATGAGCTACAATACAACACAATAGGGTCCTACGAATACATAACCCAAATAAATCTAAGTATTGTACTATAATGAGGCGATGCTGCTCCACCAATGCAACGCCAATCTACTAACTTGCGAAAACAACAATTTCAAATGCTAAGCTAACAGTCTTAGTGGATACACCTTCACACTACCATGCTTCATGCAAATCATAAACATGAGCATGTATCTAAAAATGATGACATGACATTCATATGTATATCAATAATGGATGCATCAATTTCACAAAGCAAACATACACATCATACCACAATCTTGGAGTGAGACCCTATGTCACACAACATCGGGAACGTACACTCTGAGTGAGGCTCGGTGTCACACAGCCTCCGAAACGTACACTCATACTCGGAATCTCTCGTCGAGTATCTTCGAATGAGGCCAGTGTCACAGCCTCGGGAGCGTACATTCGATGTCTCATCTCTTGGTGTTGCATCACACTCTTTGGGTATCCGGATCCATTCAACCAAATGTGACTCGACTAAACAAATGTCCATACAACACACAACATTGACTCGATTATCATAACTCTACGGTTCCTATTATTAACAAGTCACCCAAAAGATTTACCGAGTTGTTACACATTATGATCGCATATGGGGGTTAAATCTCGATTTCACAGTTTTACAATTCATTTTATCTCATTAGAAGTCTATGAGACCATTTTCCATAATTTTTCAGCCCATTAAACTCAATTTCATATTTTTTTCAGGTAGATTGCCCATTTAGTACCGGTAATCGACCTTACGTTTCGATACGGTACATCAGGTTCCAACACTCCCTCTTCGCATATCGATACACAGACTTCACCTGGGAATGGTCAACAAACACCATGTTAGGCTCGATATCCTTCAACTGAAATGCTTGCCAAGTAGTGGAGAAGTGGTATTTATGGGTGTTTGTGGTGGAAGCAAAAATTGAAAGAATTTGAACAAGGATTTAGAGTGGTTCGGCTTTCTAACCAAAGCCTACATCCACTACCTTACCTTCCCACTAAGGATTTTCCAAATTCTCTCTTGAATTTCTTCCCCTTTTCTAGACCAAGGAGGCAACATTTACACACTTAAAGCTTTCTAACCCAAAGCTTGAGTAAACCCTCTTTTACAAAGAGAAATTCAAAGCAAACAAAAAAATCCCTCTAAAAGGTATGTGTTTGCACTAATAAGCCCTCACTCAAAACCTAATACACTTGAACATACATTGACAATTAAGCTCAACAAGTGTAGTCTATACAAAGAGTGGGAATTTAAGCACTAAGACACATTTGACATCATAATGTTGTTGACTTGTGGATCATTAGTCTTACATAGATGCTTGGAGGTTTCTTTTATACTCCAAAATGAGCTTCTAGCTGTTGAAGACCATTAGGGTTGAATATGAGTCGTTGGGGCCTTTATTTTCTGCAATAAATGCAGTTCTGGGCTAACTGTATTGATACATCGGTAGCCGTATCGATATAGGTTCTTCAGAAACTAGTCGTTATGCTTTCCTCAGCTGATACATATCGATACACGTTAGAGCGTATTGATACGACCTATATTTTAAATAGCCGTTGAGAAAATGAACGTTGGGAGCAGTTAGGCGTATCGATACTCGATACAACTATATCAATATCGGATACTATCCGTTGGGGGTTTGTAAAACAACCGCATCGAAACGCCATGTAGCGTATCGATACAAGTCCTCTCTATATCGGTACTGCCAAGCCATATCGGTACGAGTTTTGGCTACTGGAATTTCTGTGTAGCTGAAAACCTAAAGAGTATCGATACAGTGTATACTATATCGGTACAAGTGGATTGAAAAACAAAGGTTTGGCTACTTTAAAGACATTTTAAATCATTCCAAAGCCTTGTAAAATTCATCAAACATATTTTCAAGTTGTTTGGAATTATTAACATTTTGAAACCTTTTCAATTTAGTCCAAAATAATTATTATATAAAAACAAACATCTCATTACACCCAATACCGATACTCGAAGTTCGAGTATCGGTACCCCTTCATTACCAATACTCCCCCAAATGTACCAATACAATTACTGTTCACTGGAATTTCAATCCAATAGTGAGTACCATTACGGGTTAACCCGTACCGATACGACTTGCACAGCGTACCGGTACAACTTGAACCCCAAATCGATACTCCCTCACAATTCATATGTGTTCATCGCTTTGAACACTGGGTACCGTTACATACCCCTCACATACCGGTACTCTAACTCATAATTCATTTTCTAGAGTTTGAAATCACTCCCAACACCCCCAAATCTTTAAGGTAAAGCCCTAAATCAAACCTACAAGTTATGAGAAGTGAATTAGGTGATTTTCTATCATTTTTACATAGTTTTAACATAATTCTCGGACTAAGACATTAAAGAGGTCTTTAACACCAAAAGCAACCAAACACCAAATAAAGCATACAAAGCATCTTATTTATGATGCCCATGAAGAAAAATTAGTTAGAGGTGTACTAACCTTATGTAAAAATTCAAAAACGCCACTTTAGATAAGCTTCCTTCAACTTTCCATCTTTCTCTATTGAATGCAAAGTTACTTCAAGTCTCTTGCAAAAATCAACCAAGTGCAAAAATGCATTACTATCCTCTCAAATGTTTGATAAAGGTAACTAAATAATTTAATTACCCATACTAAACTTGAATCCCTCTTTAAGAAAAAACAAGTATCTTAAAATCCACAATAGTCTATAGAACACTTTAAGGTTTAATCAAAATTTAACTCAAAAACTCATTTCCTTTGACCATTTTTCCTCGATTTATATTTCTCTAACTTAACCAATGCTTTCTCACCTTAGGGTTCCCATGAAGTTTGATGGTTTTGTAGAACTAAATGTTTTGATATAATAATTGAAAATTGTTTTGGACTAAATCGAAAAGAATTTAAAATGTTTTTCTAGTCAAAAACAACTTGAAAATTTTGTTTAAGGGTTTTACAAGGCTTTGGAATGATTTAAAATGTATTTAAAGTAGTCTAAACCGTGTTTTTCAAGTACCCGTACCGATACAGTATGGTATTGTATCGATACGCCCTAGGGTTTCAGCTATAGTAAAATTCAAATAGCCAAAACCCGTACCGATATGCTTTGTCGTATCGATACGGTATGTTTTAAATAGCCAATGGCTAATTCGCTTACTGATACAGTTATATCACGTACCGATATGCCCAACTACCCCTAACGGTCTTTTTCCAACGGTCTTTTAAACTGCAGGACCGTACCGATACGCTTGCTATGTGTATCGATACGCACCAGCTGGAAGTATCAACCGCTATTTCCTTATCGGGACTGTATCGGTACGGTTTGAGATGTATCAATATGCTAAGTTGCAGAACTACATTTATGGTGGGAAATAAAGGCTCCAAAGGCTCTAATTCAACCCCAACGGTCCTCAACGGCTACAAACTCAATTAGGAATATAAAAGGGACCTCCAAGCATCAGGAGATGGTTAATGCTTCAACTGTCAACAACATTATGATGAAAGATTGTCTTTAGAGCTTAATTGTACATTTCTTGTATAGACAACACTTGTGAGCTAAACATTGTCAAATTTGCTCAAGTGTTTAGGTTTTGGGTGAGGGCTTAATTGTGCAAACAAATACCTATTAGAGGGATTTCTAGTTTGCTTTAAATTTCTCTTGTAAGAGAGTGTTTGATCGAGCTCTGGGTAGAAAGCTTGATCGTTTTAACGGTTTCCTTCTTATCTGAGAAAAAGGGGACGAAATTCATTAGTGAATTGGTGAAATCCTTAGTGGTGTCCTAAAGTAGTGGATGTAGGCTTTGGGTTAGAAAGCCGAACCACTCAAAATCTCGTGTTAATTTTTCTTATCTTTTACCACCACCATAAACACCCAAAAATCAACCTTCTCCACCACTTGGCAAGCACCTCGGTTGTGACCATCGATCCCAACAATTGGTATCAGAGTGAGGCTCAATTGATTGAGATTAACATCTTATTGAGGTGATCCGGGAAGCTCGATACATCAATCCAAACCAACCAAAGCAATGACACACTCAATCGACAAGCCACCATTCTTCAACGATGAACATTATGCCTTTTAAAAGTATAGGATGAAGTTCTTCATCAAAGGTAAAGATTATCATCTATGGGACCTTGTTGAAGATGGATCGTTCGTGCCAACAAGAAGAAAGGCGGAGTGGAATGCCAACGACAAGAAGATGATGGAGCTTAAAATCAAAGCCTTGCACTTCATTTTTTTTCCTTTAGGCCCATACGTATATGCCCAAATCTCTTCTTTTGAGAGTGCCAAGGAAGTATGAGACAAGCTTGAAGTCACATGCGAGGGAACTAACGAAGTAAAGGAGACAAAGATTGGCATCCTCAACTACGAGTATGGGAACTTCAAAATGGAACCGGATGAAGACATCACGAAGATGTTCGATAGATTCTCCACCATCACCAATGGACTCAAAGGTTAAAGAGAAGCCATATCGAAAGAAAAACTTGTCCGAAAGCTTATCTACTCCCTTCCCGAGTTATGAGACTCGAAAAAGAGCGCCATCATTGAAGCCAAAAATCTCAAGACCTTGAAGCTTGATGAACTCATGAGGTCACTTCTCACTCACCAAATCATGAAGAAAGACAAAGAAGAAGAGAATAAGAAGAAAGAGATAAGAAAGATGGGGAAGAAGAAGATCATGGAGCTAGGCATCAATGCGAGTGTCATTGCTCTCAAATCCTCTACATGGCATCATATAGAACTAAGTGAGGAGGAAAGTAAAGATGAAGAGATGGTCTATCTCTTCAAGAAATTCACCTGATTCATGAAGAGTGAGATGGATAAACCCAAGCATGAATTGAATAAGAAGATGAAGGATTCCCACAAGTCCAACAAAAAAGGATCATCTTCAAAGAAAGCATATGTGGCGACATGGAGTGATAAAGACTCCACCGATGATGAGGTAGCCCACCTATGCTTCATGGCCCTCAATGAGGGGGAGGTAACTTATAACTCATCTAGCTCAAATTGATATACCTTTGATGAGTTAAAAGAAGCCTATGATGAATTGGTTTTTGAATTCAAGGATTCATTTTTGAAAAACAAGAAATTGATTTCAAAGTTAAAAACCGAAAATGATTTGCTTTCTAAAACCAATTTAGAGTTTGAAGCAAAAATTAAAGATTTTGAACTTAAAGTCTTAAGTTTACAAGAATTTCTTCAAACGATTGAAAAGGATCATCAAAAAGAAGTTGATGATCTTAAGAAGGAAAAAGATTTGATTTCCAATGAACTTCAAAAGAAAAACAATTTGGGAAAATCAAATTTTTATTTTAGACAATCTAGTGCCCCTAGTGTTTTGAATGGAAAAGTTTTTAGAAGTATTTGGGTCTCAAAAGTACTAAGTACTTTAACTAAAAAGAATGAAATTGAAAATTGGATTCCTAAGGGGACTAAACTATGTGCAACTAACTTCTATGGATCCAAAACAATTTGGATGCCAAAAATTACTTGATTGTCGTGTTTTAGGTGTGATGGAGAGTGATCAACAAGTCCAAATTTGAGGGGGAGCTTCATACCCACAAAGAGAGCACTTGAGTAAGGAAGGCTTCACATCCTCCCTTGGATTCAATTGTAGTAAAATTAGTTGAATTTTTTTAGTCTCATTTCATTTAATTCAACTAGTTTAGTCATATATGTTGAACTAACATTGTTTGATGCTTTGAGTAAGGGGAGCCAATTTTAAAACCAAAATTTTTAATTGTGTCAATTTTGTTTTTACCTCCTAAGTTACTTTGAGCCTAATGTCTTTTTAAATTCTTTTTGATATAACAAAAAGGGGAGAAATGGTTTGAAAAATTGATTTTTTCAAGGGGGAGCTTTAATTTCATTCAAATTTTAAACTCTTATTCAAAATTTTAAAATACTAAGGGTGAGAATCCTAAAAAAAATTCAAGTTGGTTTTATTATATCAAAAAGGGGGAGATTGTAGAACTAAATATTTTCATATAATAATTGAAAAATGTTTTGAACTAAATTGAAAAGAATTTAAAATGTGTTTTTAGTCAAAAACAACTTGAAAATATGTTTAAGGGCTTTACAAGGCTTTGGAATGATTTAAAGTAGTCAAAACCGTATTTTTCAAGTACCCGTACCGATACGATCTGGTACTGTATCGATACGCCCTAGGGTTTCAGCTACGGTAAAATTCCAATAGCCAAAACTCGTATCGATACACTTTGTTGTATCGATACGGTATGTTTTAAATAGCCAACGGCTAATTCGCGTAGCGATACGGTTATATCACGTACCGATATGCCCAACTACCCCCAACGATCATTTTCCCAACGGTCTTTTAAATTGCAGGACTGTACCGATACAATTGCTTTGCGTATCGATACGCACCAGCTGGAAGTCTCAACGGCTATTTTCTTATCAGGACCGTATCGATACGGTTTGAGGAGTATTGATACATTAAGCTGCAGAACTACATTTATGGTGAGAAATAAAGGCTCCAACGGCTCTAATTCAACCCCAACGGTCCACAACGGCTACAAACTCAATTAGGAGTATAAAAGGGACCTCCAAGCATCAAGAGATGGTTAATGCTTCAATTGTTAACAACATTATGATGAAAGATTGTCTTTAGAGCTTAATTGTACATTTTTTGTATAGAAAACACTTGTGAGCTAAACATTGTCAAATTTGCTCAAGTGTTTATGTTTTGGATGAGGGATTAATTGTGCAAAAAAATACATATTAGAGGGATTTCTAGTTTTCTTTAAATTTCTCTTGTAAGAGAGTGTTTGATCAAGTTTTGGGTAGAAAGCTTGATCGTTGTAGTTTCCTCCTCATACGAGAAAAGGGGACGAAATTCATTAGTGAATTGGTGAAATCCTTAGTGGTGTGCTAAGGTAGTGGATATAGGCTTTGGGTTAGAAAGCCGAACCACTCTAAATCTCGTGTTAATTTTTCTTATCTTTTACCACCACCATAAACACCCAAAAATCAACCTTCTCCACCACTTGACAATTACATCGGTTGTGACCATGGAGCCCAATAGGTTTTCTATAACTCAACTAAAAACCTTCAATTATACTCATCATGAAGATATTGTGATGGGAACATTTTTGTGTTTCACAAGCTAGGCCAAAATCTAACTATAAATGAAAGAAATTTAAAATTAAAGATTGAAAATTTTACCTCTTTTTTCTCTCTCTTTGCCGTCCAACATGGGTTAGGGAGAATGAATTAGGGGTGTTCAAAATTACCCGACCCGACAATTCGGTGTAAAATAGGCGAGTATTTTAAAGATTTTTTAATTTTTTGCAGGCCGGGTACCCGACCCGATAATTTTTTCGGGACACAGGTCGAAAGTTTTTCCTTACCAGGTACGCGACTCGACAATTTTTAATATATATTTTTATATTTCAAATTATATTTTTATTTTAAGTTTCTTAATATTTTTACTCCAAAACTAAATTTAAATCCTTAAATTCTTTCTATGTTTGTATTACATACTTTAAAGTTTTAAGTTTAAAATTTTTTAAAAAATATTTTTTGTTTAATATGTGATTTTGTTAAATTTTTATTATTAAAAAATAAAAAAATTATGAACCGAGTACCCCAGTACCTAATTTTCTAGGTACCTGAGTATAACGGGCCGAAACACAGGACGACAAAGTAGGTACCCGATTTTTCGAGTACCCAAAAACTAGATACCCGACAATAAACACCCCTAGAATGAACACTTTGTTCATCTTTTTCTTCTTTCTTCCTAATATAAAACCCAGTTTTAAAAATTATAATAAAAACCTTTTATACGCAAAGGCCACAAATAAAGATAGAAGATTCACCCAAATTCAATAGTTCAAAACACTTGCTTGTAAAAACATGCATAATTACTTTGGGTAAATTATTTATTAAAGAGTCTAATTTTTTCTTTGTTTTTACTTTAGAATTATAAACTTCATTTACTTTAATTTTGGTCATCTATTTCCTCAAAATTGGTCTTTGAAGTTCTTATTCTTCCAATTAAATCTTAATATTAAAATATCCAAAAACGAATCCAAGATTCGAATTACTGACCCAAAATTTAGGTCGTTTCAAAATTAGTCTCTAATAACAAGTATTGAAAAAAAATTAAATTTTAAGACTATATCTTTAACAATAAATATTGGGAAAAAATTAGGCTCTAATAACAAGTATTAGAAAAAAATATGAACCCCTATAACAGATATTTGAAAAAATAGAATTTTAGGTGTAGGTCCCTAATAACAAATATTGTGAAAAAACTAAACCCATAATATTAAATTTTAAGAGTATGGCCCTGTTTGGCAATTAACGGATAGCTGATAGCGGATTACATTAGCTTATAGCTGATAGCGGATTGCGTTAGCTGATTTAACTAGCAGATTGTATTAGTTGATTGTATAAAAGTGTTTGGTAAAATTAACTGATAGTTGTTAGATTATTAAAACAAGCAAAATGACATATAAGGACATGATTATATTCAATATTTGTTTGAATAGTTTATTTTGTATCTAATTAATATTAATTAGATTTATAAAAAAATATTTTTAATATAACTTTTCTAAACATATTTGAATGATTTATATATTAATTTATTATTTATATAATTATTTTAATATAATTAAATTAATTAATAAATTTAAATATACATATAAATATGCGATAATAAAAAGGAAAAATAAATAGGATTAACTTATAAATAGGGTGAGAAAATATTTAATTTAGGTTATTTGGAAATTTTTGGTAATTAGTAAGGGTGAAAGAGTCTTTACAACTTTAATATCAAACTTCTAATATCAAAAAGCTCCTATTAGGAGTTTTTTCAAAATTAGCGGTTTCACCCTAATCCGCTCTTTCAATCCGTTGTTCACCAAAAAACAATATTAGCGGATTTGACTAGTCAAACCTCTAATTATGCCTCAAACCTCTAATTTTTACCCAAACCGCTCTTTACCAAAAGGGCATTTATCCCTAATAACAAGTATTATAAAAAAAAATATGGTATTTAATAACAAGTATTGGAAAAAATTAAGAATATGTCCCAAAAACAAATGTTAGAAAAAATGAGGCCCCTAATAACAAGTATTGAAAAAAATTTAGACCCTAATAATAAATATTGAGAAAAAATAAATTTTAATAATAGACCCCTAATAATAAGTATTATAAAAAATTGAACTCTGATAATATATATTAAAAAATTGTGGCTTTAATAACAATTACTGAAAAGAATTAGACATCAAATAACAAATATTGTAAAAAAATTGGACTTTTAATAATAAATATTGAAAAATTAGAGCCATAAAGGATTATTAACTTATCAATGAAAATATCAAAGAATTCTTCTTCTTCTTCAAACTCCTAAGTTTTTTCTTCTTCTTTTCCTTAAGCTAATTTCTATCTCGGTTCATAACAATTGGTATCGAGAGCTCGGTTTTTAAGATCTATCGTTTATCAAATGGCTTACAATGGTTTAGCTGTTGTACAAGAGAAGTTAAATCGCCTTGAAACAAAGTGCAATGAAAATCCAGACTACATACAAATGATTTTGTAACTTACAAATGAGCAAAAACATTAGTTGAAGCAGTTGTTTAAAAAATGAGAGGAAAGTAAATTTAATCATCAATATTGGTAGAAACGCAATTTCTTAAGCAACCATCGACCCAAGGTTTATCAACGGTGGACCATGGAGTGGTAACCAATTCACATATAGAGGCTAGAAAGGTTATAAATTTGAAGTGGTTATTCATAGTTGGAATCAAATGTGGCGGCAGAAAGGAAGACTTGGGCATGAAAAATTCTAGTGGAAGCAAAAGAAATGAGTATGCATAGGATTTTAATGCTCCGTTGTCCTGGATATTTTTAGGCACTTCAAGTGATGATCAATGGGCATCATGGATACACATGAAAGAAGAGAAAACAGAAGAAATAAAAAATTATGTATATACTGGAGAAGAAATTTTATCACCTACTGAGCATATATGAAAGAAAATGTGGTCACATAAACTATGAGCATCTTTGCTTTGAAGAATGTAAGAAGAGGGAGACCATCGTTCACCGAAACTATGAATCTATTCTTAGAAAATGTAGAGAACTTGTGAAAATTGCTTCTTATGGTGACCATATGGATTCTAAAGTTTATTTGAATAGTGATGATTTAAAACAGCAAGAAAAAAAGAAGCTTAAAAAGACTTTGAAGTATCAAAGATGGATTAAGAATGAGGCTAAGCAGAAGCACCTTACTGAACAAAGTAAAAGAACTATTCAATAAGATTTAGAAATAGCAGTTGATGGATCGCATAATGCTTATTTGGATACCGATAATCTAGGTGTTCAACAACATTTGGCAATGATAATTAAGGCCACAAACAATTTGGGTAGCATACCAATGAGCATTGCTAATGGCTCAATTGTGTTAGTAACTTTTAATTCATTTGACACTCTTGCACATTTTAAACATGAACTATCCACTGATGCAGTTTTCAAAGATGGTTTACTTCTCAGTGATGAATGGACAAAAAAAATTCTTGAGGAAAACATTCAAGTTAGAAGCTCTTATGTCAATGTGGAAAAACGAGTTAGATATATTGAGGGTAGCCTTGAGGAAGGTGGGCAAACTGAGGAAGATGATCATTGAGGACGAGAATCAACTGTAGTTGAGTATTAGATGTATAAAAGTCAATAGTGCATTAGATTAAATCAGAGAGAGTGCGATAGTTTTAGGATGATGTAAATGCACCTCTGATTACCTAAGCTGTTTGAGTTCAGTTGAGACAGTTAGGAAGTTGTTAGATTGTTAGTTAACTGACTCAATGGCTATACTTTTGTATATAAGAGACTAGTCTTTACTTGAAGATATTACAGTCATATTTCAATAAAATCTACAGAGAGTACCGCCTCTCTTTTCTCCCCTTTCTTTGAATCTTCTTTCTAATATGTGTTAGTTCTATAGAACTTAACATGGTATCATTCGCCATTTTCTGATCCAGGCCTCTCTTTTCGCTGATCTTTTCTTTGCCCTTTCGTGATTACAACACTGCACGTACAATTCCTTCAGTTGAATTCTGAGTTTCGCATCGTCAGCCTGTGGTCTTCATTGGAAGAATTCAGGTTTTTGCTCTTTAACTTGATAGTGATGGCACCATGGCTCTAGTATGACTCTAATTTCTCCGATTGATTTGTTATTTAGCTAAAGATCTGGTGTAGTTTTCGGAAATGTCTTTTTTAAACGCAAGAATGTTTGTCCCGCAATGACTCATTGGAAAAGAAGAAAACGAGTGATTCTGGTAGACTTTCCTATGATCTTTATCTGATTCGTTTCATTGAATGTGTTTAGTTCTTTGAAGGTGCAATGTTGTTTTCATCATTTGTTTGGCTTTTTGAGCGTGTTTCCTCTTCGCACACTAAGTGTTTGATTTTTTGCCTGTGTGACGTGTTTCATCATGACGCAAGATACTACTGTGAATTTGAGTCAAGATGTGTCCTCTCTTGTATCTAGTTTAGGTTCTGTTCAACAAATACCTAAGCAAGATATTGTTAAACTCACTGAGGCTACCTATATCCTTTGGAAGCAGTAAGTTACCTTGGTTGTCGATGGCTATGGCCTTTTGTCTTTTCTTACATCTGAATACTCAATTTCTTTCCAGTTCGTTCGTGATGAGTCTGGACGAGAAGTTCCCAATCTTGAATCTTTGCTTCATCATAGACAATATAAGTTGTTAGCGTCTTGGTTGTTAACCACTTTTAATGCCGAGGTTCTGCCTCATCTTACAAGATGTAATACTTCTAGGGCTATCTGGGGGACAATACATAGCATGTTCTCAGCGGAGTCTAGTACTAAGATCTCTTCTTTGAGACATTCTCTTCACACACAAAAAAATGTGGTCTGACTGTTCATGCCTTTTTAGCCAAGATTAAGATGATTTGTGATATGCTTAATGCTTCTGGCAGTTTGATTACCAAACAAGAACAAGTAAGTGTGATCTTAGCTGGTCTTTCGGCTGATTTTGAGTCAGTCATTGATTGTAATCCCCTAGACCCGCCTATGTGTTACAACGGATCCTAGGAAGTCACATTAGGGTCACAAGAGCGACCCACAATAAAAATATGCATAAAAACATTTGTTTTCAAACACTTATTAAACTGTAAAATCAACTTTTGTTTAAAATACCATTTCGGGAAGTCATTTAAACACATAACATGAATTTCAAAAAAGTGCTTTACAAATACTATCATAAAACAATACATGACATACATGCCCACTAACTATATAGCACCGTACTCCAAAAGCAACGTCAAGAGAACTCCGAACACTGATGTCAAACGTTATACCATGATATATTCCTTTAACCTGCGATGGTAAAAACAACGTGAGCTTGGAAAAGCTCAGTAATACAAAACTACCAAAAGATGCTATAAGCTCATGCAGATATATGGTAGGCATAACATTTTCATGATGTTCCACGTAGTGACGGTCTCTATTTCTATTATACTATTTCGAGGTTGCATCATACTCGAGAATAACGATATTTGTTCTTTATTCAGACATCGAGAATTTGACGGGAATTATAGGCTGGTGACATACAGAGGTGGAAATCAGAGAGTTTAGTGTCTAGTGTGTTCCAATAGTGCAACGTTAATGCATGAAACTTAACAATGCAGTAAACCTTTTTTTCAAATACATTTGTTTCAAGTAGCAGTAAAAATCATTTTAATTCTTTATTTACCTTCCAACCATACTCCAGTATATAGTTCCCTAGTGCGGTATCATGTACAAGCATTAACCCGAGCCCCTTGGGCGTGGGTACCATCCTAAGGATATACCTTAGAATACGGGCGGCCCTTGCCGAAGCATAGGAACCGAAAACGGGCGGACCTGGCCGAAGCCTAGGATCCGAAAACGGGTGGACCTAGCCGAAGCTTAGGATCCAAATACGGGCGGACCTAGCCGAAGCTTAGGATCCGAATACGGGCGGACCTAGCCAAAGCTTAGGATTCGAATACGGACGGACTTACCAGCTGGATCAAGGCTGAGCCGACGAAAACTTCATATCATGTCCCAAGTACCCAAGCGAATCAGATCATCAATAGTTCATTAATCAATAACTGTATTTTTAGTAACACATTATCCATATAGCATGTTTGTCATATCAGGCGCATAGGCATATACCAGAAATACAGTACAGTTATGTTTAATTATAAAATATGTCATGTGAGTTCAAATATGTCAATCAAGTGCATGTGATCTGTATTATAACATGTAAAACAGTATGCAAAAAATTCGTGTGGCACACATAGAAACACTAGGTGGAACAGTTTGTTTCTTGGAGATACTTGATATTTAGGAAGAGAACACATTAAACTTTTGATAATTTGAATGGATTTTTTAAAACGAGGCCCCTAATAAAGGAGGGGTTCGTACCAACAGTTCAAGCCGGATATTCAGGAGATGATACGCCAAGATCTTTGAGAGTTTAGGCATATCATGAGTGATTTAGCCATTTAAGCTTACAAGGGCATTATGGTCATTTTATCATACACAGGCATTTTGGTAATTTATACCAACAGGGCGTAAACAGTGGCTTAGAAATTCTATTTGCTCATGAAGTTTCCAACCAGACATTCAAAGATTTCTACGTCAAGATCTTTCACAATATCAGATACATTCGGGGCTATTTTGATTACTTGGGCTAACGGGGGCATTTTGGTCATTTAACTATCAAGGGTAATTTTTTAATTTAGCCCCATCATGAGAAAATTATGATTTACAATATTTAAGATTTCCAGAAGTTTATCGAGCCTCCAAAACCATTCGAACTAACATATCCCAACCTTGCATTACAAACCAACCCTTCTAAAGTATCCGGCTGTATCGTATATCTGAACGGTTGCTTTCATATTTCACCACCGGACTTGCCGCGGAGTAGTCGAACTTATATTCTGTGCGGAAAAACTTCCAACCTTATGTTAATATCAGGAGTGATTGACGTACATGAGTCATGCTTCAACCCTTAGGGGCTTTTCAGTTATTTTCAACTTTATTGGCATTTTTAGAATTTCATCAAAGTCAATTTACTTATTCCAAACAAGGGGGTATTTCAGTCATTCTAAAGCCCAGGATATCCATCATTCTTGTCAATTGAACCATTTATAGTAATTCAATCATTTAAGTACTCGTTGGTGTTTCAGCCATTCTAGAAATTTCGTTAGCTCCATTCGCTTCATTCATTTTAGAACTCAAGAGTTTGTCCATCCTTCCAGTTAATTTGCAAACTTGGGGGTCCGAAGATACTTCAGCCTTCTTGGTCAGTACGATCATTCCGATTAATTTGACCATAACAATATTTCCCAATATTTTTAGTCATTACAATCAATTTTGTATTTTGAGCCACATGATTTATTCAGAGGTATGGGTAGTTTCCCGTAAATCTATACTAGGAGATTTATTCCAAATTCAAGGAAACCTAACACCTTACAATCTCGAAGGTTTAAATCTTTTTACCAAAATTTTCCAAGTAGATCGAGGTTTTCAGATGAATCGGGTCGTTTTACCATATCTAATATAGATTTCCAGATCGCTTCCAATTCCAAGGATATTTTAGTCATTCTCATACCTTAAAGGGCATTTTCGTAATTTCACAACCAAATATTTTTAGCATTTAATCACTTGACATTAATAATCAGGTTTGAGGATTATCTAACTTATTACTTAATTTATCAAACTCCAGATCCTTACATTTGTTAGCTTCCTCGTTCGAGCATTTCGATCTTATCTAGGTTATCATACTCAATTTCATATCTGGTTTGTCTTAAGTAGGGCTAACAGCACTCCTCATCATATTCATGCATGCATTAATCGAATACCAACATGTTCAAAAAGCATACCAGAGGTAGTAGTGTATTACCTTTAATACTTGCTATGTCGGTCGACCATGATACTCCGTTCGATCACTCTCGAACCCGAATGCGACATCCTCAACATCCCGAATACAAGAAACTTCGAATACCTTCAATCACACAAATTCCAATTTCAGACCTTATTCACATTGCTAATAATTGATTATTAAAATACATAAGCAAACTCGAGTTCAAGGTCCAATTCGGAGGCTTTCGGGTTAGAATTTTATGAAACGGGCATCAAAAACGGACTCAGGACGTCGAAAAACATAAAATAAGGCTTTTCAGGAAAAGTTGACTTTTTGGTCAAAGTCAACGCTGACCTCAGCGGTCAAAGTCAACGCTGACGTCATGCTGACATCACTGGTCCAAGGGCTGACTCGGCGAGTTGACTCACTAGGTAGACTCAGGTGAGTTGACTCACTGAGCTGACTCGGTCAACGTGTCGGGTCGGTCAACGGGTCAGGTCGGGTCGGTCAACGGGTCGGGTCGGGTCGATCAACGGGTCGGGTCGGGTCGGGTCGGTCAACGGGCTTGGTTTACCACTGGGCTTGGGCCGGTTCACTTGGACCGGTTTGGGTGACTCGGTTCACGGCTAGACTGGGTCTGAGCTGGCTGGCTCGGCAGCCACCGTCCAAGGCGGCCGAGAATCACCTTGGACGGCGCGTGAAGCCCACGCGCGGCCTTTCCCTGTCGAAAAACACGCCGGACAGCCAAAAATGCCAAAACAACCATAAATCCAACCTAATTCAACCGAAAAAAATCCCATAAATTAAAACCAGAACTCACCAAACTTACCCAAATCCGAAAAAAAAACTCAGCACTAACGTGGCTCCGACGACGGTCTAAACGGTGGCCGTTCGTTGTTCGACGACATGGGTTTTGCTCGGCTTGGAACGGAGAATCTAAGGGTGGCGACGGCGTGGCGAACAAACGCCCACGGTGGCCGGAATCGACGAAAAACCCAACGGTTCAACCCCAGGTTCGTCGAACCTTAATCCCTCGATTGGCGGCGATCGCGGCGGCAGCTGCACGAGTGGCTAAGGGCATTTGGCTCGGGACTCGACTGTTAGCAGTTTGGCACCGTTGGTGACGACCACGTCGCAACAGTGAGGAAGATCGGTGGCACGGCGGAGATAAGAGGAAGACGAGGAGTCTTGATTTTCCAGATCCATCTGATATTTTCAGATCTAGGGTGTCTGCATTCAATATGGTAGGTGGGGGCTAAATCAGACTTTTATTATTTTTTTTCACTTGTGAGGTAA
This sequence comes from Hibiscus tridactylites, assembly GCA_958450335.1. Taxonomy (NCBI): domain Eukaryota; kingdom Viridiplantae; phylum Streptophyta; class Magnoliopsida; order Malvales; family Malvaceae; genus Hibiscus; species Hibiscus tridactylites. The sequence goes on from OY288276.1 coordinate 76,927,644, forward strand.
AATAGCATACCTTAATATTAAGGTCGAGCAAACAAAGCTTAAGAATTACCTTAGCTCAATTAGTTAGTGCATTGGTTCACCACTCAAGGGGTCATGGGTTCAAATCCCATTGATAACATTTTCACTTTTTCTTTATTTCTTCTCCCCCTTTTATTTTTTTGCATCAATTATTATTATTATTATTATTATTATTATTATTAATATTATTATTATTATTATTATTATTATTTTACTAGGGGTGTTTCATTGATGTTGCTTCTAAAGAACACAGACTCAGATGATAGGCGATCAACCTCTGGGTTTTGCATCTACTTTTGTGGTAATCTTGCGTCTTGGAGCTCTCGCAAACAACATGTGGTGGCTCGGTCAATGGCTGAAGTTGAGTACAGAAGTGTTGTGTGTGCTACTTCAGAGATAGTTTGGTTACAGTCTCTTCTGAGAGAAATGCATGTCGTTTTAGACATAGTGACTATCTTGTGGTGTGATAATACAAGTGTTGTAACAGTCTCTTCCAACCCAGTACAACATTCAAAGTTTAAACATGTAGAACTTGATCTTTTCTTTGTTCGTGAGAGAGTTTCTACAGGACAACTACATGTTAATGAGGTACCTGCATATGAGCAAGTTGCTGACATACTGACTAAGCCTCTGTCTGCTCCAGTTTTTCATCGCCATCGGCTGAAACTGTCGGTTGTGTCTTTGCAGGCACAATATCTTCTCCAACAAGCTTGAATTTTTTGGTTTGTAAATAAGTCGTGGTGTTTTTTCGTTGGAATTTGTTTTGTTTTGCAGGTTAAAATTTTCAGGATCAGATCAAAAGTTTGAGTTTGCAAGGTGAATATTAGATGTATAAGGTTGTTAATAGTGCATTAGATTAAATCAGAGAGAGCGCGATAGTTTTAGGATGATGTAAATGCACTTCTGATTACCTAAGCTGATTGAGTTCAGTTGAGATAGTTAGGAAGTTGTTAGACTGTTAGTTAGCTGACTCAATGGCTATACTTTTGTATATAAGAGACTGGTCTTCACTTGAAGCTATTACAGTCAGATTTCAATAAAATCTACAGACAGTACCACCTCTCTTTTCTCCCCTTTCTTTGAATCTTCTTTTTAATCTGTTTTAGTTCTATAGAACTTAACATTGAGGGTATTGTTATGACCCTGGATGAAATTTGAAAGATAGAATTAAAAAAGTTGATACAAACATGGTTTAAAAGGATGTTGGTCTCTAGAAACCGATGGTTGGGCTTCAAGATAGTGCACTGGGCCAGCTGAACAATCATGATGCAGTAACATCTGAAAATTATGTTATGCAATGACACAACTGTCAATTAATAAAAGGATATTGTACTGCTCATGTAGGGAAATTAGTATATATAACTTTATCTTCTTCAATGTTCTAAGTCCTTTCTTCTTCTTTTCTTTAATCTAATTTCTATCCCGGTTCATAACATTTTATTTGAACTTCAATAGTCAGTAGTTACAATAAGATAAAACGTGAAAAATATTAAGAGATGAAAGTTGAAAAGTTGTCATAATATGCACGTAAAAGAATTTGTTTTAACGTGTGTTTTCGCTAGCAATCGATTTAATTTATTTATTTTTAATAAAAAAATCTCTTAAGGCTTACTTTTATTAGAAAATTTGAATGTCCACATAGCAATTAAACTTAATTACCCTTTCCCAAATAAACCAATATCATAAACATAGCAAAAATAAGACTCCACAATCTCAAGAAACAAAAAACGCATGTGGAATTGCGGAGGAAACAAATAGTATAAAGAAAAGGTATTGATTTAGTCAAAACGATTCCTGCCTCTGCAGCCTCATCTGTGCGTAGAAGTTTTCAATGAATCTCTCGGCCCTCTCGTCAACTGAATCTGAATCCTCACCATCTTCTTCTTCTTCCATTTCCACTGCCAATATTGGCAATGCCATGGGAGCTGGTTGCAGTTGGTCTGCTTCTTCTCTCGCCTCATCTTTCAAGCTACCAAAACACTTGCACCAAAACAGCATCGAGTAAATATCTCGGATGCTTGTGGTTCCGAGCTCCTGTTTTGGGTTGTAGTAATGGATAAGCGGGGTGCTTGAAGGGGAGTCGAACTGATACTCCCCAAGGAAACCATAGTTGTAATGCTTGAGGAGCTTAAACCTCTTCATCCTCCTGGATTTCTTGAGGAAAACAAGCTTATGAATGGAGATTGGAAGAAGATTGTTGGACTTGGATACCAACCTGCGGAGGATGGGGAATCTCTTGAGGGACGTTTTCATGGCTGTTCTTCTCAGCCTTTTTGTTTGTGATTGATGTTCATAATGGAAAGGGAGCGGCTTTTTATTGAAGCATAAAGTGGAAGAAAAGTTTGGAGATCTGATCATAGGGAGCCATTGCCAAGCTGTGAAAAAGAGAATGGTCGGTTGCCTTTTGGACTTATTATATAAGGAATAACCAAGTAGCCGTTGCATTTTAGCTCCTTAATATAAAATCAACTTTAAAAATATATTATATTGAAATCCATCAATTTCAAACTAACTACTTCTATCACCTTATTTTACTCTTTAAATGCTAATTTATGCACTCTGATGATTTTAGAGAAGTAAAAAATTGATGTAATTTTTATACACTATTAGTGTAATTTTATTATGTTTATTTAATAAAACTAACTACTTGTATTAATTTGAAAAAAATAGAGCGAATATTAGAAAGCGTTACAGATAAAGAGAAGAATGATTCATCCGGCGGGTTTGTTACAAAGTAGCACATGAAAACGATTCTTCGGGTTCCTTTGTTGTGCTCACCAGGTGAAGCTAATGGACTCGAAATGCAGATTATCTGCCAATCCAGAACTACAGATGCTCGCCACTTCTTGTCGCAGTTCCCTCGGTCCACTTACAATAACTCCTACGCTGCTTCCATTGCATTCCAGCAGTATCCCTACAAATAACCAAACCCCAACAAGTCAACTAATTTGGATCTTCTAGGATGCCATGCCATAACGCATATTGGATAATAACTTACTTTTCAAGTTAGGTCGTTCACCATAATGGACCTTGGTCGCTTGTAATAAAGACTGGTGTGGAAGGCTTTCAAGTTCTCGGTCACCGTTGTTAAACCAAGCCGGAGATGTGGTCGACGGAGTATCCATGTTTTGAATCTGTCTCATCCCCTTACTATTTCGCTTCTTGTTCCAAAGAAAAGCAGTAGTTGAGGTCATTGCTATGGCGAGGCATATGAATAACATGTTAAAGCCAGCTCTTGCAGCGGTAGCGTATACAACATTAGAACCAAGGTCAATTGGGTATATATAGTATCGTGTTAGAAGGCCAATGAGAAGAAGGAAGATGACAAAAGATGATGAAATTATAAGTCCAAGCCAGAGCCAGCTGTTGGGGCCTAAAATTGCAGAAACTGGTGCATCTGATGCATTAGGCTTGAACCATATAGTTCGCAGGGGCGTGTTGTTATCTTCAACCACCGCCTTTTCTCTTGTTACATAGGCTTCAATCTGTATCTGCAAGCAGGAAATATCTGTTGTGGTGCCTGAAACTGGTAGTATCAATTCTAACATTGTGAGATCAATGGATCTCTTGAATGCACATATGAGGAGGATCTGTGGAATCTTGACACCACCATTATTGGCCTTACAGATGAGCTCTCGAATGATTGATATGAAAGGTGTAATGCCGCTACCGCCGCTCAACATCACTAGTGTGTCGTGCCTGCGGCAGATTTTCTATATGTCAATAAGGGTTCTTCTATATATATCTTTGCAGAAGCAGGGGAAGAGATCTTGTTTTTTGGGTCAAGTACCTTAAGAAACTTGTCGATGCAGGTCCATAAGGCCCTTCTATGGAGACGTCGAAGTGATCCATTGAGAAAGGGGATGAAAGCTTCTGATACAACTCAGAAGACCAACTTCCTTCGCTTTTGAAGACGATGCTCAGCTTGTCCGGATTCATATTGCTATTGGAGGTAATTGTAAAGGGATGCCATTGAAGCTTGGAAATGCCAGGTACATTCACGAATACAATGCTTGTTGGACTGTAACTCAGCTCTGCCAAAATAAACAACAAGATTATCTAATATTCTTGTCTAAATTTCATCTACAAGCATAACATCGAATATACGAGTAATGTGTTTTGACAATACCCGGGCTCTTGGAGAAGTTCAACTCAACAGTTTGACAAGGTAAAATACGTGCTGAAACCAAGCCAACCCTTTGTTGGGATTGTAAGAATCTTAAAAACCGATCGATGAGGAAGAGGTAGAAACCAGGAAGCACGATGCAAGAATAGGCGAAATCGACATGAAAGACGAAGAAGACAACGAAGAGAATGTAGAGATGATGAGTGTAATAGAAGAGCTCAAACATTTTTCGCCTTATTCGTGGGAGGCTTGTCGCCCACATGGCTAAACCAGAGAGCAAAGCTACTTCTCCTGCCACGTTTGAAACTTCAATTTTATCCCACTTAAGTACCTGCAGATAAACCACAGCTATCTGATTTGCAACTTGAGGAAACAATGAAACAGGAATTGTTACATCCCTTGTTGTTTTCAAACTATCAAGACATTGTAATTTTGATGCCATTTACCTCTTCCATTTGATGTGTCCTGGCCCAGAAAATAAGATAACATAAACCATGAAAAGTGAAGATGGTCATTGCAATATGGCCAACCCAAATATGATACCGAACACATGCTTCAGAGGTAAGCCCTATCAACCGCAGAATTGAAGATCCTCTGGTCACAGGGAAGAAGAGGAAAGCCAGGCAAATGTTTCCTACTAGCCCCACTGCCAAACCTGACATTTCCAACTTAGCCTCCCACCTGCAACGTCAACCCGAAACAGTAATCAAATTATTTCCCGACCATTTGGAACAAGGAATTAGTGAGATTCTTACACTAGCAATCCACTCTTTGAAGCCATTTGGTCGATATGTAGAAACATTCCGTTCAAGTAAGAAGTGGTTGACCAAGCCAAAAGCACAATGAACATGGTTAAAAATGACAGCTCCATCCATGAAACGATACCCAGAGGACCTTTCACCAGCACCGGTTGCTTCAAAGTGGTAAACTTAGATGTTTGGTACCTTTCAATGTTTTGGTCTCCAAGTTTCTTTCCCAAGTGAAGGTAAATACAGCCCATTGTAGCAATGAAGAGGATGGGAAATGTGTAAATCAGCATAGTTGAACCTATATATACACATACTTGTAAGCTTGAAAGAAAGAAAAAAACTCGAAATGAAACTGTAATATTATGAAGTAGTGTATCAACCTTGTGGTCCAAAGTATGTGGAGTTTGTCTTGGAACGGATTTCAGGCAACCAATGTTCAAAATACAACTTGGTGGGCATCATGAGCCATAGCAGCAGGTACCCAAGAAAGAGCAGAACCAGAAACAGCTTCATCGCGGATCTGAGCATCTTCATTGCATTAACCTTCCGACTGCCTTATGGAAGCAATTATTCTACCTTTATATGTATACTAAGAATGTTGTGTAAAACAATACATTAGTCAAGACGTGCGTTTATCAAAGAATAAATGCATGTGCAAGACAAATTATATGTCTATTGTGGTACAACAAGGAATAAATCTATATTCAAATCGCTGGCTTCTAATTTTGGTCGTATGCAGTTCCCTCAATGCAAATTAGATCAACCTTTTTTAATGCAGTTCCCTAATCCAAACTTAATTGTTGGTTTTATTTGTGTCTTGATGGACTGCATCTGCATCTCTTGCACCCTTCAATTTCTTTGACTTGTCTAATCTATTGCCTATTGGAACACCCAACTCTCAAACCACATCACTGCATATAACAGAATTATTTAACGGTATTGATAATTTAAACAAAGGTATTGTTTAATAAGTTAGAACAAATTAATTATTAATTTTTTAATGTTTAATTTAGTATTAAGCGTTGACTTGAATGCTAAAAGTTATTTGATATTTATGCAAAAAAAAGTGTTAAATATATCTATTTTTAAGTATATATAGATAAATTAATTTTGAAAATACCAGAACTAATAATAAAAATAATTATTTTTAATTTAAAGAATAATATAATGTTAAAATATAAAAAATTAATGATACCATTCTCTATTAAATAATAAGTAGCCCTAATCCACCTATATCTTTCAATTTTTATTGAAAAATTGAATTAAGTAGTTTTTTTAGAGAAAATATTACATGCACTGGTGGTAGAAAAAATAGTTTTTTATAAATAGGTTCAAATTTATATTTTTAGGGTTGAATATTTAAATTTTAAGTTTTAAAATTTAAATAGGCATCTTGTGAAAAAATAGATCTCACTGCCAATGCATCAAATAATTTAGCATTAACCTATGTTATAACTCACCTCAAAGGCTAAGGGCAACCGAGTCACCAAACAAGCCTAAGACACAAAATTAAAAATGGTAAACTTTACTAGAGGTTCATTTTGTTTAGGGCGTTTTTTCTATTTTAGTCGCTAAATTTAAAAAAAAATTATTTTTGCCACTTATGTTTTCGTCCGTTACCGTTTTGGTCACCCGAGCGTTAACCACCATTAATAAAAATATTAATTTTAATTTTGACCCCTAAACTTTTAAAAGTTTTTTCCACCTAGTTCAAACAAAAAACTCTTTCACTCTTCTAACCTAAACCCTACTCGATCACCTCTTTGCATATTCCACCACCACCACGAGGCGCCATAATTCTAGCCTTGAACATTAATGTCACCAAACATCAGTTGTTAAATCTTGTATAGCAGCAATTTCACACACGTGAAGAACCAAATCGGACATAGCTTAAACTAGCAATAAAAAAAGGAATTAAACTTAAAGAATCCAAAAATGAAAATTCACAAATAAATCAAACATTCGATGTACATGGAAAAATCCCCACCCCTTTTGCAAAATTGAAACAAAACCCCTCCAAATAAACAAATGAAACAAAATCCAGATCAAATATGCAACCAAGAATCAAACTCAACCAATAAAAGCTAAAAATTAAATTGAAAATCGAAGCTCAACAGCTTAATCCACCAACAAAAACTTGCTAAGATGGAAGAATTTATCAGTTCATCAAGTTTTAGGTGGATAACCCCTTATTGCAATTACATTTAAATTTTGTAATATTCAATTATATACACCTAGACAAATAAAAAATATTTATTTTCTTTAACCTAAACCCTAAACTAATAAAATCATTGGTCTTGGCTTGCCAGAGAAAGACAGACGACGACTGAAGGTAGTTCAAAGTCGACAGCAAAACGAACGACAATGTCAGTAGCAAGTGTAGGGCTTGAATTAGAGGAGAAGAAGAGTTTTTTTTTTTGTTTGAAATGGGAAAATTAAACTTTCAAAAGTTTAGGGGTTAAAATTAAAATTAGGGTAAAATGCAAAAATAATAACTCAACTTTTACCTCTCTCCTATTTTACTCACTCATCTTTAAATTGGGTCGATTTAATGACTCAACTTTTAACATTGAGTTTTTATCATCACCCAACCGTTATATTATGGATGCCGTTAATGATGTGGCAATTTTTATTGATTTGACCGCCACATAAACACACACGTGTTAAAAGACAGAATAAATACAAAAGAAAAGGAATGAGTGGTGGGCCTCAGTTGGCTTGACATATCAGGGAAACATTGACTTTGCGTGAGTTAAAAAATTTTACCCCCAGGCATCGAAAGCTAACAATGGCAATTTTGAAGCAGAGATCCCAGCTGTTTCTTGCCATAAACGGGTAAAGGACATTCAAGGGAAAGTACCATATTGCCCCTCCTCTTCCATCTGTGAGATGGCCGAAACCCAGCCGTTCAGCGGCAGCGTATGCTTCGCTCTGAACCAACTTGGATCTGAGAGATCCTGACTTATCGACAGAGAGAACAGAGCTCAAGAAGCCTGTGTCACCATTTACGTGATGTTGCCGGAGAAGCGTATCTAGAGGGGAAACAAAAGCCGGAGCTCAATGTCGTTCATAAAACAGTAGCCGGCATCGCCAGAGAGAGGGACAACACCAACAGTAGTGAAGAGACGGCCAAATCTGCGTTTCCGGGCCGATTCCTTCCTTTTCCCTAACCTTCAATCTCGTGTTGGCAGCGAAACTCAAGTCAGAGCTCCAGCGGTGCGCAGTTTGCGACGGCAATAACAAGCCAAAGTCACGCTTGGGGGTAGCTTCCGTCCAACCCGTCCGACGCCTCGGTGGTGAAAAACCTAGCATGACACTCCGGCGGTACCTTTTCGTCGATAGTAAAAAGGCCCGACCGCCCCCGGGGAATAACCTTATCGCCACCACCTTCGAGCAAACCACCAGGCTTCCTTCCTCCTCTAGAATGTAATATTATGGATTATGCAAAATGTATAAGAGCTTACAACAGTTGGCTTCTTCAGCAAGCCCTTTTTCATTCTCTGATGCAAACCTCACATTCTTCCTGCAAAAAGCCAACAAAAACACTAAGACACCCACATGCATCCTGATCTCTATTACAGTATAGATGGTAGCCTGCTATTAAAACAAACTAAGATCTTTTCTCACACCATATACAGTTGCTATACCAATCCTAATGCACCACAACTTCAACTATGCTTGTTTGTAACATCTAAGGCAGTAAGGCACATATGCTCTAAATATAAAAGAAATTATCCTCAAAGAACCTCAGATAAGAATCAAATGTAAATATTGAACTAATCAAAGATCTAACTATTCTCAAGACAATGTTTATTTTGTTTTGGGCCAGGAAAAAACAGTTTAATTAACATGTCAACTCACTAATGTTGCTGAATCAACAGTCACTAAAGAAGCCAACCTATATATTTATGAGAGAATGTGTCAAAAAATTGAGCTATTGAATGAAATAGCAAAATTGTTGCTTATGCTGGTTACCTGAGAGAAATCATCATCTGAAAGCATGGAAAGTTTAACATCTTTCACAAAATTTGACACCTGGAGGACAATATCCATGTTTACATCATTGTTCCCAGAGACCTTCTTCATCCCTAGACAACAAAGAAAGCCAATGCCATGGATCAACTATTTAAAATAGACAAGAGCATAATGCATAGTCAACAGAAAATGCAACAGACAACACAAGTTCTTCATATTAGTGGAAAAGAAATTAACAGTAAGTGTGCGAATGAGCTCAATGTCTAGTTATTTGGCCCATTAAGAAAAATTTATTGTCAGCATCACATATACAATCATCACAGATCAAGAGTAGTATCACCTAGAGAGATTAATGGGATTTCATGCACTATTGTGAATTTTAATTGATATACCAAAATGGAGAAACAATTCTAAATAGTGCATGAAGCCATTTATTACAGAAACATCTATGCTCATTAAACCAGAAATCCCCTTAATCTAGTTCCAATTCCAATGTCAGATTGTTTTTGCTTCACTCTTGTTTCTGTTTCTTAGACTCACTGTATCAGAAATAAAGAACGGCACATCCAGCCAAAGGAAGTGTAATTCCAAGTAAATAATTAATAATTGCAAACAGCGTAATCTAAAAGCAAATTACCTTTGACTAGGACTAGCTGATGAGAATTTTTCTGAAGAAAACTTTTGGGGTCCGATTTGATCCTCACAAAGCTATCTACCACTTTAGCTTCGAAGCTTTTAAAATCTTTCAAAAGAGCTAGAACTAAACTCTTTTTCAAGTAAATGAGCTTAATATTCTCTGGTATTATTGCAGCAAAGCCAAGTTTTGGTGTTTCAAACACCCTTTTCTTCTGGTAAGTTTTTTTCTCCAGACTCAAATCTTTATGTTCTTCACGTAGATTCTCCTCGTCTGAGCTAAAAAGGAAGTCATCACCCCATGCATCTTGGTTTTCTGCATAGTATGTCAAGCCAACTGGGGCCCACGACTCATTCTTTTTCTTTTGTATTTATTTTGTTTGTTTTAACACGTGTGTGTTTACGTGGCGGCCAAATCAATAAAAAATGCCACATCATTAACGGCATCCATAATAATACGGTTGGGTGATGATAAAAATCCAATATTAAAAGTTGAGTCATTAAATCGACTCAATTTAAAGATGAGTGAGTAAAATAGGAGAGAGGCAAAAGTTGAGTCATTATTTTTGTATTTTACCCTTAAAATTAACATTTTTATTAGGGTAAACTTCATCGGAGGTCTCTTATGTTTAGGGTTTGTTTTAATTTGGTCACCTATTTTGAAAAGAAATTATTCTTGTCACTTATGTTTCTAATCGTTACTGTTTTGGTCACCCGACCGTTAACCTCCGTTAATACAATGACATGACACGCTGATAAAATTAATTAATTTTTATTCAACACCTCAATTTTTAAAATTTTATTTTCCATCATCTTCCCATAAACTCTTGCACTCAAACAGTTCTTCAATTCTTCATTTTCTACGCGACTGGATGGGTTCCAAATGCGAAGCATGAACTCCAATGTAAGTTTCTTACATAGATGGATAGCCGAACTTTTCTCTCTTTCTCTAGAAATTTAAGAATACAAATAAATAATCTATTTTCATCCAAATCGATTTCACTCGCATGTCTATGCCTCTATGTTCAATTCACATACTCTATTCTTTCACACACACATTAGCTGCATCAGAAAACAAAAGAGAGAGAGAGAGAGAAAGGAGAGCCTTTAAGCCCTTCTTTCTTCTTATTATACTTTTTTCTCAGATCTTAGATTATCTTCCTTCTCCTCGTCTCAGTTTTTTCCCTTCAATATCATTTTCTTTAAAAACTTAATAAAAAAACATAACCAACAAAGGCTGATTTTTTATTTCCTTTTGTTTTTTCTTCATTATTTGATGTTTATCATTTTTGGGTATTGTTGTTTCTTCTCATTTCTCTTTAAAGTTGGGTCTTTTTTTGGCTTTGGGTCTTTTAGGAATCCTGAATTGTTGGTCGATTGATGATCGAATCTGCAATTGGTCTCATGTTTTTCGATTGAATCCAGCAGTATTGGAGACCAAAAGCTTCACCATCCCTTCTCAATCAACGTTTTTTATGCTTTGAACGCCATATCCACTACTTTTGTCCTTGTTTCACTCATTTTCTTGCACTTTCTCGTATCCCAAACGCAATTCTCTCCTCCCCAAGTCAGGCAGAAAGTGAGGAGAACTGAAGAAATGTTTGAGTTGCAAGAGTTTATGAGAAAATGGTAAAAAATAAGGTTTTGAAAGTTGAGGGGTTAAATTAAAAATTAATTTTTTTATTAACGTGCCACGTTATTGTATTAACGGAGGTTAACGGTTGGATGACCAAAACAGTAACGATCGAAAACATAAGTGACAAGAATAATCTTTTTTTAATATGGGTCACCAAAACAGAACAAACCTTAAATGTAAGAGACCTCGAGTTAAGTTTACCCTTCTTATTAAATGGTGGTTAACAGTCAGGTAACCAAAACAGTAACAGTTATAAACATAAGTGGCCAGAATAATTTTTTTTTCAAATTGGATGACCAAAATAAAACACACTCTAAACTAAAAGGACTTGTGGTGAAGATTATCCAATTAAGACAAATTATGTGGTGACTAACGGAACAAAATTAGTTTACCCTTTTCCATGCCCATTTATATTATGTCTCATCAATGATTTTATGCTACATATATTAATGACTATTTTTATTTATAAATAATATGTACGTGATATAAAATTATTAGTTGAGTATATAAAGAGGACATGAAATCTATTCGTGACATAAAGTTATTGTTTTATCGCCCTTTGGTCTTACCTCAACGAAATAAGCCTTTATTTAGGTCATTAAACTCGAAATAAAAATTATCTGTCTTTTTTGTGCTCTTATTTATATTTTTATGCTAAAAATTAAATTTAATATTTAAGATTAAGATTTAGGTTTAGTGAATTAAGATTAAAATGTATTTTTTAAGGTTTAGGGTACAAAATTTAAAATTTAGAATTTAAGGTTAGAGCTTAAAATTTAATTTTCTAATGTTGGGGCATAGAAAGGGCACTTAAAAGAGACAAGATTTTTCCCTTAAACTCGTGGTTAAAAAAGGTATAATGTCAAAAAATGCCCCCCAACGTTTGACTGAATAGTTATTTTAGCCCCTATTCTTTTTTTGAAGCAATTTAACCCTCAACGTTTCATTTTGGGTCAAAATGACCCCTTTACGGATGAAAACTGTTAGTCAACTGACGATAAATGACTTGAAATGACGTAACAAACTTACATGGTAGTACACGCCTCGATAGCAGTGTCATATAGACAAATAAGTTGACTTTACAGAGTAACACATGGGTCAAAAAATAATTTTAAAAAATTGTATAAAATATAAAATATTTTTTCTTATGACATGTCATTCTATCAAGTCATTTCAAGTTGTTTATCGTCGGTTGACTAATAGTTTTCATCTGCAGAGAGGTTATTTTGACCTAGAATAAAATGTTAATGGTTAAATTAGTTCAAAAAAAGAATAAGAGCCAAAATGACTATTTAATCAAACGCGAGGGCATTTTTTTTTGGCATTATACCTTAAACAAATACAATGATAACATATAAGTTAGGCAGAGTATGGCCATTATAATTTAAAGAATAATATAAAAGTAAGGCTTAAATGTCAGATAGGTGCTCAAACTATACCCTTTTTTCCAGTTAGGTGCCCAACGTTTGTTTCGCGCCACTTAGGTACCTAACGTTTCATTTCGTAACCCATTTAAGGTTTTAGTCGTGAAGGATGTTAAAATTTTCCGTTATCCAATCATAAAGCGACACGTGACATATTTTTTTATTTTTCTGATATTAACCAAAATAAAAGAAAAACAAAATAAATTAATTAAAAATAAAAGTAACCCTAGATTAAATTCCCTTCAACCCATAAACTCATCTTCTTCCCCCCATCAAACTGAGTCACCATCCCAACCCTCTCAAAACAACTTCCGAATTCCGTGACTTCCGTCCCTTTGTACACTCGACTCTGCAACAATGGATTCCCCAAGTAGGATTCTTCTTCGAATGTTGCTAATTGCGCAATATCTATAATTTTACCACCAATCCCAGGGTTGAATGAAAAGTTGAACCTGCTTAGCTCATTCAAGCTGTTGAGGTTGCCTGAAAACTCATTCTGTGACAAATCAAGATTCTGTAATCAGTTCAGATTCTCAATCTCCATTGGAATTTGACCTGAAAAATTGTTCTGAGAGATATTTAAGACCACAAGATGCAAATTTCCAATCTCCGTAGGAAGTTTCCCATTGAATTGATTGTAACCCAAATGCAGCATTTTACTAATACTTGAAGGCACCTCCCCTGAGAATCGATTCCTACTGAGTTGAAGATACCCCGAGACTCGATATTTTTGAACCGGTGAACCTTTGACACAAACTTGGAAAAAATTGTATCCTTGAAGCAACTGATCCCATATGTTCTTGCAAATTTTCCTGGTAAGAATTGTGTATATAAAACCAAAAGGGGAATAATCTACTATTAGCAACCTCTTTGTCACAAAACATTCACCAGGACTGCAATGATTCGAATGCTGGGGTGGGATTTCTTCCTATATTTGTTAACTCATGGGGGAATCTTCCAGAAAGTTGATTGTTGGCAAGGTTTAGCCACAACAAGCTTCTGCAGTTTCCAAGCTCAGCAGGAATTTCACCAGTGAGTTAGTTGTTTGCAAGCATTAACCACAAAAGAAGTCTTAAGTTTTCAATGGAAGGCGGGATTGATCCGACCAGCCGATTGAATGAAAGATCAAGGGCTTGTAGTTGGGACAAGCCTCCATACTGTGGTGGTATCGCACCAGTGAATTGGTTGTAGGCTAAGACTAAGAACTTCAAACCTACCATTTGAGAGATTTCAGCTGGTAATGGTCCAGAAAAATTGTTGTAGCTCAAGTCTAGTCGAGATATATTTGTTAGCTTGTGAATCCCAGAAGAACTTAATACATCTGTATATGAATTCCTTGAAGAACAAGAGATTTCAACTGTTTGAATCTACCAAAAACCTTTTGCATTTGTCCACCAAAATTGTTCATACTCAAATTCAGCAAAAGAGATTCTGGAATCACTCTGGAAAACAAGTTGTCTCCCAATAGTAAGCCTTCAAGGGTGGAAATTGATCCAAGCTCTGATGGAATAGGCCCTGAAAATTTGTTTCCCCACATGTTCAACGTAAACAAATTCTTACAATTTGAAACCTCCCTTGGAATTTCACCCCAGAACTTGTTCACTGATAAATCCAAGCCTTTGAGAGTACAATTCTCTAAAAAAAACTTAAAGCCGGAACCGGTCCAGTGACAAAGTTTTCCGAAACCGAAAACTCCACCGGCCTTGAAAAACCTGTCCAAATATTACCAGTAAACTTGTTGGAGCTCAAATCCAGATACTACAGATTCAAGCACCTATCAAAGAACTTGCAAATTCTACCAGAAAAATCGTTCATCGAAAGGTTACCAACAACTAATCTATTGAGGTTGGGGTTTGCAATTGATAGTGAGGATTTTGAGAGTGTTGGGATGGTGACTCGGTTTGATAGGGAAAGAGATGGGTTTATGGGTTTAAGGGTTTAAGGGAATTTAACCGAAGGTTACTTTTATTTTTAATTAATTTATTTTGTTTTTTTATTTTAGTTATTATCAGAAAAATAAAAAAAAATGTGTCATGTGTCGCTTTGTGATTGGATAACGGAAAATTTTAACGTCCGTCACGGCAAAACCTTAAATGGGTTACGGAATGAAACGTTAGACACTTAAGTGGCCCGAAACAAACGTTAGGCACCTAACTGGAAAAAAGGTATAGTTTGGGCACCTATATGACGTTTAAGCCTAAAAATAATTATTTTTAATTTAAAATAAAAAAATTAATGATACCATTCTCTATTAAATAATAAGTAGCCCTAATCCACTTATATCTTTCCATTTTTATTGAAAATTGAATTAAGCAATTTTTTAAAGAAAATATTACAAGTACTGACAGTAGAAAAAACAGTTTTTATAAAATGGGTTAAAATTAATGTTTTTAGGGTTAAATATTTAAATTTAAGTTTTAAAATTTAAAAAGAAATCTTGTGGAAAAATAAATCTTACTACCAATGCATCAAATATTTTCTCATTAACATATGTTATAACTCACCTTAGAGGCTAAGGTCAACTGAGTCACCAAACCAGCCTAATACACAAAATTAAAAAAGATAAACTTCACCGAAGGTTCCTTTTGTTTAGGGCGTTTTTATTTTGGTCACTAAATTTAATATATATATATATATATATGCCACTTATGTTTTCGACCGTTACCGTTTTGGTCACCCAAGTATTAACCCCCATTAATAACAATATTAATTTTAATTTTGACTCCTAAACTTTTGAAAGTTTATTTTTTCACCTAGTTCAAACAAAAAACTCTTTCACTCTTCTAACCTAAACCCTACTCGGTCACCTCTTTGTAGATTTCACCACCACCAGGCGCCATAATTCTAGCATTGAACATTAATGTCAGCAAACACCGGTCGTTGAATCTTGTTGTAACACCCGTGTTTTGGGGTTAGGAGTTAGACGCGTGTGTTTGGTTCGAGTCGTCAAAACCGATTTAATTAAATTAAGCCTTGGTTTTAAATTAAAGGAAATTAAAATTTAAGGAGTGACATTTTTGTAAATAGGTTGAAAAAGAGATGACAACCTTTTTGAATTAAAAAGAACAAAAAAGGGGGTCTTCTTCCTTGCTTCACCTTTCCAATGTGAAACTCACTCAAACCCCTCCCAAAACCCCTATTCACTATTCCATTTGATTTCTCCATCGATTCAAGGGCATTTTCAAAGGTAATCCAATTTCTCAACTCTCCCCATCATCCATATCCTTTACATGGTCTTAGATTTCAAAACTACCCATATTTGCAATTTTCAAGTTTAAGGAAAGTTTGGATTTTTAATGGGTTTTTCATTAGTTTTTGATTTGTTGAGTTGGGTTTTGGATTAATCTCACCTAAATACACTTGATATCTTAAAATGGATGGATTTGGGGAAAATCTCGAAGTGGGTCTTTGGGGCAATTTTCAAAGTGTCTAAACTTGATTTTTTGGTGTGTTTTAGTGTTGGGTTGAAGGGATGATGGTATAGGGTTATTAGGGAAGTGTTTTGGAAGCTTTTAGATGTCATTTGGGTGTTGGAAAGTGTAGTTTGCAGCTGGATATTTGGGGAGCACGAAAATGGGAAATTTGTGGTTAGTTTGGATTTGAAATGGTGAAGTTTGGCTTGTGATTGTGAGTTGGAATTGTGTACTGAGTTTAGCATTGGATTGGTGAGTAATGTTTGTGTTTTGATTGGTTAGAATCAAGAGGAAACATCGGAGAAGGATCGGGACCGAATCCGAGAATCGAAGAGGCTTGACTTGCTTGCTTAGTTTGCTAAGGAAAGGTGGTGAGTAAAACTTTAAATTTGTTTTAAAGTTGGTTCAAGTGTGTGTATTGGAGGTATTGGAATGAGTTTGGTAGACCATTCTATAGAACTTATGTTTTGATATAATGATTGAAAAATGGTTTGGACTAATTTGAAAAGAATTTAAAACTTGGTTTTAAGTCCAAACAACTTGAATTTATGTTTGAGGTATTTTAAGAGGTTTTTGGAAAAGATTTTTCATGTTTTAAACAACCAAACTTGTATTTTCAACGTCCCAGTATCGATACGGTTGTACCCGTACCGATACCATTTTGCCCCAATTTGGCCACTGTCAAACCCCGTACCGATACAGGCCTTTGCCGTATCGATACGGTCGGGATCGTTTCGATACGCCAGGTAAGTGTACCGATCCCATTTCAACCAACCCCAACGGCTATTTCCCAACAGCCATTCAAATGTGGACCCGTACCGATACGCCCTCAAACGTATCGATACGCTTCAGCTGGCAAGAGCTCAACGGCTAGTTCCTATGAAGATCGTATCGATACCGTTCCACGTGTATCGATACTGGTAGCTGCAGAACAGCATTTATGAAGGGAAATAAAGTCCTCAACGGCTTCAATTCATCCCCAACGGCTAGTAAGGGCTACAAACTCAATTGGGAGTATAAAAGGGACCTCCAATCATCAGGAGAAGGCTAATGCTTCAATTGTCAAACATCAAATGATCAAGAAATTGTCTTAGTGCTTTATTTGTCATTTCTTGTATAGACAAACACTAGTGAGCCAAAATTGTCAAATTTGCTCAAGTGTTTTAGGTTTTGGGTGAGTGCTTAATTGTGCAAATAAACACCTATTAGAGGGTTTTAAGTTTGCTTTTTATTATCTCTTTGTAAAGAGGGTTTTGATCAAGGCTTTGGGTAGAAGCTTGATCGGTTGTAAGGGTTTCCTCCTAATCCTAGAAAAGGGGACGAATCAATTAGTGGAATTGGTTGAGAAATCCTTAGTGGGAAGCTAAGGTAGTGGATGTAGACCTTGGTTAGAAGGTTGAACCACTATAAATCATTGTGTCAATATTCTTTTTAGCTTCCACAACCCTTCCACCCAAAAATCCATCTCTCCACCACTTGGTGAGCTAGTTTGGTTGATCGAATCGAGCCCCTAAAATCCCAACAATTGGTATCAGAGCTTGGCTCAATCGAAGGGATTCACATCCTATTGAGAAGATCCGGCAAGCTCGATCACTTTTTCATCAACCGGCTCAATGGCACAATCAATCGACAAACCGCCTTTCTTTGACGGAGCTCACTATGGCCATTGGAAGACAAAGATGAAGTTCTTCATCAAATCAAGAGATTACAAGCTATGGGATGTAGTTGAAGATGGCCCGTTCGTGCCTCAAAGGAGTAAAGCGGAGTGGAGTGCCGACGATCGCAAGAAGATGGAGCTAAATTGCAAAGCCTTGCACATTCTATTTTGTGCATTTGGTCCATCCATCTATGAGAAGATGTCTTCTTGTGAGAGTGCCAAGGAGGTATGGGACAAGCTTGAAGTCACATACGAAGGAACAAATGAAGTCAAGGAGACCAAGATTGGGCTCCTAACCCTTGAGTATGAGAACTTCAAAATGGATCCGGAAGAGAACATCGAGAAGATGTTTGATAGGTTCTCCACCATCACCAATGGTCTCAAAGGCTATGGAGAAGCCATCCCGGAGGAGAAGCTTGTTCGAAAGCTCATCTACTCACTTCCCGAGTCTTGGGACTCAAAGAGGACCGCCATCATCGAAGCCAAAAATTTGAAGACTTTGAAGCTTGATGAACTCATGGGGTCTCTCCTTACTCATCAAATCATGAAGAAGAACAAAGAGGATGAGAAGAAGAGGGAAGAAATTAGAGCTATGGGAGAGAAGAAAATCAAAGGGCTTGGCATCAATGCTAGTGCCATGGCTCTCAAATCCTCCACTTGCCATCATGTCTACTCAAGTGAAGAGGAGGATGAAGATGAAGAGATAGTTCATCTCTTCAAGAAGTGTGCCCCTTTCATGAAGAAAGCCTTGAGAGAGCTTGAACGAGAACCTAAAAGAAAGGAGAGGGCAAGCACTTCAAGCCATAAGAAGAAGGCACATGTGGCTACTTGGAGTGATGAGGACTCCACCGACGATGAACAAGCCAACCTTTGCCTTATGGCCATCGAAGAAGATTCAAGGGTAACTTCTAATTCATCTACTTCATGTTCTTACACTTTTGATGAATTACAAGATGCCTATGATGATTTGGTTTTAGATTTTAAAAGCCACATTTTGAAAAACAATAAATTGATTTCAAAGTTAAAAATTCAAAATGATTTGCTTTCTAAAACTAAACTTGAACTTGAAGCAAAACTTGAAGAGTTTGAATTAAAATGTTTTGATTTACAAAAATTGCTTCAAAAAGTTCAAGAAGAAAAAGATTTGATTTCCAAAGAGCTTGAAAAGAAAAACAATTTTGGAAAATCAAACTTTTATGTTAGACAATCTAGTGCCCCTAGATTTGTGAATGGAAAATGTTTTAGAAGTGTTTGGGTCCCAAAAGGACTAACCACTTCAACTAAAAAGGATGAAATTGAAAAATGGATTCCTAAGGGGACTAAATTTTGTGCAACTAACGTTTATGGATCCAAAGCAATTTGGATACCAAAAATTACTTGATTGTCTATTGTAGGTGTGATGGAGATGTTCAACAAGTCAAACATTGAGGGGGAGCTCCATGCACACAAGGAAGAACACTTGAAGAAGGAAGGCTTCACATCCTCCCTTGGGTTCAAGTGTGGGTAAAATTTCTAGTTGTTTTGCTTTTATTTGTTTTAATTTTAGTTTATTCAACTAGATGATCATAAATGTTGGACTAATATTTCTAATGATGCTTTGAGTAAGGGGGAGCCAATTTTTAAACCAAATTCTAATTTGTGTCAAAGTTTTTATCCCTATTGTTATTTTAAAACTTAATGTTTTAAATTCTTTTTGATATAATAAAAAGGGGGAGAAATGGTTTGAAAAATTGATTTTTCAATTGAATAAGGGGGAGCTTTACTTAATTTCATATCCTTAATCTCTTATTCACATTTTTAAAGTTAAAGGGGGAGAAACCCAAACAATTTTTCAAGTGAGTTTTATTATATCAAAAAGGGAGAGATTGTAGAACTTATGTTTTGATATAATAATTGAAAAATGGTTTGGACTAATTTGAAAAGAATTTAAAACTTGGTTTTAAGTCCAAACAACTTGAATTTATGTTTGAGGTATTTTAAGAGGTTTTTGGCAAAGATTTTTCATGTTTTAAACAACCAAACTTGTATTTTCAACGTCCCAGTATCGATACGGTTGTACCCGTACCGATACCATTTTGCCCCAATTTGGCCACTGTCAAACCCCGTACCGATACAGGCCTTTGCCGTATCGATACGGTCGGGATCGTTTCGATACGCCAGGTAAGCGTACCGATCCCATTTCAACCAACCCCAATGGCTATTTCCCAACGGCCATTCAAATGTGGACCCGTACCGATACGCCCTCAAACGTATCGATACGCCTCAGCTGGCAAGAGCTCAACGGCTAGTTCCTATGAAGGTCGTATCGATACCGTTCCACGTGTATCGATACTGGTAGCTGCAGAACAGCATTTATGAAGGGAAATAAAGTCCTCAACGGCTTCAATTCATCCCCAACGGCTAGTAACGGCTACAAACTCAATTGGGAGTATAAAAGGGACCTCCAAGCATCAAGAGAAGGCTAATGCTTCAATTTTCAAGCATCAAATGATCAAGAAATTGTCTTAGTGCTTTATTTGTCATTTCTTGTATAAACAAACACTAGTGAGCCAAAATTATCAAATTTGCTCAAGTGTTTTAGGTTTTGGGTGAGTGCTTAATTGTGCAAACAAACACCTATTAGAGGGTTTTAAGTTTGCTTTTTATTATCTCTTTGTAAAGAGGGTTTTGATCAAGGCTTTGGGTAGAAGCATGATCGGTTGTAAGGGTTTCCTCCTAATCCTAGAAAAGGGGACGAATCAATTAGTGGAATTGGTTGAGAAATCCTTAGTGGGAAGCTAAGGTAGTGGATGTAGACCTTGGTTAGAAGGTTGAACCACTATAAATCATTGTGTCAATATTCTTTTTAGCTTCCACAACCCTTCCACCCAAAAATCCATCTCTCCACCACTTGGTGAGCTAGTTTGGTTGATCGAATCGAGCCCCTAAAATCCCAACACATTCTAAGGTAGAAGTTAAATTGGTAGTTTAACTTCTTGTTTGTTAATGAGCTTTTATTGCCTATGCCTATCTTAATCTTGCAAATATTAATTGACTTGTGTGCGTATACATTGTTGTATGTGATGATGGTTGTATGATATGAATGATGATTGATGTGATGTTGTTTAATGGTAATTGGCACTAATTAACTTACCGGGTATAAATGATCGATAATTAGGATTAGTGTGCACACGTTTGAGTCAAATTCGCGCGTGGCCTTTATGGCGTTGAGTCGTCAAGGAGGAGTACGGTGATGTAATATTCCACCAGAAATTTATTTATATTATACGTGATGATGAGTGGAATCTCATCCGTAGGGCATGTGGTGATGAGTAGAATCCCACCCATGCAAGGTTTGGTGATGAGTGTAATCCCACCGAGGTAATGTTGTTGTTGAGAGTAAATCCGCACATCCGAGTAAACTAATAGTGGCCAATGTACTTGTTCTTATGATTATGATATTGTGATATCGGTTTATATTGTTGAGCTTAATATGATGTAAGATGCCATATTTATGACTCTTGAAACACTAGCTAGGATGTTATGTTGATGCCCATGTATGTTGTTGTGTGATGTTAAGGATTGCATGCTTGGACCCTGCATTGTTGTTGTTTTTGATTTTAGAGCATCCTCACTAAGCTTCTAGCTTACGCTCTCATTTTCAACAATGCATATCAGTAGCGTGGAGTTAGCAAGAAGCAAGGAGAAAGGGCATTCCAAGCTTTGTAGTTGCTCAAGTATGATTTAGTAAATAAAGTAGTAGTTTAGCAACGGGGCTACTATGTTTTTGTATGAGCGTTGTATGACTCATAGATGTTGTTGATGTTTATGTTTTGGCTTGGATTTGTAAACCATGCTTTGTCCTGTTGAATGCTTGTGTGGGATGGTTGTGCCTTTGGATGTTTAAGTTGTTTTTTGTTGGCATGTAAACCTTGTATGTGAAGACATGATGCCTTATGGCTTTTTGAGCTCTTAAGCATGCCTATTTATGCAATATTTATCCTTTGTGTGAATGCCATGTGTAGATGCCTTGTTAATCATCCAAATTGTTCTATATGCTAATTCTTGGTTGTAGTATGTTGCATGAATGTATGTTTGTGGCTGGGGAAGTCTTAAAATGCATTTAGAGTTGTGTTAGGTGTCGTTTTGCTGAAATTTGAAGACTTGCAGTGCAGGGCGTATCGATACGCCTAAGGGCCGTATCGATACGGTCTTGCCTGCAGGACACAGTTTTGGCTTGGCGTACCGATACACGGGGGTGTATCGATACGCTCTTTGCTCACTGGAATTCTGAGAATTTGGTGAGTGATTGGCGTATCGGTACGGGATTGAGGCGTATCGGTACGGTTTTATCTCGTTGACCACGAGATGTTAACTGAGAAGGGCGTATCGATACGCTCAAGGGCTGTATCGATACGGTCTACCCGTGTCGACTGAAAGTGTTGACCTTAGTCAAGGCGTATCGATACCCTTGATTGGTGTATCGATACGGCCTGCTCTGTGACTTTAAAATGGACTGTTAAATGTGTGGTTTGAGGTTCGAACGTGTTTCATTCTTGATGTTTTCCGCTGGCGTGATCACTTAGGAATTAATATGCCTTTAGACAAGAATAAATAAAAGAAATTTTCTATGGTTGCTAACCGAGGGGAAACCTTAACGGGTTTCGCTTCGGTTTTCCTCGTGTAGTCTACTCGGTCCGGTCATCCGGCCAGACCGGGACGAGGAGGTTACATTTGTTGGTATCAGAGCCTAAGGTTACCGAGACCTCGGGCAGGTAAGTGAGGTAAGCTTGATGTGTTAAGCAATTGATGTGTTTCGGTGTGTGCTTTTCCATGAAATCTTGTTGTTTGATTGTTCATATGGTGTTTGGAAGCATGATTTTTGAGTTTGATGTGGTGTCGAGTACCCATTGGTACTATTAGTTAATTTAAAAAGGTTTTGTGAAGAAAAGTACTTGAGCACAGTTGGACCCTTGCCTTTGCTAACTTAATCCTTATTTGTTTGTTGTTGTAGTTATTATCTTGCTAGCTGTATCATGAGACCACGTGGGAGGCCTAGGATGGTTCAGCCGGAACCACGGGCACAAGCTCCGGGGATTGAGCAGATTGGTGGGGCGCAGGCTCCTCAACCTCCTGCACCTCCTCCTCATCAAGAGGGAGTTGAGGCGGGAGCCGAGGGCGTGGGACCTCAAGTAGGCCAAGGACCGGCCGAAATTGATTTAGCTCCCTTAGTTCAGGCGATAGCCGGGGCTTTCCAGGCTGCAGTGGCTGGGGGTCAGGAAGTGGCACAACCCCAGGGAGAGGGTACTGGTTTGCCATTGTAGAGGCTCCGCAGTTTGGGAGGTGAAGAGTCAGAGGGTCGACGTCGGAGGGGTCTGAGATGTGGTTAGAGAAGATCGTCCGTATCTTATCACAGATGGGATGTACCGAGGAACACAAGTTAGGGTGTGTTGAGTCCTTGCTTCAGGGTGATGCCTACACTTGGTGGGTCACCATCACTACGGGTATGGAAGAGGCTGAGATCACTTGGGAGTTCTTTGAGTCAGCATTCCGTAAGAAATATCTGGGTCCTCGATATCTCGATGAGAATAAGAGGGAATTTATGGCTTTGCTTCAGGGGAGTATGACTGTGACAGACTATGAGATTCGATTTGTTAGGCTGAGTCAGTATGCATCCGAGCTTGTTCCTACTGAAGTGGAACGTTGTAACCGTTTCCGCTATGGGTTGAATGAAGAGATCAAGAGGTACACTTTAGCTTCTGACTACACAGACTTTGATGTCTTGGTCGCGAGGGCCAAGGACTTAGAGCACAGTTTGGGCTTGACCAAACCATCTAGTGGTTCTAGTTCTAGTAAGAGATCTAGTGACTTTGATAGAGGTGATGCCAAGAGGCATCGGGACAACCGGCATCACTATAACCATAGACGTGGTGGAGGTAACCACGATAGGGGCCAACAGGGCCATAGGGTTGGTGGGAAGTTGCCCACGTGTCCTACTTGCGGGAGGAACCACACCGGTGAGTGTTGGGGGAATTTCCACTCGTGTTGGAGTTGTGGAGCTAGGGATCATATTAGGCGTGACTGTCCACATCAGGTGGGGCAGGCACCAGATCAGGCTCCTGCTAGAGCCAATGACTTTCAGAGAGGCCGCGGGCGCGGTAGAGGAAACTTACAGCCGAGAAATGATGGCCAGAGGAACATAACACATGTAGTTGCAGTCCAGCCATAGGGCAGAGGTCAGGCCAGAGTTTACGCTCAGCGTGTGGATCAGCATGACACAGATGTGATCGCAGGTAACTTCTCGATACAGTCTTTGGGTTTGCTTTCTTTGATTGACTTCGCGTCTACACATTCTTATATACCGAGCGAGCATGCAAAGTTGTTGAAATTGCATTGTGAAATATTAGAGGTAGGAGTTAGTGTTACTAGTTCCTTTGAGGACACAATAGTAGTTAGAAAGATGTACAGAAGGTGTCCGTTGATGGTTCAAGGACATGTGTTTCCAGTGGATATGATAGAGCTACCTTTTTATGGTTTTGATGTAATTCTGGGTATGGACTGGCTCACCGAGCATAGAGCTAGGATAGACTTTGAAACTAAGAGGATTTCTTTGAGACTCACAGATGATTATGAGATAGTGGTGGTGGGTGAGAACGTGAAGTTCTTATCCAATGTGGTTTCAGTTCTGGAGGCTAAGAGGTTAGTTGAGATGGTTTGCGAAGCATATTTGGCCTATGTGATGAATCCGAACATGAGTGAGGTTAGACCTCAAGACATCCGGACAGTGTGTGACTTTCCTAGTGTGTTTTCAGAAGAGTTGCCGGGTTTACCACCTGATAGAGAGGTAGAGTTCACTATAGAGACTTATTCAGATTCAACACATATTTCGATTGCTCCATATCGTATGGCACCGAAAGAACTAAAAGAGTTGAAGACTCAGTTGCAAGAGTTGACAGATAGAGGCTTCATTCGAACTAGTTCTTCACCTTGGGGTGCTCCAGTTTTGTTTGTAAAGAAGAAAGATGGAAGCATGAGAATGTGTATAGATTACAGACAGTTGAATTAGTTAACAGTGAAGAATAAGTATCCATTGCTGAGAATTGATGATCTGTTTGATCAATTAAGAGGGGCATCAGTCTTTTCGAAGATTGACTTGAGATCATGCTACTACCAGCTAAAGGTAAGAGAAGTTGATGTACCGAAGACGGCCTTTAGAACTAGATATGGTCACTATGAGTTCTTAGTCATGCCTTTTGGGTTGACTAACGCACCGGCTGCTTTCATGGATATGATGAATAGGATCTTCCATCAGTATCTAGATTAGTTTGTAGTTGTTTTTATAGATGACATCTTGGTGTATTTACGTACCGAGGAAGACCACGACCGACACTTGAGACTAGTTTTGAAGACTTTGTTAGACAATCAGTTGTATGCAAAGTTGAGCAAGTGTGAGTTCTGGATCCGAGAGTTAGTCTTCCTAGGGCATGTAGTGTCAGCCGATGGGTTTAGAAGTTTATCCGAAGAAGATAGAGGCCATTGTTGAATGGAAACAACCGAAGTCAGTAACAGAGGTACGTAGCTTTCTAGGCTTAGCTGGATACTATAGAAGATTCGTAGAAGGTTTCTCTAAGTTAGCCGCTCCATTGACACAGTTGCTTCAGAAGAGTGTTCAGTTTGAGTGGTCAGATGCAAGACAGAGAGCCTTTGAGAAGTTGAAAGAAGCTTTGACCCAAGCACCGATCTTGATTCAGCCAGAGTCTGTGAAAGACTATGTAGTTTACAGTGATGCTTCCTATGTAGGCCTAGGTTGTGTTCTCATGCAACACAAGAGAGTAGTGGCTTATGCCTCAAGACAGTTGAAGACTCACGAGCGCAACTATTCGACCCATGACATAGAGTTAGCTGCAGTTGTGTTTGCTCTGAAGATTTGGAGACATTATTTGTACGGGGAGAAATGCACAGTGTACACGGATCACAAGAGTTTGAAGTACATCATGACTCAGCGAGATTTGAATCTCAGACAGCGTAGGTGGTTAGAGTTGCTAAAAGACTATGATCTTACGATTGAGTACCATCCGGGTAAGGCCAATGTAGTGGTCGATGCTTTGAGTAGAAAGGTAGTCGTAGACTTGAGAGCCATGTTTGCTAGATTGAGCTTGTCCGGGAATGGTGGCTTGGTAGCCGAGATTCAGTTTAGGCCTACTCTAGGTCAGTTGATTAGGGAGAAGCAGCTCTTAGATAGATCTTTGGCACCTCACGTGCAAGATGTGACCGAGGGTAGACCTTCAGACTACAGTTTCAGTACCGATGGGGTCTTGTGTTTCAAAAATAGAATAGTTGTGCCAGAAAACAGTGACTTGAGACGTACGATCTTGACTGAAGCACACAATAGTCCTTTTGCTATGCATCCTGGAAGTGCGAAGATGTACCGCGATTTGAAGAATGAGTACTTTTGGGTTGGTTTGAAGAGAGATGTAGTCGACTTCGTGAGTAAGTGTATGGTGTGTCAGAGAGTGAAGGTGGAACATCAGGTTCCCTCAGGTTTGTTGCAACCGTTGAGAATTCTGGAATGGAAATGAGAGAATATCACCATGGATTTTGTTTCGGGCTTGCCTTTGACTCTTACGAAGAAGAACTCAGTTTGGGTTATAGTAGATCGTTTCACGAAGTGTGCTCACTTCTTGGCAGTCAATACGACTTATACATTAGATAGGTTGGCCGATCTGTACATTGGTAAGATTGTTAGACTGCATGGTGTGCCGAAGTCTATTGTGTCCGATAGAGATCCGAGGTTTACAGCTCGATTTTGGGAGTGTCTGCATACAGCTTTGGGTACCCGTTTGAATTTTAGCACGTCTTATCATCCTCAGGCCGAAGGTCAGTCAGAGAGAGTTATACAGATCTTAGAGGATATGTTACATTGTTGCATCATTGATTTTCAGGGTACTTGGGAGAAGCACTTGCCTCTAGTTGAGTTTGCTTACAATAATAGCTTTCAGTCGAGTATTCAGATGGCTCCGTATGAGGCCTTGTATGGTAGAAAGTGTAGAACTCCAGTTTGTTGGGCCGAAGTGGGACAGAAGTTGTTACCTATGCCGGATTTTCTCAAGGGGACAACGGATAAGGTGAAACTGATTTGCGATCGCTTAAAGGCAGCTTTGGATAGAAAGAAGTCCTATGACGACTTGAAGAGGAAGGAAGTTGAGTTCTCAGTAGGTGAGAAGGTGTTCTTAAAGGTGACTCCGTGGAAGAAAGTAATGAAATTTGGCCGAAAGGGGAAGTTGAGTCTGAGGTACACAGGACCGTATGAGATTGTGAAGAGGGTTGACCCAGTTGCTTATCAGTTGCCTTTGCCATTCGAGCTAGAGAAGATACACGATGTGTTTCATGTTTCGATGCTCCGTAAGTATAGGTCAGATCCATCACATGTTATGCATGTAGAAGAGATTGAATTGAATTCGGATTTGACTTATGAGGAAGAACCAGTTGAGATCCTAGCTTATGACAGTAAGGTGTTGCGGGGTAGATGGATCGAGTTAGTAAAAGTGCGGTGGCAACGTCGAGGGGTGGACGAGGCCACTTAGGAGAGGAAAGAGGATATGGAAAGGCAGTTTCCTTATCTCTTTCAGTCAGGTAATTTCAGGGACGAAAATCCTCAAGTAGGAGAGAGTTGTAATACCCGTGTTTTGGGGTTAGGAGTTAGACGTGTGTGTTTGGTTCGAGTCGTCAAAACCGATTTAATTAAATTAAGCATTGGTTTTAAATTAAAGGAAATTAAAATTTAAGGAGTGGCATTTTTGTAAATAGGTTGAAAAAGAGATGACAACCTTTTTGAATTAAAAAGAACAAAAAAAGGGGGTCTTCTTCCTTGCTTCACCTTTCCAACGTGAAACTCACCCAAACCCCTCCCAAAACCCCTATTCACTATTCCATTTGATCTCTCCATCGATTCAAGGGCGTTTTCAAAG
This sequence comes from Hibiscus tridactylites, assembly GCA_958450335.1. Lineage (NCBI taxonomy): Eukaryota > Viridiplantae > Streptophyta > Magnoliopsida > Malvales > Malvaceae > Hibiscus > Hibiscus tridactylites. The sequence goes on from OY288276.1 coordinate 76,955,222, forward strand.
GTAATCCCATTTCTCAACTCTCCTCATCATCATATCCTTTACATGGTCTTAGATTTCAAAACTACCCATATTTGCAATTTTCAAGTTTAAGGATCAGGGAATGCTTGTGATTGTGAGTTGGAATTGTGTACTGAGTTTAACATTGGATTGGTGAGTAATGTTTGTGTTTTGATTGGTTAGAAGCAAGAGGAAAACATCGGAGAAGGATCAGGACCGGATCCGGGAATCGAAGAGGCTTGACTTGCTTGCTTGGTTTGCTAAGCAAGGGTGGTGAGTAAAACTTTAAATTTGTTTTAAAGTTGGTTCAAGTGTGTGTAGTGGAGGTATTAGAATGTGTTTGGTAGACCATTCTAAGGTAGAAGTTAAATTGGTAGTTTAACTTCTTGTTTGTTAATGAGCTTTTATTGCCTATGCCTATCTTAATCTTGCAAAGTATGAATTGACTTGTGTGCGTATACATTGTTGTATGTGATGATGGTTGTATGATATGAATGATGATTGATGTGATGTGGTTTAAAGGTAATTGGCACTAATTAACTTACCAGGTGTAAATGATCGATCATTAGGATTAGTGTGCACACGTTTGAGTCAAATTCGCGCGTGGCCTTGATGGCGTTGAGTCATCAAGGAGGAGTACGGTGATGTAATATTCCACCAGAAATTTATTTATATTATACGTGATGATGAGTGGAATCCCATCCGTAGGGCATGTGGTGATGACTGGAATCCCACCCATGCAAGGTCCGATGATGAGTGTAATCCCACCGAGGTAATGTTGTTGTTGAGAGTAAATCCGCACATCCGAGTAAACTAATAGTGACCAATGTACTTGTTCTTATGGTTATGATGTTGTGATATTCGTTTATATTGTTGAGCTTAATATGATGTAAGATGTCATATTTATGACTCTTGAAACACTAGCTAGGATGTTATGTTGATGCCCATGTATGTTGTTGTGTGATGTTAAGGATTGTATGCTTGGACCCTGCATTGTTGTTGTTTTTGATTTTAGAGCATCCTCACTAAGCTTCTAGCTTACGCTCTCATTTTCAACAATGCAGATCAGTAGCTTGGAGTTAGCAAGGAGCAAGGCGAAAATGGCATTCCAAGCTTTGTAGTTGCTCAAGTATGATTTAGTAAATAAAGTAGTAGTTTAGCAATGGGGCTACTATGTTTTTGTATGAGCGTTGTATGACTCATAGATGTTGTTGATGTTTATGTTTTGGCTTGGATTTGTAAACCATGCTTTGTCCTATTGAATGCTTGTGTGGGATGGTTGTGCCTTTGGATGTTTAAGTTGTTTTTGGTTGGCATGTAAACCTTGTATGTGAAGACATGATGCCTTATGGCTTTTTGAGCTCTTAAGCATGCCTATTTATGCAATATTTATCATTTGTGTGAATGCCATGTGTAGATGCCTTGTTAATCATCCAAATTGTTCTATATGCTAATTCTTGGTTGTAGTATGTTGCATGAATGTTTGTTTGTGGCTAGGGAAGTCTTAAAATGCATTTAGAGTTGTGTTAGGTGTCGTTTTGCTGAAATTTGGAGACTTGCAGTGCAGGGCGTATCAATACGCCTAAGGGCCGTATCGATACGGTCTTGCCTGCAGGACACAGTTTTGGCTTGGCGTACCGATACACGGTGGTGTATTGATATGCTTTTTGCTCACTGGAATTCTGAGAATTTGGTGAGTGATTGGCGTATCGGTACGGGGTTGAGGCATATCGGTACGGTTTTATCTTTTTGACCACGAGATGTTGAGCGAGAAGGGCGTATCGATACACTCAAGGGCTGTATCGATACGGTCTTCCTGTGTCGACTGAAGGTGTTGACCTTAATCAAGGCGTATCGATACCCTTGATTGGTGTATCGATACGGCCTGCTCTGTGACTTTAAAATAGACTGTTAAATGTGTGGTTTGAGGTTCGAACGTGTTTCATTCTTGATGTTTTCCGCTGACGTGATCACTTAGGAATTAATATGCCTTTAGACAAGAATAAATAAATAAAAATTTCTAGGGTTGCTAACCGAGGGGGAACCTTAACGGGTTTCGCTTCGGTTTTCCCCGTGTAGTCTACTCGGACCGGTCATCCGGCCAGACCGGGACGAGGAGGTTACACTCGTATAGCAGCAACTATGCACAAGTGAAAAACCAAATCAAACATAGCTTAAACTAGCAACAATAAAAAAAGAAATCAAACTAAAAGAATCCAAAAATGGAAATTTACTAACAGATCAAACATTCGATGTACATGGAAAAATCCTCCACTCCTTTTGCAGAATTGAGACAAAACCCCCGAAAACAGACAAATGAAATAAAATTCAGATCAAATATGCAACCAAAAATCAAACTCAACCAATAAAAATAAAAAATTAATTGATGATAAAAGATACGCGATCAAAAAGAACAATACTCAATGAAAATCGAAGTTCAACAGCTTAATCTACCAACAAAAACTCGCCAAGATGGAAGAATTTATCAGTTCATCAAGTTTCAGGTGGATAAACCCTTATTGCAGTTACATTTAAAATTTAGGCTTAATACAACTTTTCCCCATAAAGTATACCCGATTTCCCAACTTGTCCCCTAAACTTCATTTTGCCCACTTTTTCCCCTTAAACAATTCGTTGTTACCCATTTTTCTCCATTCCGTTACCCTTTTTCGTTAAAATAATTTCGGCCAATAACATCCTGCCACGTCATCAACGAATTGACTAAGTCAATCCGTTTGGTTTTATTTAAAGGGTAAATTACATGTCAAGTCTGTCAGTTTTGTTTTTTGTTCAATTTAGTCACTTAAAAGTATATTTTTACCTTAAATTGACCATTATTTGTTAATAATTTTTATAATTTAGTCCATTATTTGTTATTATTAATAATATTATTTTATTAAAATGTTAATATTTAATAAAAATAAAAAAATATTTTAATACTAAATTAGTAATTTTTTTAGATTCGTATTCCAATTAAATTCTAATTATTAATTCTAATTCCACTATATTTGAATTATAGTTTTTGAGTAAAATTTAAATTATATTCGAATCATGTTCGTATTAATTCGAATCATATTCAAATTATATTTGAATCATCTTCTAATTATATTCGAATTATTAATTCGAATTTTGATATATTCTAAATATATTTTTTGAGAAAAATTCAAATTATATTAGAATTATATTTGAACCATGTCTATATTATATTTGAATCATATTCAAATTATTTTCGAAATATAATTTGGATATGATTCGAATATAATATGAACATGATTCGAATATAATTACATGTTTTTTCAACTATTATATTCGAATTATGTTCATAGTATATTCGAATTATGTTCATAGTATATTCGAATCATGTTTAACATGTAATTATATTCGAATCATGTTTAACAGGTAATTATATTAGTATTATGTTCATATTATATTCGAATCATATTAAAATTATTTTCGAAATATAATTTGAATATGATATTTCGAATGTAATTTGAATATGATTCGAATATAATATGAACATGATTCCAATATAATTCTAATATAATTACATGTTTTTTCAACTATTATATTCGAATTATGTTCATAGTATATTCGAATCATGTTTAACATGTAACTATATTCGAATCATGTTTAACATGTAATTATATTCGTATTATGTTCATATTATATTCCAATCATATTAAAATTATTTTCGAAATATAATTTGAATATCATATTTCAAATGTAATTTGAATATGATTCGAATATAATATGAACATGATTCGAATATAATTCTAATATAATTACATGTTTTTTCAACTATTATATTTGAATCATGTTTAACAGGTAATTATATTCGAATCATGTTTGACAGGTAATTATATTCGAATCATATTTAACAGGTAATTATATTTGTATCATGTTTAACATGTAATTATATTCGTATCATGTTCATATTATATTCGAATCATATTCAAATTATATTCTAAATATGATTCGAATATAATACGAGCATGATTTGAATGTAATACGAACATGATACGAATATAATTACATGTTAAACATGATTCGAATATAATTTAAATATGATTCAAATATAATAGTTGAAAAAACATGTAATTATATTAGAATTATATTCGTATCATGTTCATATTATATTCGAATCATTTTCAAATTACATTCGAAATATCATATTCAAATTATATTCTGAAAATAATTTTAATGTGATTCGAATATAATATAGACATGGTTCAAATATAATTCTAATATAATTTGAATTTTGCTCAAAAAATATATTTCGAATATAGCAAAATTTGAATTAATAGTTCGAATATAATTAGAAGATGATTCAAATATAATTTGAATATGATTCGAATATAATACGAACATGATTCGAATATAATTTAAATTTTACTCAAAAACTATAATTCAAATATAGTGAAATTAGAATTAATAATTAGAATTTAATTAGAATTCGAATCTAAAAAAATACTAATTTAGTATTAAAATATTTGTTTTTATTTAATTTTATTAAATATTAACATTTTAATAAAATAATATTATTAATAATAACAAATAATGGACTAAATTATAAAAATTAGAAACAAATAGGGGTCAATTTAAGGTAAAAATAGACTTTTCAGTGACTAAATTGAACAAAAAAACAAACCTGACAGACTTGACATGTAATTTACCCTTTAAGTAAAACCAGACGGATTGACTTAGTCAACCCGTTGATGACGTGGCAAGATGTTATTGGCCAAAAAAAAATTAACGGAAAAGGGTAACGGAATGGGGCAAAATGGGTAACGGCGAATTGTTTAAGGGGAAAAGTGGCCAAAATGAAGTTTAGGGGGCAAGTTGGGAAATCAAGTATACTTTAGGGGGAAAAGTTGTATTAAGCCTAAAATTTATAATATTCGATTATATACACCTAAACTAATAAAAAAATCATTCATTTTCTCTAACTCAAACCCTAAACTAATAAAAAAAATTTGTTCATTGGTCTTGGCTCGCCAGAGAAAGATGGATGATGATTGAGGGTTGTTCAAAGTTGACACCAAGACAAACGACGATGGAAGCAACATGTGTAGGGTTTGGATTAGAAGAGAGGAAGAGTTTTTTTTTGTTTGAAATGGGTAAAAAATAAATTTTCAACAGTTTAGGGGTCAAAATTAAAATTAATATTTTTTTATTAATGACGGTTAATGGTCGGGTGACCAAAATGGTAACGGTCGAAAGTATAAGTGACAAGAATAATTTTTTTAAAAATTAAATGATTAAAATAGAACACACTCTAAACATAAAAGACCTCAGGTGAAGATTATCTAATTAAAAATAGTAGAAAGATAAATTATGTGGTGACTAACGGAACAAAATTAATTTGCTCTCTTCTATGCTCTTTATATGTCTTATGATGATTTTATACCATATATTAACGATTAGTTTTATTGTTTTATTGCTTATTTTTATTTTATTGATAATATATGTAATATAAAATTATTGGTTGAGTATATAAAGGGGAGAGAAAATCTATTCGTGACTAACCACCCAGCGATGTCATCAATTAATATGGGATTGTTCCGGCTCAACAAGCATCTCAAACTCTTCAGAATGTAATAGTATTAATGTTGATGGGAGAGTTTTATCGCCCTTTGGTCTTATCTCAACGAAATAAGCCTTTAGTTAGGCCATTAAACTTGAAATAAAAATTATTTGTTTATTTTTTTGCCCTTATTTATATCGTTGTACTAAAAATTAAATTTAAGGTTTAGAATTTAGGAAATTAGAGTTAAAATGTATTTTTTAAAGTTTTTAGGATATAGAGTTTAAAATTTAAGGTTAGATCTTAGAATTTAATTTTCTAGTCTTGAGGCATAGAAAGGGCACTGAAAAGTGACAAGATTTTCCCCTTAAGCTCGTGGTTAAAAAAGGCATAATGTCAAAAAATGCCCCCAACATTTGACTGAATAGTTATTTTAGTCCATATTTTTTTGAAGCAATTTAACTCTCAACATTTCATTTTGGGGCAAAATGACCCCTCTACGGATGAAAACTGTTAGTCAACTGACGATAAATGACTTGAAATGCCGTAACAAACTTACATGACAGTGCACGCTTTAATAGCGGTGTCATATAGACAAATAAATTTGCTTTACAAAATGACGCATGAGCCAAAAAATAATTTTAAAATTTGTATAAAATATAAAATATTTTTTTCCTTATGACGCGTCGTTCTGTCAAGTCATTTCAAGTTTTATCGTCAGTTGACTACTAGTTTTTATCTGCAGAGGGGTCATTTTGATTCATAATGAAACGATGAAGATTAAATTACTTCAAAAAAAAAGAATAAAAGCCAAAATGACTATTTAATCGAACATTTTTTTTTTTGCATTATGCCTTAAACAAATACAGTGATAACATATCAAGTTAGGTAGAGTATGGCCATTATTTTAACTTTTACGGACATCAAAGTAGTATATTTTACTGTTTTTACATAATCCACCTCTAGCATTAAGCAAATAACGTGTACAGATTCATCACAAGGTGAAGCTAATGGACTCAAAGTGCAGGTTTGGAGCCAATCCAGAAGCACAAATTTTCGCAACATCCTGCCGCATCTTCCTTGGTCCACACGCAAGAACTCCTACATGTGATTCCTTCAAGTCGAATAGTATTTCTGCAACATCAAGATGAACCGTCAGCTAACTGCTCATTTTATTGTATGCATGAACGCCATTATTATAACATAATATCAATACGACAGTCTCAGTTAGCATGCTCACTCTTGAAATCAGGTCTTGAACCAAAATGAACCAGGGTTGCCTGGACGATGCCCTGATGGGGAAGGCTTTCGAGCTCTCTATCGTCCGCACCAGAAAACCATGGCGCCCCATGTGCTGCTGTTGGCGTTGCTATTTCATTGTTCTGGATTTGGTTCCCTTCCCTTGAATTTTGTTTCTTGCACCAGAGGAAAACTACGCTAGAAACAATGAAAACGGAAACACAAACGAGGAACATGTCCCAAAGTGCTCTATAAGAGAAATGGTAGATTTGTTCAGTATTGTGATCAATAGGGTATATGTAGTAACGGGTGACAATGCCCAAAAGAAGGAGGAACATAAGGAACGATGATGAGACTATAGCCCCAAGCCATAGCCAATTGTTTGGGCCTAGTGTTGCAGCAATGGGTGAATCAAAGGGGCTTGGCTTGAACCATACTGTTTGGAGAGGTTTCTGGGTTTCAGTCTTGGGCTGTTCTTTCTCTCGAGTGATGTATGCTTGAATCTGCAACTGAATTTGGGATATTTGTGAAGGAGTAGTAACCGAGATTGGAACCAGAAAATCTAGCATTGCAAGGTCTGCTGAGTTCTTAAAGGCACAGATCATTACAACTCGTGGAACCCTGACATTTGGCTTCTGGGTTTGGGAAATTATCTCTCGGATTATGGAGATGAAGGGAGTAATGCCACTGCCTCCGGACACCAAAACCAGACATTCATGCCTACATTTAATAACACAAATTAAAGTTATCAATGAACAAACGACAAACTGAATATTAAGCTATTTAGTATTTACTATTTACTGACCTGAGAAAATGAGATGAATTAGGGCCATAGGGTCCTTCAGTTGAGACCTGAAGATGATCCAAAGATGAAGTGATCTCCTGGTAAAGCTTGTTAGACCAAGTTCCTTGAGTTTTGATCACCACACTGAGCTTATCGGCCTCCATATTGCAACTGGAAGATACTGTAAAAGGATGCCACTGTAGCTTCGAAATTCTAGGCACATTTACAAACAAGACGCTGGTCGGATTATAATACAATCCTGGGAGATCCAAACAAAAGAGTTAAGACATTAATGTAGTTGCAGAAATAACCATTAATGTAGTTGCAGACTTGCAGGATAGGTCATAGTTACCGGGAGTCTTGGAGAAGTTGAGTTCAACAACGCCACATGGCAGGACACGTGCAGACAGTAACCTGGTTCGTTGTCGGGATTGTAAGAATCTCAAGTATCGATCAATGAGGAAAAGGAAGATACCAGGAAGGATCATGCAAAAATAGGCATCGCCAACATGCAGCACGTAGAAGATGATGTAGAGAAGGTAGAGATGGTGGGTGGAGAAGAAAAGCTCAAACTTCTTTCGTCTGAAGTGAGGGAAGCTTGTCACCCACATCGGTACTGCAATTACAATTGCAATAACTCCAGCTACATTTGATACCCAAGTTTTGCTCCATTCCAGAATCTGCACACCCAATGTATACATATATTATAATATTTGTTTGTTAAATCTCAAAATTATACATAACTTGGATCCAATGTGAAATTTGGAGCTGTGTGTTTAATTGTGTTTATGTAAAATGAAAGTTTGATTTTCATTTAATTATACACATAAAATTTTATTTTTAATTTAATTATATATATTTTAAAAAAATCTACTAATCTTAGTATTGAGTAAATATAATTACTTCATTTGTTTCTGGTTTGACTTGTCTTTGGGGGGCTACTGTTTTGGGTTATTCATGGTTGTTTTATATGCTGGAGAACCTTTGTTTATGTCATTTGTGGAATATATGTTATGGACACTCTTTTAACACTAGTTTATTCCTAATAAAAGGGTCTAATTTTAGGTTTAGAAGTTTAGTTTATGATTTAGATTATAGAATTTGAGGTTTATAGATAAAATTTAGGGTTTAAAATTTATAGGTTTAGGATTTAGAATTAAGAGTGTAAAATTAAAAATTTAAATATTATTTTTTAAAATAAAATTAAATATGCTTGTAGAATATTTTTTTTACTGCAAGTGCGTGAAATAATAACTATATTAAGACTCACTGCTATCAAACAACATAACTCTATCCAATATTTAATTTTTGCTAAGTGTTTATTTAGACACTAAAAACATTTGAACCTCAGTGGGAATTTCTAAATGGGATACAAATAGATGATATTAGAACCATGTATTTTTCCTAAGTATTTTTAATGAGAACTCGTGGAGAAATTATATCAAGACCCACCTCATCACGCCATTTATGATCTCAATTATTAAAAATTATTTATTTTATTAATTTTTTTGTGTCATTTTTTACCAAGTTAAGCTTCACTTGATAAAAACATATTTTTTTAATGTAATTTACCGTAAATAGGAGTAAAGATTCATATGGTAAAAAGATGACATGGAAAAAATCAATGAAATAAATGGTTTATATTAGTTGAGACTATAGATGATGTGATGAGGGGGCGTATAATATAATTTCTTAACCTCATTATAGTATTTGTTCAATTTTAACCTTAATAAAACTCAAACACATCTTAGAAATAAAATTACTCAAACTTAGATCTTGAAAAAAAAACAACATTGCCTTCTGCTATAGACTATTCCTTAGGTTCATTAGAACCACATATTTAAGTGTTAAGATTCAAGAAATGGAATATATGAAACCGTGAGAAACAACAAAAGACAATGTTGTATCAATAAGATATACAAAATGAACCACTCAAAGATCATATCTTTCTCTTAAAGGTGAAAAGGAAAGGACGAGCAATCAGCAAAGGAATCTACACCCCACCTTTATGTTGTCATTCTTTGTTATTCCACAAAAGATACATAAAAGAGTGATCCCACACCTTTCTTTTCATTGCATAGATGAGGACCGAAGGGCAAGAATAATTAACTAAAAAGTAAAAACACAATTGAGTAAGAAAGAATGAGTGGATGCAGATCATACCTCAGCCATTTGATTAGTGATGGCCCAGTAGATAATGAAACCAACAGTATGAGCAACAAACAGGATGTTAGAGACATGTCCAAGCCAAATATGATACTTGATGCTCGACTCCGAGGTCAGTCCGAGCAGAGGCAAGAGTGACGATCCTCTTGTTACAGGGAAGAAGAGGAATGCCCAGCATATGTTCCCTATGTATCCAAGTCTTAATGACACACTTCGGAATTTAGCTTCCCATCTGCCCCATTCAACCATCTCAAAGGCATGCAATGCAATGCAATTAAAATAAACAAGCGGGATTAGTTTTATGGTACATACATTTTCTCGCCTTCTTTATGCATGTGGAGGTGTCCAAAGCTCACATACAAGTAGTTTGCAAGGGACCAGATCAGGAGAGCCACAAACATGGCCGCAAAGATTAGCTCCAGTGCCGAAACAATTCCAAGGGGAGCCATTACCAGCGCCGGTCGTTTCAGCAAGGCGGTGACACTGTGTGTAACCCAGACATAATATGAATTCATAAGAGAATAAACCAAATTCATAAGATTGATGTTACATGGAGCAAATCCAACCTATTGGAATGATTAGAGTGTGTGGGTCTGTTTTGAAAATGGAGATAAGCGCAACCAAAAGCAGCTATGAACATCACGGGGAAAGAAAAGAGCAGAAGGTTTGTCCCTGGGAAAGAAAAGAAATCAATCAAACCAACACGAACACGATTCAAATAAGCAACAAAGGCAAAAACCCACCTTGTCCACCAAAGTAAGTAGAAGTGAGCTTGGTTTCTAGGTTGGGTGTCCATGTGTTTTTGTAGAGTTTAGTTGGCAACATAACCCAAATCATCAACCACCCAACGAAAACCACTAGGAATATCACCCGCACCATCTTCATTACGACCTTTCAGGAAATATGCTTTAGTTTAGAACGGGAACTAGGAATGAACTTTGTCCTTGTTGTTGATGCAATATATATACTGTAAAAAATTAAAGGGATTAAAGAAAAAACAGCATGAAGCATGCATGAATACATGTACACCACCCGCTGCTATTAAGCATGTATTTTTTCTTCTGTAATTATTTTGGAGATTAACAATTTTCTTTCCGAAAAATAAAAAGAAAATCGAAATTCTACAAAGTCAACGGTAGTTATCCATGATAAGGAAGAGGCAGTGCATTTTACTAGTACTACAAACTAATTTTAATAAACAGGGATTGTGCTTAGTACAGAGTTGACTTTAACTCTGGAAATGATAGTACTGATAGTACGTACGGGACGGAGGAAGGGAGAAAGAATGGAAGAATTCTTTTGGATATTCTAGATTTTGCTACTCCAAGATATTTTTTTTTATCGGCAACAAGTTTTATACTAAACGAAAGAATATACAACGAATGTCACACGTGCGCCTCGTTAAAAACCTCTCTAAGCCTAATGGAGGACAAGAATACGTCACGTGGACAATAGAGGTACGAATACAAACGACAAAACATGACACCCCTCACACAACCATCAACAAATCATAAACAAGCCTGAAACAAAGATGCCCGCGACACTCCTTCCTTTGCTAAAGCATCCGCTAACCTATTCGCTTCACGGAAAATGTGTGTGAAACAAACGGAGCCCAAAGAGAGACATGCTCGATCAATCATGCCAAAGACCTCCCAAAGACGTCATGGTCGTCGATCCAAATGCAATACTCGGCCAAGAGCAATTATAGAATCCGACTCCACCACGAGAGGATGTGATGCCCATCTAGATGCTGCAAAGAATGTCAAAGCAAAAGCAATCTCCCGTAACTCCGCTACATTGGAATCGAGGGAACCAAGAGGACCCGAAAAAAGAGCTAGAATCCTGCCTTTTGCATCGTGCAAAACACCCCCAAAACCCGATGGTCCTGGTTTACCACGAGCTGAACCATCAACCGAAAATTTCAGCGTGTCCCTAATCGAAGGTTCCCAACTCACCCTCACTCGACATGGCCGAGAAGCAATAGATTCACAGAACGAACTCGGACAATCCCACCATAATGATTCGCTTATGGACAGCCCTGCCTTTAAAGTTTTCACCCAATAAAACGAACGCATCTTAACCAAGAAGCAAATCTCCGAAGCCGGTAACAACTTGTCGTTAAAAACACTCTCATTGCGTGCGAGCCATAGAGACCACAACAACGCTGCAATGCTCGAAACCCACAGATGTCTTAAGGTGCCCGAAAAGAACAGTGAAAACCCGGGATAAAGAACTCAGAGAAAGCCCTCGGCAAAGGTAAAGACACCCCCCACCAATGCCTAAACCAATCCCAAATGCCTTGTCTAAACGGGCACAAGAAAAATAAGTGGTCGATCCCCTCCTCCCCCTCACGACACCGAACACATAAACCTTGCTGCTCATCCAACACAATGCCGCGATGCCTCAAAAAATCAAATGTGGGCAAACGACGCAATCAAGTGAACCACAAGAAAGCCTGGACCTTCGATGGTACAAGGATTTTCCATGCAAAGCACTTGCCAAAATTATTCTCCCCCACCTTTTCCAACATAAGCAAACGTGAAAGAGCTTTAACTAAAAAAATCACGTGCTCATCGTGTGTCCAAATCAACATATCAAACGTACCATTTCGAAGTCTCACTGCACCCAAAAGCGAAGTGAGCTCCCTAAGTTGTCGAAGCTTGAACGAGCGCAGAGATCTACGAAAGTAGCCATACCAAAGATCATGTTGAAAATTACCCTCATCCGAATAATCAACAACCAAAGCCAATCGATTCACAGCTAGTGAAAAAAGACGTGGAAAATTTTCCTTCAAAGGTTTATCAACACACCACGCGTCGAACCAAAACAACACTCGATAACCATCCCCAACATGCCATACAAAACTAGGCTCGCCCATGAACTTTTGCATGCAGTCCGAATTCACAGTTTACACAATCTGTTTTCAAATGACCGACATCGATCCCCTATAAGCAGAATTAAAAAGCCAGCATTGAGCTGCCTCGCCATATTTCACCACAATAATGGCCCTCCACAAAGAGGACGTATCCCTAGCGTAACACCAAGACCATTTCGCCAATAACGTCCTATTCTGAATCTCCAAATTTGCAATCCCCAAACTACCTAGGTGACGTGGGCGACATACCATACTCCAACTAACTCGACTCATTTTTCGTTGCAAGCTCACCCCTCTCCAAAGAAAAGCACGCCTCACTCTATCTATCACTGCAATAACACCCTTTGGAACCCGAAATAAACCCATATAATAAACTGGAAGTGATGATAGGACCGAGTTTACCAGTGTGATGCGGGCAGAAAAAGATAAGGAAGACCGCTTCCAACCAGCAAGCTTCTACCTAACCGAGGCGATAACCGGTTCCCACACAGAAAAGTTGTGAGAATTAACCCCCAACGGCAGCCCCAAATATACAAATGGCAGCTCACCTTTCCGACAACACAAAACATCTGCAATTGAGTCAAATAACTCCTCTCCAACGCCAATCGTGTAAAGGGAAGACTTACTGAAATTGATTTGCAAGCTAGAAAAAACTTGCAGCAACACAATAACTTGCGAATAGTCGTGGCACATTCGATGAAAGATTCAAAAAAGAGGATGGTGTCGTCTGCAAACTGAAGGTGCGACAGCGACACCCCCGGAGCCAAAGAAACCCCTCGTATAAGCCCCAACTCCTCAGCTTGAGCCAACAGCCTATGCAATGCTTCTGCAACAATAACAAACAGCAAAGGTGACAACGGGCAGCTTATCGGAGACCACGACCCATGCCAAACTCCTTAGTGGTGCTACCATTTAACAAGACTGATAAATGGACAGTGCTGATACACTCATAAATCCATTGTCGCCAAGTTTCACAAAAACCCATCAACCATAAAACGTGCTCTAAGTATTCCCACCGAACGTAATCATAAGCTTTAGCGAAATCCAATTTAAGGATACAACCTCCCGATGAACTTTGTCGCATAGAATGAATTGTCTCATTCGCCAATAAAATACCATCAACTATTTGACGCCCAGGCACAAATGCCGATTGGTGATCACTAATCAAATTTCCCAACCGGATTGCAGCCTTCTAGCCAGAATTTTAGCAAGGATCTTGTAGATCGAATTAATCAGGCTTATTGGTCGAAAATCACATAAAGAGACCGGTGAAGCAATCTTAAGCAAAAGCACGAGGAAAGTGTTATTCACTCCCGCAGGTATCTTTCCATAAACAAAAAACTCTTCTAAGAACCGCATCACGTCATCACATACAACATCCCAACACTTCTTAAAGAACTCCATACTATAACCATCCGACCCCGACGATTTTGAGCCCTTCCATCCACGAACAACCTCTCACACCTCATCAAGTGTAAAAGGCGCTACCAACCCCCTATTTTCATCTTTGCTCACCCGATGAAAATTACCTTCAATACTCCAAACACAAGACCTTTCATCGGCGACAAAATGCTTAGAGAAAAAATGAACTATATGTCGTCGCAGCTTATAAGGATCCGTAACCCATTCTTTTTTAATGTTCAAGCCAATAATAGAATTACTCACGACTCGCAACTTCGCAGCTCTATGGAAGAATGTCGTATTTCTATCACCCAACTGAAGCCAATTCGCTCTCGATTTTTAACGCCAAAGGGATTCCTTATGTTTTATCGCTTGCCATAATGCTTGTAACCATTCTCGCTTCTGATCAATCAACTTAGACTCATCCCAATTCACTTTATCCTCTACTTTAGCATTATCTAACGCATCTAAACAGTTTTGAATCAGCTTAATCTCTTGCTCAATGTCCCCGAAATCTGACTTATTCCACTTTCGAAGAAACTGTTTCAAATGTCTGAGTTTCACCATGATGTTTGCATTCCCAATTCCCAACCCCGTCAATCTACACTACTCCTCAGCCATGCAACGAACATTTCGCTTTTCGCCTAACCAACAGTTAATGAAACGGAAAGGGCGAGGACCCCAATCCTTATCGTCACACAAAAGAAGCAATGGGGCATGGTCCGATATCCCTCAAGGAAGAGAAACCTGGTCAATGTTAGAGAAACAATCCACCCATAATGGCAACACTAAAAATCTATCAATCCGACTTCGGCAATTACCCCTACCAAACCAAGTAAATTGCTTCCCTCGTAACGGCAAATCTACCAAACCCGCAGAATCTACAAAATAAGAGAAAGCATCCATACCTCTCGGCATTGAGCTACAACCAACCCTTTCCGACGACCAAAGAACCGAGTTGAAGTCCCCTGCCACACACCAAGGTCCCGGAAAGTCGCTAATCAACTCCCCCATGCGTGACCACAATAATGCTTTCTCATTTACATCACAAGGAGCGTATACGGCCATAATGCAGCACAAAAAATCTTCCGGCTTCCAACGCCCCTGCACTATAACAAAATTATGATCAACCTCTACCGACTCCATAAAAAATCGCGAACCCTCCCAAATCATCATCAACCCTCCCGAAGCACCTATCGATGGCGAAATTACATACTCAAAACCATCACTGACCCATAAACTGGAAACCACCGAAGGCGATACCTCCTCTAGTTTCGATTCCTGGAACATAACCATATCTATCCGCTATTTTTTTATAACGTCACACACCCCTCGCCTCTTCAAAAAGGAACCCAACCCCCTAATGTTCCAGCTCAAAATACGCATTGTTACAACACGCGGGTGCCTTCGGATAGCACCCATGACAAATCCTTAATAATTTCCTCTTCGCGGCCAACAGATTTAACACCCACTAGGTTGCCTAATGCCACCGCCGCTGCAATTTCACGCTGTAGAATAAGTTGCCTATGTTGCAAATCCGAGTCGGTCAAAGATGCATCAGCCACTGTAGTTGTGCCACGACCCAGCCCTTTCCTCGCCCTCCCCCTCCCAGGCTTTTGAGACTTTACTACACCAAATAACAAATTGGCTGATTTTGTTTTTCAGACAACACCATTTATCCACATCGATACAACCTTGTCCCCCTCTGAAACATTTTGAATTCGACCTGCTGACCATAAACCTCCCCTACGGGAAAACTGCCTAAACCTTCTATCTCGTACGAGCTGTTCCTAACCAATTCCCCCTTATCCTGATTTGGAATCCTGTCACCTGTAGCCAACTCATTTGGTTGTAACAAATTTTCATTCGAATTCAAAATTACATCTCTCACCTGGTGTCTATTCAAAGTAGGACTCTTTGGTCACGCGCTATCCTCACACGGTGGCGAAATCCCAGCAGATATATCAGCTTCACCGGCCGCCGCCAATTCACGTTGGTCCGTAACCCCCCTGACATTGAACCAGAGCAATCAGACGAGAGACTTACGATGCGTAGGTCCTCCCGACGATTATCCTTCCAAAGTTGATTACAATGCCAATCCCGAGGCACCGTTTTCTAACTCCATGAGATCCTCAATATGTCTCTCGTCTCCCAATCTCAACTCAGGCACATATTCTGATGAACTCAATTCCGGCGACTCACTACTTTCATCTATGAAGATCACCGTTGTGCACTCACAATCCACCAGCAGACCAAACATATTCAACTCTTTAACATGCAGATTATACGTCAATCCTGCAACTTCCAGCTTGAAGATTGAATCTATAAAATCCATGGTATTTGTTTCAATTAGAATCCAGCCACATTCGAAAGACGTTGGTGATCCCGTTACATCGACCAAACGCACAAGAGATCCCCAAACTTTCGCGATGTTCGCGAATGATTCATGTGACCACGCGTGAATTGACAAGCCCCTCACCGAAAGCCATGCCCTCCTTGATGATAAGACCGATTCCGGCGACCACCTCTCTAGCTTGGAAAAACACTCACGTACATCCGTCATCCCCACTACCTTCTCTCAGACGGAGGAGTTCGTGAACATCAAGAGGATCATAGGCCCCGCAATGCGCAAAATGGAGAAACCTTGTAAACATAGAAGATTCATTCGTGACGCTAATTCCTTAAGGCTCCAATGCTTCTTACACCACCCCACCATGCAATTATGAATAATGTGCAGCTTATCCTCATCCACATGCCCATGTACCACCTCAAAAGAATCGCCCTTTATCTTTGAATCTAAGCCTTGGACGTCCGATCGCCCCTTTACTCCACTCTATGATGCTTGTTGCGATTGTATGAATCATGCACTTCTCCTTTTGTTTCTTCATAGGAAATCACGGTCACCATTTCTCGTCATGGTTACTGATATACGCGATCCATATATCCATTTATTGTGCATCCGTTCTATAACTCAATCGGTATCAGGACGACTCCCATTCGTACAAAACCAAAACGAGATCCATCCTTTGCCCTTTTCTGTGGAATGAAAGCATCGATCATCACATTGTGCCTGTCAAATACCTGCCACAAACCCTTCCAATGTAGAGTTTTCGATATTTTACATAAATAAATATCATTTCAGAATTTGTTTAACAAATGATAGGAGGCGAATTGGTGAAAGTTTTGTATATAAGTTTATTGGCCATGTGTATTATTCTAACAATTGAATTTTTTCCACTAAAAATTTAAAATTTAACCTTAAAAATCTAAATCCTAAACCCTAATTTCTAATTCCTAAAATTTAAATTCTAACCATAAACTTTATAACTCTAAACTCTTAAACCTTAAATGAACCCACTTGTATAAAAAAATTCCATTAAGCAACTTAGTTTTAAGGTTTGGAGACTATGTTTATGGATTTAAGTATAGAAGTTTTGAATTTAGAGGTGTGATTAAAATGTAAGGTTTAGGGTTAAAAATTTAAATCCCTAACCATATTACCCTAACCTAAATCCTAACATCTAAACCCTAAATTCTAACCCCTATATTTAAACCCTTAAATCATAACCCAAAAACTAAGGTGTTTATGAAAAAAATTGTTTTCACCGCTAGAGCATAAAAGATTTTCTTTTTAAATAGAAACATTGGCTAAAACATAAAGATTAATGTCATTGACATGACATCTCATCTAGTAGTACATGTATCCTTCATACAATTTTTTTAATACATTTTATGTTTTTTTTATCTTTTGAAATTTTTTATAATTTTTTATTAACGTAAGATACAAGTCAAATAATGTCATGTCAGCATGAAGTAGACGTTGATTACCATATAATTTGTTAGTCCAAAACGGTTAAAAAATAATGTTATCTCAACATATTTCGTAAAATATTTTGATTTTTTTAAAATCGAGGGTTAAATTTAGTAAAAAAATAATTTGATAAAATGTAAACGTCGAAAGAAAAATAAAAGAATTGAAAGAAAAAAAGTAGAAGAGTTTGAAACAAAATAATTTTATTTCAAGTAAAGGAAATGAAAATAAAATAATTTTAATAATTATTGTTTCGTTAATCATCAGAATGGAAAAGAAATGATTAATTTTGATGAGTTTTTATAATGGGTAATTTTTACATGTTGTCCTTTTTATTTAGGTTTTGTTCTATTTTGGTCACTCAATTTGAAAAAAAAAATTATTCTTTCCACCTATGTTTTCGATCATTACTATTTAGTCACCCAACCGTTATCTCCATTAATAAGATGACGTGGTATGTTAATAAAAATAGGGTTAATTTTTAATTTCACCCTTAAACTTTTAAAACTTTATATTTGTACCACCTTCACAAAAACCTCAAATTCTCTAAAAGTTCTCTAACCCAAACCCTAACCCTTCTATTTCCTTATCTCATTTCGTAAACAAAAACTCGAAATCTTTAGAACATCAAATAAAAACTCGAAATCTTCAGAACATCCAAAAATTTCAAACTTAAAATGGTGTCTAAAACCAACAAGGGAAGCAGTAAAAAGTCTAAGCAACACAGTGACAAACTAAACTCAACGGTAGCGAGGAAGGGAAAGAGTGTTGTTTCTCTTCCAGGTTGCCCAGCGAGAAGGACGGTTCTTGTCGTCAGCAGGTGACCCTTGCCGTGCAGACCCTTGTTTTTCTTACCGGTATTACATATCATATTTAATTCTTGGGTCATTGCGGATAGCATTGTGTGCAACATCCACCAGGATAATCTCAAAGTACTTGTAAGTAGAATCCTAAAAGATAAAATCAGACGGAACTGAGAACCAATCCATTTTAGAGTTTTGTTATAAAATCAAACATATAGCAAAAGTCTCACATACCTCACATACAATCGAATCAAATTTATTGTACCATTTCATTAAAACGACTAGAAATATCAAATGACATTTGAAAACAACTAATCATTTGACGCAATCAAAGTGATCTAAAGAATAATCCCTTACTTCAGCTCCTTACAAGTAAGCTATGGAGACAACTATGTTGTAAAAAGGTGGCTCCGACCGGAGAGTAATGTAAGACTGGCATGATCTTTACTCACCGTTACATGAGAACCCTCTGGTTATGTTGTTGTCATTGTTTACATAGCCTTGTTGAGCTTGAGTGAGTCCAGAGGAGAACAACCATTGAAGTAGAAAGAAAGGGAGATAGAATTTTGGACAAGGTTTCAATCTTCCAGCTGCTATAGGAAGATGATCAGTGGTTTTGTTTGTTTGTTTACGAAATGAGATAAAAAAAGGAAGGGGGTAGGGTTTGGGTTAAAGAATTTTTTAGAGAAATGAAGTTTTTTTGTGAAGATGGTGAAAATATAAAGTTTTAAAAGTTTGAGGGTCAAATTAGAATTAACTTTTTTTATTAACGTGCCACATAATCTTATTAACAGGAATAACAGTTGGGTGACAAAATTGGTAACGATCGAAAACATAAGTAGCAAAAATAGTCTTTTTTTCAAATTGAGTGGCCAAAATAAAACAAAACCTAAACAAAAGGGACCACGAGTGAAGATTACCCTTTTATAATTATATCCTAGTAATGTTGCAAATGTCTGTTTATCTGTCTGCCCTCCCTCTCTTTTATTTTATTTATTTAAATTATTTATAATAATGTTGGTGTAGAAAAGTAGAAGAGTTTTTTTTCAAAATGAAGGAAAGTAGAAGAGTTTGCAACCGAATTTATTTCAAGTTTACAAAAGGAAACACAACCGAGACCAATTCTGGCATCAACGAATTCAAGTCTTTACATGTATTGCAGAACCTTTACTCTATAGGCATAGCCAAGAAACGTAGCAATGGCAATGTCAGAAATGCCAGCAAGAATACCAAGAATAGCCATAAAACCCCACCCCTTGGCGGTTGCCATTCCGCATGTTGTTGTCGGACCTCTAACATTGGCGTTCGATGCTATAAGCAACAGCTTTAAGTCAAAACCAAACAACTTCCCTAGTCCCAGAATCAAAACCATATGAATGGCAATCTGAACCAGAGAAAACATGAAAATATTGGGTGCTGTTTTGATGACACTCCATTTGTTTCCACTTGCACCATCACAGTGAAAAATACCCGGATAATCCATATATATATATATTAACTAAACCTAATTGTATATTAGCTAAACCTAATTGTTGTTAGCAGGTTGTTAGCATGCAGTTAATTAGTTAACCTGCTCCTTAAGTTAGTCTATATAAAGCTCTTGCTTCTTATATGGTATCAGTTGGTTTTTTTCACGCTTTAGCTTGCTTCTATTTCTTGCCTCAAGAATCATGGTTACTCTAGTTACATCATCTTCTAACAATTTCGGTGATCATTCCGATCACGAAAACAGTCTGTATCACATTCACCAATTAGATAATCTTAGTATAGTGTTAGTTACCTAGCCACTCGCCAACTATAATTACAACAGTTGTATAGCACCCAAGTTTAGGGCCCGGGAGATATTCGGGTTTGGTTAAGCCGGTTTGAGTTAAGTCAATTTTGGGAAAACCAATTAAAATAAACAAATTTTAAAGCTTTTGAAAGAAGGGAAATTTTAAAGGGGTTTTTGGTAAAATGGGTACAAATAGGTTTTGGAGATGAATTTTAAATTAAAATAAAATACTATATTTCAAAATTTTCCACCTCTTCTTCTTCTCCAAAGCTTTTTCACGTTATTTTGCTTCCTTCCACCAAACCTCCACCATTTTTTGAGGATTCATCAAGGTAAGTGTTTTATTCTTAACATTCCTTCACATTTTCTTATTTTCTATTAATTTCGTTCCAAAACTTTGAAAGGATTTCTCAAGTTCCTCTATTTGGGAGAAAATGGGTTTTTGAAGGGTTTGAGTGAATGTTGTTAAAATAGTGTTTTGGGGTGAGTTATAAACCCCATTTTGGGTGAAATATGATTTGCTTTTACCTTTTTTAATGTTGTTAAGTTGTTGTTAAAGCCTCACGTGATGGTAATTTGGGAAGTGTGATGTTGAAAAACGGTGATGTGTAGTCCCACCGATAGTTGACTAGTAGATGAGTACGGAGATGTGTAGTCCCACCGAAAATGGTTGTGCATATGCACTTCATGAACTTGTTCTTATGCTTTCGGTTTAATCTTTTTTCTTCCAAATGGTTTTATCTTTAAACTAGATACATGTCAGTGGCTTCGGGAGGCAAATGAGGCAAGGGAGAAACCTTGGAGTTCTTTTGCTAGCTCAAGTATGGTTTTTCATGGTTGTAATAATACTTAGGCAATGGGAATGCTAGACCTTTGTGTTGGGGAGTTGGTGTCCAAACTTCTATGTGGTTGTTATTATTGTTAATATGTTTAAAATGTTGATGTATGCCATGGTTTGTCTTTTGACCTCTTTATGAATGCCAAGCATGAGTGTTTCCTTTAGCTTTTTGTCCATGTATCCATTTTGTGTATGTATACATGTTTGATGATGGTTTTAGGGTGCCTTGCCTCTAGTTTCCTTGTCTATCGTTCTGCCATTTCGTTTGGTATATGTTGGGACGAGTTCGGGAATGTTTGGGGATGCCAAAACGACTTTTTGAAACCCATCTGTGCCCAAGCGTTTCGGAACATCTTGTATGGTTACAGAACGGTCAGGCTTTTGGGGAACCCGTATCGAAATGGGGGTGGTGCTTTTTCGGTATGTTTTGCCACTAGAGGCTCCCGTTTCGGAACCAAGAAGGACGTTTCGGAACAACCTAGTTTTGCTTTTTGCTGAGAGCCCGTGTTTCGGAACGGGCAGCCCTGTTCCGAAACACAGGTAGTTAAAGTGGTTAAATGACATCTTTGAAGGTTACCAAATGTTACATTTTAGTTCCTAATGCTTTTATGTTTCTTAAATGAGTTTATATGTCTTGTTGGAGTTGGTTTTGCCTCGTGTGCTTAAAACTTGTCTAATAAACTAATTGGTAAGGTTAAATTACCTTTTTGCCATGTTCAGTGTTGCCTTTGTAAAATGGTCCTTTGTGACTGTTTGTCCTTAATTGGACATCTGATTGATGTCTGATTGAGACGTTGTTCTTCCGTTGTGACCCCCTTAACACCATAGATCCGTAAATTGCATTTAGACAAGATAAATCTTAATCTAGATTTGTTAATCGAAGGGAAATTCTTGGATTTTTCTCCGGTTATCCCGTGTAACTCTCCCGATTCAGTCTTGCGTCTAGACCGGGTCGAGGGGGGTTACAAGTTGGAAGCGATCGATGTTGATGGCTCATTCTGCCAGGAACAAACTGGGTTTTGTTGATGGTTCCATCATTGCCCCTACTTCTACTTCTCCAGTTTTTAGTGCCTTGACTCGTGTTAACAATCTGGTAAACTCTTGGATATTAAACTATGTTTCTAAAGACATTGTTACCAGTCTTTTGTATCACTCAGCTGATGTTGAGATATGGAAAGATCTTAAGGATCGTTTCCAGCAAAACAATGGTCCTCAAATTTTTCATTTGAAAAAGAAATTGTCTAATCTAGTTCAAGGTTCTATGTCGATCAACACTTATTACACCCGGTTAAAGATAATATAGGATGAATTGGTTTCTTTCAAACCTTCTTGCACTTGTCTGCATTGTTCTTGTAGTGGTCTTTGCAAGATGTTGGATGATCAACAAAAAGAATTGACCATGCAGTTCTTAATGGGATTAAATGAATCTTTTGCACATGTTTGAGGTCATATTTTGCTTATGGATCCCATGCCTTCAATTACTAAAGTGTTTTCTTTGATTATTCAAGATGAGAATCAAAGATTTACAGCTTTGCATAATCCCATTGTTGAAGAAGCTTTTGCCATCAAAGCTCCCCCAATCCTCGACAATCACATCCGCAATGTTCTCACTGTAACATGCTTGGTCACACCAAAGAGAAAGTGTTACAAACTTCATGGTTACACCTCTTGGCTACGTTTCGAGGTCCAAATAGCCACATGGTGTTCATGCCAATGCAGTAGCTGATTCCCAACTTCCTCAAGATTCTTTGTCTGCCTATCAATGCCAACAACTTATAGCTATGCTTACTATCCAGTTGCAGACTGCATCAACTGTGGATTTGCCATCTTATTCCATTAATTTGGAAATTCAAGGCAGGATTCTCTCTTATATAAATGGTTTTCATTCTTTTGATTCTAACAACTGTTGGATTCCTATTTCCGGAGCTTCGAGGCATGTATGTGCTTCTAAAGATTTATTGAATCTTTAAATTCGATTCAAGGTGTCATAATCTTGCTTCCAAACAACTCTATTATATCTATTGGTTTTGTTGGTACCATTCGTCTTACTTCAAACATTTTTCTCAAGGATTTTTTATATATGCCAGAATTCAGATTCAATCTTTTGGTTGTAAGTTGTCTGGTTCATGACAATGATCTCACTGTTTTGTTTTGTAAAACGAAATGTTTGATCCAGGACCTTTGGCAAGTGATTGGGAAAGCTAATTTTCATCAAGGAATATTTTCAGCACTCCTGTTGAGGTTCTTTCAGTTGTTCCTGATATTGTTCTTGAAGATTCTCAGTTGCCACATGACGTGCCATAAGTCCAGCCCAACATTGTTCAAGCTCTAGTGAGGATTTCTAGACGATCTTTTCAAGCTACTCATAGGCCAAATTACCTTACTCAATATGATTGCAACTATGCTATATGTCATGTCTGAGAAGAGACGGGGTCATTAATCCCACATCGGAAAGGAAAATGGAGGTCTTGGGATATATAAATGGTGGCGTTGCACATCCTATCAAACATGTCTTTTTGGATGAGGGTAATGGCCTCGTGACAAGTGGTATCAGAGCAACCCTTTGACTGCCTGATTTCACATTGAGTGCTTGTGAGCAGGGTAGGCAGGGTGGACAACCGTGACAATTGGCCAATCACGAGAGCAGAAGCTCGTGACGAGGGCGTCACAAGGTTGAGTGGGGGAGAATGTCACGTCTCAGAAGAGGCGAGGTCATTAATCCTACATCGGAAAGGAAATGGAGGTCTTGGGATATATAAACGGTGGCGCTGCACATCCTATCGGACATGTCTTTTGGGAAGAGGGTAATGGCCCCGTGACATATAGATTTACCCTGCTCCTATCCAATTGAAGATTATGTTTCTACTTCCTTGTTGTCTCAACCTTACACGACTTTTATTGCTAATGTCTCTTCTACTTATGAACATTCCTTTTACCATTAGGCAGTTAAGATACCAGAATGGAGGGCTGCCATGGATAAGGAATTATGTATCGTGAAATCTTTGCAAACTTGGATGATTGTTCCTTTACCTGAAGGCAAACAAGCAATTGATTTCAAATGGGTATATCGGGTTAAGCATAAGGCCGATGGCACAATTGATAGGTACAAAGCTCGGTTTGTTACCAAAGAGTTCACTCAAGTTGAAGGGATCGACTACACTAACACTTTCTCCCCATATGCCAAGATGACTTCTTCCAAAGTGTTACTTGCTCTTGCAGCTTCTCAGCATTGACATCTTCTTCAACTCGATGTCAATAATGCTTTCTTAAATGGTATGCTTGATGATAGAGTTTACATGAAATTGCCATTGGGATATACACAAGTGTCTAATTCAAATTTGGTTTACAAATTGAATAAGTCTATTTATGGACTTAAACAAGCCTTGGGACAGTGGTTTGGTGCCTTTTCTAATGTGGTTTTGGATTTTGGCTTCTCTCATTCTCCCTCAGATCACTCACTTTTTGTAAAGGGTTCAGGTGATGATTTTGTTGCTTTACTTGTCTATATGGATGACATCATCCTTGCCAGTAAGAATCTTGAACTCCTGAAAGATGTTCAGAATTTTCTCAAACAACATTTCAAACATAAGGAATTGGGTGCACTGAAATACTTCCTGGGATTTGAATTTTCCGCAATGCTACTGGAATTTCTCTTTCTCAAAGACAATATGCCCTACAACTTCTAGAAGATACATGATCTCTTGGCAAGAAGCATGCTGATTTGCCTATCATATCTCCTTACAAACCCAGTTTACGTGAGGGCAAACTGTTAGAAGATCCCTCCATTTATAGGCATTTGATTGGTCGTTTGTTATATCTTACGCACACCAGACCTGACATTACCTATGTTGTACATTTGCTAAACCAATTTGTTTCATCTCCTCGCAATCCTCATTTTTGGCTGCTTATCATATATTGTCTTACATTAAGAAAAATCTTGGACTTGGTTTTTTTTCTTATTATCCTCTACTTTGTAATTGTGTGCATTTGTTGGTTCCGACTATAGTGCTTGTCCTGACACAAGACGTTCAACTATTAGATATTGTACTTTTCTTGGTGATTGCTTGCTCTCGTATAAGTCTAAGAAGCTGTCTATTGTTAGCATGTCATCGTTTGAAGCTGAGTATATGGTCATGGAGTCTGTTACATGTGATTTGATTTGGATTACAACCCTATTATCTTCATTCGAAGTCTGTATTCCACATGTTGCCTTATATTGTGACAACCAATCCGCCATACACTTGGCCTCCAATCGAGTGTTTCATGAAAGGACCAAGCACATCAAAGTGGGCTGTCATTTCGTCCGAGAGAAAGTTGTTGTTGGCTTTGTTAAACTCTTCCATGTTTGATCTGTGAATTAGTTGGCTGATTTTTTCACAAAGGCTCTTCCATTTTCCGCTTTTAATTCTTTTGTAATCAAGCTGGGTTTACTTAACATTCATGGTTTTCCAGCTTGAGAGGGGTATTAGCTAAACCTAATTGTTGTTATAGGGTTGTTAGCATGCACTTAATTAGTTAACGTGCTCCTTAGGTTAGTCTGTATAAAGCTCTTACTTTCTCATTTTGTAATCATCGATTACCAATCTTTGTAATCTCTTTTACCTCTGATAATAAAGTTTTCCACCAATTCTTGGTTCTTATAATATATATATATATATATATATATATCCAAATTTGAACATACAACAACGTTAATATTTGGAAAATAGAAAACAAATGAAGGTCGATCAATAAGTATTTCGGGTTATGCCTGCATCAGAACTACATCCATAGCCTCACCTGATGGTGCAAGATAGGCAAACTGAGTAGGAAATACAGTTGCCAAAATTACAACAATTGTTGTAAATGCATGCAGGCTACCTCCATGAATGCCAAAATATTTCGTAACATAAGCACCAATGTTGCAGATGGAAAAGGATACCACAAGAGTCGTTTCCAGGTTTAGGTCGGGAAGTTTTCCATCGAATACAGACCCTTCACCGATTGAAGCGTCTGCTCAAGTCTTAACAACTTTAATTAGACTATACAAAAATTGAAACAAAGAGATTAGTCGATTAAATGAAACAGAATGGGGAGGTTTGCAAACCTTGGGGTAATGTTGAAGTCTCAGAGGGTACTTTCAATTCTAAAGCAAAGAGTGTTGTAATTTGTAAAATGGACTGCACATATAACATTGTCTGCATCTCATCTAGTAGCTAAAACAGATGGTGAAACATAAAGGGCATTTGAAATGGCAACATAATTAACAGCTGAACAACATCGGAAAAATAAACTACGTCAGTTTATATAAACAAGGGAACAAATGTATTACGTACGATTATTGGAATAGAAGTGTGAGAATAAATTACTTCCGCCAATATGCCTACCCATTAAAGCAGCATGTCACGAACTTATCTTCTTCAAGCTATCCATGCGGCATTAGCACTCCCGAGCTATGCTAACAAGCCATACTTCACACAACGTGATGGCTAGTAAAACACAGCGTAGAGAAGGCAAGAAGGACTTTGAAAGGAACCTTTTTATTAAGCTTAGAGAGAGAGCTTACAATGCTTTGGAATGCTTAGATTTCTTGGATGGTTTACAAATGAGGGGGATGGTCCTATTTATAGGCCTCCCAAGTCCTTGGTGGATATTTCTAAAACATCCTAGTATATTGGAGATATGTACATGTCTAGAGAATTCTAGATAACTCCACATGTATCTTTATATGTCCCTAAGTGTCCATAATGTTCTAGAGAGTTCCAGAGTCTTCTAAAGTAGTTCCGATCTTTTCTGAGCCTTCCAGGGTCTTCTAAGGCCTTTTGGATGTGTCTAGACTTTGGTAGATCCTTCGGGAACCTTCTAGAATGTATTGGCATTCTTTAAGAGGTATGTAGACTACTCTAGGTTATTCTAGAAGCTTTCTTGGTGCATGCTTGCCTCAAAATGCCCAAGGAAGTTAATTTAACCTCGATAAGTGTTGTATGAAAGTTAGTGGGTCGTCACATTCTCCCCCACCTAAGCTCGTGACACCCTCGTCGTGCCTTCGTTGAACTGCTAGAGTTGGTCTTTGAATTGTCACAGTGCTTCCTCCGACTCCTAGCTTGCTTCCGTAATGGGCAGACCCTTCCACTTGATGAAATATTCTTTATAGCTTGGCAAGCATCTCCTTCGAATTACTCGGTCTACTAGAACTTCTTCTACTTCTTTGTCGAAGGAAGTGACTACAACTATGGGTGCTCCGTTGGAAAATCCTCGTGAAGTATCTTCCATGTCTTCATGATATGGCTTCAACAAACTCACATGGAAGACGGGGTGAATCTTAAGTCTTGGGGGAAGTTGGAGTTTGTAAGAAACTTTGCCCACTCGTTTGATGACTGGAAAGGGTCCTTCGTACTTGCGTACTAGGCCTTTATGCATCTTCTGCAAGGTCTTGAACTGTTGGGGCATGAGTTTTAACATGATGAGATCGCCTTCCTCGAACTCCATGGGCCTTCTTTTCTTGTCTGCCCATTTCTTCATTCTCCTGGCAGCCTTGTGTAGTGTTGCTCGGGCTAATTCATTTTGCTCATGCCACGACTTAGCAAACTTGAAGGCTGTTGGGCTCTTCCCTTCATAGCGTGTGTGTTGGCGCTCCAAAAGCACTAATTTATATGCCTATTTTACATGTTTTTTCTTGTCTTTTGAGTAGGTTTAGTTGCATTTAGGTTTAAAAAGCATGCATTTGCATTAAGAATTGGGATTTGTTGCTATGCCAGTGTGAAGGGTTGTTATTGACTTCTTTTTGCAGGATAGCATAACAGTTGGCGCCGTTGCTGGCAGGGCAGAGCAGACCAGCGAAGGAAGAAAATGATGCCGAGAAGGATGTTGGGTTGTCGTTGGCACGGAAGGACGAACAATGCCAAGCACCGGTTGGAATAGAAGAGTACTTAATGTCAGGCCAAGAAGTTGGTTACTCTGAAAAAAATAGGACCAGATCAGACTGTGAAGAAATAGAGATTGGACCAATTCCCGAAAATATAGGAAGAAGTGCCAAGCGCAATTGGCATGACCATGCCAAGCAGCAATGCCCGAGGAGCGTTGGCACGATGATGTCAGCCCTAGCATGATAAGCTATCACACCGAGAGGATAAGCCATCAAAATGATCAGATAGAGCTCTATCTCTTATCCCTTGATCATTTTAAATTCAAATATGAAGGCTTATCCCATCCTTTCCTTTACACGCCTATATAAAGGCCAATTGATCAAGCAATGAAGAGGATGATCGGAGTTCACCATCGACCTAAGCCTGGCCATGGAGTGCTACATCGAGAGAACCTCTCCTTGCCCATCCTTAGTCTGGCTTATTTTATTTTAATTTTGTTTTTAAGATGATGATTGTTGAAAACGATAGTGGTTTGTTGGTTTTTAACCCCACCATGAACTTATTTCTTAATGGTGAGGGGTGTTTGGTTTAACGTTATGACATTCGCTTTATTTTGAATAAATCACCACTGTGCTGGCAATGTTTTTTTTTCTATCTGGCATGTTTTTAGTTTTCAAAGAGTAATGCCAAGCGAGAGCTGGCACTCATTGTTTTAAAATACTATGCCAAGCGACGACTTGCATAGTTGGGCTTTTGCAACTCAATATCATAACTGACTTGGGTGGCAATGATCGAATGCTAGATATTGAGGTGAGATGCTTCGAAAGAAGATGTTCAAGTAGATGAACTTACTTCGGGAGTGAAATCTACCCCTCGGGAGTAAAGGTTGGAACTAATCGAAATAATCAAAGAAAGACTACATTGTAGAGATATAAGGGTTTTTACTTGTGGGATCAATAACTCAGCTTAACTGTTGTATTACTTGCAGACAGTGTATACTTGCACGCAATAGACTTTACTTTGCATTGTTTTTATACATTACCAACATCTTTTATGCCCTATTGCCAGCAATTAATCATAACGCCGAGAGTCTACAAGTTTTTGACGCCGTTACTGGGGATTGCAACAGAGTTTTACTGTTTTGTCTTACTTATTTTCCTTTATTTTTGTTTTAGTTTTATTTTATTTAATTTTTTGTTCAGTGTATGACTAGGAATCGTTCTGATGCGGAAGATTGGCCATATGAACCCGAGATCGAACGCACTCTACACAGATTAAAGAAGAAAGTTAGAGAGATGGCATACGTTAGCGGAGTAGGAAATAATGCTCAAAACAATCAGCGAGATCCAGCCAACAATAGGAATACTAGGAAAACGTTAACAACAATGCCATAGAAAAGACAGACCCATTCGAGAACAATCACCACATAAAATCACTGGCTTAATACCGGGAGTTATTGGCAATGAGGTAAATGCATCAAATTTTGAACTTAAACCCGTAATGATTTCAACTATTTTGAATATAGGAAAATTCGATAGTGCATTGACTGGAGATCCAAGGCAGCTTTTAAAGCAATTCATGAAGATTTGCCAATTATTTCAGCAACTAGGAATGTCTGAGGATATTGTGAAGCTGAAGCTTTTTACTTTCTCTTTGAGGGACAGAGCAAAGATGTGGCTCAATTTTTTGCCACTTGGCTCAGTAACTTCCTGGGCAGATCTATGCCAGAAGTTCTTAACACGACTTCAGCCGCTGACGCTCACTGTTAAGCTGTGTGGTGAGATCATTACCTTTAGGCAAGTTGAGGACGAGACCCTATACGATGCCTGGGAAAGATTTAAAGATTTGTTGAGACGATGTCCTATGCATGGGTTCCCAAATTGGACCCAAATACAAACCTTCTACAACGGATTGAACGCACAGACAATAACTGTTGTTGATGCCTCAGCAGCCGGATCATTGCTTGACAAAAACTACACCGAAGCTGTTGGTATCCTTGAAAGGATAGCCATCAATGATTTCGAATATCCTGTTGCTAGGCTCGGTACTGGAACCAAAGCCGGTGGGAAATTATAGTTGGATGAGCTAACACTCATCCATGTCGAGATTTCCAACCTCACTAGCATGGTGAGAACTTTGCAAAAAAGCAACGAGTCCCAAGAAGTTAAAGCATTGGAGCCATTCTGGACTATTTGTGGAGAAAACCATCATCTGGATGAATGCCCTACCAATCCTGTGTCGGTAAATTTCATTGGCAGTTCTGGACGTTATTACAATTCTAACTCCAATTCTTATAAAGTAGGTTGGAGGCAACACCCTAACTTAGCTTGGGGAAACCGGTATAATGTACAGCGCCAGAATTCCCAGAGGCAAAATCAGAATGCCATGCCAGTTAGGGGTGCTCATATCTGGGTACCCGAAAATTTCGAATAGTGAATCCTCGACCCGTTACCCGGCCCATACAAACTGGGTACTAGGGGTGGGGGAAAATACCCGACCCGATTGACCCGACCCGAAAACCCGACGACCCGAAACAAAAATACCGGGTAATTCCCGAAAAAAAATTACCCGACCGGGCCGGGTACCCGACCCGGCAAATTTCCCGGGACACGGGCCGGGACACGGGCCGAGAGTTTTCCCTTACCGGGTACCCAACCCAACCCGATAAAATTTAATATATATTTTTTATATTTAAAATTATATTTTTATTTTATGTTTCTTAATATTTTCACTCTAAAATTAAGTTTAAATCCCTACATTTTTTCTATGTTAGTATTATATTCTTTTAAGTTTTAAGTTTATTTTTTTTAAATATTTTTGTGTTTAACATATGATTTTTTTAATTTTAAAATAAAAAAAATATGAACCGGGTACCCGGTACCCGATTACCCATGTACCCGAATTTTACGGGTACCCGAATCCCGGGTACCCGGATATAATGGGCCGAGACACGGGCCGTTTAATGAGGTACCCGGATGAACCGGGTACCCGGTTTTCCGGGTACCCGAATCCCGTGTACCCGACAATTCCCACCCCTACTGGGTACCCGTTAATATTGGTAATAGGGTACCCAAAAAATATTTTTTTATTATTCAAAGTTTGGGTGATATTGTTTGGGTTTTACTTGGGATTTACGTGGAATAATATGCTATTGTCTTCTATCTTTCAAGTAGGAATAATATGCTTACTTTCAAATGGAATAATATGCTACTATCTTCTAACTTTTAAGTTTTAACTTTTAAGCAATCTATGGAATAATATGCTTACTTTCAAATGGCTAGTACCATTTAAAACTTATTATTTTCTAACTTTTATTATTTATAATTTCCCTAGTGTCTTCTAAGTTCTAAGAATATTATGAAAATTTTATTAAAAAAACATAATGAAAATTCTAGTCAAATACTATTAGACTACTAAATTGCATCATCCAAATATTTGAATTACTTCATCCAAATATCTGAATTACATCATTGTAATAAGTCCATAAAACCATCAAACTAAATTGCATCATCCAAATATCCGAATTACATCATTCAAACATCATAGAATTTAATAATTCAAATTGCATAATCCAAATATAAAGTAATCTCATCCCTAGATACTACAAGCATAAAAAGTTACCATAAAAAATTTTAACTTTTATGCAATCTATGGAATAATATGCTTACTTTCAAATGGCTAGTACCATTTAAAAATTATTATTTTCCAACCTTTATTATTTCTAGTTTCCCTAGTGTCTTCCAAATTCTAAGAATATTATGAAAATTCTATTAAAAAAACATAATGAAAATTCTAGTCAAATACTATTAGACTACTAATCTCATTCCCAAATACTACAAGCATAAAAAGTTTTAACTTTTATGCAATTTATGGAATAATATGCTTACTTTCAAATGGCTAGTACCATTTTAAAATTATTATTTTTTAACTTTTATTATTTATAATTTCCCTAGTGTCTTCTAAGTTCTAAGCATATTATGAAAATTCTATTTAAAAAACATAATGAAAATTCTAGTCAAATACTATTAGACTACTAAATTGCATCATCCAAATATCTGAATTACACCATCCAAATATCTGAATTACATCATTGTAATGAGTACATAAAACCACCAAACTAAATTGCATCATCCAAATATCTGAATTACATCATTCAAACATCATAGAGTTTAAGAATTCAAATTGCATAATTCAAATATAAAGTAATCTCATTCCCAGATACTACAAGCATAAAAAGTTACCATATGATTTAATTGTAAGTTTGAAACTGAAGAATGAAGATAAAAACCAAAACATTTAATTCGAAAGTCATTAGTACTAAAAAAATCTTACTATAAATCAAACATGAAAGAAATTAACTTTCAACAATAAAATTTGCAAAATCCATTCCCTTAACTACCAAATGTTTAATTCAAAAGTCATTAGTAGAAACAAAAGTTTCTTCTTTTAACTGTTCTATGATGTTCCTAACAAAAAAACCCCACTTAAAATGAAGAGCATCCAACTGTGGCAACTAGTTGGTAGTGGGAACTGAACTTGTTTTTTATTTAGTCTAAAACTAGGCTATTCAGTCATCATCAAGGATGTCAAAACTACTATTTCAAATTTTGATAAAATTTGCAGAAATATTCGATTCAAAAGACTAATCAAATCAGTTCATTTACCTTGGGCAGAAAGTTTTGACGGAGAGAGGGGCAGCGACGCTGTAGAGTATCGTCGAGTTGTCGACGATGGGTGTCGCCAAACCGGCCGTTAGTGGAGACTGGAGATGATAGAGTGAGAGACGAGAGGCGATTTGAATTTTGAATGGGAAATAGAGATTGTGTCGAATTTGGTTTGGGGATCGTGAGAGAGGGAGGGAGAGAGGCTGAATGTGAATGAGTTAGCTGCACACACATAAAACGATGTGTTTTACTAAAATAATAATAAAATAAAACAAAAATTCAAACCGAGTATCGGGTAGTCGAGTATCCGACTAATGAGTATATTCTGACCCGTGCCCAACCCGGATACGGAAAAAAATTAACGGGTTGAATAACCCCGACCTGACAAATCGGGTATTTTTTAAAAAAAACTACCTGGTAATTTTTAATCGAGTATGTGGGTCGGGTATTTTTGAACACCCCTAATGCCAGCATTAAGCCAAAACACTATGCCGCAAGGAGTTCAAAATAATTTCCAGCATGGGAAAAGGCTCAATCAAGGGGGCAATCTTACAAAATACACAGAGCAGGATGATGTCACAGTTCATAGTCTGGCAGCTTAATACGAAATTTGGAGATCCAAATGGGACGGCTTGCGAATGCACTCAACAATCAACCACAAGAAGCTTTGCCAAGTGACACTAAAGATGCTCGACACAAAGGTAATGAGCAATACAAGGCCATAACCCTTCGAAGTGGTAAACACTGTGAGGCAGAGATGGGTGCCAAGCAGCCAGCCCATTGGCAAGGTGAAAAGCAGTGCCAGCAGACAAGCCCAGGGAAGCGGAAAAAGAAAACCCCAAAATAGATGATGTCGGTACCAGTACCAGTTTCGATGCCAGACCTGATGCCAATAACAATGTCGAACTTAGTGAAAAGCATGATGCCAACATCGAGGTCAAACAGACTGAGGTTAGACAGTACTCTAATGTCAGGGCTGCGTTGGCAAAGTCATCGACACCAGCATATGTTTATCCGCCACCACCATTTCCAGCAAGACTTCAAAAGCACAAGCAAGATCAGCAGTTTAAGCGCTTCTTGGAAGTCTTTAGATAGATGCAAATCAACATTCCACTGGTAGAAGCCCTTGAAAAAATACCCAACTATGTGAAATTTATGAAAGATATTTTGTCCAAAAAGAGGAAGTTAGGAGAATTTGAGACTGTAGCACTCACGCAAGAATGCAGTGCCATGATCCTAAACAGATTGCCACCAAAGTTGAAAGATCCGGGGAGTTTCACAATTCCCTACACCATCAGCAACATATTTGTGGGCAAGGCACTATGCGACTTGGGTGCCAGTATCAACTTGATGCTAATGTATGTTCTCAAAACGCTTGGCATAGAAGCGAGACCCGCCACTGTAATACTCCAGCTGGCAGACCGGTCCTATGCACATTCTAAGGGTAAGATTGAGGATGTCTTTGTAAAGGTAGATGAATTTATATTCCTAGCTGATTTTATCATTTTGGATTATGAGGCCGATATGAATGTTCCAATTATTTAGGTAGGCCATTTCCTGCCACGGGTAGGACTCTTATTGATATTCATAAAGGAGAACTAACAATGCGAATGAATGATCAACATGTTACTTTTAATGTGTTTAAAGCTTTGAAGTGTGTAGATGAGCTAGGTGAATATCATATTGAGGAGACTATGGAGTATGTTTTTATGATGAACACGGCACAGTTGTGCCAGGATGCATAATTTGATGTCAGCATGCTTGATGGCATTGCTGAACTTTTTGAGAAAACTGAGGAATTGGCCTTGGAGGCCAAAGATGTGAAACATTTCGAACCATTAGAGTTGGTTGGAAAAGAAAGCGTTGCACCAAAGCCATCAATAGAAGAACCGCCATAATTGGAGCTTAAGCCATTGCCAAGGCACCTCAAGTACGCCTACTTAGGTAAGAACTCTACTCAGCCAGTGATCATTGCCACTGATCTCACCTATGATAAGGAGGCAAGGTTGTTGGCAACAATAAAAATCTATAAGCAAGTGTTGGGTTGGACCTTGGCAGATATCTGAGGTATTAGCCCAACCATTTGCATGCACAAGATCATCTTGGAGGAGTATCATGGTAAGACCATTGAGGGTCAAAGTAGGCTAAATCTGAGCATGAAGGAAGTTGTAAAGAAAGAGATTATCAAATGGCTTGATGCCGGGATAATCTACCCCGTATCCGATAACTTTTGGATTAACCCAGTTCAATGCGTGCCAAAGAAAGGTGGCATGATTGCTTTTCAAAATATCAAGGATGAGATGATCCCCTATAGAACGATCACAGGATGGAGAGTGTGCATGGATTATAGGCGGTTAAACAAAGCCACGAGGAATGACCACTTCCCATTGCCTTTTATCGACCATATGTTAGACAAATTGGCAGGTAAAGCTTTCTATTGTTCTTTAGATGGTTATTCGGGTTATAATCAGATTGCAATAGCCCTCGCCGATCAGGAAAAGACCACATTCACCTATCTCTATGGGACATTGGCTTTTAGAAGAATGATGTTTGATTTTTGTAACGCACCGATAACGTTTCAACGTTGTATGATGTCTATTTTTTCCGATTTAATTGAGCATAACATGGAAGTGTTTATGGATGATTTCTTAGTGTTTGGTAACACATTTGAGGAGTTTATTCCGAGTTTGGAATAGGTACTAAAAAGATGCATCGAGACAAACCTAGTGTTAAACTGGGAAAATGCCACTTCATGGTGAAGGAGGGCATTATTCTTGGACACAATGTAACCAAGAGAGGACTAGAGGTTGATCCAGAAAAAAGTAGAGGTAATCAAGAAACTACCACCTCCTACAAGTGTTAAAGGTATAAGAAGTTTCTTAGGACACGCAGGTTTTTATCGAAGATTCATTAAAGATTTTTCTAAGATATCTAAGCCTTTATGGTTGTTGTTGGAAAAGGATGAAACTTTTTCTTTTGATGATTCTTGTTTGAAAGCGTTTCAGGTCCTCAAGGAGAGGCTGGTTAATGTTCCTATATTCGTGGCACCATACTGGAATGAGCCTTTCGAGCTCATGTGTGATGCTAGTGACTATGCCATTGGAGCAGTACTTGGACAACGACGTAGCAGAGTTTTTCATGCCATTTATTATGCAAGAAGAACACTTAATGAAGCACAACTTAATTACTCTACAACTGAGAAAGAATTTCTTGCAGTTGTATTTGCGTTTGATAAATTTAGATCTTATTTGATTGGTAATAAAGTTGTTGTTTTTACAGATCACTCGGCATTAAAGTACCTCTTTGCAAAGAATGATGTCAAGCCGAGATTGATCCAATGGACGCTTATACTTCAAGAATTTGACCTCGAGATCCGAGACAAAAAGGGTAGTGAAAACTTAGTAGTTGACCACTTATACCGATTAGAGCATCACCTAGAGGATGGTAAGACTAATGCCATCAGAGATGAGTTCTCATACGAGTATTTACTCGCAGTCAATGCCACGTCATGGTATACCGACATAGCTAATTATCTGGTAAGTAAGATCATGCCACCAAATTTGGGGTACAATGCCAAGATATAGTTTTTGCGCTATGTCCAGCAGTATTATTGGGATGAGCCATTTCTATTTAAGCAATGCACCGATCAAGTGATCCGCTGTTGTGTGCCAGAGGATGAGCAGCTTGTTATTTTGTAGTCATGCCATACCGCGCCATATGAAGGACACTTCGCAGAAATAGAGATTGATGCCAAGGTGTTACAGTCAGGATTTTATTGGCCTATGATGTATAAGGATGCCCACGACTATGCCAAGGCATACGACTCATGCCAACGAACCGAAAGCATCTCCAGTAGACATCAACTACCACTCTAGAACATAATGACAGTGGACTTGTTCGATGTTTGGGGGATAGACTTTATGGGCCTATTTCCCCCATCTTTTGGAAACATATATATCCTTGTAGTCGTTGACTATGTTTCAAAATGGGTAGAGGCCATTGTCCTACCAACAAACGATGCCAAGGTTGTTGCTAAATTTTTGTACAAACATATCTTTACTTGCTTTGGTGCTCCTTGAGTGGTCATTCATGACGAGGGCACTCATTTTAAAGGCCATCTAATTTCCAAAGCTTTGTCCAGATACGGAATTCAGCAAATGATAGCCACGGTATACCATCCACAAACGAATGGACAAGCCGAGATTTCCAACAAGCAGATTAAGAACATACTCGAGAAGACTGTAAATCCTTCTAGAAATGATTGGTCTTTAAGGTTAGATGAGGCTTTGTGGGCCTATAGAACTGCCTTTAAAACTTCTTTAGGCACTTCACCTTTCAGGCTTGTATTTGGAAAACCATTCCATCTACCAGTAGAGCTCGAGCATAAAGCCTACTAGGCAATCAAAACACTTGACATGGCATAGGCGGCAACTGGAGAAAAGAGGATGCTGGATCTTAATGAGTTGGAAGAATTTTTAGCCCAAGCCTACGAGAATGACAAGCTGTACAAGGACATGACCAAGCACTGGCATGATAAGAGGATCATGCCAAGACACTTTGAGGTAGGCCATCTAGTTCTTCTGTTTAACTCACGACTTAAATTATTTCCAGGCAAGCTTAAGTTGAGATGGCCGAGCCCGTTTGAGGTTGTGAAGCCTTATGTCCATGGTGTCGTGGACATAAAAAATTTGAAAATCGATGAGATTTTTAAAGTGAATGGCCAGCGCTTAAAGCATTATCTGGAAGGAGAGCTGAGTACTACCAATGAGATTATTCTCTTGGTAGAATTATCATGAGACCATTGACAGGTTTGATACTTTGTAAATATTAGGTTAGGAGTTTTTATTTTTTATTTTTTAGGATTTAGGATTTTTCTTTAGTTTTTCTTATTCGTATTTTTGATTTTTCCTTTGCCGGGTTGAAAGGTTTCTTATGAGTGTGTGCAAAATTATGGTGCCAAGCACCATGTCAGGGCAGAGAAATTGGTTAAAAATGCATGTCAGGATTGGACAATGTCGTGCTAGAAGCAGAAATGTGCCAAGGTGCAGTGCCATGCCCAAAGCGATGCCAGTAGCTGAGCTTGGCATGCGGCGGCAATGTCTTGGAGAAAAAAAATTACCCTATCTTGATTCAATTTAAACCATGTGATAGAAAAATTCAAAATTTTACCCTTAGCCGCAAAGATTTAAGTTGAATTTAATTCAATTTAAATCACATTATAACTCCATATCTTATCCCTTAAAAACCTATCCTTATCACTTATCCTTTCCATACTTATCACATCATCCTTTTTCTCTCCCTCATACACGTCTATCTTAATTATTACCCGTCTTACACAAATCATAATTAAAACCTACCATAACACTCAACCTTTCCCTCTTTCAAATCTTTAAACCTTTACCCTCCTTCTCACTTCATCTTTTTCCCTAGCAAATTACTCTCTCTCTCTCCATGCCAGCCAGTCCTGTCCACAGTCCAGTTCCATCAGCAGCCACGGAACCTATTTTCCCTGCCAAGTCTACCCCACCACTCAATTCTAAGAATGCTACTGCCAAGAAACCTGCTGCCCCTACTGATTATGTTGCCATGCCAACTTCTTCGACGTTGGTTCGAATTATCAAGGAGACCCATGCCACTACAGCCACGTTTAAATCAGGTTGGGGTGGACGAAAGCGAATAGCCCCTGATCGTGGGACCTTGACTCAGAGGAAGACTCGTGCCAAGCTTCAAGAGGAAACTCGCGCCGCCAAAGGAAAAGTCTTTGAGGGGGAGTCCTCCTCATCCTAA
This sequence comes from Hibiscus tridactylites, assembly GCA_958450335.1. Lineage (NCBI taxonomy): Eukaryota > Viridiplantae > Streptophyta > Magnoliopsida > Malvales > Malvaceae > Hibiscus > Hibiscus tridactylites. The sequence continues at coordinate 76,993,730 of OY288276.1, forward strand.
ACTCTTTACATTCCATGTTTATTTTTCTGTTTTTATGATCATGCATTTTTATTTTTTTTATTTTTCTTTGTATATATTTTTTGTTTCATGCATTGAAGATAATGCACATCTTGGGTTTGGGGGTGTGCATTTCTTCACATTATGCCATGCCATGAATTGCACGTTTATCATTCTGTTTCCATGCCATGCCATGTAGTTTAGTTTAGTTTTGCATACCGAACCGCTAAAAATGAAAATAAAAATTTTGTCTCAGCCTAATTTTGAAGCATGTTAACACTTGTAGGCAAGCTTAATTTGACTTAGGTTTCTATCCGATGAGGAAAAATTAAAATCTTTGAATATCTATGCCACCAGAATAATGATGCCAAGATTGCTTGCCAATTGATCTCTAGTCTTAGGAATTGATTTACACTAAACACGTAGTATGCATATAGTTCCCTAGCAAACTTTGGCTTTTTGAAACCATGCTCAGAAAAAATGAAATGAAGTCAGGGTAAAAAGAAAAGAATAAGGCATCAATGTTCTGCCATGGCACTGAAAAATTAAACTCTCCTCTACCTTAGAGATAATAGGAACTTGGGGCTTCGTGGTATGCTCCCTCATCATGATCAAGTCGAAAACTTTAAGGTATGAGTTGAAGAGAAACCTAGTGATGTCTGAATTAAGGTGGGGAATTGTGGTATGCTCCCTCGTTTTTCTCACGCTAAACAATATCACAAAGTATGCTTAAGATAACGCCAACAGAAAACCCTTGGCAACAATAGAAAAAAATTAAAATCTGAGTTTCGTAAGTAGATTTGACTAAGGGAGTTAGTAGGACACTTGATGCATATTGCCTACACTTCATGCACTCTCATACACTAGGCCTAGAGTTATATTGCTACTCTTGAATTCATTGTCTACTTGGCATCATTGCATCGAGATAACTGAGGATAGACCTATGCCAACGTCTGCTTGCCGGCACTTGTTGGCATGCCACCCAAATTATGCCGCTATGTGCACTTTGTAGTACCCCGAACGAAGATCCAACTTTAAAAAGTAACGTGCATGGCCGAGCTGATCGAAGAGATATGAAATCAAAGGGATCAGATACTTGTTCTTGATGGTGATCTTGTTGAGTGCTCGGTAGTCGATTCACATCCTTAATCACCCGTCCTTGTTCTTTTGGAATAGGACTGGTGCCCCAAAAGGTACTTTGGAGGGCCGGATGAACCCTGCATCGAGTAATTCTTTGAGTCGCTTCTTAAGCTCCTCCAACTCGAGTGGTGCCATACGATAGTCACTCATGGTTGGTGGCTTTGTGTCGGGTTCTAGCTCGATCTTGTGGTCCACCTCTCTCATTGGTGGTAATCTCTTTGGAAACTCTGAAGGTGTAACGTCTTTGATTTCTTCTAGGACTTAGGCCACCTTCTTTGGTAAGTCTTCGCCGGGCTTTAACTCCTCGTCGTCATATTCACTAAGGATAGCTAGGTAGCTTTCCTCATTCCTCTTGATGCCCTTTTTGAACTGAAGTGTCGAGAGCACTTCAGTCTCTTGCTTGGTGTCCCTGGTTGTTGGTAGCACACAAGCTTGGTCGCCATCCATGATGCACATGGTATTGAGAAATGGAACTGGGATATCTTTGACTCAATCGAGGAACTCGAGTTCCTGGACGAGTTTGAAGCCGTCCATTAGCACAATTAAGAAATCCATATGCCCTGACCATGCTCCGACATTGGTCTTGACCCCTCGAGCAATGCTATGGATGGATTGTGCGACAGAGTTAAATGCCTTGATGAATCCTCCTCCCCTTATTTCTCTAAGACTGAGCCTATTTGCTTCTTCAAGAGAGACAAAGTTATGGGACGCACTTGTGTCTAGCATGGCCCTTGTTACCTTTCTATTGACGGTGACGTCCATGTATAGCAACCTTTGGCTTCAGTATTTGGGGGCAGATTGAATGACGTTGAGTAGTTGCATGGATACCATGTGTGCACCTTCTTTGTCTCTACCGAGGTCACTGTCTTCTTGATGCTTTGCTAGGAGCGAATTGAGGGATTGATGTTGTGGACACTCACAAACCCAATGATCGTCGTCACAAACGAAGCACTTATTGGACGGTGATCTTCTCGGGCCTCCAGGGTCCTTGGATTTACCCTTATCCTTGTCCTTCCATGAGGATGAGTCTTTGTGCTTGGATGGGTTGTCTTCTTTGTGACCCTCCTTGCGTTGGCTCTTGTCTCCCCCACCTTTGGCTTGACCGCTCCTTTTATCCTCTGGCTTGGTAGTGGACTCTTTTTATATAGTGTAGTCGATGAGACTCTCGGCTACGGCAATGGCATCGTCAAGGTTTTGTACCCCACGACGCCTTAGCTCATTCTTGGCCCATTGTTGGAGTCCATCCAAAAAATTGAAGAGCGAGTCTTTCTCGAAGAGATCGGGGATCTCGAGCACCAAGTTGGTGAATTCTTTGACATAGTCGTGAAAGCTCCCTGATTGTTTTTATCTACGCAAATAGGCTATTGCCTTGTCCTCGGCATTCTTCGGATATAATTACCGTTTGAGCTCTTTTTTAAAGTCATCAAAGGTAGAGACAGTGCACGTATCTTTCTCGATGTCGTCGTGTCTTCTCCTCCACCAAAGCATGGCGGTGTTGGTGAGATATAGAGCTACAGTTTGGATCTTGGAGACCTCATCCATGATGCCGACAACTTCAAGGTATTGTTCTATGCCATACAAGAAGTTATCTACTTCTTTTGCGTTGCGTGGTCCAGCAAAGGTCTTTGGCTTTGCACCTCGACCTTTCTAGCCTCAATTGTGGCGCTTAGCCCGGCTACCATGGCGCGTTTGTACAATGAAACGTCGTCTTGTAATGCCTCAAGCTGGGCATGAGTGTTGGTAAGCACGTGTTGGAAGGAATCACGCACCTTCGAGAGCTCCCCCATGAGCATGTCACAGATTTGCCCCATCTCTACTCGCATGGTCTCCTCTAGCTTGACCATCATGGCCGTGTGGATCTCGGCATCTTCTGTCGCAAGGCTTCCTACCTGCTGGTAAAGGTCGTCCACTGAAGCACCTATGCCCCCCACGCTTTCCTCTACATGGGTTAAACGAGACTCAAAGCTAGAGAGTAGATCCTTAGACTTGGCTCGCGGCCTTGCCATAGTAGAATCAACCGTTTCCTCACGCCCTCGTTGCTCTTGCATGATTTCTACCTTAGATAAGCTAACAACTTGATTATTTTAAGTTTTCTCCATGTCTCAAACCACGCTTTGATACCAATTATCACGAAATTATCTTCTTCAAGCTATTTGTGCGGCGTTAGCACTCCCGAGCTTTGCTAACAAGCCTTACTTCACACAACGCGGTGGCTAGTAAAACACAAAGTAGAAAAGGCAAGAAGGACTTTGAAAGGAACCTTTGTATTAAGCATAGAGAGAGAGCTTACAATGCTTTGGAATGCTTAGATTTCTTGGATAGTTTACAAATGAGGAGGATGGTCCTATTTATAGGCCTCCCAAGTCCTTGGTGGATATTTCTAGAACATCCTAGTATATTGGAGATATGTACATGCCTAGAGAATTCTAGATAACTCTACATGTATCTTTATACATCCCTAAGTTTCCATAATGTTCTAGAGAGTTCCAGGGTCTTCTAAAGTAGTCTCGATCTTTCCCGAGCCTTCTAGATGTGTCTAGACTTTGGTAGATCCTCCGGAAACATTCTAGAACGGTGTGTCATTCTCTAAGAGGTGTGTAGGCTACTCTAGGGTATTCTAAAAGCTTCCTTGGTGCATGCTTGCCTCAAAGCTCCCAGGAAAGTTGATTTAACCTCGGTGAGTGTTGGATGAAAGTTGGTGGGTCGTGACAAGCAGCTATCTTCCAACTATCTGTGATAAGTGTTTAAAAGTACTATTTTTATGACTCTTTTTACTCATATTATTGTTAGACTTAAGCTCATTTTTAGTCATTCATACACATTTGCATTGTTTCCTTTGTGGTTGTGTTTGAATTCATGTTTCGGTTACTCTTTGTGGAAAAGGATACTACTTTGGTGTGTTTTATGCACGCAGGATTAATTACCTGGGCAAGATGAAAGTTGTCGAAGCAACTAGAAAAGAAGAAAAGGAAATTGCCGACTCTTGTAGGATGAATCCATACAATTCGGATAATCATGAAAGACAAGGATAAATTCTAAAGGAGTTGGATTTCCATGAAGAAGTCAAGGGGAGATGAAATTCTAAGAAAATAAGGGGAGTTTTTTTAGGATAAATAAATAAAAGAGATTTATTTCTTTAATGCTATTTAATTTCAACCTAGCTTCCTCCTCAAGAAAGACTTTGACCTAGCCATCTCCTATAAATAAGAAGACTAGCCGCCAACTTCAAGGATGGTCGATTGAGAGAGAGAAACCAAGGGGCAGTTCGAATTCTTCTTATGCTTCTTATTTGTTCGATTACATTCATGCTAGAGAGATTATTCTTTGTATATCTTTCGAACCTAGCCATGAACTAATTTTATTTGGCTTGGGGTTATTGTGTTTTTGTGGTTGTGAGAACAATTGGATTTGTTTAGGTATTTGAGTTTCCAATTTTAATTCAAAGTTTGTTCATTCTTGGTTCTTAATTTTGATTGCGAGTGAATTGGGAGAGGATCTCGTGAATTCATCCATTTATCTAATATCGGGAGAGTTAGATTCAAGAAACGAATAAGAATGGTCTTTATTCAATCAATCGATGATGAAGACTAATTTGACTTAGGGATAAGTTGCGAATTTCAACATCTAAGAAGAGTGCGAGATCGGTTGTTGTCCACCCATGGTTAACGGAGGGATGTATTACCAAGGCATGCACAATTAACCAGTGCTTTGAGTTAGGGAAATGAGAAACCATTGATGAACACTTCGCCGAACTTTGAAGGAAGTCGCCGAGGCAATCACACCATTCCCAGTTGCCCAGGCAATTACTTGCCCAAGCAATCCGAGTGTTGCTAGTTGCCAAAGCAATCAAGTTGACCTTGCACTCAATTACCACAACGGTCCATTCAAATATCAATCGACGACTCACAATAATCCAACCTACTCTCTTAAATCGATCACTCCTTTCTATTCTCTTTATTTTTCTTAGTTTATTTTACTTATTATTCATCTCTATCAATCTATTTATTTTTCAACGCAATAACTTAAGCAAAGTAGCCCAAACCAATCCTTGTGGAGACGATACTCTATACTTATCATTTATTACTTGCGATGTGTATACTTGTATCGTTTGCGTTGCACTCAAAACACGCAACAAGTTTTTAGCATTGTTGTCGAGGATTGGCAATTGGTGTTAGTTGTTTTTTGTTATTACATTTTTCTTATTATTTTTACTAAATTTTCTTTTTGTTTGTTTTATATAAAAAATCAGGTGCGCTACAAGTTAAGGGACATCAACATGTGGGGAAATAAAAGTAAATCTATTCGAGATTTTATGTTGGAAGATAGGAATCAACCTAGAAAAGCATAAACCGTGGAAGACTTGTGCACTTTTTATGGAGAACATCATGTGATTAAAAATTTCACTCACAATCCTAGCAACAGATGATCTCCATAAAAATCTCAGTGCCACGGCAACAGACATGCCTTGGCAATGTAGTCCTTATCAGCAGCTAAGTGCCATGGCAACATATATGTCATGGCAATGTAGTCCTCGTCAAGAGCTATTAAATTCCATGGATGCAAGTATAGCCAGGATGGATGTACTCTTGAGAGAAGCGAAAGATCGATCGAGGAGATTAACATATGCCATAGATAACATGCACCAACAATTCATTCCTAGTGATATTGAAGTCCCAAGGGAAGAGGACAAGAAACAATGCAAAGAGAGCTCTCTGATGTGTAAGGAACAACTAAAACCTTCAAGTCGAGAGCCTGCCAATGAGAAAGACTGAAAAACACTTAATGAGCTATACAACAAATTGCCATGACAATGGTTGAGGAGCCTGAACAGAGCAACGCCGCAACAACCTACCGAGAGGCTGAGAAGAGTAATGCTACAGCAAATTGCTCTCATCCACCTTTGCCACGGCAATTGCACGACCACACGTAAGATCAACGAGATGACAATACTTTTCCAGTGGAATATGAGCATGTAATGGTTGAACCTTTTGAATTCTTTAAAAACTCACCTCGTCCATTGCATGTATGTCTTGAGGAACCAACGATGGTAGATTTGAAACCATCGACATATCTACTGATGGAGATATATAAGAGGCCTAAAGAAAACGATATTTGGAATCGTGAAGCTTTTCAGAAAATTGGTTTTTCCCTCGACTTACAGCGAATTATGGCAACTGATTGCCACGGCAATTGGCTTGAGCATCAATTTCCACGACAACGAAGGCTACAACCAACCATGATAGAGGTCGATGAGACTGAGGTAATTAAATGGTTGGTGTTAATATAAATTTTTCTACTAATATATCCATGCCTTCAGGAATAGTAGCAAGGTGGAGAGTATACATGGACTACAAGAGAATAAGGAAGAAACACACCTCCACCATGGTAACACAAAAGGGAGTAGCTGCGAGCACATTGGCCCAACTCTTTTTGGGCAATATTGTCACTCGATGGAGGGTACGAGTGGACTATAAGAAATATCGGAAACAACCCTTCTCAATATTTCTTTTTATCTATATTTTTATTTTCATTTTTCCCTTTATTTTGATAATTATCTTTTTATGATTATTTTTTAGGATAAGAGTTTCAAGGGATAAGGAGTTTCCTAGCCTTGAACTCTTAAGTTTTTCTTTCTTGTTTTACTTTGTTTTTCCAATCAAGAACCCAAAAGAACCACAAACCCATAGACAAAAAAATCTATAAACCATGTCCGGAGCAAGTTCTTCACGAGAACTTGAGCCTTCTTTCTGGCGATTTGCATCACCACTCATTGAGAAGCGATATCACGCCAAGTTTGCAATCTGGAAAGTATGGGAGGAGCAAGGTTTCGCCTACACCATCGCCCAAGAAGAACCTCAGCCTTGATATGTTCATCTTTAAAGTGATCGAGCATCAAAAGTGGCAAATCCTTTGCCATCAACCAAAGTTGCCTCACCAATTCCCGATGCCTAGGCAAGTCCTATTGCCCAGGCAACTGATTCCACTTCGGTGAATATGGATCAAATTGAAGCAATGCTCTTCCCCTTGGCACAGCGATTGGAGCAAATTGAGGCCCAAAAAATGCTATTCATTCTGTACCATCCACACACATTCAACCACCGTGAACCGGAAAAAGAATCAAGCAAACGGCCCGAAGGAAATTCATCATTCAAGGTGAAGACCTTTCTGACTAACTCATTCGCATTTAATTTTGTTTTTTGCATGCATTGAGGACAATGCTTCTCTCGAGTTTGGGGTGTTGGTTTCTAGTTAGTTTCATGTTTAGTTGCATTCATCTTTAGTAATTGCATATAGGTTGCATGGGTTACTTGTCATGCCTTTAATTGGATTTAATTGCTTAAGACTTGTTGAATATACAATGATGATTTTTTTCCACTGCACTCAATTGAAAGAACCTTTAATTTTAGGATTGCATAAAAAGAACTTAGAATTTTACTATGATGCTGAATTTTTTTACACAGTTGTGGCTTGTTGATTGATAGAAACTTAGTGAACTTAGGTCGCTTAAAATTTGGGTAAATTAAAAGTTAATTTCTTGCTAGAGGAGCCCGAAACCGGGTCTAGTAGTTAATGCACATTAAAGAATCGCTAGAGGTGCCCGAAATTGGCTCTAGTCAACTAAATTAAAATAAGAAATTGTTGAACCGCTAGATGTGCCCGAAATTGGCTCTAGTGAAAACAAAATAAATACCCTGGTAATTAAATTGTTAAAAACTTATTGTTCACATAGAATCTTAAAAATCAACTTGTACGCAACTATACACACACATTGTCACGAGCATTATAGTTTGGTTCCGGGAAATTTTTGTACTATCCGAAAAATTCAAAAGGTGATCATATTTTGTGCCACGGTTCTGAGGTTTGAATTCAAGTTTGAAGCACGTATTTGATGATTAAAGTCTTGGCAGGTAATTGCTAGTTTTGCATTGCTCGAGGACAAGCAATAGTTCGAGTTTGGGGTGTGATGAGTGTTCAAAAGTACCATTTTTATGACCCTTTTTACTCATATTAATGTTAGACTTAAGCTCATTTTAGTTGCATTTTTAGTCATTCATACACATTTGCATTGTTTCCTTTATGGTTGTGCTTGATTTCATGTTTGGGTTACTTTTTGTGGAAAAAGACACTGCTTTAGTGTGTTTTATGCGCGCAAGGTTAATTGCCCAAGCAAGCTGGAAGTTGCCGAAGCAACTGGAAAAGAAGAAAAGGAAACTGCCGACTCTTGTGGGATAAATCCATACAATTCGGATAATCATGAAAGACAAGGATAAATCCTAAAGGAGTTGGATTTCCATGAAGAAGTCAAGGGGAGATGAAATTCCAAGAAAATAGGGGGAGTTTTTTTTAGGATAAATAAATAAAAGAGATTTATTTCTTTAATGATATTTAATTTCAACTTAACTTCCACCTCAAGAAAGACTTTGACCTAGCCATCTTCTATAAATAAGAATACTAGCCACCAACTTCAAGGAGAGTCGATTGAGAGAGAAAAACAAAGAGTTGTTCGAATTCTTCTTATTCTTCCTCTTTGTTCGATTAGATTCATGCTAGGGAGATTATTCTTTGTATATCTTTCGAACCCAGCCATTAACTAATTTTATTTGGCTTGGGGTTATTGTGTTTTTTGTAGTTGTGAGAACAATTGGATTTGTTTAGGAATTTGAGTTTGCAATTTTAATTCAAAGTTTATTCATTCTTGGTTCTTAATTTTGATTGCGAGTGAATTGGGATAGGATCTCGTGAATTCATCTATTTATCTAATATCGGGAGAGTTAGATTCAAGAAACGAATGAGCACGGTCTTTATTCAATCAATCGATGGTGAAGACTAATTTGACTTAGGGATAAGTTGTGAATTTCAACGGCTAAGAAGAGCGCAAGATCGGTTGTTGTTCACCCATGGTTAACGGAGGGATGTATTACCAAGGCTTGCACAATTAACCAGTGTTTTGAGTTAGAGAAATGAGAAACCATTGATGAACGCTTCGCCGAACTTTGAAGGAAGTCGCCGAGGCAATCACACCATTCCCAGTTGACCATGCAATTACTTGCCCATGCAATCCGACTGTTGCTAGTTGCCAAAGCAATCAAGTTGACCTTGCACTCAATTACCACAACGGTCCATTTAAATATCAATTCACGACTCACGATAATTCGGCCTACTCTCTTAAATCGATCAGTCCTTTCTATTTTCTCTATTTTGCTTAGTTTATTTTACTTATTATTCATCTATATCAATCTATTTATTTTTCAACGCAGTAACTTAAGCAAAGTAGCCCAAACCAATCCCTGTGGAGACGATACTCTATACTTATCATTTATTACTTGCAACGTGTATACTTGCAACGTTTGCATTGCACTCAAAACGTGCAACTATCTGCACCAAGTAATCTCATCGGCACTCTCAGATATGCCAATGTTGTTCCAACTGTTGTGGCCACTGTTTTGCAATTTTGGAGACCAAAAAATAAGGGAGAACAATTGCTAGCAAAGATAAAATAAGATTAATAAATAATGACATGCTCCAAGCAAGAAAGCAAGGAGAAGTTTCCCTATTGATTTGATGACACGTCGCAAATCTGCTCGAAACAACAACTATGAAACAACCAAGGGGAGAAAAAATTCGAGTACAATGGAGTAGGCTTTAGCTTCAGAAGAAAGTAACCCCGAATTGCTAGCAGCATGTGCAAGTCCGATCAAAGTACTCACTAGTGCACGACTCAACGCACCTCCAACCTTTGTCTTCTCTGGCCTTGTACGTTCAATTAATTAAACAATCATCTACAGTACCCCATAAAATTTATAGAAATTTGAGAGAAAGAGAATATCATATGCCCAAGGCACCGATAGCAAAGAGAGCAGCCAAGGTCCCCTATTGGTCGTTGGGAGAAATGAGAGGCAGGTTCAGTTGAGATTTCACTGTAACGGGTAAGGGTGTTCAAAAATACCCAATCCGACTACCCGACTACAAATAACCAAGTATTTACCTGGATTTTTTTACTTGGGTCGTGTACCCGACCCGCCATTTTCTGGGTCAGGCCCGGGTCACAAAATTAAAAAATTTCGAGTACCCGGATATATTTGAAATATATATTTTTTATATTCAATATATATATTTTTATATTAAACTAATAAAAATCTTATTTTTTATATTTGATAGATGCATATTTTTATATTAAACTAACAAATACATATTTTTATATTAAACTAATAATTTATCTTTATATTTAAAATACATATTTTTATATTCAAGTGCTCAAATACCCGAATTTTCGAGTACCCGTAACTTTCGGGTACCCGATTAACGGGTACCCGCAAAACCCGGGTCAGAACACGGGATGCGCTTTGACAGTACTTCGAGTACCTGAATACCCAGGTACCCGAATTTGAACACCCCTAATAACGGGTCAGATTGGATAAGGGTATTGGTCCAACCACAAGTTTGGGTCCATTTAAGAGATGGCAACCTTGAGGACTACGAGGAGGAGGAGGAGTGTTGGGAAAATGAAGCGCTCTCCCGTGAGATTAGGAGGGTCGGAGCTCCGAACATTGAAGTGGGGTGGCGTTTGAGTGTAGAAGTGGATGTTTTGAGGCCATTTTCGATAGAGAGGAGAAGCGGAGATCAAGGTTGGAGAAACAGTGTCCAAAACAGACAGCTGAACGGAGAGTGAAGTAGTGGAATCTGTCCAACCTTTTTGTCTTTTGTGTTAAAAAGGTGATGAGAATATCACTCAGATAACTGAAATTTGATCCCATCTGCTTAAAATAAGGTGATAATGGGATGTGATTCTTCTACAATGTTGAGCTTTTTCTATTCTATCATCTTACAACAATCTTTTCTCTTACCTTCAAACAAGAATAACAAGTCTTTTTTTGCTGCAATTGCGATTCTGTTGGTGAAAGTATTATGTCATTCTTTTAATTGTAATTAACAGTTCAATGACCATTTTGAAACAAAAACCAAAGTTTAAAATTTATTATATAACTTTTAAAAAATTGATCATTTTGTATTTTGAAAAAATAAAATCTATAATGATGTTAACCTTTTTTCAATATATGACACATGTCTAACTGCGACCAGATATTTTTTAAATAAAATAAACGGAAAATTTCATATAATTTTACAATTTTTTTCATAATTTTGTTTCTAAAAAATTCTAATCAAATTTAAAATATTTTTTTATTATTTGTATCATCTTTTTCAGTTAAACACTTATTCTCACTCCAAATCTAAAAGTGTCGGGGTCGAATATCTTCAACCGAAGACCGCCAAGGGGGTTGAAATGCTTCTCGAATGGAATTGGCAAAAATTGGAAAAAAAAATAATAGACAATTTGCACAATCGATTTTAGAGTGGTTCGACTTCTAAACCAAGTCTACTTCCGCTATCTTAGCACACCACTAAGGATCTCCCAATTAACTATTATAAATTCTTGCTTTTAGGACAAAGTGATAACCTCACAACCCCTATCTTTTAATGGCTAAAATAGAACCACTCTAGTTTTTCCTTAAGCTAAACTAGAACCTCTCCCTTTTTGCAAGGTTTGTGTTTGATAAACTTAATACCTCACAAGGTGGGTGTTTACAAGAGTTTAAGCTTACAAGAGTATAGAAGATAGACAATTAAAGACACTATCTATACAATATATATATATATATAAGAAAAATGAAGAATAAAAAACTTAAAGAATATTGTTCTTGCTCATGAAGCTTGAATATGTTCTCTAACCATCTTCAAGTGTCCCAATGTTGCTTTTAAAGTTTGGAATGAGTCACTAGCTGTTTATGGCTGTTGGGGATTGATTTTCTAGCCTTAAATACACCTCTACAGTAGTGGGTATTGATACCTGCTTCAAATAGAAAAAGTCGTTGTGCTTAAACAGAAATGCGTACCGGTACGAGATACGTCCTTATCAGTACGATACTTGGGATAGGTCGTACCATTATCAAAATTCTTTTCTGAAATTCTGGAAAGCAAGCTCGTATCAATACGCTGAAGGGTCGTACCGGTATGATTTTCTATGTATCGGTACTTAGGGTCAGGTATCGGTACGAACAACTATTTTTGATATTTTTAAAACATTTAAATCATTTGTACAAGTAAAAAACAGTTACAAAAATATTTTTCATTTGTTATATCGAAATAATATCTCAACAATCTCCTCTTTATATAACAAAACACTTTGAAAAATTATTTCTGAAAAAGTTACTCCAGGAAAATAATTTTTGAAAAAGTGAAATTTTGATAAAAAAAAATTAAGTTCTCTTTTTTCTTTTTGAACTTAATTTTTTCAAACACATATCTCCTGATTTTTGTTATGTCAAAAATAATTCAATCAAAGTTTGAAATCAGTTGAAAGTAAATAATAACAAAGGTGAGTAATATAATTTTTTTTAAATAAAAGGCTTCCCCTTATTAAAGCATTCCATTAAAATTTAACTCAAATATTTGACACTTAAAAGATATTGAATTGTAAGATAAAATCAACTAATTTTAAGAGCATGTGGAATTCAACGTATCCAAGATTTTTTTTAAAAACATTATGCAATGATATGAATGAACTATGTTAAAGCATACATGCATAAAGCAATCAAAAATAAAATAGGCAACTAAGTATATGTAAATAAAAGCATTAAGATTAGAAATTACTCATCTTTCTTCATTTGTGTGACTAGAGCATTTAAGATTCTTGTTTTTCTTATCATTGCTCCAACACACCTACAAGAGACATTTACTTGATTTTTGGTATTCAAATTACTTTGGATCCTTTGACATTAGTTTCAATGTCCCTAATTTTCTCAGGAACTCATATTTGTCTAATCCTGTAAGAATTTCTTTTCTTCATAGAACAAGTTTGCAAAGAATGACAATGACAATGTGAGCCTTTTGTCATTATGGGTGAGATGAATTATTATAAATAATTTCTTTGTCATTTGTTAAGCATTCAAGCTTGACTTTCAAATCAATATTTTTTTTTTGAAAACTTCATTCTCATTTTTTAAAACTCTAAATCATTTTTAAACTTTTATTTTGGTTTTCTAATTCTAGTTTTGTTTTAAAAAAAAAATTGTTTTCAAATTCAAGTTTAGAATCATTTTCTTATATTTGAAATTCATGATTTCAAATTTCAAAAAGAATTCATCAAAAGTATCTTGTAACTCATCAAAAGAATATGAATTAAATTCACTTGAGTTAGAAGATATCGTGGGCTCATCGAGGGCCATCAAACATTCCACCTAGGGATTGAGAGAAGGTTTGCACATGATGAAGCATCATCTTTCTTCTCTCATTTCTTGTTGTCATAGAATTTCTCAAGCTTCTCTTATATTTTTTGACATTTATGTTGAGATTTTAGGGGCTCGATTCGATCAACCGTTCTTGCTCGCCAAGTGTGGAGAAGTTGGATAATTGGGTGTTTTAGTGGGAGGTGAAAAATAGGCAATTTGACACAAGGATTTATTGTGGTTCAACCTTCTAACCAAGGTCTACATCCACTACCTTAGCTCCCCACTAAGGATTTCCAACAAATTTACTAAGAATTTCGTCCCCTTTTCTCGGATGAGGAGGCAACCGTTACAACCCTCAAAGCTTACTACCCAAAGCTTGAAGGAACACTCTCTTGTACAAAGAAAGACTTAGCAAACTAGAAATCCCTCTAATAGGTGTTTGTTTGCAATTCTAAGCTCTCACCCAAAACCTAAACACTTGAGCAAATTTAACAATTTTGGCTCACTAGTGTTGTCTAAGCAAAGAATGGACAATTAAAGCTCTAGACAAATTTTGACATCATAATGTTGTTACAATTGAAGCATTAGCCTTTACTTGATGCTTGGAGGTCCCTTTTATACTCCCAATTGAGTTTGTAGCCGTTGGGATCAAATTGGAGCCGTTGAGGACTTTAATTCCCACTATAAATGCAGTTCTGCAGCTCCCCGTTTCGAAATGCTCGAACATGTTTCGAAACGCTCTCTTAGTAGAAAGAGTTGTTGCAGTCTGTCAGGGCACCCGTTTCGGAACGCCTCTGGCCGTTTCGGAACACCCGTATCGAAACGTTAAAACCCGTATCGAAACGCCTGTATTTAAAAGTTAGTTGGGAAATAGTCGTTGGGGTTTATGACCGTTGTGGTCAATGCCACGTAAGCGTATCGAAACGGCATAGCCCGTTTCGAAACGCTGGGCAAAAATCTTATCCATGGAATGCCCATTTCGATACGAGTATCGAAACGTTTTTGCTACTGGAATTCCCGTATCGAAACGCCCTAAGGTGTTTCGAAACGCATGGACAATTTTGTAAAGTTTGGCTTTGAAAAACATGTAAAACCCTTTATAAAAACTTCCCTAAACATAATTTCAAGTTGTTTGAACTTTGGAAATGTTTTAAATACTTTTTAAAATAGTCCAAAACATTTTTCAATTATTATATCAAAACATTAGTTCTACAATCTCCCCCTTTTTGATATAATAAAACTCACTTGAAAAATTGTTTGGGATTCTCCCCCTTTAACTTTAAAAATGTGAATAAGAGATTGAAGATATGAAATCAAATAAAGCTCCCCCTTATTCATTTGAAAATTCAATTTTTCAAACCATTTCTCCCATTTTTGTTATATCAAAAAGAATTTAAAACATTAAGTTCAAAATAACAATAGAGGTACAAATTGACAAAAATATGAATATGGTTTTAAAATGGCTCCCCCTTACTCAAAGCATCATTAAAAATGTTAGTCCAACATTTATGATCATATAGTTGAATAAAATAAAAATAAAACAAATAAATGCAAAAACAACTAGATTTTTACCAACACTTGAACCCAAAGGGAGGATGTGAAGCCTTCCTTCTTCAAGTGTTCTTTCTTGTGTGCATGGAGCTCCCCCTCAATGTTTTACTTGTTGAACATCTCCATCACACCTTGCAAAAGACAATCAAGTGATTTTTGGTATCCAAATTGCTTTGGATCCATAAACGTTAGTAGCACAAATTTTAGTCCCCTTAGGAATCTATTTTTCAATGTCATCCTTTTCAATTGAAGTGGTTAGTCCTTTTGGGACCCAAACACTTCTAAAATATTTTCCTTTAATAAATCTAGGGGCACTAGATTGTCTTACATAAAAATTTGATTTTCCAAAATTGTTTTTCTTGTCAAGTTCATTGGAATCAAACATCCCCATATGATTTTAAGAATATGTCAAAGTTAAAAACTAAAATTTTCAAATATTTTCTAAGTGTTTTAAAGCCGAAACAGTGTTTTTCAAGTCCCTGTTTCGAAACGGCCTAAGGCGTTTCGAAACGATTTCACCACTGTCGACCACTGTTCCAAAACGCGTATCGGAACGGCTTTAGAACATATGAACCCGTATCGAAACGACTTCAAGCTTTTTGAAACGGTTCTTCATTTTGATTTGAAAATTATGACCATTGTAATGTTTTTAACTGAATTTTCAGAAACCGTTAGGGTGTTTCGAAACGGGCTCAAGCTGTTTCGAAACGACCCTTGACAGTGGCAAAAGTGTTTCGAAACAGTTTCAATACATTTCGAAACGGGCTCTTAAATGCACCCCAACGGCTCTTTCTATTTTGGTCCGTTTCGAAACAGGTCCCCGCGTTCCGAAACGGGTGGTTGCAGACTGCATTTATGGAGGTGAGATAACACCACCAACGGCTCTATTCATGTTCCCAACCACCTAAACGGCTAGAATTAATAGAGGAGATATAAATTGAAGTCCTTTGAAGGTCAGCAATAATGATTCAACCCACAAGCATCATCAAAGAAAAAATCCAAACCCTTGTGCTATTCAAAGTCAAATTCTTGTACCCAACTCTAGTGTTTTTCAATTGTCATTTTGTATTGTGAGTTTGGGGTGATTAAAATTGTAATTGGGTAGACATTTATCCTTTGAGAGGAATCATTTGAGTTTACCACAACTTCTCTTTGTAATTTGAGTGGATTAAGCTTTGGGTAGAAAGCTTAATCGAATTTGTAAGGTTACCTCCTCATCCAAGAAAAGGGGAAGAATTCAAGTAGTGAATTGGTTGAAAATCCTTAGTGGGAACTAAGGTAGTGGATGTAGAGTTCATTTGGAGAACTTGAACCACTCTAACTACTTGTGTCAATTTTATTTTTCACTCATTCTTCCCACCAAAATTTTAATTGCCAATTCACCCCCTCTTGGCCATTTGCAATTGTTTGATCAACTCAACACGTTGGGATCAAATTGGAGCCGTTGAAGACTTTAATTCCCACCATAAATGCAGTTCTGCAGCTCCCCATTTCGAAACGCTCGAACATGTTTCGAAACGCTCTCTAAGTAGAAAGAGCCGATGCAGTCTGTCAGGGCACCCGTTTCGGAACGCCTCTGGCCGTTTCGAAACACCCGTATCGAAACGTTAAAACTTGTATCGAAACGCCTGTATTTAAAAGTTAGTTGGGAAATAGCCGTTGGGGTTTATGACCGTGTTGGTCAATGCCACGTAGGCGTATCGAAATGGCATAGCCCGTTTCGAAACGCTGGGCAAAAATCTTATCCATGGAATGCTCATCGAAACGTTTTTGCTACTGGAATTCCCATATCGAAACGCCCTAAGGTGTTTCGAAACGCATGGATAGTTTTGTAAAGTTTAGCTTTGAAAAACATGTAAAACCCTTTATAAAAACTTCTCTAAACATAATTTCAAGTTGTTTGGACTTTGGAAATGTTTTAAATACTTTTTAAAATAGTCCAAAACATTTTTCAATTATTATATCAAAACATTAGTTCTACAATTTATACAGTGGAGACCTTCTTAAAATATCTTCATTGAGGCCACAAAGAAGAGTGAATAGCCTTAGCATTTACTTGTGCCTTTTTTGTGTCATTTGCATCTCTTCTCTTCTTCTTCTTTGGAACTTCCAAATAACAATCTTCAATTATTTACCAAATATTAAAAATGAATGCTTGGATGAAATACTTCATGACATTGTTCCATTAGAAGTATGCATCTCTTTTGAAAAGTGAAGGACACGAGATAGAGTGATATTCTTCAATTTTTGTCATTGTAGAACAACTAGCCATTTTTCTTAGAATGACAGACTTCGAGATTTAATGATCTTTTATCCCAATTATGAGACCTTCGAAGGAGACGAGGCTCTGATTCTAATTGTTGGGCTCGAATATCTTCAATCGAAGACCGTCATGGGGTTGAAATGCTTCTCAAATGGAATTGGAAAAAACGAAAAAATAATAGACAATTTGCACAATCGATTTTAGAGTTCCACTACCTTAACACACCACTAAGGATTTTCCAATTCACTATTATGAGGACAAAGCGATAACCTTACAACCCCTATCTTTTAATGACTAAGAAAAAATCACTCTAGTTTTTCCTTAGGCTAAACTAGAACATCTCCCTTTTACAAAATTTGTGTTGATAAACTTAATATCTCACAAAGTGGGTGTTTACAAGAGTTTAAGTTCACAAAAGTATAGAAGATAGAATATTAAAAACACTCTCAATACAATATATAAAAGAGAAATGAAAAATAAAAGGCTTAAATAATATTTCTCTTGATCATGAAGCTTGGATATGTTCTCTAACAATTTTCAAGTGTCTCAAGCTTGCTTCTAAAGTGTGCAATGAGCTGCTAGCCGTTTATGGCCGTTGGGGTGGTTTGGAGCCGTTGGAGATTGATTTCCAGCCTAAATGCACTTCTGCAGTAGTGGGTATAAGTACGCTAACTTGGATATGGGTACCTACTTCAAATAGAAAGAGTCGTTGTGCATAAACAATAAGGAGTACCGATACACGATACGTCAGTATGGGTATGGCATATGGGATACTAGTATGGGATGGGTCGTACCGGTACCAAAATTTCTTTCTAAAATTTTGGAAAGCATGCTCGTATCAGTATGCTAAAGGATCGTACAAGTACGAATGTCTGTGTATCTGTACCTAGGTCCGGTACCGATACGAACAACTGTTTTTACCATTTTTGTAACATTTAAATCATTTATGCAAGTAAAAATAGTTAAAAAATATTTTTCATTTGTTATATCAAAATAATATCTTAGCAAAAAGTTTTAAGAAGATTCAATGTACATTTTTCAATTTAACGTTTTAAATATTTCTTCTTTTTTGCTTGTGTTTAGAAAATTAATGTAAAAAATAAAAAAAATGTTTTAAGAGAGATTGATTTACCCGAGTTTAAAAATTGAGAGGGACATAAATAGTATTTGAACTAAAATATTTAAGTCAACTAACAATAAAATTAACATTTTAGATCAAAATATTAAATTTTCAAACATACAAGAATTAAAATGAACTTTTAGATACTACATAAGGACTAAAATATTCATTTCTATAATAGAGGAACTAAAATGAACTTTCAAGTATATTAAATATATTTCTACTCTACTTTAATCCTTAAATTTGGATCTAAAAAATAGGATGGTTTAAAAAACAGTTTAGGCTTAATATAAAAAGTGCTCAAATTATACCAATTTTTTTTGTTTTAAATGTCTTAATTTTTTTGGTCAAAATAGATACATAGCGTTTCATTTCGTTATTTTTAAGTATTTGACCATTAAAAATCGTTAGTCAATTAGAACGTGACACGTAACAGAGTTTTAATTTCTAATTTTTTTTAATTAAAAAAACAAAAAAAATAACTTAAAAAGAATTCTAAAATCTCAAAATTTCCAAAAAAATCATGATTACCAAAAAAATTAACCTAAATCTCTAAATTCTTCCGTTGTTGTAGTCAAACCAACCGCCACAACCCACCCTTTTTGTAGTCGGACTCCATTATCAAATATCACCTTACGACATCGAAAATCAACAAATAGTGTACCAAATGAAAATCTATTGACGAACCTCAAAAGTTTCTAATCGAGCGATAAACGTTGAACAGACAAGCGAAAAAAGATATTGTATAAAGGAAGAGACTTAATTGTGGCGACAGTGATGTGCCGATTGACGGCAATTTAAAATTTTTTGGGGTGTTTTATGGATTTAAGGTATTTTTGAGGAATTGGAGAATTTTAATCTTCTCTAAATTTAGAAAAGATTAGATCTTTAAAAATAAAAAAACTTCAACATTATGCATCAAACAATGATTTTATGTCGATTTTTTTGAAACAAATCGACTTTAAAAATATTAACGGCATAAAAGTTTAAACACCCAAAAAAAATATAGTTTAAATATTTTTATATTAAGCCAATAATTTATAAAGAAAGAAAAGGATGTGGGTGACTGCGTAAGAGTTAATAATTGCATAACGTGAGGACGTGGGTGGGGCATCTTATCCAACCCGGGGATGCGAATCATTTCACAAACTCGATGCCCTTTCCGTAATTTTCACCAACTTCCAGGGGCCTTTTCAAATGCCTTCATTCTCAAATCCAAATCTCGAACAGTTGGAAAACATTTTTAAAAAAAGAAAGAAATCTAATATTGAGAAATAGAGATTCCGGGATTTGAGCATTTCGAGGCGGAAAAAGGGAATTACTACTCGTTGCTCTTTGCGTAAGCGACTGCTCAAAAGCAAAGTTCGAAATACTGAACACTCCAACTTTTTCTTCTTTTTTGCTCTGAACGGAATTTTGAATCGTTGGAGTTGGAAGTGAAAAAGAAGAAGAGTTTAGGTTTCGGAGGAGTAGAATCGACTGAGAGAGGTTTTTAGGGTTTCCAAGTTGAAGATGACAGAGGTGAGATTACATATATACGATGTGACCAACAGTGGATCCGATAAAACCAACACCACCATTCTCCAAATCAACAAGATCTTTAAGGACGGAATAGGCCTCGGCGGCATCTTCCACAGCGCGGTCCAGGTCCTTCTCTTCTTCCACTTTTGCAGTTCCATTACATTCTTTACTCTTGTGCTTCAATGAGATCTAGGGTTCTTTCTTGGTATGGAAGTTATTTTTTGTCGGTGTTTAATTTTTAGGGTTTAACTTGTGCAATTAAGTCACATTGAATGATTGATGCCGGATTTAAACAAGATGTGTCGTTCTTGTTGCTGCATTCGAGTATTGCTGTATAATGTAGATAAAAAATTATGAAAGAAGATAGGGGGTTTTAAATCTTTGTTTTGATTAAAAGGAGTAGTTTCTGCTTTCAATAAGATAGCTGGGAAATGGAAAAAAGAAAGCTATAAAGAAGAAAAAAAATCGATAATTACTCTGTGGAGCGAAGGGTTTATATTTTCCCTGTTTCTTGGTTGCCTGTCTTATCAATTTAGTTTAACGAATTTACCTAATGAGTAATGAAATCTAAGAGATTTGCAGTGTCGTCAGCAGTGGTCAAAGTGTTACTGAACAGAGGAGTATGCTTTGCAATGTTTTAAGTTAAAACTTTTGTGGCTTTTTGTACCGTAGATGGTTTTGCAACAAGATGTTCGGATTTTGTGGATTATTGTATCTAGTTATAGTTTTATTTTTTAAAAGAACTTGTAGAAGATTCCTCTCTATATAAAGATGACAGTTCTTATTCTTGCAGTTTTGGGTACTGCAAGGATTACTTCCCTTATTGGCAGATTTAGATTCATTTTGTCATTAGTCTCATGGGTTAACCTTGATCATTGTTGTATTCTATATTCTTTTTTTTTATATACCAAACCAGTAATTCATGGATAGGATATCCGTGTATGTATCCAGGGATGGACTGAGGGGGTGCTGGGGGGCAACCGCCCCCCCTAAAATTTTGAAATTCATATATGATTTAGAAAAATTCTAAAATTTTTCTATGTATTTTCTATTAAAAATCTATTTTTGCCCCCCCCCCCCCCTAAACTTTTATAGGTTCGCCCCCCCCTAGAAATTTATAGGTTCGCCCCCCTAACCTAAAGTCCTGGGTCCGTCCCTGTATGTATCTATATATTTTCTTACAGATCTCATTTAACATATTTGTTCCCCAAAGTGAACATTTTCAGACATGGATGCACAAATTTTGTTTGTCAGCTTCTAACAAGTTTATTTATAATTTATCTTTTATTGATACCTGTTCTTCTCTAGTTTAATAACTTATTTTTCCCTGTTGGCAGGTATATGGGGAAGAGGAATGGTCTTTTGGCTTCTGTGATCATGGGTCTGGGGTGTTTAATTGTCCTTCTGGAAAAAATCCAATGTACACATATCGTGAGTCCATGGTCCTTGGAAGAACTAACTTTTCTAAATTCAAGGTAAACCAGATTTTGCAGGAGCTTAGTAGAGAGTGGCCTGGAAATTCCTACGACTTGTTATCCAAAAATTGTAATCACTTCTGTGATGAATTTTGTGAAAGGCTTGGTGTCCAAAAGCTCCCAGGTAAACTTATGATTTGTTGTATTCTTGTAGATGGGTGTACAGCTGTAGGTAGCCCTAACAGTTGCTGCTTTGCGTATCCCTATAATTTTCCACCCATTCTCATATGGTAAAATTCTTTAATATAGCCTTTTAGTTGCACTTTCGAGGAATGTGATTTTTTTTCTTTCCTAATTTTCTTTTATGAATAGTATGATACTAGTACACAATTAGATGCTTGCCTTATGTAAGTTATGTATGGCCTTTTGCTCGATATAAATTGGTGCAGACTGGTGTGCTTAATGGGAACAATTAATTTGTGGGTGCTAATCCTAACCTTAGTGCTTTGCTTTTTCAGTTCTATCATATGTGCCTTTAAATAAACCTGAATATCAATGATTTATGTTCCGGCTTGGGCTACTTTATTTTCAATGTTTGGTTGTGAAGCTAGGGGCAATTATATTACTTTCACTTGTTATGCTGGGCTGGCCATATCTGGCTGTACTTTGATGGGATAAAATGTGTTCTCCTTAAAGTGTGTGTGTTTCCTGGTTGGTTTCATTTCAACTTACAATAGCTAGCTTGTTCTTGCAAATTTTAACAGGTTGGGTCAACCGTTTTGCTAACGCTGGTGATGCTGCTATAGAAATAGCAGAAAACACTGCCTTACGGGTGAGTGACCATTCTTCAGTAGTTCAGTTAATGATTCCGTAATCAGCTGAAAATCTCTAAATATCTATAGTCCAAACAAGCAATGCATGCCACCATATGGATACATTTACAGGAATATAGTTTTTATGTAGTCTACGAGGAGAATCTGTTCTTGCTGTCATCATTTTGCTCTTCTTCCTATTAATCACTTAAGCGTGAGTCTTTCTTGATGTGTTCGGTTGTTATAAGGACCATTTGTCTGTTTCAAAGGCTGTATTTGGAAGCATTTGCCTGTAGAACTTTGCAAAAATAGGAAAGGTGGTGTAACATCTGATTGTAAACTGCATTCCTATCCTGACATTGCAAAGATAGACGCACACAAACACACACACACACTGAGTCTGAGAGAGAGAGCATGCTATTGAGAATGTGATTTGACAAGCATGGAAGTCGCAAACTGAAAATTGTAATATGTTCAGTGCTTAAGTTTGAACCTTGCTATGTTCAGTGCTTGAAATTAATGCTGTCAATTATCGCAGTTAAGACAAGCCAAGACAGAGATAGTATCAGCTAGCAAAGTGGCATATCGTTTTCTTGTGGGCGTTACTTCTAGTTCTAATGGTGGTAATGATAGCCACGGCAACTCAAACAGAGGAAGCCCCAGATTTCAAGCAGCTTGGTTTAAAAACCTCATCACTACCGGTGCCAAACCATCTAGCAGCTCTGAAGCTGAAGCTCAGGATGGTAATGCTGTTCCGCAGCATCAGCAACAGAATTCCACACAGAACATGCAGCAGAATTTCCAAGATTCGGAAAGACCACAATGACAGAATTCACAAGATGCGGACAACCATGGTGACATAACTCATGGCGTGATATGCGGCTGGAAAGCATCGCTTGTTGTGTAATAGTTGAAACTCTGCATAGTCAATCATTCATTGTGTATCAAGTGTAAAATGTTTCATTTCTTGTCCAAACTGAAATTTGATCATGTCCCGTGAACTTGAGTCATTGAGAAGATATTGTCGGAGAACTCAAATCCTGGTTCCAACTACAGATTGCCATTTGTGTAGGTAATATTGAAACTTCCCTATAGTACGGGCCTTTTATAAAGTGATTCTGATTGCATATTCTATTTTACATTTTCCAACAATTGCTTGGATAAAACACTGAACCTTATATATAAATGGCAATACATCTTATGAACTCTTTTAATTTCAATTATGATAACCTTTTTTTTTATACTATAATTACACCTAATAATGATCCCTCGTTTTTGATGCCATTAAAACATGAAGGCTTCATCACAGATGACACAAACTCAATGCAGTTATCCAGCATCCATAAATAACCAAATTAAGACAGATTGGGATCCAAATAATCAATAATCTGAAGCATATAGATGAATGATTCTAACCTCGTCGAAAAGGGGGATCTCCACCGCTCCATATAGTAAGGAAAGTCAAAATAGGAGAGCAGTAAATGTTGGTCATTTTTGCCAATACCATATGAATTTTGCAGGTAAATCTACAATCTCTCCGACTCTCTTTCTGTTGTTTTTCGATGGTGAGGAGATTTCACTATTCCTGTGTTGTTTATAACTAATAAATACAATAAAAAATATATAAAAATTAAAATAAACTAATCACATCAACCAGTAATTTCTCTTGAACCATAAAAAAAATTAGCCACCAAATAATAAAAATATAAACATACATGAAAATAGTTAAAAAAATTCAACCAAATAATTTGAAAAGGTAAAAAATACGTACAAACATCATTATCACGGATGAAGATAAAGTGTAACTTATCTTGGAGATTACGAGCACCTATCAATATGAGAGAAACATCCTGAGCGTTCACATTAGACGTACACAAACAAAGTAATCAAATAAGTGTCAATTGCAAAGACAACATTAAATTTAACCTGAAAAAAAATATGTGCACAAAAAAAAAAAAAAAAAACTTATTACAAGAACAAAAAATTGTTTGGAAAAAAAACACAGCTATAGCTATGGTACAATATGAATGGCAGTTCAACAATTAATTTGATAAAATTCAGTTTCTATTTTTTATTATCTAAACTTAACTTTCATGGTACATGTTGGTAATTAAATCTTGACATCTCAAAAAATAATCGACATTTAATAACCAATTAAATTTTGTACATAACATTAATGATATGCCAATAGTTGATTACTATGTCACATAAATAACATTTTAAATTCTATAAAAGATTTAAATGCGTATATAACTTTAAAAAAAGAATTATATAATTTAAAAATTATAAAAATTAAAAATATATAGGTCTTTGGCAATTAGCGAATAGCTGATAGCAGATATAATTAGCTGATAGCCGAAGCTGATTGCATTAGTTGATTTGACTAGCGAATTATATTTGCTGATTGTATAAAAGTGTTTGGTAAAATTAACCGATAGATGTTAGATTATTTAAACAAGCAAAATACCATACAAGGACATGATTATATTCAATACTTGTTTGAATAGTTTATTAGTTATCAATATTTTGTATCTAATTAATATTAAGGCTAAAGGGGTTATTTTGCCCATAAATTTGACCCAAATTAGCAATGTTATCCCTCGCATGAAAACACGTTCAATTAGGTACTCCAGTTCGCATATTGTAGCAAATTAGCCCCTTGACCAACGTTGACCGTTACAATGCTGATGTGGTAATTAACGTTGCTGATGTGGCACTCAATTATGCTGTCATGGCGATCCACGATGCTGACGTGGTAGTGCATGTGTGATGATGTGTCAGAGGGGCTAAATTGATTTTTTAAATCGAATTCAAGGGCATAATTAATTTTTTTACCGAGTTCAATGGCATAATTCGTTTTAATTAAAAGTTTGATAACTTATTTAATATTTAAGCTAAAAATAATAATTTAAGAAATTATTAAAATTTTAAAAATGGATAAATAATTTGTTTAAGTTTTAAATAATTTAATTGACTTATTTAGTTTTTGAATAAAATTAGATAAATACTTCATTTTTTAAGTAGAACTTTTACAAATGGAATATACGAAAAATCGATTAACAAATTGATGTAAATATCCTTTGGGTTCCTGATAATTTTAAAATAAGCAAAGTAATAACTCTCACATAAAATCAAAATATTCTTTAATTTAAAAAAATCTGTAAACTTAATAAAACTAAATAAAATATTAAAAAATTATTAAAAAACTAATATAAAAAATTAAAATGTATTTGAGATTAAAAATATAAAATATAAATATAAAAATAGTTTATAAAGTATTAAAAATCGAACACTTTCATCGAAAAAGTCTTTGACTTCGCCAACCTGAGTATTACCATTCGTTAAACAAATTTTCAATGCAATCAACATTGTATTAAAATAACAATAAAATTAAAAAAAATCGCTTTTCTACCTCAAATTAATACTCATTAATATTTGATGTAGAAAAATGAAGGAAATTTTTATTTTTCTACTTTAACACAAGGATGATTTCATTGAACATGTGCTCAAGGAATATTAGTAGGCTTAAAATAACCAGAAACAATTGAAGACTTTTCCGATGGTTTATAAATATTTATAAATTTTAAGTTTTTATATTAGAAATTTTCATACTTTTAATTTTATGGTTTTACTCAAGTTTTTAAATTCATTATAGTATTTTATTTTTTAATATTTTATGAGTATTTAAATATTTTTAAATTTTTAGTAATTTATTATTTTTAGGTTAAAGATTAAGTAAGTTATTGAGCTTTCAATTAAAATGAATTATGCCCCTGAACTCGGCAAAAAATTTAATTACGCCCTCGAATTCGATTTAAAAAATCAATTCAGCCCCTCTGCCACGTCAACACAGTTGACTGTCACGTTAGCACTGTTAACTGCCACGTCAGCACCGTAACAATCATCATTGGTCAAGAGGCTAATTTACTGTAATGTGCGAACTGGAGGGCCTAATTGAATGTGTTTTCGCGTGAGAGGCAACATTGCTAATTTGAGTCGAACTCGGGGGCAAAATAACCCTTTTAGCCTAATATTAATTAGATTTATAAAAATTATTTTTTAATATAATTTTACTAAACATATTCGAAGAATTTATATATTAATTTATTATTTATATAATTATTTTAATATAATTTAATTAATTATTAAATTTAAATACACATATAAATACGTGATAAAAAAAAAGCCATGACACCTACCACTTCCAAACCTCAATCATCGCAACCACAAACATAAAAAAATTAAACAAATATTTTCTCATATTCTTAATTAAACTAAATAATTAAGTATGAAACAAGAAGTGAAAAATTGCAAAGAACACACAAAGGAAAAAATAGAAGAAAATAATCAAACAAATTGAAGAAAATATTTAATTTAAGTTATTTGAAGATTTTTGGTAATTGTTAAGGGTAAAAGAGTCTTTACAACTCCAATATCAAACTTCTAATCTCAAAAAGCTCATATTAGCAACCTTTTCAAAATTAGAGGGTTCACCCCAATCCGCTATTCACCAAACACTAATATTAGCATATTTGACTGGTCGAACCTCTAATTATAGCTCAAATCTCTAATTTTAGCTCAAATCGTTTTTTACCAAACAAGACCTATAATGTTTTAATATATTTTTAGGTATATATATATTTGAAATTTTTATAAAATATCAGTTGAAACTTCAAAAATATATAATATTCAAGATTTTTTTATGAAATTATAAAAAATCTGTATAGATTTGTTATATTTTTTTTTGATAAATTTGTATTTTTTTTTAGATGTTATACATATTTTTAAAAATTGTATATTTTTATTGGTAAAGAAATATAAAATTTCACAAAAAAATTTAATATATATACATTTATGTTCTAGATGTTTTAAAGTATTTCATTATTATAATTAAAATTGTAAAAATATCAAATTAATATTTTAATAATAGTTCATGACTAAATTAAATGTTACTCTTTTTCAACGCGTGATTAGCATGAATTAATGATTTAGTGACTATAATTTACTAAATCAATAACGTTAGTGGTGACAATGTAATTCTTCAAACAGTAGAGGTAGGAACAAAATTTGACTCAAATTTAAGTGATTACGAGTATAATTTACCCAACACTTCATTCCAAAACACAAATTAATTTCATTTAATAAATAACACAAGTTGAGAAAGACGATGTTGTTTCTCTTGAGTGATCCGGATTTAAGTAATATAATCCAAATTATATGAAATTATTCAAAAATAAAATAAAATTATTTAAATTGAATTAAAATAATAAAAACATATTAAATTAGGAATATAAAAATGTCACGTGGTGTCTTAATCGACTTATTCAAACATTAAACGCTAAAACATGAACCTACAACCTCTAAACTTTAAATTCTAATTTCAAAATACAATCTTTAAATTATAAGCACATTGACTTAAACCCTTAAAATATGAATCATAATCTTTAAAAGTTAAGACGCTTGTGAAAATAAAATATTTCTAACCGTAAGTGCATGGTATAATATCCTTTTTAAAGAATTCATCCCCTTTGTGATTATTTTGTATTGTATGCTTTGTCATACTTGTTGGCTCAAGAAGTGGGAATTGGGTGGGGCGGAGACAATTTTGTATTTTCTATTATGTCCCCTAACACTTGCGGTTACGGTTTCGAAAAATCCCCATTAAATGTTTCGGAGATTTTTTCGTCTCCACACCCTTTTTTGTGAGGATCCCCACAATTTTTAGGGAATCTCATCCCCACAAAACTTAAACAAACTACTATTTTAGTAACCAAAATAAATGACCAGTTCAGTTTAAAAAATAAAAGTTTGGATAATTCGATTGAAAGCAGTTATGAAATAATGAAGATTGAAAGGGTGTTGTGTTGGGGAAGATTTAGATGATAGTTTTAGCTTATATCTATAAACTAAGATATAAACATGTTGAAAAACTTGAGTGTATTAGGTTTGAGAGAAAGTTAAAACGATAATAATATAGTTAAGATTTTTTTATTAAGATATATATTAGGTGTATATAGATAAATAAGTTTATTTTTTTAATTTTTTTTTATAAAATATCGGGATGTTTGCGGATATTTTTTGAGATCCTCATAGTTATTTATACGATTGCAGGTTCAATTATCTCTACAGTTCGGATATAGCAATCTCTGTTCCTATCCCCATTTGAGCTTCGATGATAAAACTTTCCCGTCTTCGTGGTGAAGAGTTCGAATATTCCCCACCCAATTCCCGGCATAATTGGGAAATAGGGGTGGGTTCGTTTATTATTTAGGGAATGGGGGTGGGTTGGCTGAATATTGGGGAACTAGGCCAATTTCTACAGTGGCAGGTGGACCTTGCCACCTGCAGCCGGCGTTGTGTGGACCTCGCCACTTCCTGGCGAGGTCCTGTTGGGGGCAGCCTTCTCGGCTTGGACGACTCTACTCTGCGCTGCGATGCTCATGCATGCATGCCACCTGACGTACTTGCATGACACATGCAGGCACATCAGGCTTTAGATGAGTGTATATATATAGGGTAAATAGGGTTTAGGCACGTCAGGCTATTAAAGGGTAAATAGGGTTATAGGTACGAGATAGGTTTATTAAAGGGGGTAATTTTTTAATAGTATTTTATGTATATATATATATATATATATATATGATTTAGGGAAGATGAGTGTGTAGTGGTTGAGAAAAAAATTAAGAGAGTTTTTCGGCAAAGAGGGAAGAGTTTGTGAGTTTTTGAAGAAATATTTGAAGACGGTGATTGAAGAGTTCGTAAAGGCCAGTGAAAATTAAGTAAGCGATTTTTACCTTTTAATCTATTTTTTTAATTCTAGAGGGTTTGTATATTTTTGTATGGTTGAAGATATATTCAGATGGTAATAGTATTTTTAAATTTTAATAAGAAAACCCGAAATTTTAATGTTTTTCTTATGTTTTTTTAATATTTACAGAAGATGAGTTCATCAACATATTGCGACACCGAACCCACAGTTGGTCGTTGGGGAGAATCGCTTGAAGATTTCAGTGATGATGAAGAAAATATTGTTCCTATGAGTGAAGAAGATGACATTCAGTTACTCGATGTTGATGATATTGACGATGTTATGACAGATGCGTCTCAAGGCAACGGTATTGATGTTGAAGAAGATGTTTGGGCCACTGTTGCGTGTAAAAGAGTCTATCGCAATTGAGTGCAAGTGTACACGTCGCAAGTAATAAAGTGATACTAGAGTATCGGATATCGTCTCCACAGGGACTGGGCTAACCCTTTCCTTTGCTATCTGCACAAGGGGAAAAGAATAGATTAAGAATATTGTCACGAAAATAATAAAGAATACTGGAAAATAAAAGTAGAGAAATCAAGATAGAGAGAATGGGCTGGTATTGAATTGCTCAGTAGTGCAGGTATTGCAGAGTTTAGGAAATCCAGTCCTGTCGTCGCGCCTGTCGCCGACAGCACCTGTCGCGGCAGCTGTCCGTTGGCTGTCGCGGCAGCAAACACACCAACTCCGTACTTCAAGTTTGGCAAGAATCCCAGATCTGCCTTGTCCTATCCCTAGGTCCAAGTCTGTCGATGCTCACGTCTTTGATGATACCTCCCGGCGTGAATCGAAGGATGAACACCGATGTGTATGAATTCTTCTTTAGCCACTTAACCTCGCCCTATCCCTAGGCACGAGATAGTTCAACTATAAACTAGAGAACTTGCTCTTATTTCTTTCGTATACTTAACTCTCCCGATGCTAAGTAAATAGATAACCTCACAATGCTCTCCCGATGCTCTTGCAAGATATTAAAACCAAAATAAGAGAACTTGAAGTTTATTTTATTGAACTTGGAAAATCCTAAAACAAAACAATCCTTGCAACTACTTTACAAAACAACCCGTAGCCCTAGGGGGAATTTAGAACATGTCGGTGACAGGTAAACGGCAGGGGTTTTTGGTTTCGGTTATGGGGTAATCGGTCTGCTCCTAGGTTAAATCTATGCCCTTATATAAGCTTTGGGCTCAAGTTATCTAAGGTAACAAGGATTACAACTTTAATTAAAAGTAAGATTCTAATAAAGACCAAATCTCTAAAGTCTCCTACTTTCCAGCCGCATCCTTATTTTGTGGGAATTCCTTTCCTTGAGCTTTGGCTTGACATATCTTTTGATCCGGGGCTTGGAAAAATATTTGGCTTTCACACGACAGACGAGCAGATTTTTCTCTATCTATCGAGGTCCACTTTACTTTTCCTCTTCATAAGTCTGCTGTCACCTTGCTGTCACGACAGGTCCATGACAGGTTCGTCTTCTTCGGCTGCTTGTCCAGTTCAGCTTTCCTGCTTATCTGCCCTGCGCCTGCCTTCATCGTCAACCATGACAGCTACCTGCAAAATACACCATCTTTTAGTAGAATCCGTGCCTTTTATATAATTGTGATGTTTTATTGAAAACTAACCTAAATGCAATGCAATGATGCTTGAATGCAGCAGAAATATGGGTTAAAAAGGGTGTAAATAATAGAACTTTTACACACTCAACACACCCCCAAACTCAAGTTTTTGCTTGCCCTCAAGCAATGAAGACTTAAAAGAAAACTGAAAATTTTTGTGTTGGCCTTCAAACAATGAACTGTCCCTTACCCGTCGCTCATTCTCTATGGCGGCAGCAACCTGTCGGGAAAGTTAGGATCTGTCCGGAATCTCCCTATAGCTCTCGTGCAGTGTGTGCATGCTTGTGAACAGTTATATGCTAAGACTCTCTTAGTTTCACTAGAATATTCAACTTCTTAACTCGAATTTTTATGCCAAAGTTTATTTTTTAGAAGGCACATTTTCATGCTTCTTTTTCTTCTATTTTCAAGCTAAGTTTTTCTAGAGCCAGTTTCGGGCACCTCTAGTTAGCTTCCTAGAGCCGGTTTCGGGCACCTCTAGGTTTTTGATTTTCTTTTGCTAAACTTCTTTCCTAGAGCCAGTGTTAGGCACCTCTAGGGGCTATCCAAGTTCTAAGCTTCCTATTCTAGTTTGGCTAAAAGAAATCTAAGCAATATAACAGTCACAAAAGTGTTTAAGTTTTCATAACTATAGAAAGGCTCTAAACTTTTCCTTAACCTGTCCTAAAGATGCTGCCACGACAGAGCCGTCATGACAGGTCAGTTAACTTCAAAGTTTTAAGCCAACAGTTTAAATTTTCTGTTTTCTTTTTTGAAAAAGAACTTAAATAAAATAAACAACACAACAGATAATAAAAAGATGCAATTAAGATTCCATTTAATGATGGAGGGTTGCCACCCCCAAACTCAAGGGTTGCATTGCCCTCAATGCAAAATGACAGAAAAATAAAAGGCAGGTACATCACAAAATATAAATTAAGCAGGCAGCAAGAAAGGAAAATAAGACTTAAATTTTTAGTCGCTGCCCTCGCTGCTGCTGCTGAGACGGATCTGACGGCGGCGTCTGGGCTGTGAAGGGGGCTGGGCAGGTTCAGGGGCAGGTTCAGTAGCAGGCTGCTCTACAAGTTGAACATCGGAACTGCTGCCACTGTCCCAAGAGCTGCTGGTGGTGGTGCCAGCCTTGGGCAGCCGTTTCTTGTTTGCCACATGTTTGATCCGCTTGACTGGCGTAAATTCCCGCTCCAAATTCCTCCTGATCAGAGGGCTGTCGTCGGTGGTAGGCCTCTTTGTTCCTCTAGCAGGGGTGTCGGCCGGTGGACTGCCTGCTGCCGTCGGGGCAGGTGATTGGGTGGAAGTGGCAGTATGTGTATGGGGAGAGACAGGTGGTGTAGGTGTAGGGGAGGGGATATGGAAATAATGGGCGGGGAAGGTGGGGAAGATGACATCAGAATAATGTAAAGTGTCGGTAATGAAATTTACCGTTGCGTTAGTGAAATCGCGGATGAAAGTCATCAATCCCATTTGTCGCTCCTCTACCCGTTGGAGCGCAGCAAGGATGTAGGCCGACTGGTCTGTCGGAGCGGTGTCGGCGGCAGGCTCGGTGGCAGGTTCCTCATCGGAGTCTGCAGGAGGGGCATTTGGATCGAAGGCGTTGATGGGTGATGCGGCGATGACCTCCATGAGGGTGGAGATGTTGTTGTCAGTCCAGCCACTGCCCATCTTGATTTTGTCGGAGGGTTCCTCGGGCACAGCAGCACATCGGTAGAGGGAAGTTATGGTGAATGGCAGACAGAGGCGTGAGTCGGAGCGGAAGGCGCAGTCCAGGATGCTGTCCCTCATATATCTGCCCACATTGATAGGCCTGTCGTGCATGATAGAATGAATAAGGGCAAGCCGCTGCCGGTTGACTGTCGTGTGGTGGGAAGAAGGCAGGATACGCTTTTTGATGAATGCGTTCCATAGTTTGGCTTCCAGTAGGAGTTGCCCCTTGTTGACGGAGTGGAGGTTCTTCTTGCTGGTTGTCCATGATGTTCCCTCCTCTGTCAACTCCACCATCACAGCATCATAAGCGGCAGCATCAAGGGTGTCGAGAAATTTCTGGTGGGCATCATCATCGGGGCCAAAGAAGAGGCCAAACATGTGATTGATGCTGTCGGCAGTGAAGGGCACTTCTACTCCTCGAACGGTGACAGATATTGCCGTTCTGCTGTCTATGGCTGCGTAGAACTCCCGGACCAAGGTGTCATTGAGCTCTACCGGTTGTTCGGCAAAGTCCTCCCATAGCTGAGCCGTGATGGCCTTTACAATGAACGGCCGGAGTCCCATGTGGGGAGCTTGTCGGTTGTACAGGAAGCCACGTTCCTCCCATAACTCCTTGTTGGCAAAGGGTGTCGCTGCTGCTGAAGATGAAGCGGAGGCAGCGCTACGACGGGTCTGTCTCGACGACATTTTAGTTGCAAGGGCTGTGAAAGAGAGAAAACAAATAAAACTAGAGGAGAAAGCAAAGAAGAATAAGCAGAAGTGAGAAAAAAATGAAAATGAGAGTGGGGTTTTATAGCGGTCGGGTAGCTGCCCATTTAATGCCGCAACGACAGGCGTGAATAACGGGGCGGAAGATCGGATTTAGCGTGTCTGACACGTCTGACACGCATTTATGCGTCTATTACGCGTCTGCCGCACGCTTCTGCGTCTGTCGTGTCAGTCTGTTGACAGCCTGTCGTATCCGTCCGCGGTGGCAGCCGAAACGACAGGTTTCCATAGATGGGCTGTATTGGGCTGATGGATGGGCGGTGGGCTTGGCTCACTTCTCCTTTCCTTCTTGACTCCTTTATTTTCTAAAAACTGAAATTAGAAAAACAAAACATTATTCGAATAAAATAAACCTAATTTCCTAATAAATAATAATAAATAATAAAATAAAAAATAAAAAATAGGTTAAATTAGGGATGCCTTGTGGGGCATCTCTTTAGGTAACCACTTCCTGTATTCATGGGGCTTCGGTCCGCTAATAATGCTTGAGGCGTCGTTTCCGGTACTTCTTGAAGTCCATCCGTACCCTCCATCTGGTGATTATTCTCATGTTGGGAGCTCCTTTCTTTCTCTTCCCTTTGTAGTCCATGAAGTCCTCCCTTCTTGGTAATGTTTCTGAGGGCATGAATAGGTGATTAGAAAAAATCAAATTGACATTAGACCATAAACTTACCTTGTTTTCGTTGAATGTTGTTGTGGTTGAATGTATCCCTTGCTGCCGTGCCCGCTGCTGCGGCAGGCAGTTATTTTGACAGTTTTTTATCAGGTTACTTTGCAGGTCAATGGGACATTGGTAAGTGCCATCACTCTTTATATCAAATTCTGTTGACCACTCGTAGATCTCCATCAATAGAGACTTTGATAATTTTGAGTCCACCGTTGTTGGTTCCTCAAATACCTGCAATGGAATTGGTGAGTTTTCATATAATTCAAAAGGTTCATTTATTACCTGCTCATATTCCATCGGCGAGGCATTGTCATTGTGTAGTTCTTCTAGGTGGTCGTGCGAGTGCCATGACAGGGATGGATGTGTGCAATCTTGGTCAGGCATAATCGAGGTGGTGGGTTGAGAATTTGCCTTTGATGTGGTTGCTGCTTCAGCATCAGTTGCTGTCGAGGCAGCAGTTGCTGTCAAGGCGGCAGGTTCTGTTGAGGCGGCAGTTTCTGCCGAGGCGGCAGTTGCTGTCGAGGCGGCAGTTGTTGTCGAGGCGGCAGTTGCTGTCGAGGCGGCAGTTGCTGTCGAGGCGGCAGTTGCTGTCGAGGCGGCAGTTGCTGTCAAGGCGGCAGTTTCTATCGAGGTGGCAGTTTCCGCTTTGACTGGAGTTTTTGCCTCAGAAGTGGTTGCTGCCGTGACATTCTCTTGAATTTCACTCAGCGTTGTCGCGATGTTGCTCCATTCCGGCTCCTCGATCATTGACATGGCAAGTTGTTGCTCAGACTCATCATATGTTGGGTATTCATTCACATAGGCATCCTCGTCACATTGCCTCATGATTTCAGGTTCATCTGTGGCATGAATGAAGGTTGGTCTGCTCAAGATTTCATCCATCTTGGCGATACTTGCGTCCATAGAAGTTGACAAATCTTGAGTGAGTGTCATGAAGGCTTGTAGTGTGTCTTCTAAGGATTTTGACTGCTCTTGAGGATGATGACATTGCCAGGGCAGGTCGGGTTCTGTAGCAAAACTGTTATGGTATAAAAAATTTTGTGGGTTTTGATCGTACCATAAAAAATTTTGTGGTTGCGGCATCGGCATTTGCTGCCCCTGTTGCTGTCGTGGCAGCATGTCTTTACGGTAATTGCAAGAACTTTCCCACATCAACTCTCGAATGGTTTTTCCTGGCATGTTGATGCCCTTGAACCTGTATTTTCACCTGAGTTTTTTTTTTTGTTAAAAAAAATAATAATAAAAAAATAAAAAAAATAAAAATAAAAGAAAAGTGCAGAAGCTAGGGTAAGAGTGTGTTGCCAGTCCCCGGCAACGACGCCAAAAACTTGTTGCGTGTAAAAGAGTCTATCACAATTGAGTGCAAGTGTACACGTCGCAAGTAATAAAGTGATACTAGAGTATCGGATATCGTCTCCACAGGGACTGGGCTAACCCTTTCCTTTGCTATCTGCACAAGGGGAAAAGAATAGATTAAGATATTGTCACGAAAATAATAAAGAATACTGGAAAATAAAAGTAGAGAAATCAAGATAGAGAGAATGGGCTGGTATTGAATTGCTCAGTAGTGCAGGTATTGCAGAGTTTAGGAAATCCAGTCCTGTCGTCGCGCCTGTCGCCGACAGCACCTGTCGCGGCAGCTGTCCGTTGGCTGTCGTGGCAGCAAACACACCAACTCCGTACTTCAAGTTTGGCAAGAATCCCAGATCTACCTTGTCCTATCCCTAGGTCCAAGTCTGTCGATGCTCACGTCTTTGATGATACCTCCCGGCGTGAATCGAAGGATGAACACCGATGTGTATGAATTCTTCTTTAGCCACTTAACCTCGCCCTATCCCTAGGCACGAGATAGTTCAACTATAAACTAGAGAACTTGCTCTTATTTCTTTCGTATACTTAACTCTCCCGATGCTAAGTAAATAAATAACCTCACAATGCTCTCCCGATGCTCTTGCAAGATATTAAAACCAAAATAAGAGAACTTGAAGTTTATTTTATTGAACTTGGAAAATCCTAAAACAAAACAATCCTTGCAACTACTTTACAAAACAACCCGTAGCCCTAGGGGGAATTTAGAACATGTCGGTGACAGGTAAACGACAGGGGTTTTTGGTTTCGGTTATGGGGTAATCGGTCTGCTCCTAGGTTAAATCTATGCCCTTATATAAGCTTTGGGCTCAAGTTATCTAAGGTAACAAGGATTACAACTTTAATTAAAAGTAAGATTCTAATAAAGACTAAATCTCTAAAGTCTCCTACTTTCCAGCCGCATCCTTATTTTGTGGGAATTCCTTTCCTTGAGCTTTGGCTTGACATATCTTTTGATCCGGGGCTTGGAAAAATATTTGGCTTTCACACGACAGACGAGCAGATTTTTCTCTATCTATCGAGGTCCAATTTACTTTTCCTCTTCATAAGTCTGCTGTCACCTTGCTGTCACGACAGGTCCATGACAGGTTCGTCTTCTTCGGCTGCTTGTCCAGTTCAGCTTTCCTGCTTATCTGCCCTGCGCCTGCCTTCATCGTCAACCATGACAGCTACCTGCAAAATATACCATCTTTTAGTAGAATCCGTGCCTTTTATATAATTGTGATGTTTTATTGAAAACTAACCTAAATGCAATGCAATGATGCTTGAATGCAGCAGAAATATGGGTTAAAAAGGGTGTAAATAATAGAACTTTTACACACTCAACAGCCACGGTTGTTGCTAGGCTCGGGTTGAGAAATGAACAGCCGACTGTTTGGGGTAATGCTGCACCAGAGCCCCAACAACCGGAACCTATATATCCAGCCTATGAAGCTCCAGTAGCCCGCATGTATGAAGTTGATTATACTGCAATGCAAGATCAGGAATATCAAGCTCGCGTATTTGGTTCTTCATCGTTTTCCAACTTTGGAGAATTGAAACTAAAGGCTGAATTTGAAACAAAAGAAGCCGCGAAGCTTGCAGTTCAGGAGCACTGTATTAAACGACATACGTCATTTTTTGTTGTTGAGTCCAACAGAAGTACCTACTGTGTAAGGTGTTTTCATTGGAAGAGCAATTGTCCGTAGTGGGTAAGAATTTCTTACAGTAAGAGGACTGAAATGTGGGAGGTGTCACAGTTTATTGAGCAGCACACTTGTACCAATATGGCTTTATCACAGGACCATATTAATTTAAACTCTGATCTAATATGTGCTTACACCAGGGCTTTGGTTGAACATGAACCAAGAATTTCGATTACAGTGCTAGTAGCATCTATCCGGACCCAGCTTGGTTATACTCCATCTTACTACAAGGCGTAGATGGCAAAGCAGAAGGCAATGACACAACTCTATGGTGATTGGAATAAATCGTATAATGAGCTACCAGCTCTTTTACGAGCAATGCAACATTTATCCCGGGAACCGTTGCAGAGTACGAGACTTTGCCGACGTTCAACTTACAAGGAGAATTAGTTCCTGGTAAAAGAGTATTCAGCAAGTTATTTTGGGCGTTCAATGCGTGCATTCAAGGGTTTCCATTATGCAAACGCATGATTCAAGTGGATGGTACATGGCTGTATGGAAAGTACGGCCATATATTACTCGTGGTCGTTGAACAAGATGGAAACATTAATATATTCTCAATTGCCTTTGCCATAGTTGAAAAGGAAGACGTGGATGGATGAGAATTCTTTTTGAAGCACCTACGCAATCATGTTGTAAAAGAAGACGGGATTTGCATGATTTCTGATAAAGGAATTGCACTCTTATCAGTAATTGACAGGCGTGGGAGTTTATGGAAACCTCCACATGCATATCCAACATATTGTATACGACATATTGCAACGAATGCGAAGACGCGGTTCGGAAACAATCAGGTCCGGAAAGAGATTTTAGGCGCGGGTAAATTGTTATTTGTTGTTTATAAAAATTTTAAATTTTTTTGAGTTCATCTTGTTGTTTTATTTAACTTGTTTTTTTTTACAAATAGAATATGAACTAGTTCAACCAAAATTCCATGAAAGGATCAGAAGGTTGAGGCGACATGGTGCAAATGTAATAAAATTTGTAAATGACATCCCCATGGAAAGATGGTCAAATGCCTATGACGAAGGTCAGTGTTATGGTCACATGACAACTAACCTTGCAGAGGCTATAAACTCGGTTCTTAAAGGAACATGCCATCTATCAATTGCAAGTATTGTGTGGGAGACTTACTTTAGATTGGGCAAAGTGTGGTCCGACAAAGGGCATGAAGCCAACTCCCGAATAAACATCGGACAATATTGGTCTAAAACCCTGCAGGATAAAATGATCGAACTTCAAGCCAAAGCTTCCGCTATGCGAGTAAGATCATTCGACTCACACGGATGGGAATTTTCTGTGGAAGCTAAAGTCTGAGGTGAGAAAAAAATGTTCACTGTCAAACTTCACCAGAGATGGTGTGATTACGGTGCATTCCA
The DNA here is from genome assembly GCA_958450335.1 of Hibiscus tridactylites. Taxonomy (NCBI): domain Eukaryota; kingdom Viridiplantae; phylum Streptophyta; class Magnoliopsida; order Malvales; family Malvaceae; genus Hibiscus; species Hibiscus tridactylites. Next base: position 77,031,768 of record OY288276.1, read on the forward strand.
AGCATTTAGATACCCTTGCTCTTACGCACACGTCGCATGTTTGAATTTTCGACTCGACCCTAACGGTTTTGCAAATGACTGTTATAAACTGGAGAATATTGCAAATATATATAGAATTCAGTTCAACACGATCCCGAACCAAGACTATTAGCCGATAGAGCCAATATACGAAGAATGGTTACCAAATCCAGTGCTTCGTAGAAAGCTAAAGGGTCAACCGAAGTCTACTCGTATTAATACGAATATGGATGATCCAGATGATAGAGAGGGAGGAGTTCAAGTTAAACTATAACACCCGGGTTTAGGGGTCGGATGTTAAGTGTGTGAATCGAGTTTGAGTCGTGGGCTTGTTTTAAATTAAAGTGGGCTTGGTTTTATTTAAAAAGGGCTTGAGACTTCATTAAGGGTAAAATGGTACATTTCTAAATAAAGGAAATAAGATAAGTAAATAGGGACTTTTTACTAGTCATCTTCTTCCTCCCCTTTCAAACTAAAATCACGACACCTAAACCTCCCCAAACCCCAAAACACTGTTCCATGCATTTTCTTCATCGATTTCAAGAGCTTTCATCAAGGTAAATATGTTTTTGACTTCTCCTCATCTTTCTTAACATTTCTATAGCTTTATATTTTCATAAACCCCATTTTTATGACATTTCAAGTTTTCAAGTTTTAAGAAAAGAATGAAGCTTTAATGGATTTTCGTTTGGTTTTTGATTTGTAAAGATAATATCTGTTATAATCATGCTTTTAGGTGTAACATGTTTTAAAATGGGGGAGTTTTGTTGAAATCTCGAAATGGGTATTTGTGGGTGTGTTAAAGGGTAGAAAACTTGAGTTTTGGGGTAGTTTTTTAAGGGAATGTTGGGCTGATGGTATGATTATGCTTGAGGGTTGTTTTGAGCGTGTTTAGTGATGATTTGGGTGTTGGAATCGATATGTTTTAGCTGGGTTGTATGTAAGTCCGAAAATGAGGAGTTTGTGTTAGTTTTGGTTTGGAAGTGTAGTGAAATGGTCTTGAGATTGTAATCTGATTTGTGGCAATGGTTTTGTGGATGATTCGTTGAGTAATACGTTGTTTTTGGTTGGTTAGAAACAAGGGAAATCGTTGGAGAAGCTTCAGGCTCGATTCCGGGAAATTTGGAGGCTTGATCGGCTTTCTCAGTTTGCTTTAAGGATGTTCGGTGAGTGGATTGTTTAAAATGGTTTTAAATTGATTCAAGTGTGTGGTTGAGGTGTTAGATTGTGCTTGATAGGCCAATCTAATGTGGAGATTAAGTTGGTAGCTTAATCTCTTGCTTGACTTTATGAGTTTCTTGTTAAATGTGCAAATATGGTTTGTGTGATACATGTTCGTTTATGCATGTTGCTATATATTGATGTTGTATAATGGTGATGATATGTTGTGTTGCATGATTTTGAAATCATGGTGAAACTTGTTTAGTATGTTGGCACTAGTTATAATTACCGGGTATAAATGATCGATCATTAGAATGAGTGTGCACACGGTAAGAGTCAAATTTGCGCGTGGCCTTGATGATGTGTAGTCACCAAGGTGGAGTACAGTGAGGTAACATTCCACCGGAAAACATATGTGTGATGATGAGTGAAACCCCATCCGTAAATGAAAACGATGATGTGTGTAATCCCACCAGAAGGTAATATGGTTGTTTGAGTACGTTGGGGTGAAAATCCCAATGGAAGTTATCTGCATATCCGTGTAAGCTATATATTTGCCAATATACTTGTTTATGTGTGGTGGTTGTGATAAGATGTTCTATTGCATTTGTGCTAAGCATAACATGAGGTAAGATGCCATGTTCATGCATTCTTGTAGCAGTTAGCTATGATGCTGTGTTAGTGTAAATGTATGCCTTGTGAATGTTTTATGGATGCCATGCTTTGGACCCTGCATTGTCGATGTTTTGTTTTTGAGCTCCCTCACTAAGCTTCTAGCTTACGCTCTCGTTTTCGACAATGCAGATCATTAGTGTGGAAGTTAGCAAGGAGCAAAGAAGGGGCATCTAAGCGCGTGTGTGGTTGCTCAAGTATGGTTTTATTGAATAATGTAATAGTTAGCAATGGGGGTGCTACGTGTTGTAGGAGCATGTGTTAGACTCCTATGTGTTTGGCTTACATGTTGTTAAATGCCTATGCTTTTGTGTTGATGAATTGTAAACCATGTTCTATGAGATGCTTATGTTTTGTATTGAAGGCATGTAACCTTGCTATGCAATGCTTTGTGGATGCATGTTTTCCTATGAGTGAATTGGACTATATGCGTGTGCTTATATGTTTGGTCATGCTTGTGGTAGGATGTAATGCCTATAGATTGTATGCATGGTTGTTGTTTTATGATCCTTGTTGTTTTGGAGCATGTTTGGGAATGTTTGGAGATGCAGAAAACTGTTTTCAGGGTCACTCAGAGTGCAGGCGTTTCGAAACGCTCGTGGTTGTTTCAGAACGGTGTAGCTCTAGGGATACTCGTATCGGAACGGGGGTGGTGTCGTTCTGATACGATTTGACATTGTGAGCTCCCGTTTCGGTATACGTTTTGATACAGATTGCCACTGTGAGTGCCTGTTTCAGAACCAATTTCGAAACGTTTCGACACTACAGACCCTCGTACCGGAACGAAGTGGATCGTATCGGTACTGCCTGGTCTGGCTTTTAAACTGGAGCCCGCGTATCGAAACGGGCAAGCCTATTTCGAAACACATGCATGTAATTGAGCTTTTTGGCATCTTCAGAGGTTCTCGGATGCTGCGTTTTAGTCCCGTTTGTTTGCTTCCTTGTTAAGTTTATATGCACCTTTTTATGAATGGTTTGGCTTTGTACGCCTGAAATCGGACTAACATGTCACTTGGTAAATTTAAGTTACCCTACGTTCTGTTTGTATCGTCTTGTTATCGTTTTCTGTTGTTGCCTTTGCGTTTAGGGCTAAATGTAAAATTTAGACAAGATAACTAATGAAAAGTTTTCTAGGGTTGCTAATCGGAGTGGAGCCTTAATGGGTTTCACTTTGGTTTTCCCAATGTAACATGCTCGGACCAGTCTGTCGTCTAGCCCGGGACGAGGGGGTTACATTTGTTGGTATCAGAGCCTGAGGTTTCCGCAACCTCGGGAAGGTAAGTTTGAAGTGTTATGTTGCAATATCTCGGTGTATGTTGTACGGTGAATGCCTTGCTATGTATGCTTGTTGTTCGCTTGCTTGCATGGTGTTTGAAAGCATATGCTAGCATGATTGTTGTGTTGTGGCGTAGTGTCAAGTTCCTATTTCTACTATTACTTATTTGAAAATATTTTGTAAATGAATACTTGAGCACGTTGGACCCTTGCCTTTGCTAACTTAATCCTTGTGTGTTTATTTTGTTGTAGTTGATATCTTGCTAGCCGTAAGATGAGACCTATGGGCAGGCCTAGGGTGGTTCATCCGGAACCACGGGCAGCAGCTATGGAAGTTGAGCCGGTTGTTGAGGTGGAGGCTCCTCCACCTCCTTCTTCTCCTCCTCATCAAAAGGGAGGTGAGGCAAGAGCTAAGGGTGTAGGACCTCAGGTTGGCCAAGGTCCGGCTGGTATAGATCTAGCTCCGTTGGTTCAGGCTATAGCTGGGGCTTTCAAGGCAGCTGTGGTCGGGGGACAAGCAGTGACACAACCTCAGGGTGAGGGCACCGAGTTACCACTTGAGAGGCTTCGTAGTTTGGGAGGTGAAGAGTTCCGAGGGTTGGCGCCCGAGAGATCAGAGGCTTGGTCTGATAAGACCGTTCGTATCTTGTCTCAGATGGGTTGTACTGGGGCACGCAGACTAGGATGTGTTGTTTCGTTGCTTCAGAGTGATGCCTACACTTGGTGGGTCACCATCACTACAAGCATGTCTGATGCCAAGATTACTTGGGAGTTCTTTGACTCTGCCTTTCACAAGAAGTATATAGGTCCCCTTTACCTTGATGAAAAGAAGAGAGAGTTCATGGCATTGCTTCAAGATAACATGACAGTGACCGAGTATGAGATACGGGTTGTCAGACTGAGTCAATATGCGTCTGAGCTAGTTCCTATTAAGAGGGAACGATGCGAATGTTTCCGTTACGGGTTGAGTGAGGAAGTGAAGAGGTACACTTTGGCTACGGACTACACAGACTTTGATGTCTTGGTCGCTAGGGCCAAGGACTTAGAGCACAGTTTGGGTCTGACCAAACGTTCAGGAGGTTCTAGTTCAGGGAAGAGGTCTGCTGACTTTGTTAAAGGTGATGCCAAGAGGCATAGAGACAATAGGCATCATTTTGATCATAGACGTGGTGGTGGTAACCACGGGAGAGGCCATCAGGGCCAGAGAGCTAGTGGGCGTTTGCCCGAGTGTGCTAGATGCGGGAGGAATCACACCGGAGAGTGTTGGGGAAATTTTCATACGTGTTGGAACTGTGGAGCTAGAGATCACCTTAGGCGTGATTGTCCACATCAGGCTGGGTTTGCACCAGTTCAGGTTCATGCTCCTGCTAGAGCTATTGAGTACTTGAGAGGCCGTGGCGCGGTCGAGGTAACTTTTAGCCGGGGAACGATGGCCAGAGGAATGTAGCTCATGCGGTTGCAGTTCAGCCGGAAGGCGGAGGTCAGGCTAGAGTTTATGCTCAGCGAGAGGGACAGAACGACACGAATGTGATTTTTGGTAATTTCTCGATACAGTCTCTGAGTTTGCTTTCCTTGATTGACTATGGGTCTACGCATTCATATATATTGAGTGAGCATGCAAAGATGTTGAATATACCTTGTGAGGTACTAGAGGTAGGTGTTAGCATTACTAGTTCCTTCGGGGATACAATAGTGGTTAGAAAGATGTATAGAAGGTGTCTGTTAATGGTTCATGGGATATATTTCTAGTGGACATGATAGAGTTATTGTTCTATGGATTTGATGTGATTTTGGGTATAGACTGACTTACAGAGCATAGGGCTAGGATAGATTTCGAAACAAAGAGAGTCTACTTGAAGCTTGCAGATGACTACAAGATTGTGGTAGTAGGTGAGAATGTAAAATTCTTACCAAATGTTGTTTCAGCCTTAGAGGCTCAGAGATTAGTCGAGTTGGGTTGTGAGGCGTACTTGGCCTACGTGATGAATCCGAACATGAACGAAGTTAGACTGCGGGATATCAGAACAATGTGTGATTTTCCGAGTGTGTTTCCGAAAGAATTGCCTGGTTTGCTGCCCGACAGAGAGGTAGAGTTTTCCATAGAGACATATTCAGATTCAGCTCCCGTTTCGATTGCTCCGTACCGTATGACACCGAAAGAACTGAAAGAGTTGAAGACTCAGTTACAAGAGTTGTCATATAGAGGTTTTATCTGTCCGAGTTCTTCACCTTGGGGCGCTCCGATATTATTTGTGAAGAAGAAAGACGGTAGTATGAGGATGTACATTGGTTATAGACAGTTGAATTAGTTGACAGTGAAAAACAAGTATCCCTTGCCGCATATTGGTGATTTGTTTGATCAGTTGAGAGGGACATCAGTATTTTTGAAGATTGATTTGAGATTCGGTTATTACCACTTGAAAGTAAAGGAGGTTGATGTACCGAAGACAACTTTTAGGACTAGATATGGTCACTACGAGTTCTTAGTTATGTTGTTTGGGTTGACAAACGCACCGGCTGCTTTCATGGATATGATGAACATCATCTTCCATCAGTACTTAGATTAGTTTGTGGTTGTTTTCATAGATGATACTTTGGTGTATTCGCGTACCAAGGAAGATCATGACATGCATTTGAGCTTAGTTTTGCAGACTCTGCTAGACAACCAGTTGTACGCTAAGTTAAGTAAATGTGAGTTTTGGATTAGAGAAGTAGTCTTTCTAGGACATGTAGTGTCAGTCGAGGGGATTAGAGTTGATCCGAAGAAGATAGAAGCTATTGTTGAGTGGAAGCAACCAAAGTCTGTGATAGAGATTCGTAGTTTTCTAGGCTTAGCAGGTTATTATAGGAGGTTTGTGGAAGGATTCTCGAAGATAGCCGCTCCTTTGACAAAATTGCTTCAAAAGAATGTTCAGTTTGAGTGGTCAGATGCAAGATAGCAAGCCTTTGAGAAACTGAAAGAAGCTTTGACAAATGCACCGATTTTGATTCAGCCAGAGTCGGGGAAAGATTATGTGATCTACAGTGATGCTTCATTTATAGGTTTAGGTTGTGTGCTCATGCAATACGGAAGAGTTGTAGCTTATGCCTCGAGACAGTAAAAGAATCACGAGCGCAATTATCCGACACACGTCATAGAGCTAGTCGCAGTTGTATTTGCCTTGAAGATTTGGAGACATTATTTGTATGATGAGAAATGCACAATGTATACGAATCACAAGAGTCTGAAGTATATAATGACACAACGAGAGTTGAACCTTAGATAGCGTAGGTGGCTAGAGTTGATTAAGAACTATGATCTCACGATTGAGTACCATCCGGGTAAAGCCAATGTAGTGGCAGATGCTTTGAGTAAGAAGGTAGCCGTTGAGTTGAGAGCCATGTTTGCTAGTTTGAGCTTGTCCGGTGATGGTGGTCTAGTGGTCGAGCTTCAGGTTAGACATACTTTAGGCCAGTTGATTAGAGAGAAACAGATGTTAGATAGATCTTTGGCACCTCACGTGCAAGATATAGTCGATGGTAGACCATCAGACTACAATTTCAGTGTTGATGGGGTCTTGTGTTTCATAGATAGAATAGTTGTGCCGGATGACATTGATTTGAGACGTACTATCTTGACCGAAGCACACAGTAGCCCATTCGCTATGCATCCAGGTAGTACGAAGATGTATCGTGATTTAAAGTATGAATACTACTGGGTTGGTTTGAAGAGAGACGTAGCCGATTTCATGAGTAAGTGTATGGTATGCCAGAGAGTTAAGGCAGAACATCAGGTTCTATCAGGTTTGTTGCAACTGTTGAGGATTTCGGAATGGAAGTGGGGAAATATCACCATGGACTTCGTTTCGGGTTTGCCTTTGACTCATTCGAAGAAGAACTCAGTTTGGGTTATAGTTGACCGTTTCACAAAGTGTGCTCACTTTTTAGCTGTTAATACGACTTACTCCTTAGATAAGTTGGCCAATTTGTACATCAGTGAGATTGTGAGACTGCATGGTGTGCCAAAGTCGATTATGTCTGACAGAGATCCGAAATTTACAGCCAGATTTTAGGAGTGTTTGCATACTGCTTTGGGTACCCGATTGAATTTCAGTACATCGTATCACCCTCAGTCAGATGGTCAGTCAGAGTGGGTTATACAGATTTTAGAGGACATGTTGCGTTGTTGCATTATTGATTTTCAGGGTACTTGGGAGAAACACTTGTCTTTAGTCTAGTTCGCGTACAATAATAGTTATCAGTCGAGCATTTAGATGGCTCTGTATGAGGCACTATATGGTAGAAAATGTAGAACTTCGATTTGTTGGGCCGAAGTAGGTAAGAAGTTGTTACCGGTGCCGGATTTGCTTAAGGGAACTATCGATAAGGTGAAGTTAATCTGTGCCGGTTTGAAGAGGAAATAAGTTAAGTATGTCGTGGGAGATAGGGTGTTCTTGAAAGTCTCTCCGTGGAAGAAGGTTATGAGATTTGGCAAAAGGGGGAAATTGAGTCCGAGATACATTGGGCCGTATGAGATTGTGAAGCGAATCAGCACGGTTGCTTATCAGTTAAGTTTGCCATCCGAGTTAGAGAAGATTCACAATTTGTTCTATGTTTCGATGCTTCGAAAGTATAGATCAGATCCGTCGCACGTTATGCATGTGGAAGAGATTGAGTTGAACCCAGATTTGATGTACGATGAAGAATCAGTTGAGATCTTGGCATCAGACAACAAAGTGTTGCGTGGTAGACGAATTGAGTTGGTCAAAGTGAAGTGGCAACGCCGAGGCATGGAAGAGGCCACTTGGGAAAGAAAGGGGGATATGGTGAGGCAGTTCTCGTATCTCTTCTAGTCAGGTAATTTCGGGGATGAAATTCCTTAAGTGGGGGAGAGTTGTAACACTCGGGTTTAGAGGTCGGATGTTAAATGTGTGAATCGGGTTCGAGTCGTGGGTTTGTTTTAAATTAAAGTGGGCTTGGTTTTATTTAAAAAGGGCTTGAGACTTCATTAAAGGTAAAATGGTAAATTTCTAAATAAAGGAAATAAGATAAGTAAAAAGGGACTTTTTACTAGTCATCTTCTTCCTCCCCTTTCAAACTAAAATCACGACACCTAAACCTCCCCAAACCCCAAAACACTGTTCCATCCATTTTCTTCATCGATTTCAAGAGCTTTCATCAAGGTAAACATGTTTTTGACTTCTCATCTTTCTTAACATTTCTATAGCTTTAGATTTTCATAAACCCCATTTTTGTGACATTTCATGTTTTCAAGTTTTAAGAAAAAGGATGAAGCTTTAATGAATTTTCGTTTGGTTTTTTATTTGTAAATATAATATATGTTATAATCATGCTTTTAGGTGTAACATATCTTAAAATGGGGGGGGGGGGGTTGTTGAAATCCCGAAATGGGTATTTGTGGGTGTGTTAAAGGGTAGAAAACTTGAGTTTTTGGGGTAGTTTTGTGAGGGAATGTTGGGCTGATGGTATGGTTATGCTTGAGGGTTGTTTTGAGCGTGTTTAGTGATGATTTGGGTGTTGGAATCGATAAATTTTTGCTGGGTTGTATGTAAGTCCGAAAATGAGCAGGGGCGGAACTAAAAATTTGTAAAGGAGGGGACCAATATGAGACTAAAAGTTTTGAGGGGGGCTAAAATAATATTTTATAAAAATTGAAGGATTACAACACTAATTTTACCTTTTTTCCCTAAAAAAATTAAAAAGTTGGCGGGGGCCACATCCCCGTGGACCCCCGTGATGTTCTGCCCCTGAAAATGAGGAGTTTGTGTTAGTTTTGGTTTGGAAGTGTAGTGAAATGGTCTTGAGATTGTAATCTGATTTATGGCAGTGGTTTTGTGGATGACTTGTTGAGTAATACGTTGTCTTTGGTTGGTTAGAAACAAGGGAAATCGTTGGAGAAGCTTCGGGCTCGATTCCGGGAAATTTAGAGGCTTTATCGGCTTTCTAGGTTTACTTTAAGGGTGTTCGGTGAGTGGATAGTTTAAAATGATTTTAAATGGGTTCAAGTGTGTGGTTAAGGTGTTAGATTGTGCTTGGTAGGCCAATCTAATGTGGAGATTAAGTTGGTAGCTTAATCTCTTGTTTGACTTTATTAGTTTCTTGTTAAATGTGCAAATGTGGTTTGTGTGATACATGTTTGTTTATGCATGTTGCTATATATTGATGTTGTATAATGGTGATGATATGTTGTGTTGCATGATTGTGAAATCATGGTGAGACTTGTTTAGTATGTTGTCACTAGTTATAATTGTCGGATATAAATGATCGATCATTAGGATGAGTGTGCACACGGTAAGAGTCAAATTCACGTGTGGCCTTGGTGATGTGTAGTCACCAAGGAAGAGTACGGTGAGGTAACATTCCACCGGAAAACATATGTGTATGATGATGAGTGAAATCCCATTCCTAAATGAAAACGGTGATGTGTGTAATCCCACAAGAAGGTAATATGGTTGTTTGAGTACGTTGGGGCGAAAATCCCAACGGAAGTTATCCGCATATCCGTGTAAGCTATATAGTTGCCAATATACTTGTTTATGTGTGGTGATTGTGATAAGATGTTCTATTGCATTTGTGCTAAGCATAACATGAGGTAAGATGCCATGTTCATGCATTCTTGTAGTAGTTGGCTATGATGCTATGTTAGTGTAAATGTATGCCTTGTGAATGTTTTATGGATGCCATGTTTTGGACCCTGCATGGTCGATGTTTTGTTTTTGAGCTCCCTCACTAAGCTTCTAGCTTACGCTCTCGTTTTCGACAATGCAGATCATTAGTGTGGAAGTTAGCAAGGAGCAAGGAAGGGGCATCCAAGCGCGTGTGTGGTTGCTCAATTATAGTTTTATTGAATAATGTAATAGTTAGCAATGGGGATGCTACGTGTTGTAGGAGCATGTGTTAGACTCCTATATGTTTGGCTTACATGTTGTTAAATGCCTATGCTTTTGTGTTGATGAATTGTAAATCATGTTCTATAAGATGCTTATGTTTTGTATTGAAGGCATGTAACCTTGCTATACAATGCTTTGTGGATTCATGTTTTCCTATGAGTGAATTGGACTATATGTGTATGCTTATATGTTTGGTCATGCTTGTGGTAGGATGTAATGCCTATAGATTGTATGCATGGTTGCTGTTTTATGATCCTGTTGTTTTGGAGCATGTTTGGGAATGTTTGGAGATGCAGAAAACTGTTTTCAAAGTCACTCATAGTGCAGGCGTTTCGAAACGCTTGTGGTTGTTTCGGAACGGTGTAGCTTCAGGGATACTCGTATCGAAATGGGAGTGGTGCCATTTCGATACGATTTGACATTGTGAGCTCCCGTTTCGATACGCATTTAGATACGGATTGCCACTGTGAGTGCCTATTTCGGAACCAGTTCCAAAACATTTCGACACTAGAGACCCTCGTACCGGAACGAAGTGGATCGTATCGGTACTGCCTGGTCTAGCTTTTAAAATGGAGCACACGTATCGAAACGAACAAGCCTGTTTCAAAACGCAAACATGTAATTGGGCTTTTTGGCATCTTCAAAGGTTCTCGGATGTTGCGTTTTAGTCTCGTTTGTTTGTTTGCTTCTTTGTTAAGTTTATATGCGCCCTTTTATGAATGGTTTGGCTTTGTACGCCTGAAATCAGACTAACATGTCACTTGGTAAATTTAAGTTATCCTACGTTCAGTTTGTACTTGTTATCGTTTTCTGCTGTTGCCTTCGCGCTTAGGGCTAAATGTAAAATTTAGACAAGATAATTAATAAAAAGTTTTCTAGGGTTGTTAATCGGAGTGGAGCCTTAACGAGTTTCACTTCGGTTTTTCCCGTGTAACCTACTCGGACCGGTCTGTCTTCTATCCCGGGAAGAGGGGGTTACATAAACATTGTACTCTTTGTAGTGAACCGGGTCATTCAGGAAACAAGTGTCCGAACAAATCAAATCTGTTCAACTATCGTGTCGGACCGTCAACCTAAATGCTCTGTTTAATGTATGTAATTTTATGGTAATGAAAATAAATTCTTTTATCTACTTAATTTATTTTAAGTAATATATTTATTCTTATTTTGTATTTTTATTTTTTTCTATAATATTATTTACTATCATTTAAAGTCTTGATTTATTTTAAGTAATATATTTTTCCTTATTTAATATAATTTATTATTTGTTCTTATTTAATATAATTTAAGGTAATTTAATATAATATAATTTATTTTAATTTATTATTTGTTCTTATTTAATATAATTTAATTTATTATTTGTTCTTATTTTGTATTTTATATTTTTTTTCTACAATATTATTTACTATAATTTAAAGTCTTGATTTATTTTAAGTAATATATTTTTACTTATTTAATATAATTTATTATTTGTTCTTATTTAATATAATTTAAGGTAATGTAATTTAATTTATTATTTGTTCTTATTTTGTATTTTTTATTTTTTTCTATAATATTATTTACTATAATTTAAAGTCTTGATTTATTTTAAGTAATATATTTTTCCTTATTTAATATAATTTATTATTTGTTCTTATTTAATATAATTTAACGTAATACAATATAATATAATTTATTTTAATTTATTATTTGTTCTTATTTTGTATTTTGTATTTTTTTCTATAATATTATTTAATATAATTTAAAGTCTTGATGTGGAATTGGAATTTGAATTTAGAAATTAAATATGAAAATTAAAAAAAAACATAAATATCAAAATGCATATAACATAAATATCAAAATGTTCAACCATGGAAACATAAATTACAAATAAAAAAATCATATTTCCGCCTCCTCTTAGCGGGTAATTCTTGTCGGTGGAGAGGGCCTGTTTGTGAGTACCGCGGAGCGGGTTGAACATGCCTACGAGCTATTTGATTAGGAGCCAACTCATCGTCATCGAAAAATTGTTCATCCGTTATTTGCATAGTAGGTGGTGTAGCAAACATTTCTTCAAGATGAAATGATGGGCTGCTAATGGTAGTTGTTGACAACATAGATGTCATACTACCAACACCAAAATCTTTCCCATTTACAGATGATTGAGGATACTGAAATTATGGTACGTATCCTTCATCGTCATTGTAAGCCGGCTGAGAAGATGAGCTACCACCAGTTGCAAAATTAAAAGGTGATTGTTGCGGAACATGACCAAATCTAAATGTTTGATAACTTTATTGAAATGGTGTTTGTTCTGAGACATTACCAAATGGTGGTTGCTCCCAAAGATTACTGCTTATATGTATCGGGGGGGTCAGCTCGCGACCACGAAGAAGGCCAACCTCGGTTGGTTGCTCCCGAAAATCCTTCCAAGTTTGATTCATCTGTTGATTGCTGAGAGCTCTGATCAAACTCGGTTGAGAGGTGAACGTGTCTTGAGCACCACGAATCTTCAATCCATTTATTTGCATCTTCGACAGATGCTATGAACGGTTTCCCATTTGCCGAAAATCATGAATAGTATTCTGCATTAAATTCAAAATCGATGGCTCGAATTGGACTCAAAACTTCAACCCACCGCGTCCATCGTTCCTCCCACAATTCAATGAAATCGACTTGCTTCACAATCCAATTCTCATTGAATCTACCTTTACGAATGGTGTGAATTTGTTCATGTGGAGCTCTTGGAATGGGTTGATGGAAGTTAAACTGCCTCAACACTCTGTCAGCACAATGAAACTCAACAATAGAAAAATGGATTAAAAGCACAACCGTTCCCCGGAATGATGCACATTCAAGCACAATATGTGGTAGGCAAGTCCTGACGTCGTCATTCGCGTGCGGCTGCCAAATAAACTGTAAAACACAATTATTAATATGAATTCACTCACAATCAAATATACAATTTTTCTTTCAAAAATAAAAAAACAAAAAATAAAATAAGAACAAATAATAAATTAAATTATATTAAATAAGAATAAATAATAAATTAAATTATATTAAATTAAATAAGAACAAATAATAAATTAAAATAAATTGACTATGATACCAGATTTTTTCCTATTGTTTGGATCTTTAATCTTGTCTCTCTGACAGTGTTGTGAACCACCCCGTATTCTTTAACTTATGCCTCCATCTGCAAAGATATATTGAAATTATATTTCGAAGTCATTGGATATAAATATTATATCAATAAATATTTATATACACCTGCAATCACATTATTGCCTTCCAGCAAGTGAAAACTATATATGTACCGGTACAAAAAAAAAAGGGCATTAGATAAGACAGCCTGTACCACGCCCAGGACTACAGTAAGACTTGACATCCACCCATATCTGAATTTGCCTTTTCACCATGCATAATTGTGACCTTACACATTTCATGGTACAAAAATGCCAATACTGCGGACCCCCAACTATATGTAGCAGTTGTGTCCAAATTAGCCAAGAACGACAGGTATTGTGTGTGAACCATATTACCAGATGTATCTGTCATCAACACACCACCAATAAGTTGTAGTATATAAGCTTGAGTTGCACACTCAAGTTCTCGATAACCATATTCATCTGTCACAATAAATTCATGCTGCAACCATGATACTATGAGGCGTAGCCCGTCCACATAGGTCTCAGGAGGAGCATTGCCCAGGTAATGCATGCAAAGGTCATATGCATTGTAATTATTTTCTCCAACCAATGATTTTCTATTTGTTGGAATACCAAGCTGTACCGCAACATCCTCCAGTGTTATTGTGCATTCGCCAAATGGAAAATGAAATGTGTGGGTCTCTAGTCTCCACCGTTTAATCAATGTAGTGATCAACCCGGGGATTATCTTAAACCCACGTAGAAAGGCGGCATTATAAAAACCAGCTCGTTGTAGTTAATACACTAAACGCTCATCAGGTTCCTTTATCTTCATTCCTCGACGACGTATCATATGCTCTACACCATATAATTAATTCATTATAATTCCGAATTATAATAATTACATAGTAAATATGAAATTTTAAGTTACAAAACATTTACTTACTTGCTCTTCGTGAATATGAGACGAAATGTGCTCATGGTCACGGTACAACAAAACTCCTTCAGAAGCCATTTTTTTATTTCTACAGCTAAAAAACAATTATCATTCGAATATATACATCAATTTCGAATATATACAACAAAAAAATTGTATTAACTTCAACATTTCGAATATATACAGCTAAAAAATTATAATAAAGAATGATTATTTCTTGTTAAAATAAATTTTTAATTTGCCATAGTTGATAATTTTAAAATTTTTTATAAACAATATTTTTTTAGGTGAACAATAATATTATGTGTAAACATATTTACTTAATAAATATTTGGCTTATATATATAATTTATTTTTTTTTAAATAATTTTTTTGATGTATAAACTAATTAAATTTATTAAAAATAATTTATTTTCTTTAAACATTTTTATATAAAAAATTATTTGTAAAACCTAAATAATCATGTTTTATTATGTGAAAATATACACATGTAAGGATCCCGAAATGTTTTATTACATTTTATACTCAAATATATTTCGATTTAACTCATATTATTATTCTAGTATAAATTCAAATATATTTAAATATACACATGTACAAATAGTTACACTACAAATATACTTAAAATAGTTACACTCAAAATATATATACATGTTCAGTGAAATACAATACGATCCCGATTGTGTGTTTCCTCTAACCTGGTTGCAAGAAATAACCACGCCATATCTCTTAAACCTAAAATGTGTGACTAATACACAAAGTAAAAAACTAACTTTAAAAAATCAGATTAAAAAATACATGCACTTACCAGATTAAAAAATTGAAAAACTAGCTTCTTTTTGTTCGAACCAACAATCAGAACCATGACAACTTCATCAATAATAAAAAAAATAATTATCATTAGATCATTAATCACACAAAATAATATACAGACACTAATAATTAAAAAAGCAACAGATTAATTTAAACTCAAAATTTTAAAAAAATCACTTACTTAGAGAAAAACCTAGAAAATATCAGAATAATACACTCCAACGATCCTCACCCTCTTCGAATATATCTTTAAAAAGATATACAGAAAACTCTTCACCTTCACCAAATTTTTTCTCTTCTTCTCTTCACAAACATCACCAACTCTTAACTCACACCAATCTTACCCCTATCTATCTTATATATACACACACAAAATAATAAAAAAATAAAAAAAATCACGTGATTCCTTCCAGCCTGCATGGCTTTGATGAAAGCTACAACACCTCGTTATGTAGAAATGGTGAGGTCGCACCTCTGCATGGCTCATGTATTTCAGCACGTTGAGACACTTTCACCCTGTCAAGCCGACCCAGACACCAGCCAAAAGAGACCTCATTGTTTACATTTAGCAAGATCCAACCACGCCTTCTGCAATTGGCCTTCTACTATAGATATTGGCCTATTTCCCTAACTAACGTTCAAACATCCCCATTTTCCTAATTAATTTTTTTCCTATTTTGGCCAATTATGCTCCCAATTCCCACCATAGTTGGCTATGTTCTTAGTGGGTCCCACTGTCTCGGGTAAATAACAATCGTCCGACTAGATTTCTCCCCATTTCGACGGATGTGGTCGTAGATCTGAACCGTAGAATGATACGGTAAAAGGGACGTTTCGTAGAGAGCAAATTCCAAGGGTAAAATGAAAGGATTTCCTTCTTCGTCTTCGTCTTCCTAAAATCCTAAAAAGCAATGCTCTCCTTACAGCTCTCCCCCTCAAACCCTAATCCCACTTTTCTCAGCCCCTCTTTCAAACCCCTTTTGAATCAACGAACCCTAAGACATCTAAAACCCTACCCAAAGTCAAAGCACACCCCCATTTCGTCAGTCTTTCAATGGAACAGAAAGCCTGAGCTGGCGGGGGAGACCCCGCGCGTGGTGGTTATAACATCCGGGAAAGGCGGCGTTGGCAAAACAACCACCACCGCCAATATCGGGCTTTCCTTGGCCCGCCTCGGATTCTTTGTGGTGGCCATTGACGCCGATGTTGGCCTCCGTAATCTAGACCTCCTGCTAGGTCTCGAGAATCGCGTGAATTACACGGTCCTGGAGGTACTCAACGGTGATTGCCGGCTGGACCAAGCATTGGTTCGAGACAAGCGTTGGTCCAACTTCGAATTGCTTTGCATTTCCAAGCCCAGATCGAAACTCCCCATTGGATTCGGCGGGAAAGCGTTGGTTTGGCTAGTCGACTCACTCAAAGCGCGTGAGGATAGGTCTCCGGATTTCATACTAATAGATTGTCCGGCGGGGATCGACGCGGGGTTCATAACGGCGATAACTCCGGCAAACGAGGCGGTTCTGGTGACGACGCCGGACATTACTAGCTTAAGGGACGCGGATAGAGTGACGGGGCTGTTAGAATGCGATGGGATAAGGGATATCAAAATGATGGTGAACAGAGTAAGGACGGATATGATAAAAGGAGAAGATATGATGTCAGTTTTGGATGTGCAAGAGATGTTGGGGCTGCCATTGTTAGGGGTGATTCCCGAGGATTCCGAGGTGATTAGGAGCACCAATAGAGGGTATCCACTTGTTCTGAATAAGCCGCCCACCCTTGCCGGATTGGCGTTCGAGCAAGCTGCTTGGAGGCTTGTTGAGCAGGATAGTATGAAGGCTGTTATGGTTGAGGAGGAGCCAAAAAAGCGTGGCTTTTTCTCATTCTTTGGAGGGTAGGGACAATGGAGTTGGTCTTCTTAGGGAGCTATATGGACAATGGAGTTGGTCTTCTTAGGGAGCTATATGGACAATGGAGTTGGTCTTCTTAGGGAGCTATATGTACAGTGGCCTTTGAATTCATGCTATTATTGATCTGAGCTTTCTTTTGGTATAGAGCTAAGCTTGTAGAGTTTGGGTTTTAGGTTTTGTGTTTGTGTTTGTTGCTTATTCATTTGCATTCTGAGGGATTGTCTGATAATTTTGTTGGCGTCGATTGTTCTTGTTTCATGATTTAATCGAGTTGGGTTGACACATTTTCATTGCTCAAACTCTTGAATATGGTCAGTGAACCAGAATCATTTCACTTTCAGTGTTATTTAATATCTTCCTAGAATCTGGTGAATTCACAGCTCGTAGTTTATCTGAATCAGTATGAAACTTGTTCAGATGATTCAAATTAAAAGATAACTGGATTTCATTTAGTATTCAAGTACAGCTCTTGCCTGTGCCTTAAAACTCGTCTCTGTTGTGAACTTCTAATGCGGATGGAGCGGTCGCTTTACAGAGGGGAGGCGTATTGTGTGGTGCGTGGATCTTTGGTTTTTCTCGGAGCCTTGGTGTTTGACTGTTTGTTCTGTTCTTAATGCAGAACTCTGTGCAATTCATGATATTCTTGCTCAATGCTCATGCTTGGAGATTGGGTTTGAGATAGATAATCTTGAAGCTTCATGGATTATTGATGGATCATCAAGTAGTCTTGTTGGGTCGATTCAATCGTTAATTTCTCAAGATTGGATTGTTAAGACTCGATACATTCGGAGTTGCAGATAGATTAGCAGTGATTGCTAAGGGGTCACCTGTGGGGGAAGTAATTCGTCACCACCTCCTGAAACTTAGTTTAGCCTAATGGTTGAGTTTGAGTCCCATATAACATGGAGGGAAAACTACACCACTGCCCACCAAACAAATTGGCGATACCTATTTAAACCACCGAACTATAAAAAACATTAATCACACCACCGGACTTATAAAATCAACCTATTTTGACCACCGCCGTTAAAAACCTAACGGTAGAGTGACGAAACTGCCACGTGGCAATTGATGGGTATATTTAAAAATTACACATTTGGTCTCTGTTATTTACACATTCTTTCAATTTAGTCCTAATTTTCAATTAATAAAATAATAAATTATTTAATTAAGTGGTGACACGTGTCAAGACCTTATTGGATGATTTTAATTATTTATATTTAATTTTATTAATTTATTTTCCCCCTCCAATCAGGTGGTGACACGTGTCACCACCAATTTAGAGGAAAAAAATAAATTTTTCTTCACATGTGCTGGGGTGGATTCAAACCTAGGTCTCCTAGGGGTAAAGCCAATAGCTTTGCCACTGCACCAAGCACAACTTTGTACTATAATTCTCCAGATATGATATATATCTCTTATTAGTTTCTACATTTATAAGCCAAAAGTTCAAACCCTAAACACTGATTTCACATATATAAATCTTAAACCATAAACTCTAACCCTAAATATTTTAAATTAATTTCACGCTAAATATTTCAAATTAAACATCAAACCCTAAAATTTTCAAATTAATTCCACGCTAAATATTTTAAATTAAACCTTAAACCCCAAACCCTAAAATTTTCAAATTAATTTCACGCTAAATATTTTAAATTAAGCCTTAAACTCTAAACCCTAAATATTTCAAATTATTTTCACGCTAAATATTTCAAATTAAACCATAAATCCTAAACCCTAAAAATTTCAAATTAATTACACACTAACTATTTTAATTTAAAGCCTAAACCCTAAATATTTCAAATTAATTTCACGCTAAATATTTCAAATTAAACCCGAAATATTTAGCGTTTAATTAATTTGAAATTTAGGGTTTAGGGTTTAATTTGAAATATTTAGCGTGAAAATAATTTGAAATATATAGAGTTTAGGGTTTAAGGGTTAATTTGAAATATTTAGCGTGAAATTAATTTGAAATTTTTAGGGTTTGTAGTTTAGGGTTTAATTTAAAATATTTAGTGTGGAATTAATTTGAAATATTTAAGGATTAAAGTTTAAATTAAAATAGTCAGCGTGTAATTAATTTGAAATTTTTAGAGTTTATGGTTTGGGGTTTAATTTGAAATATTTAGCGTGAAAATAATTTGAAATATTTAGGGTTTAAGGCTTAATTTAAAATATTTAGCGTGAAATTAATTTGAAAATTTTAGGGTTTGAGGTTTAATTTGAAATATTTAGGGTTAGAGTTTAGGGTTTAGGATTTATATATGTGAAATTAGTGTTTAGGGTTTGAGCTTTTGGCTTATAAATGTAGAAACTAATAAGAGATATATATCATATCTGGAGAATTATAACACAAAGTTGTGCTTGGTGTAGTGGCAAAGCTATTGGTTTTACCCCTTGGAGACCCAGGTTTGAATCCACCCCAGCGGATGTGAAGAAAATTTTATTTTTCTCCTCTAAATTGGTGGTGACACGTGTCACCACCTGACTGGAGGGGGAAAATAAATTAATAAAATTAAATATAAATAATTAAAATCATCCGATAAGGTCTTGACACGTGTCACCACTTAATTAAATAATTTATTATTTTATTAATTGAAAATTATGACTAAATTGAAAGAATGTGTAAATAACATGGACCAAATGTGTAACTTTTAAATATACCCATCAATTGCTACGTGGCAGTTCCGTCACTCCACCGTTAGGTTTTTAACGGCGGTGGTCAAAATAGATTGATTTTATTAGTTCGGTGGTGTGATTGACGTTTTTTATAATTCGGTGGTTCAAATAGGTATCTCCAATTTATTTAGTGGTCATTGATGTAATTTTCCCTAACATGTATTATATCATGTCATTAAATTTCGAAATTAACAGTTTAGCCTAATGGTTGAGTTTGAGTCCCATACTACCTAAAACTTAGTTTCTTTGATTTTTCAGACATTTTTACACCAATCCCCCCCCAAAGTAATTTATGTAAATGACCTCCTGTCAAAGTTATGTAAAAAAATGACTTCTAAATTTGCCACATAGGGCGTTCTCGTGTTTTGCACAATGCGATTACAGACCTCGCGTTATGCACTGTAACCCTCTCGTCCCGGTCTGGTCGGATGACCGATCCGAGTGAGCCACACGGGGAAAACCGAAGCGAAACCCGTTAAGGCTTCCCCTCGGTTAACGACCCAGAAAATTTCCTTTTTATTTATCTTGTCTATAGGCATAATTAAATCCTATGTAGGACACAACAGCGGAAAATACAAACAATGCAACATACTCTGACCAACCAAAACATTAAACAGCTCATTTTAGTCTTTTACAGCAGGCCGTTTCGAAACGCCCTTAGGGTGTTCCGAAACGCCTTGACTTAGTCAACAGGCCAGGGTCAACCATAGGGTGACCGTTTCAAAACGGGGGTGACCCGTATCGAAACGACCCTGACGGTCAATTTCTCGTGGTCAACGAGATTTGACCGTTTCGAAACATCAAAGGCTCGTTTCGGAACGCCTTTATCTCGTCAATTTCTCAAAATTCCAGTAGCAAAAATGTTCCGAAACGACCCTCATCCGTTTCGAAACGGCAGGTCATTTGCAAAGGGACCGTATCGGAACTGGGTGACCCGTTCCGAAACGCCCCCTGTATGCAGATTCGTTTTGGTTGTTTTAAGGTACCAAGGTGCCCCAAAACACCACCAAAACACCCTACAACACCATATCAATTAAACTTAAGGTAACCCAACAATACTAGCATGCTTTAACAAGATTAAGACAAGTCTAAACACTAAGGCAAGACATCACAAGGCATGCATTCATACCACATCATTTGAGGAGTTAAGCATTTAAAGGTCAACACTTAGACAACTTCAAAATAGTAACATGCAACAAAATATCAAGCAAGGCATAAATCCCAAGCAACATCCACCACAACATAGCCATCAAAACAACACATGTCCCATTGCTTAGACTATTACATGTTCACATTTAAAACTCATACTTGAAGTACTCAAGGCTAACAATCACACTTGGAGGCCCTTCACTTGCTCGAGCAACCCGCGAACTAAGGATCTGCAATGTTGAACAAAGAGAGCGTAAGCAATGATGCTTAGTGAGGGTAAGCTCTAAAAACAAACCTCAACATTGCAGGGTCCGAGCACGATCTAGCCAAGGCAGTACACAAACATACCAAGGATCCACAAGAGTCATAAGATAAAGATGCATGAGCAATGTACATTATAAATGCCATGATCATAAGCTCAACTCCATAATACATGTAATCACATTCAAGCATCCCATCAAAGATCATAAACCACAACACACTGATATACATATCAAACAACATTGGCACCTAGCTAAGACCCGAATACGCGGATAGACATGTTGGAACTCACATCCAACAACCACATTACCTCTCGGTGGGATTACACTCATCACCGGTCTCGCGGAGGGGATTCCACTCATCCTCACGCCCCGTCGATGGGATTCCACTCATCACTGACTACATTTAAACACAATTTCCGGGCGAACCCGTACTCCTCCTTGGTGACTCAACGCCACCAAGGCCACGCGCGACTTTTGACTCATGTGTACACACTAACATCCTAATGATCGATCATTTGTATTCAAGTATACTAGTGCCAACATTTACTCATTTCACATTACTCATTTCAATCAATCCGTGCTTAGCACGTACTCACCAATAACCATCATCATGCATGTCTCAAGCATCACAAGTCATATCTCATCTCACATGTATAATACGATATACATAAGCACACATATCACATTTCATACGAGACATACACAACCACATAAATGAGTTCATCCAAAGGCTCTAGATCAAGTTTAGGATTAGGCTACCACCCTAATCCTAACTCTAGGTGGGTCTACCTTTGGTTGTTCTTAGAACCAAATAGGTCATTCTGGGCATATGGTATCGATACGGCTATACGCGTATCGATACGTGTTCTTCATTTTGGTTCCCAGAATTTTCCTCGCTTCATATGGTATCGAAACGGATATACGCGTATCGATACGTGTTCTTCATCTTGTTTCCCAGATTTTTTCCTCCCTTCACAGGTATCGATACGCTTAAAATCGTATCGATACATGTCGTTTCGATACGGGCCCCACCGTTTCGATACGACTTTCCAACGGGCATTTTTGAGAAAAGACAATTCTATCCCCGTATCGATACCCCCTCAGGAGTATCGATACCCTATCGCGCAGATGGCATTAAATCAGTCTTAAATGAGATCTAATTTTACCAAAATTAAAACTCTTTAACCCTAACAAACCCTAGCCGTTTTTGGCTATAAAAAGGCCCTTCCTCCTTCATATTTTCCACACTACAACTCAATTCTAAAAGAATTCTTGCATCAAGAAAAGAATTGTGCTCTCTCTCTCAAGTTTTCTTCAATCTTCAAAGTTTTCTTCAAGGTAATCTCTTCTTTTTATTCTTTTTTGTTTTTTTTAACCCTTTGTTTTCTTAAATCTCTTTGCTTTTCAAAATTTTTTTTTAAATCTTTTTACCTTGATTTTTACTCAAATTGAAGAAACCTTTTTTTTATTTTTCTTTTAGATTATGGCACCTAAAGAATATTCGAGGAAGCGACCGAGGGTTACTCATGCCGGTGAATCTTCAACTCCCGGAATGGTTGCACGCCCGAATTATGCTACAATTTATAACCAATCCTTTGAAACTTCTGCGGGTCTTCCCTATTTTTGCCAATTTGAGAACTACAAAATTCGTGCAGAAAGGGTCGTCTCCATTCCTTTTCTCGACTCCGAGCGCTTCAAGTTTGAATATCTTCCATTGCTTCGCACTTGGAAGTTCATGGAGTTTCTTTCTATCCCCGGTATTTACTATCGTCTTTTGGTTTTAATTTTCTACTCTAATGCCAAAATTATTTCTCGCAATGGGGAAATTGTTGCCATCCGCTCTTATCTCATGGGGAAGCAAATTGTTCTCGATGTCAAAGGGATTTGTGAGGTTTTTAAGTTAGAGGATGTAGGCTTAAATGATGAGAATGCCTTGGGCCATGTTCTCAGTGGTTCCGTAACCGTCCTCAATGCTCACGATCGAATCCTACATTTGATGGTGTCTTGGTGGTTACGTCCCTCCGGTGGCAAATACTCTACCATCCGTCAAGTGGATGATTTTTGGATCCGTTGTTTCCGTCAACGAAAGCGCCCAAACCTAGCTCGAATCATGTTCGATGAGATCGCCTATCATGTTCAAAATCGCCACACCTCTCTCATCATATCCTTTATTTACGGTACGGCTTTAAGTTACTATTTTATCAAAAAGGATATTGATTGCTCATTTGATCTTGCATCTCCTCTTACCGATCCTATTGATGAGCGATCCCTTGATCGGGGAAAGTTCCATTACTTTAATGGAAGTTGGTTACGTCTTTCTGAACTTCCACCCGAGGCCGCAGCCGCATTGGAACAACAACAAGCTCCTCAAGCTCCTCCGGCTCCTCAAGTCCCACAGCCCAATTTGGATGCTCTCATGACATATCTCAATGAGCAATTTACCGGGCTATGCACGGACATGAACACTCGTCTAACCTCCATGGAAACCACCTTCGATACGAGGATGACGGGTATGGAGAATCGCCTTACATCCCTTGAAAGCGAGCACAATTCCTTGAATATTTCCGTTGCCGCTATCCATGATGAATGGCGTAATAGCATGCGGAGCAATGAGCCTATGGTCGATGATGATGAAGATGATGAAGACGACGAAGACAATGCCTAGACATCTCTTCTTGCATATCATTCATAATCATCTAGGATTTTCTATTTTTATGCACCTATGTTTCTGTTTTTAGGACTAAGTTTGTTTTAGGATTAAAAACCTATGCTTTGATTTCTTGTTTGTTTTCGTTTGGATTTTCTTATGCTATGATGAATAAAATTATGTTGCTTATTATTATTATACCTTTGATTTCATTATGCACTTGATTGTCTTCATGCATTTTTGATCTAACAAAAAGGGGGAGAAGAAACTTGCTCACATCTTTAAAATATTTTGATTTTAACTCAAAGGTTACAAAGCTTATATTAAGGGGGGGTAACTTTGTAAAGGTTATTCAAAAGTGTCAAAATTTTAAGTTTTGGTTTTGTTATATCAAAAAGGGGGAGATTGTAAAACCTATGTTTGATTTTGATATAACTAGATCTTTAAGGATCAATTTGAAAAACTTAAAATTGTTTTTACAAGTCTCTTAACAAGTTTTGAAACACCAACACTTTAAAACTGATTTGTAAAACTCAAACTCAAAATATTTTCTAAGTGTTCCAAGCCAAATTTATTGAAAATCGTCATAGAGTATCGATACCCATTGAGGCGTATCGATACCTTTTTGCCAAAATTGGCTACTGTCGGAACACGTATCGATACGGAAAACCCTCGTATCGATACGCCCTGTGTTAAACTTCAAAGAGTTTGAAAGAGTGTATCGATACGGTAACACCAGTATCGATACTGGTTTAAAGAATTTTAAAGCATTTAAGTCGGTTTAAAAATATGACCGTTGGTGTCAGTTGGTTGGTAACCAATTTTTAAAAGGCCGTTGACCGGTATCGATACGCCTAACCCCCGTATCGATATGCGTTTTGACAGTGAGCTAAGTTTAGAAAAAGGTATCGATACGGCCTTTGCCGTTTCGATACCCCGTACCGATACGCCCTATTAATTGCATGCAATGGCTCTTTCTTTTCTGAGACAGGTATCGATACCCATTCCCGAGTACCGATACTCGTAGCTGCAGAGGTGCATTTATGGTGGTAAGAGAGGGTTCCAACGGCTCCATTTACTTCTCCAACCACTCAAACAGCTAGAAATCAATGAGAAGGTATAAAAGGGACATCCAAAAGCATCAGCAATAACTATTGAACTTCAAGCAAACATCCAAACATCAAATTCAAGTATTTAAGCAAAAATCCCAAATTTGTGTAAAATCCCAATTTGTGTTCTTCATTCTTATTTTGTAAAATTGGGTTGAGTGCTTGTATTGGGGCTATCATTTGTATTGAGAGATACCTAATTAGCCTACAAATTCCTTTGTTCTCTTGTGTGAGGGTTGGGTTGATTTTTGGGTAGAAAAATCAACCGATATTGTAAAGGGTTGCCTCCTTGTCCTAGAAAAGGGGAAGATCAATTTAGTGAAATTGTTGCAAATCCTTAGTGAGACTAAGGTAGTGGATGTAGAGTTCATTTGGAACTTGAACCACTCTAAATTCCTTGTTCTTCAATTTTTATTTGCCAATTTCCACTACAATCCTTCAAATTTCCAATTCACCCCCCTCTTGGTAAATATCGATCTTTCGATCCACTCAACACAACTCTAGCCATCTTCTCTGTCTCAAGTTCAACTCTTTCTGTGTCATCAAGTATTTCAAGCTCTTGTGATCGGTGTAAACGATACACTTCTCACCATACAAATAGTGACGCCAAATCTTCAATGCAAACACAACTGCGACTAGTTCTATATCATGAGTAGGATAGTTCTTCTCATGAATCTTCAACTGTCTAGAGGCATAAGCAACAACTCTCCTTTCTTGCATCAAAACACATCCTAAGCCTACGTAAGAAGCATCACTGTAGATCACAAACTCCTTACCTGAAACAGGTTGCACCAACACTGGAGCATTTGTCAAAGCTTCTTTCAATTTCTCAAAGGCCTTCTGTCTTGCATCTGACCATTCAAACTTGACTCCCTTTTGCAACAATTTAGTCAAAGGAGCAGCTACTCTAGAGAAACCGTCAACAAATCTCCTATAGTAACCGGCTAATCCTAGGAAACTCCTAATCTCGGTCACGGACTTAGGTTGTTTCCACTCAACAATAGCCTCAATCTTCGATGGATCAACTCGGATACCTTCGGCTGAAACAACATGGCCAAGAAATACAACCTCTCGAATCCAGAACTCACATTTACTAAGCTTCGCATACAACTGGTTGCTCAACAATATCTGTAAAACAAATCTCAAGTGCTCATCATGCTCTTCTTCTGTCTTCGAGTACACAAGTATATCATCAATGAAGACAACTACAAAACGGTCTAGATAGTCTTTGAAAATTCTGTTCATCATGTCCATCAATGCTGCTGGCGCATTCGTGAGCCCAAATGGCATCACAAGAAACTCATAGTGACCATATCTAGTCCTAAAAGTTGTCTTCGGAACATCACACTCTTTCACCTTCAACTGATAGTACCCAGATCTCAAATCTATCTTCGAGAACACTGAAGCACCTCTCAACTGATCAAACAAATCATCTATACGAGGCAACGGATACTTGTTCTTCACAGTCAACTGATTCAACTGTCTATAGTCAATGCACATGCGCATGCTACCATCTTTCTTTTTCACAAACAACACGGGAGCACCACACGGAGAACTACTAGGCCTGATGAAACCACGGTCTAATAATTCTTGCAACTGACTCTTCAATTCTTTCAACTCTTTCGGAGCCATACGATACGGAGCTATCGAAACTGGATTAGACCCTGAAACTGTCTCAATCACAAACTCAACATCTCTGTCAGGAGGCAAACCCGGCAACTCTTCAGGAAACATATCTGGAAAGTCACACACTGTTCTGATATCTTTCGGTCTACCTTCACTCATATCTGGATTCATCACATAAGCTAAATATGCCCCACATCCAGAGTCCATCAACTTATGAGCCTCTAAGGCTGACACCACATTAGACAAGAACTTAATGTTCTCGCCTACCACTACTACCTCGTAGTCATCAGAAAGCTTCAAAGAAATCCTCTTTGTCTCAAAATCCACACTAGCCCGATGCTCAACCAACCAGTTCATACCCAGAATAATATCAAAACAGTAGAAAGGTAGTTCCATCATATCAACTGAGAACACATGACCCTGAATCTTCAGTGGACACCTCCTATACATACGTCTAACCACAACTGTCTCACCAAAAGAACTAGTAACATGCATACCTACATCTAAGATCTCAACAGGGATATCTAACTTTTGTGCATGCTCACTCAAAATGTAGGAATGCGTAGAACCCGAATCAACTAAAGAAAGCAAAGACATAGACTGTAACTCGAAATTACCTGCTATCACATCGGTGTCGTTCCCGGCCTCTCTCTGAGCATAGACTCTCGCTGGTCCTCCCGCCTCTGGCTGCACAGCCACAACATGAGCAAGATTCCTCTGAGCATCTACCCTAGGTGCATCAGCACTAGGCTGGAAGTAGCCACGACCGCGCCCACAGCCTCTCTGAAAATCATTCGCTCTCGCAGGAGCCTGAGCAATGTTCGGTGCCTGAGCCGCCTGATGCGGACAATCCCTCCTAAAGTGGTCCCTCGAACCACAGTTCCAACAAGCATGGAAGTTACCCCAACACTCACCAGCATGCTGTCTCCCACAACGGGTACACTCGGGCAAACGCCCTCCTCCTCTATGGCCCTGATGGCCCCTACCATGGTGTCCACCGCCACGTCTATGATCAAACTGATGTCCGCCACCTCTGTGCCTCTTAGCATCTCTACCATCAAAGTGGTTATGCCTCTTGCCAGAACTAGAACCACTGGATCGTTTGGCCGAACCCAAACTATGCTCCAAATCCTTGGCCCTCGCGACCAATACATCAAAGTCTGAGTAGTCAGAAGCTAGCGTATACCTCTTAACCTCTTCATTCAATCCGTAGCGGAATCGGTTACAGCGTTCCACTTCAGTAGGAACCAACTCTGGGGCATACTGACTCAAGTGAACAAAGCGGATCTCATAGTCGGTCACAGAAGCATCTCCCTGAGTAAGAGCCATGAATTCTCGCTTCTTCTCATCGAGGTACCTCGGTCCCAAGTACCTCTTCCTGAAAGCGGACTCAAAGAAATCCCAATCTATCTCTGCCTCTGGAACCCCAGTAGTAATGGTGACCCACCAGGTGTAGGCATCACCCTAAAGCAACGAGATCACACAACCCAGTCTACGTGCGCCCGCACAACCCATCTGAGCCAAGATACGAACTGTCTTCTCCAACCATAACTCCGACCTCTCCGGAGTAGATCCTTTAAACTCCTCAGCCCCCAAGCTACGGAGCCTCTCCAAAGGTAGACTAGCATCGTCACACCTAGGCTGAGCTGCAGCCTGAGCTCCCGCAACTGCGGCCTGAAATGCTCCCGCTATCGCTTGCACTAGCGGAGTCATATCAATTCCAGCTGGACCTTGGCCACCTTGAGGTCCATCTCCTCCGGCTCCATCCTCGCCCCCAACTCCAGGTGGAGGAGGTGGTGGTGGTGGAGGTGGTGGAGGAGCGCCAACTCCCGCGGCCACCGGTCCTTCTAGGTGAGCCTCCACGCCAACTGCCGGCTCAACAGGAGCCGCAACCCGTGGTTCCTGACGAACCACCCTCGGTCTACCTCTCGGTCTAGACATCGTCTCACAGATATCAACTACAACCACAACAACAAAACATACAAGCTGGGTTAGCAAGGCAAGACTTCCAAGTGTTCAAGTACGCTCCCTCACTTAAAAATCAATTTTTTTAATGTAATAGTAGCAACGGGACTCTTACACACATGCTTTAAAGTAAAACAATCAGCATACTTGTCACACAAGCAATCATTCTTGCAAAACAAGCAAACACCGTGCACTTCAATTCAAAAACTTAAGCTTACCTCACTTACCTGCCCAAGGTCTCGGTAACCTTAGGCTCTGATACCAACAAGTGTAACCCCCTCGTCCCGGTATGGTCGGATGACCGATTCGAGTGGGCCACACAGGGAAAACCAAAGCGAAACCCGTTAAGGCTTCCCCTCGGTTAACGACCCAGAAAATTTCCTTTTTATTTATCTTGTCTATAGGCATAATTAAATCCTATGTAGGACACATCAGCGGAAAATACAAACAATGCAACATACTCCGACCAACCAAAACATTAAACAGCTCATTTTAGTCTTTTACAGCAGGCCGTTTCAAAACGCCCTTAGGGTGTTCCGAAACGCCTTGACTTAGTCAACAGGCCAGGGTCAACCATAGGGTGACCGTTTCGAAACGAGGGTGACCCGTATCGAAACGACCCTGACGGTCAATTTCTCGTGGTCAACGAGATTTGACCGTTTCGAAACATCAAAGGCCCGTTTCGGAACGCCTTTATCTCGTCAATTTCTCAAAATTCTAGTAGCAAAAATGTTCCGAATCGACCCCCATCCGTTTCGAAACGGCAGGCCATTTGCAAAGGGACCGTATCGGAACTGGGTGACCCGTTCCGAAACGCCCCCTGTCTGCAGATTCGTTTTGGCTGTTTTAAGGTACCAGGGTGCCCCAAAACACCACCAAAACACCCTACAACACCATATCAATTAAACTTAAGGTAACCCAACAATACTAGCATGCTTTAACAAGATTAAGACAAGTCTAAACACTAAGGCAAGACATCACAAGGCATGCATTCATACCACATCATTTGAGGAGTTAAGCATTTAAAGGTCAACACTTAGACAACTTCAAAATAGTAACATGCAACAAAATATCAAGCAAGGCATAAATCCCAAGCAACATCCACCACAACATAGCCATCAAAACAACACATGTCCCATTTCTTAGACTATTACATGTTCACATTTAAAACTCATACTTGAAGTACTCAAGGCTAACAATCACACTTGGAGGCCCTCCACTTGCTCGAGCAACCCGCGAACTAAGGATCTACAATGTTGAACAAAGAGAGCGTAAGCAATGATGCTTAGTGAGGGTAAGCTCTAAAAACAAACCTCAACATTGCAGGGTCCGAGCACGATCTAGCCAAGGCATTACACAAACATACCAAGGATCCACAAGAGTCATAAGATAAAGATGCATGAGCAATGTACATTATAAATGCCATGATCATAAGCTCAACTCCATAATACATGTAATCACATTCAAGCATCCCATCAAAGATCATAAACCACAACACACTGATATACATATAAAACAACATTGGCACCTAGCTAAGACCCGAATACGCGGATAGACATGTTGGAACTCACATCCAACAACCACATTACCTCTCGGTGGGATTACACTCATCACCGGTCTCGCGGAGGGGATTCTACTCATCCTCACGCCCCGTCGATGGGATTCCACTCATCACCGACTACATTTAAACACAATTTCCGGGCGAACCCGTACTCCTCCTTGGTGACTCAACGCCACCAAGGCCACGCGCGACTTTTGACTCATGTGTACACACTAACATCCTAATGATCGATCATTTGTATTCAAGTATACTAGTGCCAACATTTACTCATTTCACATTACTCATTTCAATCAATTCCGTGCTTAGCACGTACTCACCAACAACCATCATCATGCATGTCTCAAGCATCACAAGTCATATTTCATCTCACATGTATAATACGATATACATAAGCACACATATCACATTTCATACGAGACATACACAACCACATAAATGAGTTCATCCAAAGGCTCTAGATCAAGTTTAGGATTAGGCTACCACCCTAATCCTAACTCTAGGTGGGTCTACCAAGCCCAACCTAGTCCATATACTCGAACCAACTATTTTAAAACCATTTAAAACAATTAACCACTCACCTAAGCTCCCAAGCTCAAAGATCAAGTAAGCAACCACCTTCAACTCTCCAGATTTACTTCCGATGCTTCACCGATGCCCAAACTCGATTCTAATCAATCCCAAACACAAACAAAACATCCACAATCAATAACTCATCATCAGACTAACCCGGATTAACATTTGCAAGCATCCAACACTCAAAAACAAGCCCAAAACAGAATTCCCGAGCTGCCCCTAAAACCCATCGAAATCTTCCATTTCAAGCATCCAAACAACCATCAAATACACCCAAAGTGACCCTCATATATCATACTACCAACAGCCCCCAAAATCCAACATTAAACAACCCCAAAAGCCACTTTAAAACCCTCAAAAAACCCCCCTTGAAACCCAATTCTGAAAATTTCCCAAAATCACTTGAAATTCGTATATGAGATACCATAGGACCTCTATATACCATAACTAAGCATATTAAATCAAAATATTTGGTTTTACAACACAAAGCTTTCATCTTTAATCCAAACTTTCCAAAATGACATTTTCTAAAACTTTCATGGAAATGAAAATAAAAAGTACTTTTATGGAGAGAAAGATGAGGGGAAATCAAAAATGCAATTACCTTTCAATTTGGGGTTGAAATGAGTGAGAAATGGGATGAAATAGTGGCTTGGTGAAGAGCTCTCCCCTTTCCCGTTAGTGAAGAAGAGAGTGAATAGGAGAAATGGGTGTTTTATGGTATAAAGGGGATTTAAATTAGGAAAAGGGTAAATTACAAAAAGGCCATTAATGAATGGCTATTCCCTTGTTTTTAGAATGGCTCTTCACTATTGAAATTAAATCAATTTGGTCCCACTTCAATGTTTATTTTGAAACCCGGAAATTTTAAATGAATCATTTTAATTCTAAAATCAAGCTAAAATTAATATTAAAATATTATTTTCACCTAACCCCTAAACCCGAGTGTTACAACTCTCCCCCACTTAAGGAAATTTCGTCCCCGAAATTACCTGGTGGAAACAGATACGGAAACTGCTCGACCATATCCGCTTTCCTCTCCCACGTGGCCTCTTCCACACCTCTATGCCTCCACAACACCTTGACCAACTCTATGGTCTTGCCACGCAACACCTTGCTATCAGAAGCAAGTATCTCAACGGGCTCTTCATTATAGGACAAATCCGGATTTAACTCTATCTCCTCAACGGGCATCACATGAGAAGGATCCGATCTATACCTCCTAAGCATAGACACATGAAAGACATCATGGATCTTCTCTAGCTCAGAAGGTAACCTGATATGATAAGCTACAGGCCCAATCCGCTCAACTATCTCATACGGACCAATGAACCTCGGACTCAACTTGCCCTTCCGGCCAAATCTCATTACCTTCTTCCACGGAGATACTTTCAGAAACACTTTCTCACCCACTGAGTACTCAATCTCTTTCCTCTTCAAATCTGCGTAAGACTTCCGACGATCGGAAGCTGCTTTCAAACGGTCACAAATCAACTTTACTTTGTCGATAGTCCCCTTAAGCAAGTCTGGCATAGGTAACAATCTCTGACCTGCCTCAGCCCAACAAATCGGAGTCCTACATCGCCTACCATACAAAGCCTCATAAGGTGCCATCTGAATGCTAGACTGATAGCTGTTGTTGTAAGCAAACTCAACCAACGGTAAGTGCTTCTCCCAAGAACCCTGAAAATCAATCACACAACAACGAAGCATATCCTCAAGAATCTGTATCACTCGCTCTGACTGCCCATCGGACTGAGGATGATAAGATGTGCTGAAATGCAACCGGCTACCTAAAGCACTATGCAAGCAACCCTAGAACCTCGAAGTAAATCTAGGATCCCTATCTGAAACAATAGACTTCGGAACTCCATGAAGTCTCACAATCTCACGAATGTACAAGTTCGCCAACTTGTCTAAGGAATCCGTAGTTTTCACTGCTAAGAAGTGAGCACACTTAGTGAACCTATCAACAATCACCCAAACAGAGTTCTTCTTCGAAGGAGACAAAGGCAACCCCGATACGAAATCCATAATGATCCTCTCCCATTTCCATTCCGGAATCTTCAAAGGCTGTAGCAAACCTGAAGGAACCTGGTGTTCCGCCTTCACTCTCTGACAAACCATGCAACGACTCACATACTCGGCTACATCTCGCTTCAAACCAACCCAAAAGTAATCATTCTTCAAATCTCGGTACATTTTGGTACTACCCGGGTGCATAGAAAAGGGACTCGAATGTGCTTCACTCAGAATCTGACGTCTCAGCTCAACATCTTCTGGTACAACAACTCTATCTCTAAAGCACAACAAGCTCTCACCACTGAAACTATACTCAGTCGGTCTCCCTTCGGCTATGTCCTGAACATGAGGAACTAAGCTCGCATCTTGCAACTGCTTCTCTCTAATCAACTGAATCAAGGAAGGCTTCACTTGCAACTCGGTGATCAAACCACCATCATCGGACACACTCAATCTAGCAAACATAGCTCTCAGCTCAACAGCCACTTTTCTACTCAAAGCATCGGCTACTACATTTGCTTTACCCGGATGATACTCAATGGTCAAATCATAATCTTTTAACAACTCTAGCCATCTTCTCTGTCTCAAGTTCAACTCTTTCTGTGTCATCAAGTATTTCAAGCTCTTGTGATCGGTGTAAACGATACACTTCTCACCATACAAATAGTGACGCCAAATCTTCAATGCAAACACAACTGCGGCTAGTTCTATATCATGAGTAGGATAGTTCTTCTCATGAATCTTCAACTGTCTAGAGGCATAAGCAACAACTCTCCTTTCTTGCATCAAAACACATCCTAAGCCTACGTAAGAAGCATCACTGTAGATCACAAACTCCTTACCTGAAACAAGTTGCACCAACACTGGAGCATTTGTCAAAGCTTCTTTCAATTTCTCAAAGGCCTTCTGTCTTGCATCTGACCATTCAAACTTGACTCCCTTTTGCAACAATTTAGTCAAAGGAGCAGCTACTCTAGAGAAACCGTCAACAAATCTCCTATAGTAACCGGCTAATCCTAGGAAACTCCTAATCTCGGTCACGGACTTCATAGGAACTTGCCGCTGAGCTCTTGCCGTTGAGCTCTTAGGACACCATATCGGTACGGGCTTCATAGGAACTAGCCGTTGAGCTCTTGCCAGCTGAGGCGTATCGATACGGTTGAGGGCGTATCGGTACGGGTTCATATTTGAATAGCCGTTGGGAAATAGCTGTTGGGGTGGTTGAAATGGGATCGGTACACTTACCTGGCGTATCGAAACGACTCCGATCCGTATCGATACACTAAACTCTCGTATCGATACGGGTTTTGACAGTGGCTAAACTGAGGCAAAAAGGTATCGGTACGGGTACAACCGTATCGATACTGGTAACGTGAAATCACAAGTTTGGCTATTAAAAACATGAAAAATCTTTGCCAAAAACCTTTCAAAATACCTCAAACATAAGTTCAAATTGTTTGGACTTAAAAACAAGTTTTAAATTATTTTCAAATTAGTCCAAAACATTTTTCAATTATTATATCAAAACATTAGTTCTACATGGTGGTATGGAACGATTATTGAGGCTCGACGACAGACACGTGTGAAATTTTAGCGCGTAGACCCGCTGTAAGTTTTTCAATTTTTTATTATTTGTTTATTTTTATAATTGTTAATATTCTATTTACTAATTTATGAATTTAAAATTTTATTTTTAAAGGGTATGAACGTGCATTGCAGTTTTACATCAATCGCACGGGACGACCACATCCGGATCTTGACGACTATTTGCATGCGTTCGATTTTGGTCATGTTTCCCACCTATTTGACAGTCCGAAGTTGAACCCTTCGTTGATTAACGCGTTACTAGAGAGGCGGAGGCCCGAGACACACACGTTTCGTCTTCTCTGCGGTGAGGTGACCATTACATTGCAAGATATTGTATTTATTCTCGATTTACCCGTTGACGACGAGCTTATCACCGGAATTGCGGAGGCAGACTAGGCAAGTGTGTATGAAGCCTTGCTTGGACTGAGGCCGACAGAGATCGATTTGAATGATGGCAAACTCAAAATTAAATTCTTGGACAACAATTTGACCAACCTACCCCAACGTCGATGATGATACGAAGATGATATAATTTTTTTACTGTTTATTATTATTTATTCGTGTGAAATTTAAATTTATAGAAAATAAATTTATATTGAAAAAATTGTTTTTTTCGAGTTATTGGGGGGTCTTGATGGCAGACAAATCTCGCAACAAGGTACATTTGATGTGGCCGCCTCATCTGGCGGGTCCTGTGGAATTGAGAAACAAATGTTTGGGAGGGGCAGTCTTGGCTTTTCTATTTCGGGTGTTGTGCAAAACTGTCGACTCGGGCAGGCCTACAATTGGCGGGTGCCTTTGGTTGCTGCAATGTTGGGCATGGATTCGAATGTCGTTTCTAAATCAATTTCCACTTGTTCGGAGGTACTAATAAAATCGCCAAAAATTTATTTTATTATTTTATTTTTTAATATAATATTACATAGGATTTTTTTAATGATAGGTGGTTGGGTCAATTAACACACGTGAGACTACCGACTAACCAGCGGGATTATCAACTATTGATTGATAAGATAAATGACTCATATCCACGTTATTTGGTATGATATTTATTATCTAAATTTGTTTAAATCAAAAGTATTAGTTAAATTTTTGGAAATCGATTTTATCTAACTAATTTTACATTTTATTTTGTAGTTCCTGTGGATGTCGTACGCAGATCCTGAAATTCGAGCATACATTTCGCCTGAAATAATGCTGAATGAGGCTGTCTGGATACTGATGGTTCCGCATACAGTATGAGATAGTATAGTTGCATCCTACGGAACGTGTGTTGCGGCAATTCAACTATGTCCAATGGATTCCGAGTGACCCACCAAATTTGGACACATTGCACAAGTTAATCCGGAAAGGCAAGACAAAAGTTCATTGGGGCCAGCATCATGTGGATTGGGTGGGGCAGTGGATGACCCGTTTCGGTAGACGGCCTCCCCGTTTTTGATCCCATCCAGGACTACGACGTTACCTTTGAGTATACATAGTGGTACCATCTTAATGGGAAGTCGCATCTATTAGCATCAAAGGAGCGAGCACGCGATTTAGATCAGCCTCCCTGAAATCGTCCTCCGATGCAGCGTCTGTCATCACAATGTCCTTCGATGTAGCGTGGTACTCGTACGGCAAGAGATGGCCAAAGGAGAAGAACACCCGCTCCTGGGGCATCGTCATCCAGAGTAGCGCATGAACCTGCCCATTCAGCCACCGAGCTAGAGACACCCCAGTCAGCACCTATATTCCAGCAGTCGACTTTCTCAGCATTTTACCCCACGGGAAGTAGTCCATTGTTTCAACAAATGGGGAGTCCGACAGAAGGTTTTTTCACGGACGTGTTTCGTCCGCTTATTGTGGTTCCCACAGTCTACTATGCACCACAACCTTCTACATTTGTGCCTCCGCTCTACAATCCGTCATAGTTTGGATCTGATATTGTGAATCAGACACCGTCGCAGAGCCTATTCTTCATCGGCCCTAGTGCGAGAGGTGGGACTCATTTTTCATTAGGGGATGACGATGACGACAATAATGATGATGATACTGATGGTGCAAATGTTCGAAGAAATCCATGTCGAGAACATCGTGCACCGCCGTGCGGTATGGGTGGACATAGGGGTCACTAAGATTATTGCGTAACTTCTTTTTTATTTATTTATGTAAAACAACATTAGTATTATAATCTAATAAAATTATATTATTATATTATGTAGATTTTTTTAGTTTTTTGGAAATTTTAATTGCATATAAAATTTGTAATTACAATTATTTATTAATTTAGCTTGAACCTTGGTTTCTGCAAAACACGAGGTTCTATGTTTCGTAAAAATTTCTAACGTGGCAGCTGTCCGTAGATTTTATATGGTATAAAGGTCCTCGCGCTATGCATAGAGTGAGGTCCAGTGAGATTTCACTTCCTCGTCAGGAATCTAACATTACGGTGAGAATTACATAGCGCGAGTTCTGGCCTATATGAACATGCATACCCACCAGCAATTGATTGTATTATATCTAAAAAAATTGAGTTACAGATA
This sequence comes from Hibiscus tridactylites, assembly GCA_958450335.1. Classification (NCBI taxonomy): domain Eukaryota; kingdom Viridiplantae; phylum Streptophyta; class Magnoliopsida; order Malvales; family Malvaceae; genus Hibiscus; species Hibiscus tridactylites. The sequence continues at coordinate 77,068,281 of OY288276.1, forward strand.
GTGATGAGAGCAAACATCGCGAGTTTCATATTTAACTGTTATTCATGGGTTGCTAGTTTTAGTAAGGCGGGTGTTTCGCGTTATTATTCAAGATGAACGACATATCACAATATCAGGAAAAGTGTTGTCTTCATAGAGTGTCGGGCTAGGTGAAGACCACAACATGTAATGGTAGTCAAAGGCCCTACCATTGCAGATGATGATGAAAATGGGTAACAATTGCATTCTTCAGAGGAACCTCAAAATCCTCGATTGTCCACTTTATCAAAACATGTATGTTTAGGAGTACAATTGACTGGTTATAATGTCTCATATGTGTCAATATCAGTCTCAGAAGTTAAGCCGAAAAGAGGACTTTCAGTTTGGATCGGTTCGGTTGGACGACTATGGCGAGACCTCAACATCCGTACATGTTTTGGGGAGTGATGTACAAGATGCCCTCTTTGGTCGGGATCAAGACTGTGGATGTGAATTTCTCCTCAAATTATGATGTACAGTGGGTACCAAGACAAACTTAGGGGTAAAATTGACTGGTTAGGACGTTGTTGACCTCGCTTCGGTTATGTAGAAGATGTCATCTTTGACCGGGATCAGTGGCCTAACTATCATAATCTATTTTCTTTATTTTATGTGGCCTAACTACCATAATCTATTTTCTTCATTTGATGTATTTGTTTGAAATGTAATAAACTTATATTGTTATTCTTACACTAAAAAAAGCTTCGAAACTATTTTTTCACGCACTTGTTACACTAAAAAAGGCCCAGTGACATGACACTACGTACTTGTACTGCCACGTCAGGAATATCTGCATACCTCACATTCTACAAAGCGTGAGGTCCATTTAAAACGTTACCAAATACCTCGTGTTTTGGAGAGCGTGAATGTTTGCCTATTTAAGGCAGAATCGAGGGCAAACAAACCAACCAACATTTGTTATCGCTCCATTCAAATCTGTGTTAGATTCGAAGAGAAGATACAACTGTTACTACTAATGGCAACATATCACATATCAGGAAAATTATTTTACAAATTAATTTTCTTAATATTGCGATCTGTTGGTATAAATAGTTGCATTTATACGGTGACTACATTATTTTGGTTGGTTAATAATATTTGGCAATATGTATCTTCTTTGTTTTGGTTCAAGATCTACGACAAATCGCAATATCAAGGAATGAGTGGTCCTTTTGAAGTGCCAGAATCAGTCTTAAACTTTTGTTCGAGGCTGTCGGTAGCTTCTTCATACGCCTTCATCATGAAGGCTACAGGAACTCCACCGCAAGACACGTTGTTGGTGACATATGTATCGTAGATGATGATAATTATCGAATACTCACGAAATCCACGAAGCTTTAGGGCTCCAACAACTGGAACGAACTATGGTGTCATTTGTCTACAACAATGACACATTTCTCGGCGGCCATACAAGTTGGACAAACTATTGTACCTCTCGTCTAAATCAATTCATCAAAGACTTCAGAACATGCTTATTTATCTGCCCACTTCGTCAAAGACTTCGAAAGATGCATACCTCAAAGGGTACAATTGTATAATTTAATTGTAATAAATTAACATGTTTATTTATGTAACATTTTACGTGTTTCAATGTATGTCTGCTATAAATACTATACTTTGAAAAAATAAATGAACGACCAGTTTCTAAAATACATGAAAGAACACCAGTTCATTTAAATAGACCCCTCCGCTTCCTTAAAAACTCACATTTTCCTTTCATTGTAATTCGCTCAAAATTTCTCGCAGTCCATTTCATTCGTTCCAGCACTATAATGGCTGCAAACATAGATGATTTCCCATCTATTGGAAGACAGTCGTGCGATGCTGATGTTGATACTAATGATGAACTAGAAGTCAAGATGATATTCACTGCTAAGAAAATTGCGGAGGGTGCGATTAAAAAACTACAACATACGATGATCAGTTCTTTCGACAATGAAGAAAATGAGTGCGGACAAGCAGAATGTGTCCAAAAGAACCACGACTGTAACTGGAGGATTCGTGTATCACGACGGAAGAGTCTGAACAATATGTGGCGATAACAAGATACGGCGGACCTCATACATGCTAGTTGTTCTAATGTAATATTATTAAGGGAAAACTACACCGGTGGTTCCCAAACTATTATCGTCTTCCTATTTTGGTCCCAAAACTATTTTTTTGACAAGACCGTCCCTTCTGTTACATAGTTCTCCTGTTTTGGCCCCCCGTCGTTAAAAACTAACGGAATTGCTGACGTAGAATTTTCTTCTTATTTTTTAAATATTTTTTATTATTTTCTCTCTCCTATATATATTATTTAAAATTTTTATTCAGACTAATGTGGTGATGACACGTGTCACCACCATAACAAAGAAAATAAATTGAATGTGAGGGGGAGCTGAGATTTGAACCCACATCCCCCACGTCCCCAAGATAATGGGTTAACCATTGGGCTAAACTTCAATTATTTATATGTTTTAGCACAAATTACATTTAAAACAATCAAATGAACCCCCAAAAACCAAAGAAATAGTTGAAACAAATGACTCGCAATAAGATTCAAACCCATGTGCCATGACATAAAAAGACCAAGCATAAATCAAATGTGCCAAAGAATTATTTCGACTAAAATTTACATTTAACGTATAATAATTTACAAACAACACAAAATAAAATATTAAACCTAGGGAGGGATTCGAGCACAAAACTTTATTGATAAATTAATATATGTTAAATATAAATTTTAGTATGCACTAAATATTTTATTCGAACACAAAACATTATTGGTAAATTAATAGAATATACGTTAAATATAAATTTTAGTATACGTTAAATATTTTATTCGAATACAAAACCTTATTGTTAAATTAATATACCCTAAATATAAATTTTAGTATATGTTAAATATTTTATTCGAATACAAAACCTTATTGATAAATTAATAGAATATATGTTAAATATAAATTTTAGTATACGTTAAATATTTTATTTGAATAGAAAACCTTATTGATAAATTAATATACCTTAAATATAAATTTTAGTATATGTTAAATATTTTATTCGAACACAAAACCTTATTGATAAATTAATAGAATATATGTTAAATATATATTTTAGTATACGTTAAATATTTTTTTCGAATAAAAAACCTTATTGATAAATTAATATACCTTAAATATAAATTTTAGTATATTTTAAATATTTTATTCGAACAAAAAATCTTATTGATAAATTAATGGAATATACATTAAATATAAATTTTAGTATACATTAAATATTTTATTCGAATACAAAACTTTATTGATAAATTAATATACCTTAAATATAAATTTTAGTATATGTTAAATATTTTATTCGAACACAAACCCAATTGATAAATTAATATGTGTTGTTGGTAAACTAATATACGTTAAATATAAATTTTAGTCGAAACAATTCCTTGGCACATTTGGTTTATGCTTGGCCTTTTTATGCCATGGCACATGAGTTCGAATCTTATTGCAAGTCATTTGTTTCAACTATTTTTTTGGTTTTGGGGTTCATTTGATTGCTTTAAAGATAATTTGTGCTAAAACATATCAACACTTGGAGTTTAACCCACTGGTTAACTCAATGACTTTAGAGCTAAGGGACATGGGTTTGAATTCCAGCTCCCCCTTACATTGAATTTATTTTCTTATGGTGGTGACACGTGTCACCACCACATTAGTCTGAGTAAAAATTTTAAATAATATATATATATATAGGAGAGAGAAAATAAAAAATTATTTAAAAAATAAAAAAAAATTCCACGTCAGCAATTCCGTTAGTTTTTAACGACGGGAGACCAAAACAGGAGAACTATGTAACAGAAGGGGCGGTTTTGCCAGAAAAAATAGTTTTGGGACCAAAAATAAGAAGACGATAATAGTTTGGAGACCACCGGTGTAATTTTCCCTATTATTAAATAATACATTTTGTTAATTACATTTTTGGTGAATGTTAACGGTTTAAAAATGTAATCAGATAGATGTAAAAAAATTATATTAACGAAAATTATATTAACAACATGTACTACAAGATTATTAATTGATATAAGTACACCAACATTAAATTACATCATCATCATCATAAAATATTGCATACAACTCAAGCTCAAAGGCCCTGCCTAAAGAAAATTGTAGGTGGAATTTCACCATCAATTTCACATCAGTGTTGTCCACAACGTGGTATAATGAATACGTTAATGGTTCTAACGACGTCGACAATCGAAACTTCAACGGTTTCAATTTTTTACCACGATCATGTGGAACATATTTTTCACTTCATTCATCAACTTCTTATATGATAAGTTGTATGGCAACGAAAACAATATAATACTTGAGGACTAAAATACAACGCCGAGAGATGCATCATCGACTACCTGCCCATCGTAGTATACCAAAGTTGTAATAATTTTTCGTCTCGACATATTATATCGATCGAATTATTTACAAATAATATTAAATAGTAGACTAAGAAGAAGAAAAAGAACGAAGAACGAAGATAAGTTACGAGAATATACAAAGACCGTCATCCTCAATTTATAGGCTTAACAGATCTCCGCTATACGTAGAGCGCGAGGTCCTATTAAAAGAAAATATGGACAAATTTGTCAACTTATTCTTAATTTGGCATAATCATCAAAATAATTAGGAAAATAATTAAAACGTTCAAAATGACCTCGCTTTCTACAACGAGCAAGGTCACTTTTTTTGCTATTCTAATAGAAATATATTACATGATTCTCAAGGATTATGCTGATGCGGCGATTAACTTTTCGGATAAATCTATCAAACACGATTCTCAAAGTATTTTACATTTTAATTCATGCCCAAAATTAAGGCTTGAAACCATTTTCATGACCATTTTTATATCGTTCAAAAAGTATGTTATGTGTCAATATTAGTCTCAAATGAAAGATAAGTTTTAATATTAAGTCTCTAACCTAAAATATTACGAAGATTATTCTAATAATAACTCGGGAAAACACCTCTAATATGCCTACCAAGCCATTTCAATTTCTTAAACAAGCATTGGAAGCATTTTCAACGCGCTTTTAATACAGTGTGCAATGTCTCGTACGTGCCAATATCAATCTCAAGTGAAGATAAGTTCTAATACTACGTATCTAAGCTTAAAAATTATCAAAATTGTCGGGTTAATGGCACAATAAAATGCCTCAAACATACCTATACACTCTTGTAATTCAAGTCTCGATTTTTGAAGACCTCGTTTTTCTCAAAACGCGAGGTCTATTTTAATTTAGATGCGATATTTTCATTTTCTCAGAGACTTCACATTTCCTAAAACACGATGTCTCATCCACTAATTTTAAATTTCAGAATATGAAAAAGCAGCCCACATCAGAAGAAACTCACATTTTGTATCACGTAAGGTCTATAATCGCATTTCGCAAAACGCGAGTGAAAAATTTGAGGATCATTTTTCTACATAACTTCAGCATAATGTCATTTTTGTTATTAAGTATTTAAAAGTGGTTTTTGATGTAAAATTGCGGATATTTCATCAATCAGTGACCCAAAAAATTAAGGGTCACAGTAACAAATCTGTGACATATTTAGACATTACAAACTGGTATGAATCATTTGGGTCTGAATTATTACCTTTAATATGCAGGATCCAACTTTAGTTTGTCGACAGTAAATACCACATTTTTTTTTATTTTTTTTTTTGAATATGCTGGTGCGATGTAAGGGTAGCATCTGTTCAACTTTCTTAGTCTTTTCAAAGACGGCACACACAGGCATGGTATAACTGGTGCTCGAACCCGGGTCCCAAGGGATGATAAACATCTACCTTTGCCACCAGGACACAAGGGAATGAGCAGTAAATACCACATTTATTTGGTAACCATACAACAATAGATGGGTTAGAAACTACCTGCAAAACGAAATAGTAGTATATAAACTCACATTTTTTGTGAGACGAAGAGGATAACTACCATTCTTTAGTTCAATTTATAGATGGTTTCTAGTTCTGAGTAGTCTACCAAACCAACACCATACGTTACATATATTTTATATATCATTAATAAAAACTATGCAGTCAAAAACTTAACCCAGCACTGTACAAAATAGCCTTTAAAGAAAAAGCACTGTACACTCATCGTAATTCTTCTGCTCGTCGTTCTGCACCTGCTTCTTTCAACTCCTCTTACAATATCATTCCACTTCGACAGCCAAACGGGGAAAGTTATTTGCATGTTTCAAAGCCGCTGATCCTACCAACACTGTATATACTAACAGAACAGCTTGGTATATTTCCCCCTTTTTGCCTGCCATGAAGTCGGAGTCAATAGTCCACACCATAAAAAAACAGATTATGCTTAGCATAAACTAAAGCAACTCTCATCACCTCCAATCTTAAGTCATACTTTGGGATCAGTCCTCATCAAGGCTATCTGCGTGAATCTCATACGATGAAAGCAACCGTCTCTGCATTAAAAAAACACAGAATTTATAAATCATGTAGGAATGAAGAGGAGTCCAAAAACAAACCAAAGTAGAAGACTCGCAGACAGGAAGTTCAAAGGAACGGCACCTTTTACCAAATGGTAAATGTACAGTCCCGGGGAACAAAAAACTAGAGCTAATCTATGTTCCTAAAATGCAGGTATCATGATATATAAAAAGCACACACACACATATATATATATATGTGTGTGTGTTTGTGTGTATCTATCTTTTATATTTTCAGCCTCATCAGACAATACATGCATGTTCTAACAACCCATCCTTTTATTGATTATGACAGTATCACAAAACAACTTCCAACATGCAAAATAAATAATGCAGCAAGCCAATTACACCCAAGATATGGTTATAATATCTTAAATTCATAAGAACCATCATCATACTTTAGGCAAACTGTCATAATACTTAATGCCAACTACAGAGAACTCATTTTAGTTTACATGGCAGAAAGCACCGTGCTGAAAACAGTTGAAACTAAAGAATAATTGGCCCTGGTTTACGATAGCATAGAATGTTGCAACTGAAACATCTGTTCTCAGTACTCAAACCAGTTGACCTATTAAAGAAGGCTATAACCACTAATAGACCTACAAAAGCAAAGAATGATGCTACTTGTTCACATACATCATGCACACCATGAAGGAAAAAGTAACCCAACAGGAAGAGCTCGGAAATAGAAAGTAGAAACATACATGATCCTCAAAATCAGGACTTGTCAAATTGATGGAGAGGTTTCTCATCAACAGCAAAATCTACAAGGGAGAAAGATATATAAGCAATAATATCTGCAACATGATCAAGCAAGATAGTATAAATGGTCATGTTAAAAGCATAACATACAGTCTCAACATCTATAGGATCCATCTTTTTAAGTTTCTGCAGATGACCAGTAGCTTTTGGATCAAAGACACTGCCAATAAAACTGTATACTTGAACGAAGTCAGGTAACACTGCATCAAGCAAAAATACAGTTAAAAGGGTGTGGGGGATGACAGTATAAGATATCACAAATTTCCATTAGAACACAAACCTCTTGGTGCATGACCGTGATTTCTCTGATCAGTTATTTCCTCAATTTGTCTCGTCTTAGGGGTATCCTCACTACCACTACAAGTGTTATTGGCCAACCCTAAACCTATAAGGGAAAATATACAACACATAATCAAAATCATTGAGCTTTTAAAAGAGGTCTCTGCAATAATAAATGAGTCCAATGTTTGAATACTAGAATTAGGAAGAATAGGAAACCATTTTTAGCTTGTGAGAAACTGATGGTTTGTGATTTGCTTGTCCATGAAGATGGAGCAGCACTCGTAATAGGGTCCATAAGCATCGACGAGGGATCAGATCTTAGAGCATATCTAGAGTCAAGTAAAACAGTTGATGACTCTAAAGATCCTGATGCTTGTGGGTGTCCATGAGCTGCAAGATTTGCCACACACAGGATTATTATATCAAGTTGCAGTAATTACAACTCTTATTTCAGACAGAATATCCTCACCAGTTGTTGAGGCTTTCTGAGGATATGGATGAGCTGCTTTCCTTTTAGGTCGAGGTGGAGGAAGGTGTTCACTCGTTCCATTTTTCTGAACCTTAAGAAAATACTTCTGGGCATGACTACGAATCTACGCACACACAAAAAAAGGCACGTCACTCAAATGTTTGTCATTGACATTGGTATATATCGTCTTAAAGCACTAAATAGAAATTAAATTGGTTTTCAAGTCATAAATTCATTGCCTTATATTGAAACATCAGAAAGCAGTGTAGAATGCAAAGGAGAGATTACCAAGTAATTATGGCCGACAAGAATAAAAATATCCTTCATTCCTCAACCCTCCTACCTCTTTCCTTCCAAAATACAAAAGGAAACTTGAAATAGAGGATGCAAAGGAGAGCTTACTAAAGTAACTATGGCCGACAAGAATAAAGATATCCTTCATTCCTCAACCCTTCTATCTCTTTCTTTCCAAAATACAAAATGAAACTTGCCTAAGGAAAATGTTGAGTATATTTCAGTTTACCTGAATAACGGTCTTTGAACCGATAAACGCTTCAATCTTTTTCCAGTCACGATCAAAGCTGAACAGAATAAAGGAGGGGAAAATGGGTGAGAGAAAGAAAAACCTTTTTGGCAAATATACTCAGAAAAAAGCATGACTCAAACATGAAACCAATGTAATAAACCCCAAAAAACTAGTACTATAACAACTTCACTGTGTCATAATTTTACAAAAGACTTAAATAATAGATCTCATGTTGTCTCAGTAAAAAAACCTAACAAGGCAAGCAAAACAGTTAAACATTCAAAAGAATACAACTTTCACAGTGGTTAAAAAAGTATATTACCATCAAAACCAAGACGGAGGCAAGACTTTATGTTAAGGGGCGAATCTATAAAATTTTTGGGGCGTAAATAGATTTCCAATAAAAAATACATAATTTTTTTTTCTATATACGAATTTCAAATTTTCAGAGGTGACCGCCACCTCCAGCCCCCCTCGTCCACCCCTGATCAAAACAGATTGTACAAGTTACAGTTTGGGAGCTTAGAGGATTTGGCATCATATCTTCAAATAACAAGCTTATCACAATCCAGTGCCTTTTCAGCTAGATATGAAACCTAAAGCTAACTGAACATAATAAGGTAAGGAACGCATACTTAACACAAGTAACAATAAATAAGTAGGGAAAAAAACTCTGAAAACCTTAAATTTTAACCGCAGAAAACAATCATAAACAATTTCCAGGAAATAAAAAGCCCTAATTTGAAATGGAAGCAAATCAAATTGGTAGAGTTAAAGAGGGGAGTGGTTTAGACTTTACAGTTGGAGAGCTTCGAGGAACTTGTCGTGTTCAGGTTCAGTCCAAGTCTCTCTAGACTTGGTTATGGTGTAGGGCTTTCTGATTTTCTTATTGGAATCGTCGGAAGATGAAGCAGTGGAGGCCGCCGTAGCCGTGGTGGCGAAGGGTCCGAGGCCGGGCAAAGCCATTCCAGTCGGATCCAGGTAAAATCCGTCAGCCGAGTTCGGGTTTTCGGATACCATGTAATTTTTCTTTAGCTTTGAAACAGCGCATAAATCACAAATGTGACGGTTGGGAAAGGCGGTAGAGTTTGCATATAAAGGGCTCAGGATTCGATCCAATGCTTCTCCTCCTTCATCTGAGGTGTAGAACGCACCAATAAGAATCTGCCACGCCTTCAAGGGAAATTATTTTAACAATAATATTCTTCTGTAATTCAGTTTTTATTTCTTTAAAAAAATTATTAATTTTAATAAAAGAGAAAAGCCATGTTAGGAAACAATTGAAAATCAAGATGTTAATAATTTCTTTTATAGACAAGCATTGATTAAATTTTTTATAAGATGATCCGATATATCCAAATTTAATGACAAACTATATGTTTTTAGTCAATTTAAAGGTAATTTTTAAAATTTGATTTGTTGTAATCAAATTATTTAGATTTTTTTAACATCTATGCTGAGTTGTGAGTGAAATAAAAACATTTTCAATAAAAAAATATATTCATAAAAGTTCAATAAAAAAATCATCCATGGAATTAAGAATTTATATATAAATTTATGTGTATCGTGTTTCATTATTATTGTAACATTACTTAATAAAAATTTATGTAGATATATTTTTAGTTTATTTAGTTTAGTAGTATTGAGCAAGATATGCATATATTTAGAGGAATGAAATCTTTTCTATTTCTCGGTGCCCCTATTTATGCCTCGTGCTTAAAATTAGGTATAGGGTTTAGAGTTTATGGTTTTAAGTTAGGGGTTGTGGTTAGGGTTTAGGGAATTTAGGGTAGGGTGTAGAGTTTAGAATTTAAGGTTATGGCTTGAAATTTATGTTGAGATGAGTGGGGCTCGATTCGATCAACCAAATTAGCTCACCAAGTGGTGGAGAGATAGATTTTTGGGTGGAAGGGTTGTGGAAGCTAGAAAGAATAAAGACACAATGATTTATAGTGGTTCGGCCTTCTAACAAGCACCTACATCCACTACCTTAGCTTCCCACTAAGGATTTCACAATCAATCCACTAATTAATTCGTCCCCTTTTCTAGGATTAGGAGGAAACCCTTACAACCGATCAAGCTTCTACCCAAAGCCTTGATCAAAACCCTCTTTACAAAGAGATAGATAAAAGCAAACTTAAACCCTCTAATAGGTGTTTGTTTGCACAATGAAGCACTCACCCAAAACCTAAAACACTTGAGCAAATTTGACAATTTTGGCTCACTAGTGTTTGTCTATACAAGAAATGACAAATTAAGCACTAAGACAATTTCTTGATCATTTGTTGATTGACAATTGAAGCATTAACCTTCTCTTGATGCTTGGAGGTCCCTTTTATACTCCCAATTGAGTTTATAGCCGTTTAGGACCGTTGGGGTTGAAATAGAGTCGTTGGAGCCTTTAATTCCCTCCATAAATGCAGTCTGCAGCTCCCCGTTTCGAAACGCTCGAAGCCGTTTCGAAACACTCTCAATATAAAAAGAGCCATTGCAGTCTGTCAGGGTACCTGTTTCGAAACACCCCCTTGCTGTTTCGGAACGCGTATCGAAACACTATAAGCCCGTATCGAAACGACCTGCATTTAAAAGTTAGTTGGGAAAGAGCCGTTGGGGTTTATGACCGTTTTGGTCAGTGCCACGTGGGCGTATCGAAACGGCCTAGCCCGTTTCGAAACGCTGGGCAAAAATCCTGTCCATAGAGAGCCCGTTTCGAAACAAGTTTCGAAACGTTTTGGCTACTGGAGGCACCTGTTTCGAAACGCCCTAAGGTGTTTCGAAATACCTGGACAGTTTTGTTAAGATAGGCTTGAAAAACATGAAAAACCCTTTTTAAAATCTTCCCTAAACATAATTTCAAGTTGTTTGGACTTTGTAAATGTTTTAAATACTTTTTAGATTAGTCCAAATCATTTTTCAAATATTATATCAAAACATTAGTTCTACAATCTCCCCCTTTTTGATATAATAAAACCACTTGAAAAATTGTTTGGGATTCTCCCCCTTTAACTTTAAAAATGTGAATAAGAGATTAAAAATTTTAATTCAAATAAGGCTCCCCCTTATTCATTTGAAAATTCAATTTTTCAAATCATTTCTCCCCCTTTTTGTTATATCAAAAAGATTTAAAACATTAAGTTCAAAAATAACAATAGAGGTAAAAATTTGACAAAAATGAGAATTTGGTTTTAAAATGGCTCCCCCTTACTCAAAGCATCATTGAAATGTTAGTCCAACATATATGATCATCTAGTTGAATAAACTAAAAATAAAACAAATAAATGCTAAAAACAACTAGAATTTTTACCAACACTTGAACTCAAGGTAGGATGTGAAGCCTTCCTTCTTCAAGTGTTCTCCCTTGTGTGCATGGAGCTCCCCCTCAATGTTTGACTTGTTGAACATCTCCATCACACCTACAATAGACAATCAAGTAACTTTTGGTATCCAAATTTCTTTGGATCCATGAACATTAGTAGCACAAAATTTAGTCCCCTTAGGAATCCATTTTTCAATTTCATCCTTTTTAGTTGAAGTGGTTAGTCCTTTTGGGACCCAAACACTTCTAAAACATTTTCCATTCACAAATCTAGGGGCACTAGATTGTCTAACATAAAAGTTTGATTTTCCAAAATTGTTTTTCTTTTCAAGCTCTTTGGAAATCAAATCTTTTTCTCCTTGAACTTTTTGAAGCAATTTTTGTAAATCAAGACATTTTAACTCAAACTCTTCAAGTTTTGCTTCAAGTTCAAGTTTGGTTTTAGAAAGCAAATCATTTTGAATTTTTAACTTTGAAATCAATTTATTGTTTTTCAAAATGTGGCTTTTAAAATCTAAAACTAAATCATCATAGGCATCTTGTAATTCATCAAAAGTGTAAGAGCATGAAGTAGATGAATTAGAAGTTACCATTGAATCTTCTTCGATGGCCATAAGGCAAAGGTTGGCTTGTTCATCGTCGGTGGAGTCCTCATCACTCCAAGTAGCCACATGTGCCTTCTTCTTATGGCTTGAAGTGCTAGCCCTCTCCTTTCTTTTAGGTTCTCGTTCAAGCTCTCTCAAGGCTTTCTTCATGAATGGGGCACACTTCTTGAAGAGATGAACTACCTCTTCATCTTTATTCTCCTCTTCACTTGAGTAGACATGATGGCAAGTGGAGGACTTGAGAGCCATGGTACTAGCATTAATGCCAAGCCCTTTGATTTTCTTCTCTCCCATAGCTCTAATTTCTTCCCTCTTCTTCTCATCCTCTTTGTTCTTCTTCATAATTTGATGAGTAAGGAGAGACCCCATGAGTTCATCAAGCTTCAAAGTCTTCAAATTTTTGGCTTCGATGATGGCGGTCCTCTTTGAGTCCCAAGACTCGGGAAGTGAGTAGATGAGCTTTCGAACAAGCTTTTCTTCCGGGATGGCTTCTCCATAGCCTTTGAGACCATTGGTGATGGTGGAGAACTGATCAAACATCTTTTCGATGTTCTCTTCCGGATCCATTTTGAAGTTCTCATACTCCAAGGTTAGGAGCCCAATCTTGGTCTCCTTGACTTCATTTGTCCCCTCGTATGTGACTTCAAGCTTGTCCCATACCTCCTTGGCACTCTCACAAGAAGACATCTTCTCATAGATGGATGGACCAAAAGCACAAAATAGAATGTGCAAGGCTTTGCAATTTAGCTCCATCTTCTTGCGATCGTCGGCACTCCACTCCGCTTTACTTCTTTGAGGCACGAACGGACCATCTTCAACTACATCCCATAGCTTGTAATCTCTTGATTTGATGAAGAATTTCATCTTTGTCTTCCAATGGGCGTAGTGGTCTCCGTCAAAGAAAGGTGGTTTGTCGATTGATTGTGCCATTGAGCCGGTTGATGAAAAAGTGATCGAGCTTGCCGGATCTTCTCAATAGGATGTTAATCCTCACCGATTGAGCCAAGCTCTGATACCAATTGTTTAGATGAGTGGGGCTCGATTCGATCAACCAAATTAGCTCACCAAGTGGTGGAGAGATAGATTTTTGGGTGGAAGGGTTGTGGAAGCTAGAAAGAATAAAGACACAATGATTTATAGTGGTTCGGCCTTCTAACAAGCACCTACATCCACTACCTTAGCTTCCCACTAAGGATTTCACAATCAATCCACTAATTGATTCGTCCCCTTTTCTAGGATTAGGAGGAAACCCTTACAACCGATCAAGCTTCTACCCAAAGCCTTGATCAAAACCCTCTTTACAAAGAGATAGATAAAAACAAACTTAAACCCTCTAATAGGTGTTTGTTTGCACAATGAAGCACTCACCCAAAACCTAAAACACTTGAGCAAATTTGACAATTTTGGCTCACTAGTGTTTGTCTATACAAGAAATGACAAATTAAGCACTAAGACAATTTCTTGATCATTTGTTGATTGACAATTGAAGCATTAACCTTCTCTTGATGCTTGGAGGTCCCTTTTATACTCCCAATTGAATTTATAGCCGTTTAGGACCGTTGGGGTTGAAATAGAGTCGTTGGAGCCTTTAATTCACTCTATAAATGCAGTCTGCAGCTCCCCGTTTCGAAACGCTCTAAGCCGTTTCGAAACACTCTCAATATAGAAAGAGCCGTTGCAGTCTGTCAGGGTACCCGTTTCGGAACACCCCCTTGCCGTTTCGGAACGCGTATCGGAACGCTATAAGCCCGTATCAAAACGACCTGCATTTAAAAGTTAGTTGGGAAAGAGTCGTTGGGGTTTATGACCGTTGTGGTCAGTGCCACGTGGGCGTATCGAAACGGCCTAGCCCGTTTCGAAACGCTGGGCAAAAATCCTATCCATAGAGAGCCTTTTTTGAAACAAGTTTCGAAACGTTTTGGCTACTGGAGGCACCTGTTTCGAAACGCCCTAAGGTGTTTCGAAACACCTGGACAGTTTTGTTAAGATAGGCTTGAAAAACATGAAAAACCCTTTTTAAAATCTTCTCTAAACATAATTTCAAGTTGTTTGGACTTTGTAAATGTTTTAAATACTTTTTAGATTAGTCCAAATCATTTTTCAAATATTATATCAAAACATTAGTTCTACAATTTAATTTTGTAGTGTTTTTTAGTGTTGAGGCATAAGTAGGGACACTGAACAATGGCATACGATTTTTATCCATATTTAAATTTTTTGTTTTTTTAATATATATGGCAATTGGATATATAAATTAAGGATTATATTTTGATACACAAGCTGTGTAAAAAAATTACACAACACTTCATATTTAAGTTATAAAATCTAAAACCTAAATACCTAGCTCTAACACCCTAAGATCTAAACCTTAAACTCTAAACCCTAAACTCTAAATTCTATCAATAAACCTTAAATTTTATACTCTACAACAATAACCCATAAACCCTAAACCCAACCTAAATCTCTAAATCTTAAAATTAAAAGGCTTGTCTAAACTTTAGTTTAGACAAACTTGTGTATCAAAGTATTTTTCAAAAAGTAATAAGTACAGATTAAGTTTATTAGGGAACACAACTCTCTTCATCTACTGAGCGCCGCAAGTTTTATTTTTTTCATTTTATTTAGCCGGCGGCGACATTGGTTTTGATGCTGGTTGCTGACCACCGGATCTATTTTTCTTTATTTCTTTTCTAATTTTTTTTAATAAAATTAATTCTGCTTTTGAGGCACATTTTTTTCTACCTTCGTGACACGTTTATCTATGTCTTTTGGCATGTTTTTTCTTCTTCCTCGGTCGTTTGACCGTTCTTTTATGTTTTTCTTAGGGTTGAATTTGACGACGCCACGACTGATCAAGATGACGCTTATTTGTAATCTCGTTGATCTTCCCTGCTCTGGACCCTAGAATTGAATTTGGATATGCGGTTTGTGCTCGGGGATAGTTTCTCATGACGCTTGGCTCTGATTTGCGGTTCTTAGTGGTCTTTCAATAGCTTAATCTCCTTTTGTGGTTCGTTTACCGATGTAGTTAAATTTGTTCGTGTCTATTTTTTATTCGAGTTATTTGGATGGGGTTTTAACCTTTTTCATATAGGGTCTTTGTATGATCAAAAGTGGCTAGTTTTAGGGAAAATGTTCAAATTATGCATTTTACTTTACGATGATAATTGTAAACCCTTATTGTAATTTTTAATATTTTCTCGTTTAATAAAACTAGGTAATTATATTAAAAAATTATTAGGGAATGGAGGGCCATGATTTGATTTAGCAAATCGGTTAGCGTAGACTAGGATGCATGCGAATTTATGTGCAAGGTGAAAAACAAAAGGATAGGTTAACTTAAAGAGATAGAGGTGTTCCCAACGAAGTGCACGTGGCAAGAGTAAAGGAGCATAAGAAGTGGGCAGCAATATAGCCACATGATTTGCACCAGATATTTAGTAGTGGGTCCCTATTGCCTACTTTTATGTTGCTTTTTTTCTCCTCTTTTGACATTTTCTTCTTCTGATATTCTTAGATATTTTTTCCTTGGATTAGAGAAGTTTATGTTATTATATCATGAGTTTGGTTGGATGTGAATCAATATCACATATATGTTTATCTATTTATTTATAGATACTGTAATAACGGCTTATTCTTTGTGTCCTGATGGTAAAGGTAGACGTTCATCATCTCTTAAGATCTGGATTCGAGCACCAGTAATGCATGTTGTGTGTGTTGTTTTTGAAAAGACTAAAAAAGTTGAATAAATGCTACCTTTGCATCACACCAGCATATTAAAAAAAGATATTGTAATAACGGGCCGTCGCCCGCGAGCTTTACACGTTTTTTATATAAAAAAAAATTGGATTTTAACGGAGTCGCCACCAATCTTTTAATTTAGGTGAGATTAGATTACCTGAAAATTCAGTAATTTTAATAAAAAAACGTTTTACCATTTTTTATTAAAACAACTAGTTTTGGTTTGCAAAACCAGAGAAATGAGTTCTAGAGTCTGTTACGCGTGGGAAAGGGCGAGCACCCCACATTGCCCAAAAATTGGTACCTAGTCGATTACGTAGTGTTTTAGCAATGGAAATTACGAATTTAAATTTAATTTATAAATTGTGATCCCTGAATGCATGAATTTTATAGTAAAATATATTTAAAAGAACACGACTTTATATGGGACTAACGAGAAACTTACACCCCTTTAAGTTCGAGACATAATTCCGCGAGACCCCGAATACAGGAATACTATTTTAAATATTATAATTTAGGATTAAAAGGATATTTCTATATTAGAGATTAACGAGAAAATAACGCACTTTTAAGTTTGAGGTATGTTTTTCACGAGAATTCCTAATAAATAAAGTCATTTTAATTTAAAATTCGGTTAAAATGAATGAATGCAGAATTTATATTGAAATTGATATATATATATATATATCAATAATATATATTATTAAACTAGGGATGGCAATTTGACCCGGACCTGACGGGTCCTGACCCGACCCTATAAGGGCGTTTTTTTTTTAATTTTTGGGTTCGGGGCGGGGCAGGGCGGGTTTAAAATGAAACAAAGTCGAGTCGGGGAGGGTTCGGGTTTTGGGTGAAAATTCTCGACCTGACCCGATACATATATATGTATATTATATTTTTATTAATTTTTTCAGGGGCAGGTCGAGCCTGGTTTATGATTTTATTAAGGCGGTTCGGGGATAAAATATATTAAGGTCGGGTCGGGGGCGGGGTGGCCAAAAACCTGCCCTGCCCCGTTGCCATCCGTATATTAAACTATAAATAATAATATTAGTAATAATAATAATAATAATAACAACAACTTAAAAAAAGAAAAACGGTGACCAAAATGAAATGAAGCAAGAATTAAATGGAAAAAATGTAAAGGATACAGAAGTGGAAGGACAAAAAGTGTGATTTTCCTATTTATCAGAAACGTGCGGATCCTTCCCCCAAGCCGGGTCACCGTGCGGGTTACACCAAGGTAAAAACGACGCCGTTTCATGTTGGGCATAAATACCCTATTTTGACCAAAAAATCATTTGGATCTTGATAATTGAAATTTCTTTCAAAACCCTCTCTAACACTCTCAACCCATATGCGCTAAATTTAGGTGTCGTCTACCTCTCAGTCGCGTGTCATCGTTCATCGGCGACAGCGAATCGCCACCTCCGGTGGCCGAAGCTTATACAAAGTGTCTTGGTGGCTTATTTTTTTCTCCTAAAGCCGAATATGAGGGTAGTTTCTCCCAAATCCCATCCTAGTTACATGGATCTAACAAAAATCGAAAGGTTGTTTATAATTATTTTTACCTTTTCTTCTTCAATTAATATATTCTTTTTTGTTTTTTTTCTCGATCTTGACCCTCTAGATCTCTCTCTATTTTTGTGATTGAAAAATGGTCTCTCCAAATCCCCTTTCTTTTATTGTAGGTACCGATTTATAAGAGGGAATAGTGGCTCTCGACTAGCCACGTCAAATGGTGACGATGCATGATGGGTTATGATGGTTTAGAGCAGTGGATTTGATTGAGGTTGTGGTGGTAGAGTGAGGATAAGATGAGGTAGGTTTAAGTTTTGATTGAGATTTATTTGGGGTCTTGTTTTTAATGTTTAGGTTTTAATTTGGGGATATTTTGGGGCACGACGACATCATTGATGGCGGCGGCGGCGATCGGCTTCAGGCGAGTGACGGCGGCGGCTAGGGTTAGGGCAGCTAGGGTTTAATTAGTTTAGGTTAGTTTTTAGATTTGGGCCAGATCTAATTTTTGGGCTTGATGGGTGTATTTGTAATGGGTTATTGAGTATTTAGGTATTGTGTTGTATTATAATTGGGCTCAAAGGGACCCGGACAGAAATATGTCACTATAGCTGTCCCTCTTTGCTCATTGTTGTGCAACAACAATAGAGCAAAGACTAAAAAAGAACAAATTATGTCTGGTTCGGTTCGGCTACACTAAGTGCGATGTCTTCTATCTTCGATCAATCTTTTTTCTACTCTTGGAAACATGAACTAGATGACTCGTTCCTTTGCATCTTCAAAGAGACATGATCTGTTATTGTGTTCATTTCACTACATCTTCAGAGAGATGAGATGACTATGGTGTCCACTCTATTGCAACTTTAGGGAGATGAGACGGTTGTGGTGTCCATCCCACTACAACTTTAGGGGGATGGGACGGTTGTGGTGTCCATTCCACTGCAACTTCATGGAGATGAGATGGTTATAACGAAATTTGTTCCACTGCAACTCTAGAGAGACAAAGTTGTTGAGTTTGATCTATTCCACCACTTCTTGGAGAGATAGAATTTGTAAAAAAGGTTGATCGGCTACACCACTAATGAAGAGGTAGGATATTGTAGAGCGCTTGGGTGTTCTCTATTTATGAGCGCAAGTGCACACTCCTGTCAAGTTATAGTATAAAAGATATCGTCTCCCACAGGGATTAGACAACTTGATTCGAATTATTGATCTTGCACAAGAAAAGTAAATGCACAAGTAAGGTGGATGTTGAGAAGAAAAGTAAAATAAAAACACAAGTAATTAAAAAGGAGGTGATCAGATTGATAGAGAGGGCAGGGTTATGCTGCTTCATAGTGTGAAACTGCGTTGAATAGGTCAAGTTGTTTTGTGCTGTCAGACTCTGCTGCCTCGACGGTGGGTGGCAGGTGGACTGCTGAGACCCTCTCGCTGCCTCGGCAGGGGAATGGAATTGTGTCTCGGCGGCAAACTCGGCAGAACTACAAGGCTCAGCAAAACGCTTCGAAAGTGACTCCGCTTATGTCTAAGTCAGAGTTCTGTTGATGCCCACTGCAGATAATACAAGTCGCGACGTGAATCATGCAAAGACAACAATGTTGATTCTTCCTCTTTTAGCCGCCTTAAACCCTTAACGTATGTTTAGGGCAGATTGATCTCACCGTCTATAGATGAAATCGTACTTACTCCTTTCGTGCGTTTGACTCTCTCGATACCGAACAAATGGATAGAATTCAACTAATCTTTCGCCTTAATTGAAAACTATGAAGAACATAGAATAAGTAAACCTTGTAATTTTATTTGCAAAAAAAAAAACTTGAAATCCTAAACAACTGTTCTCACAACTAATTACAATATAACCCAAACCCAAGAAGAGAATTAGAACATGTTGCCGGCAAGAGAACGTCTATTCCTTCTTAAGGTAGAAGTCTTCAAAGTAGCTTTCCGCATTAAATGTGACTTTAAACTCTGACTTCTTTGAGTTGAATGTGAACTTTAGCATGTTGCCTTATTCCACAAGCAATCTCGAGATTCACCATTGGTGGCTCTATCTGCTACCACAGACGTAGGAAAATTGAGTGGACAACATCGATAGAATCATGATTTTCTGCTCTACAAATCGCACTCCTGTTCTCCAACTCCATAGCCTGCTGTCTTAGGCGGGCATGATGGGCGGCGACAGCTTCTCGGCAACTGTTGTCTCTGTCTAGAATTGCATTAGTACATCTCCTTAGTTCGCTGCCTCAGCATCACATCCTCAGCTCCTCTTTCCTACTGTACCTAAAACCAAAAGTACACTAAAACAATACATTTCTTTACCAAATAAAGGATAATCTAGAAAAACATGGAAAAGTAAAGAAATACTGTAAAATGCAATGCATGATCCTAATTATGCCTGAAATGTACTAAAAACAAAAATAATATGAGATGGAATGTGCATGAAATATAGAACTTGTGGACACTTTACACACCCCAAACTCGAACTATTGCTTGTCCTTAAGCAATGCAACCTAAACATACTTGCCCTTATATTAACCAGAAAGAAAAACTTGTTTTCAACTTGATTTCATACCTCAAGGTCGTGACACCTATATTAGATTAGCGAAGGGAACTTAGCAAGAAAATAACTCAGAATTAATTTCTATAATGCCATTGCAGTGTGTGAGAGATTGCATACAAGCTGAATTATGCAGAATAACTAGATAAACAAAGATGTTGTTATGATTTATAAGGTTGCTACCGAGACAACACAGTTAAGCACAATATTTAATCATGGCAATGAGGGCTTCAGCTTATCACAACTACTCTTCTAGGTCTGAAATTAAGATAGGAGCAAACTACAAAACCCCGAACCCATGGAGTAGAGTCATCCCGTGAAGACTTTCATTCACTCATGCTAATTTGTCTGTCACTTCAAAACTTTCAGATTCATGGACTTTGATAGCAGCGGAGTGTCCTCGCACATGATTCTTCCTAGAGCCTGTTGCGGGCGCCTATAGGGTAAAAACATCAATGTTCTTTATTTTTTTGCTGCCGTGACAGTGTTGTATTTTTCTGTTTTTGTTTTCTGCTTCGGCGGCTACCTGTAACCATTGTTAGAACTTTGCAAAGAATTCTAAAAACAAAGTGGGCAGTGTTCATTAGATATTCTAGCAAATTCGGCAAGTAACAGAAGCGATTGACAGTTTTGGAAATTAAAAAAATTCTAAGTCATTTTGCATGATTTTCTCTTATTAAGTTCAATTTATTATTTGGTGCGAACATAAGTAATCGGCTAACTATCATAGGCACAAGTTATATAACAAATATTTCTGTTCCAATTAATGCTAAGGCAAGTACAATGCAACCTATATGCTACTAAGTATGCGTAGACAAAAGATGCGAGAGCTATCCCCCCAAACTCGAGATGGGCATTGCCCTCAATGCACAAAATAAAACAGAAAAATAAATACAAGTGATATAAAAAATAGAAAAATAAAATAAAGAAAAGAGAAAGAAAAACTAGAAATTGGTAGAGGGTTGAGAGGAGGCTTGAGTCTTTGCTGCTGAGGAAGAGGACGAGGTTTAGATGATTAAGCGGCGACCGATAGATGTCTGGACGATAGACTTAGAAGGTGAGATCTTTGCTGTCCGCGGCGGCTGGACTCTTTTGGGCGTGGGACGAGGCTCTTCTTGAGGTTCGACAAGGGGAGCGATAGGAGGTGCTTCACTCTTTTCAGACTCTGTCTCTTCGTCCACAGGCTCAGCGGCTATGATGTGCCGCTTCCTCTTCCTGGTGCCTTCCTCTGTGGGTGTTGCCGGAGGGTCTACCGCCATTGGGATGGCTGCTGCTACTACTACTGTTGTTGGTTTCGACGGCTGCTGCTCAATCTCCTCTGATGATGAAGTGTTTGCCACTGTTGCCACCGTGCAGGCAGATAAATGGTGTTGTTGGTGCCTCTCGGGGGAGTCAACCACCGTGTTGGATGCTGTGGTGGCTGAGTAAGATGGATAATGTGTCGGAGAGGGCACCTGGCGGCGAGAAGCGGCATGGCAGGCAGCTGCGGCGGATGGTGTTCTTTGTGCTGGGGCAGCTGCGGCAAGGTCTACGGGGTATGGAGGCAGGGTAGGCCGTCATTAGGGAACTTTTGCAGAAGATAAACCAAAAAGGCTTCTTGGACTTTCCCCTCGTATTTCATGAAGGCCAGCCGCTGATGTTTGATATGTTTGTTGCTGTCAATAAGGGTGCACAACAGCGTGACAACTTCATTGTCTAGGGCAACGTCAGTACTGCTGGGGGCGGCTAGAGTGTCAGGCTGGGCGGTAAGGGTTGGCTGGGCGTTATTGGCTCTGTCTCCGGGGCCTGCATCATCTGCAGGCGGACTTTTCTGGTCTACCCTTCTTTGGCTGTCGTCATCTTGTCTTTTGGGTCAGTTGGAACACCAAAGTTGGCACAAAGGCCTGTGATGAGGGGCGAGAAGTACAACCTGCCCTTCGTCTTTCGGAAGCAAGTGTGGATCTACTTGCGGATAACTTCACCAACATTGATACACCGGTTCATGATGATGTTGTGGATTAGGGCTAGGTACGGCCGATCTACGGTAGAGTTGTGGGAGGTGGGCAACAGGCGCGTCTTGACGAATGTGTTCCACAACATTGCTCTGGGCAACAGGTGGCGGCGTTGGACAGATCCTCCGTGGTTTCCTGCCAACCACGACGTGTTGGGCTTGCATAGTTTGGCCTTTATTTTCTCATAATCGGCAGCCGTCAGTGACTACCCCACTCCTCGTGAGGGTTGTCGTTCATATCCAAGCCATAAAAAATGTTGATGACGGCAACGTTGAGCTTGAAAGGTTCCCCTTAGACTGACACGAACGACATCTCTGGGCGGGGATGGTGGGCATAGAACTCCCTAACCATGGTGATGTTGACTATCTCTGGTTGTCGTGCGAAGATTTCCCATCCCTTGCTGTTGATGGTTTTGAACAGATTTTGTTCTAGGCCTAAATCCCCTGTCTACCTTGTATAATGAAAGCCTTGCTCCTCTCATATAGCATGTTTCGCGAACTGGATTCGATATCTCTTTTCATCTACGCGGGAGAAGAAGCATTGGAATGTGGGTTTGGGTGCTGATTAGGAAGCCATGTGAGACGGTTGAAGTTTTACTGAAACTTGAAAGAAAATAGGTGAGAGCAACGGATGCGAGAATAAGATAGCAAGAAGGTAAAAGTAAAGTAAATGAATGAAGTGAGAAGGGTTTAAATAGAGGTTGCTGAGAGGTGCTGTGGCGACATTAAATGTCTAACGATCCAGTTGTCTCGTGCACGTTACGAGATTTCTGCCCGTTATTTTCGTAGCTGTTAGTGATCAACAAACCATTACGCGTTTCTGCGCTGGGTTGTCTCAGCGGGATGGTGGGCGAGCTTCTTGCTAGGTCTTCTTCTTGATCCGACTCTTTTATTCCTAATCTTGAAACACTAAATAAATATGATTAAATATTAAAAATAAATTCTAAAAATTAAAAATGTGGTAATTAATCTAATCCTAAAAAATGTAATAAAATAAATTCTACTCCTATTGTATAAAATTAAAAATAAAGAAAAATAATTAAAAATTAAGTTATATTGGGAGTGCATTTAGGTGAATCTACCAGAAATAACCACTTCATGAGGTAATTTAGCTTGTCCATCCTTCCTAGGGGGTCCTCTTGTTCCTTCAGGTGATGTGCTGCTAGGTCATTCTGCATGCCATTTGGTTTGTCGCGACAGCTGCTGCCTTGGCCTGTCTCTATGCTGATTTTGGCAGCTTTAGCATCTAGGCATCCTTCCTTTTCTTTTCTTGAGGGTTGTAGCACATTTAACTTAATGCTCTGATTGTCTACCCTCATGGTCAACTCCCCATGTTCCACATCTATTAACGTTCTGCCTGTGGCCAAGAATGGTCGCCCAAGGATGATATGGCTTTTTCATTGGCCTCACAGTCTAGGATGAGAAAATCAGCTGGGAGAATAAGGTTGCCCAACTTCACTAGGATGTCTTCGATTTTGCCCTCCGGTTGAACAAAAGAATGATTGGCAAGTTTTAGCATGACAGAGGTAGGTTTGGCTGGCCCAATTCCCAATTTATCGAAAACTGCCTTAGGCATTAGGTTGATGCTATCTCCCAAGTCGCACAGGGCTTTTGTTTCGTGCTTGCTGCCTATCCTACATGGAATAACAAAGCTGCCCGAGTCTGTTTGTTTGGGCGGCAGTTTGTTGTGCAGCATTGCCATGCACTCATCTGTTACAACAACTGTTTCAAACTCCCCAATCCTCTTTCTTTTAGAAAACCATGTCCCTGAGATATTTGGCATAGTTGGGCATATTCTGAATGGCTTCTATTAGAGGGATGTTTATGTGCACCTGCTTTAAAATATCCAGGAATCTTTTGAACTGGTGGTCTTGCTTCTGTTGCTTAAGCCTCTGGGGGGAAGGCGCTGGCAGGTGGATGTCCTCTATACGTTCTTTGCATGGGAACTTTATCTGTGGAGGATCATCTGCTTCAGGACCGCTGTCATGTTCAACTGCCAGGGCGGTTGGTGTTGATGCTGCCGCGACAGGTTGTTCTTTCTGTATTGGCTGTGTTTCTGGTTGCTTTTCCACCCTCGGCTTATCCAACTGCTTCCCACTTTTGGTAGATATGGCTTTACATTGTTCGTAAGTGGATTTGGCTATTTCCTCTGTGCTGCTGGATGCCGCTCCCATTGTTCTGCTGTAAAAGATCTCTATGAACTACCTAAATTGAGTTTCCAAGTTCTTTATAGCAGCCTCCTGGTTTTTCATCTTCATTTTCGTCCTGTCCATGAAAGACTTAGTTTTATCAATAAACTTATTAGTGCGAACAATAAAATCACTAGTTCTAGACATAAAAGTATGAAGAGTTGCTTCTAGTGAATTATTTTTTTGCGGCTGCTGAGCCTGGACATGTTTTGTTGGTAGCTTCCATGTTGCTGTTGAGGGTTTGCAGCAGTCTTTGGGTTGCTCCAGGAGAAGTTGGGATAGTTCTTCCATCCATGGTTGTAGGTGTTCTAGGCAGGTCTGATGTTCCTCTCGTATCCTCCTATAAAGTTGGCAGATGCGGTGCAGTCAGAGGAATTATGGTTTCCCCCACACTCTTCACAGAACGGCTCCACAGCCTTGGCCTCAGAGACTTGCCCAGTGGGTTTCACGATGCTCATGGCCAGCTCTGTCAGCTTGTCAAGGCAGGCATCGACAGATTCTGAGGCTTGTACTTCATTCATAGCAGCTAGCCGCCTAACGCCGCCTCGACAGGCTGTTGGATACTAGTAGTAGTTCTTGGCGGCTTGGTCCAGAATCCGCAGTGCCTCATTTGGTGGTCTATCAAGGATGATTCCATTGGCTGAGGCATTAATCATTATCTGTGTTGGGTAGTTCACCCCGTTGTAGAACAATGATACATGTGTCCAAGCCGGAAAACCATGTAGCGGGCAGTTGTTCAGCATCTGTTGGTACCGCTCCTATGCTTCATACACCGGCTCATCATCCCCTTGTCGGAAGGCTGTTATTTTGTTTCCAAGTCTGTCTGTGACATTGGACGGGCTGAAATGGTCCATAAAATCCTTGCACAACTCTTTCCATGTGTTGAACGATCCTGCTAGCTGGTTGTTTAGCCACTGTTTTGCCATGTCCCTCAGTGAATAGGGAAATAATCTCAGCCTCAGTACGTCTTGATGGACTCTGTGTATTTTGAATGCTCTTCAGATGTCCAGGAATCCTCTCAAGTGCTGTCGAGCATCTTCTGTGGCAGTCCCTCCAAATTGCCCTAATGTGTTGATCATATTAAACATAACGGGATTCAACTCGAAGTGATCCACCTCAATTTCAGGTTCCGTCACCGTTGGATCAAACCCTTTGAAGTCATGTTCTAGATAATCTCTAGTGGTTCGAACATTCTGGGGCTGCCTGGGCGGAACTTGCTGTTCTCTGAGCGGAGGGTCTTGCTGCCCATCCCTGCCATTCACAACATTGTTGGCAGGGTTGTCATTCTCCATGTTTACCTTTGCCTTTTCTTTTTCCTCTTTGGTTTTCCCAAGGGCTTCTCTAATTTCCTTCTTGAGCTCTCTTGCTCTTCGTTCGATATCGTCGTAATAAAGGATTTCTCCTTTTGGGTTTGCCCTGGTCATACACTAGCAAAGGAAACTGTAAAATTTTTAAATTTTTTTCCGAATAGAAATAAAAATAATATATAAAGAAATAAAAGTGCAGAAATTTAAAGACGAATTTCGCTGTTACCAATCCCCGGCAATGACGCCAAAAACTTGTAGAGCGTTTGGGTGTTCTCTATTTATGAGCACAAGTGCACACTCCTGTCAAGTTATAGTATAAAAGATATCGTCTCCCATAGGGATTAGACAGCTTGATTCGAATTATTGATCCTGCACAAGAAAAGTAAATGCACAAGTAAGGTGGATGTTGAGAAGAAAAGTAAAATAAAAACACAAGTAATTAAAAAGAAGGTGATCAGATTGATAGAGAGGGCAGGGTTATGCTGCTGGTTAGTGTGAAACTGAGTTGAATAGGTCAAGTTGTTTTGCGCTGCCAGACTTTGCTGCCTCGGTGGTGGGTGGCAGGTGGATTGCTGAGACCATCTCGCTGCCTCGCCAGGGGAATGGAATTGTGTCTCGGCGGCAAACTCAGCAAAACTACAAGGCTCGGCAGAACGCTTCGAAAGTTACTCCGTTTATGTCTAAGTCAGAGTTCTATTGATGCCCACTACAGATAATACCAGTCGCGGTGTGAATCATGCAAAGACAGCAATGTTGATTCGTCCTCTTTTAGTCGCCTTAAACCCTTAACGCATGTCTAGGCCGAATTGATCGCACCGTTTATAGATGAAATCGTGCTTACTCCTTTCGTGAGTTCGACTCTCTCGATACCGAACAAATGGATAAAATTCAATTAATCTTTCGCCTTAATTGAAAACTATGAAGAACATGGAATAATTAAACATTGTAATTTTATTTGCAAAAACAAACTTGAAATCCTAAACAATCGTTCTCACAACTAATTACAACATAACCCAACCCAAGGAGAGAATTAGAACATGTCGGCGGCAAGAAAACCTAAACTATGCCTAAGGAAAACCTAAGCTATTTTGAATTAGAATTGCAATGGGTATATATAGGCATTAGCTAGGTCTAGTCCTTCTTGAGGTAAAGTCTTCAAAGTAGTTTTCCACATTAAATGTGACTTTAAACTTTGACTTCTTTTGAGTTGAATGTGGACTTTATCACGTTGCCTTGTTTCGCAAGCAATCTCAAGATTCACAATCGACGGCTCTGTTCGCTGCCACATACATCAGAAAATTGAATGAACATCATCGATAGAGTCAGGATTTTCTGCTCTACAAATCGCACTCTGATTCTCCAACTCCATAGCCTGCTGTCTTGGGCGGCACGGTGGGCGGCGACAGCTACTCGGCAGTCGTTGTCTCTGTCTGGAACCGCATCAACACAGCTCCTTAGTTTGCTGCCTCAACATCACATCCTCAGCTCATCTTTCCCTCTGTCAGTCTCTAGTACCTAAAACCAAAAGTACACTAAAACAGTACATTTCATTACCAAATAAAGGATAATCTAGAAAAACATTGGCAAAGTAAAGAAATACTGTAAAATGCAATGCATGATCCTAATTATGCCCAAAATGTACTAAAAACAACAATAATATGAGATGGGATGTGCATGAAATATAGAACTTGTGGACACTTTACAAATATAGAGAAGAGAGTTTAATTCGCTACAACAGTGACGAAGAGACAAGATCTGAAAAAGAGAAGTTGATCCGCTACACCATGTTACGAGTGAGATAGGACATGCAAAAGTTAAAAGACTGTTTGGTCCAAATGAGCCATAAGTTAAATGCTTTATTTTAAAAACTGAAGGGTTTGATCTGAATATTTGATTTGGTTGATTCACTCCTTCGTGCTGAGGATGTTGGATCTTGTTAATGGTTATCTGTTTCTTCTTGGTTGAAGGCGCCAGGCAATATTTTCCTCCACTTCTTCATTTCAAGGATACAAAAATTTGTTGACAATTATCCGCTCCTTCATGTTTGAGGATGTTAGACGTGTAAATTTTTGTCCTTTAAGAAAAGATAGGGTTGATTTAAGGCACGATCTTTGAGAAAAGATCCAATTATGAAATTTGTTTTTAGAAAAACATCCATGTGAAAGGATTGAATTAAGAAATTAATGTTTTGAGAAAAAACGTCCTTTTGAAAGGATTGAATTATGGAATTAAGAAATTCATGGTTTGGGCTAGATTTGGTTTTTGGGCCTGATGGGTTTATTTGTAATGGGTTATTGGGTATTTGGTTATTGGGTTTTATTATAATTAGGCTCAAATAAGCCTGGAAAGAAATGGGTCTTTACACCTACATTAAAAGTAGTCTCCAAAAATTATGTGTGTAACCCCCTCGACTCGGCCTGGCCGATAGACCGAACCGAACGGATCACACGGGGAATATTGAAATAAACTGAAAGTTTTACCACAATAAACGACCCTCTTTTTCTTCTTCTTTTTATCGTGTTTAGATGCAACTTAGGTTCCTATGTGTACGCACACAAGTAGCGGGTAAACTATCAACACATTTGCCAATTAATTAAAGTCGATTAAGGTTTAAGTACCATTTTGTAAATTCGATGAAATTTAAAGGCTTTTACAAAATTGAAGTTACGAACCTTCAATTAGATTCATTACATGCTTCTTGGTGAAAAATCAGCTCGAAAACACCTTTAGAACCCATCTAATTGCATACAAGGCAAACAGGGACCAAAACGCAAGAAACAGAAACTCAAATGAATTCAAATTCTGTACTCAACGGTCTGGTGTTTCGGAACAGGGAGCCCCGTATTGGTACGGGCGTTCTGAAACATTGATGCTCGTTTCGAAATGTAGGACCATTTCGAAACCCCTCCAAACACGTTCCGGTACAATGGTTCACAGAGGAAAAATGTTCTGGAACGAGCCTCACCGTTCCGAAACATCAAGGCCATTTCAGGCCACCGTTCCGAAACAAGTAGGGGCGTTCTGAAACGCCTGGGCGTGCAACTTTCTAAAAAGCTAGTTTAATTCAGTTTTCACCCTTCGGATTTATCCCGACACATGTCTTAACATACATACAACTTAAATACTTATCAATGGCAACTCATACGCAGCATAAACAACATCAAGGCATCATTCTCATAAGCTACGGAACTAAAGGCATGCTTCCTAGAAGTTAAAAGCACCAAAAGGCTAAATTCCAAATGCAAGCATAAAACCAAACACAAAGGCCATTTACAAGTCCAAATATGCATCTTAAACTTGCACAAAACCAGAAAATACCAAACCGACAACATTCAAGCATTGGACACCCCCATTGCCTTTATTACACTAGTCCAAAACCCAAGCTTACCTTCAATCAAAGTCTTCCACCGATCCCCTTGCAAGTGCTACCTTCAAAGCTCAAATTGACTTCATTGATGAACAAAGAGAGCATAAGCATACAAGCTTAGCGAGGATCGCTCAAACCGAAAACATCATCAATGCACAAAACCATTTTTCACTCTTTTCAAAACCATTAAGCTTCTTTTGACAAAACATGCACTTTAACCTCAAAACTATTGTAATGAACATCATGTAACATGATACGCATAAATCCAGCAACTAAACCATTGCTACTCATAATACAAGCCTTCCAAGCATAATCACCTTTATGCTAAGCTTAAACCAAAACATGCATCTTTCATATTATGCATTAACAACATTTTCCAAAATGTTTCATTTCATTATATTGGCTCACAAGTGATAAACAAAAATCTCAAAAACATATATCGGATACACGGATTACCAAGGGTTGTCTCATACCCTTCATACACTCTACCGACATTACAAGGCTCACACACGAGAGCGACCCTCCATCGTTGTGACACCCGTGGTGGAGTATTCGGTACAATCACAACCTCTCAACACCACTCATCGGTAGATGTATAATCTACTAACGAGAGACGTGACACACATAAGGTTCGCACCCGGGAGTTACCTGTAAAGTGTCCAAAAGTCCTATATTTCATGCACTGTCCAACTCTTATTATTATTGTTTTTAAGCACATTTTAGGCATAATTAGGTTCATGCATGGCATTTTACAGTATTTCATTGTTCTACCTTACTTTTATAGCTTATCATTAATTTGGTACTGTTCTAGTGTATTCTTGCTTATAGGTACTAACTGCTGAACGAGGGAACCGAGGAACGGAGGACACAACGCTGAGAAGAAAACCTAGGAGCTGTACTGAAGCAGTTCCAACTGAAGTAAGTTGCTACCAAACACCTGCCGAGCAAAAGCTGCTGCCAACCTTGCTGCCCGCGGCAGCTGACTATGGAAGTTTGGAGAACCGGAGCGTGATTTGTAGAGCTAAAACTCATGATTCTATTGCCGGCATTCACGAGATTTTCCAACGTCCGTAGCAGCGGCTAGGGCTGCCAAAGCGAAATTCCCAAGCTTACTTGCGGGCTAAGGAAAAAGATGAAGAGTCCATATTCCAAGCAAAGAAGTCAGCATTTAAAGCTTCATTAAAGAAGAAAAGCTACTTTAGAGGACTTCAACTCCAACGAGGACTTGACCTATTTTAAGTCTATAAATACCCATTGTACTTCTAGTTTAAATCATCCTAGGTTTTCTATAGACTCTACTTCTGCTCTTCTCTGCCACCATGTTCGAAATCACCATTGGGTTAGGGTTTATGTTGTAACTAGAGTGAAACAGTTGTTTTAGAGTTTTGAGTTATTTCTTCAATAAAATATTTCAAGTTTACTTAATTCATTGTTCTTCATTCTTTCAATCTTTCTACACGAGTCATTTGAGAGAATCTATTTGTCAGGCACGAAAGTGCAAGGCTCACAAAAGGGTTAAGTACGGTCACAACGGGAGGCATGACTAACTTGGTTCCACACTAGTCTACAAGTTCCAGGAGCTAAAAGGGATCTCTAACCGAGTTGATTGATTTGGTTCCACACTAGTCCTCAAGTTATCAATATCGAGCATCCTAACCTAGAAATAGGAGGGATCACTGTCGACTATCCTGCTGGACTTGAAGTATCTGCCAGACTTGCCGCCAGGACCTCTTTCCATTCCACCTGCCGAGACAGTACACACCCCTGCAGTGGCAGTGACCTACTGCAGCTGCGTGACAGGGTCGTAGTTTGCTGCCCATCTACCCGCCGAGGTAGCATATCGTGGCAGCAAAGGATAACTCATACCTAATTCAATGCAGTTTTCACACTAAGTGGCAGCATAACTCTGCGTGCTCTATCAACCTGATTCACCTTTTCTCTATTACTTGTGTTTTTATTTACTTTTTGATCTCAACCCATCATTCACTTGTGCTTTTACTTTACTTTGTGGATGAACTAAAGAACGAGACAAGTTGTCCAATCCTCGTGGGATTCGACATCTTTTATACTATAACTTGACATGAGTGTGCACTTGCGCTCTTAAAAAAAGGGAACACCTACACGCCCTACAAGTTTTTGGCATCGTTGCGAATTTCGTTTTTAATTTCTGCACCTTTTTACTTTTCATTTATTTCTATTTTGAACCCAAAAAAAAGAATTTTACCGTGTCCTTTGCAAGTGTATGAACAGGGCTAACCCTAGTGGAAACTTCATTATTTACGACGATCTTGAGCGTGAAACTAGTCGAATCAAGAGGGAGCTAAGGGAAGCCTTAAAGAACAAAGACAAAGGCAAAGCAAAGGAAGAAACTATGGTAAACGAGGACCCCCTAGTTGATGCCATCAATGGAAGGGGCGGGCAGCCATATCTGCCGCCCAGAGGACCACAAGTACAGCAGAGGCAGGATCCCTCTGATCTACCCCAAGTGCGGACAACTAGAGACTACCTTGAACATGAATTTCAAAGGTTCGAGCCAATAGTAACGGAACCAGAGATAGGGGCAGATCATTTTGAACTAAAACCTGTCATGTTCAATATGCTAAACACACTAGGGCACTATGGGGGGACTGCCATAGAAGATGTCCGACATCATCTACAAGGATTCCTGGACATCTGCCGAGCATTCAAGATTCACGGGGTACACTAGGATGTATTGCGGCTAAAGCTATTTCGCTATTCACTGAGGGATAGGGCAAAACAATGGTTGAATAACCAGCCAACCAGATCTTTCACTTCATGGGCGGAGCTTTGTATGGACTTTCTAGATCGGTTCAGCCCATCCAACGTCACCGATAGGCTGCGGAATGAGATCACAACTTTTAGACAAGGGGATGACGAGCCGATGTATGAGGCATGAGAGTGGTACCAACAAATGTTGAACAACTACACGCTTCATAGTTTACCGGCTTGGGCTCATGTATCTATATTCTACAATGGTGTTAACTACCCGACTTGGATGCTAATAGATGCCTCGGTTAACGAGATCATCCTAGATAGACCTCCGGAGGAAGCACTACGGCTGCTCAACATAGCAGCTAAAAACGATTACAAATACCCGACAGCCCGCCGAGGGGGCACAAGGCGGCCAGCTACTGTGAATGAGGTGGAAGCCTCCGAATCTGTTAACGCCCGCCTCGACACTCTGATGGAGCTGGTGATGAAGATGGTGCAATCCCCAGGAAAGGTCCATGAAGTAAAAGTCGTCGAGCCCTTTTGTGAAGAATGTGGTGGCAACCATGAGTCCACTGACTGTGCCGAGTCTGCTAATTATATGAGAGGATACAAGAGAAATAGCAGACCTATGCAGAATAGCTACAACCCAGAACTGAAGGACCACCCTAACTATATGAGGAGTAACCCCAGAGTGGCTGCAAACCCACCGCAGCAACGAGGAGATTATCAACAGAACCTGCCACGGCAACTGCCGCCAACACAGGACAAAAATACTTCATCTTTAGACTCTACCTTGCATGAATTCATGTCCTATACTAAAGAATTTATTTCCAGTACAACCAAATTCATTAATAAAACTGAATCTTTCATGTACAGGACCGAAAACTGGATGAGTAATCAAGAGGCAGCTTTGAAAAATCTGGAAACATAGTTCGGGAATTTTCCCATTTCATCAACACTAGGCCAATGGGTGGACTACCTAGTGACACTAAACTAGCAAAAAGAAAAGCCCTTGAATAGTGCAAGGCTGTAACAACCCGAAGCGAGATAACATTACATGACCCATTCATACCCACTGCAAGAGAAGTAGGAACTGCCGCGGCAGTACCTGAGCATGAATCATCAATTGACAGCAGAATTGAATAGACAGAATTTGAACCAGCTGCTCAGAATAATATAGCCAACAAGAAAAAAAAACTGCAAACCTTGCACCTCCACCTCCATTTCCCCAGAGACTAAAGAGACAAAAACAAGAGATGTAGTATAAAAGATTATAGGATGTGCTAAAACAAGTCAAAATCAACCTTTCACTAATAGAGTTGATTGAGCAAATGTCGAGTTATGCCAAATTTTTGAAAGATATGGTAGCAAAGAGAACAAGGATTGGGGAGTTTGAAACGGTTGCAGTAATGGAAGGATGCATGGCTATGTTACACAATAAGGCACCACCCAAACAGAAAGATCCCGATAGCTTTATAATCCCTTGCAAAATTGGCAGCAACCACTCTGTACGAGCATTATGTGACCTAGGGGCAAGTATAAATTTGATGCCCAAGTATATTTTTCAGAAACTTGGGATAGGAGATGCCCGCCCAACAACAGTGATGCTTCAGCTGGCTGACAGAACTTATGTACAACCAGAAGGAAAAATTAAGGACTTTTCCCGCCGATTTCTTGGTACTGGATTGTGAAGCAAACGAAAAAGCACCGATAATACTGGGGCGACCTTTCCTTGCTACGGGGAGAACTCTGATTGATGTAGAAAAAGGTGAACTCACAATGCGAATAGACAATCAGCAGATAAAACTCAACGTTTATCAATCCATGAGACATGTTGAAGATCCGGAAGAATGCCAGTTACTAGATGCCGTCACAGAATTCAATCTGGAAGAAAATAGACCTTGCATGCAGCACGGCTGCCCCGGCGGCAAACTTGGTAGCTGCCAAGGCAACCATTTAGAGAGTTGCCCGAAAGACAATGGGTGGACGAAACAGGAAACAGAGGAGCAGGAGGAAGCCCACTGGATAACGAACAGACCAAGTAAGTACTTTGAACCTCTGATTTATTCAAAAAAAAAGGGGCAAGATATTCAAACCCTCCATTGAACATCCTCCTACCCTCGAATTAAAAACCTTACCTACACAACTTAAATATGTTTTTCTAGGACCTAATGATACCCTGCCAGTTATAATTTCATCCAAGTTGCAGCCTAAGAAGGAACAACAGTTAACTGAACTATTGCGGCAGCATAAGAAGGCGATAAGCTGGACCATTGCAGACATAAAGGGAATCAGTCCTGCAATATGCATGCACAAAATTCAACTGGATCAGGACCAAAAACAAACCGTGGATGCCCAACGAAGATTAAACGATGCCATGAGAGAAATGATAAAAAAGAAGATCATCAAGTGGCTAGATGTTGTCATCATATACCCGATTGCAGACAACGAATGGGTAAGCTCAGTACAACGTGTACCAAAGAAAGGCGACATAATTGTAGTAAGCAATGACAATAATGAATTAATCCCAACTCAAACAGTAACAGGTTGGCAAATATGTATGGATTACCGCAAGTTAAATAAAGCGACAAAAAAGGATCACTTTCCATTACCTTTTATTGATCAGATGCTTGACCGCCTCGCTGGCAAACCCTTCTATTATTTTTTGGATGGATATTCAGGGTATAACCAGATCGCCATCGCACCGGATGACCAGGCCAAAACAACCTTCACGTGCCCATATGACATCTATGTCTTTCGAAGAATGTCGTTCGGTTTGTGCAATGCCCCAGCCACCTTCCAACGATGCATGATGGAAATCTTCTCCGATATGATAAAAGACTTCATGGAAATCTTCATGGATGACTTCTCTGTCTTTGGAAGTAGCTTCGACAGATTCCTCGGCAACCTTGAGAAAGTACTGACCAGATGTGAGGAAACAGACCTAGTGCTTAACTGGGAAAAATGCCACTTTATGGTTGATGAAGGCATGGTCTTGGGGCATAAAATCTCCGCACAAGGAATAGAGGCGGACAAAGAAAAAATAGAAGTCACAGCTAATTTGCCGCCGCCAACCAATGTCAAGGGCATACGAAATTTTCTGGGACACACATGTTTTTATCGTAGATTCATTGAAATTTTTCTAAGATTTCTAAACCGCTGTGTACTTTGCTGGATCGGGACAAGCCATTCATCTTCAACGAGGCATGCCAGGAGGCGTTCAAGACATTAAAGAAGAAGCTCGTCACAGCCCCTGTTGTAGTTCCCCCAGACTGGAGTCAACCATTCGAGCTAATGTGTGATGCCAACGACACTGCCGCTGGCGCCGCCCTAGGGCAGCGTAGAAACAAATTCTTTCATGTCATATACTACGCTAGCAAAACACTAAATACCGCCCAGACCAACTACACCACCATAGAAAAATAATTGCTGGTAGTAGTATTTGCGTTCGATAAGTTTTGACCCTACCTGATTGGCACAAAGGTGATAGTTCATACAGACCATTCTGCCCTAAGATACATATTTGCAAAAAAGGATGCAAATCCCCGCCTAATTCGGTGGATCCTACTATTGCAAGAATTTGATGTAGAAATCCGAGATAGAAAGGGTACAACAAACCAAGTGGCGGATCATCTCTCTCGGCTTGAGAATAGACAAGAATGCACCTGCCACGACGAAATTTAGGATGAGTTCTCTAATGAACAGCTGCTACTAGTCTCTGCCCTAGTTGCCGCCTTAGAAGCTAAAGGACTCATACCTGCCGCCCCCGCAGAAGTAGCGGCAGCAACTTCAATAGACACACCCTGGTATGAGGATATTGTTAACTATTTAGTATATGATGTTTTGCCTTACGGACTGAACTATCAAGGAAAGAAATGTTTCCAACATGATGCTAAGCATTATCTTTGGGATTAGCTAATCTTGTTTAAAAATTGTACAGACCAGGTCATCCGACGATGTGTACCAGATGACGAACACCAGACCATACTCTCACAATGCCACTCAACACCGTATGGAGGCCATTTCGATGGGTAGCGAACAACAACGAATGTGCTGCAATCAAGGTTCTTTTGGCCTACATTGCATAAAGACGCTTAGGAATTTTACAAACAGTGCGGCAATTACCAAAGAATAGGAAATATATCGAGACGAAATGAAATGCCCTTACAAACAATCTTGGAAGTCGAGCTGTTCGATGTTTGGGGAATAGACTTTATGGGACCATTCCCATCTCCGTGCGGTAATCTATACATCCTCCTCGCAGTGGATTATGTTTCAAAGTGGGTAGAAGCCATTGTCACCCTCCACAATGATGCAAAGACTGTTCATTGATTCCTACGAAAGAACATCTTCACGAGGTTCGGAGTACCAAGAGCTATCATAAGCGATGAAGGCACCCATTTTGACAACAGATTAATTGCAAAGGTACTCCAGAAAGTAGGGGTCAAGCACAAGATCGCTACAGCCTACCATCCACAAACAAATGGGCAAGCATAAATTTCAAACAGAGAAGTCAAAACTATTCTGGAAAAGGTTGTAAATCCTAACAGAAAAGACTGGTCATTGAAACTAGACGATGCTCTTTGGGCATATCGAACAACATACAAAACATCGTTAGGAATGTCCCCATATTGTCTAGTATACGGAAAAGCCTGCCACCTCCCTGTTGAAATAGAACACAAGGCATACTGGGCAGTGAAGGAAGTTAACATGGACTTGAAACAAGCTGGGGAAAAGATACTGCTCGACCTGACAGAAATGGAAGAATATCGGAGGGAGGCATACGAGAACGTCAAGCTATACAAGGAAAAAAATAAAAAATGGCATGACAACAAAATCCAGCAGCGGTTGTTCCTACCAGGGCAACAAGTACTGCTATTCAATTCCCGCCTCAGACTGTTTCCGAGAAAGCTAAAATCCATATGGTCAGGACCTTACGAAGTAGTCGAAGCCTTCCCCCATGGCGCCATAATAATAAAACCAATACAAGGAGGAACGGAGTTCAAGGTCAACGAGCAGTGACTAAAGCACTACTCAGGAGACCAGTCAGCAAAAGACATGAAGTATTCACATTGGGGATGGCAACCCCACTGTGACTTAACCTTATCTAACCCTTTATTTACTGTTTTAGTAGGAGTAGTTTTAGGATTAGGTTTCTTTTGTTTTATGTTTTCTTTATTCCCGTCTCACAATTAGTTTTACAGATCCAAATCCAAGGAAAAACGGACAACAAGGCAGCAATATCAAGCCCGCTGCCAGCACCGGCCATTGGCAGTAACTTTAGGCGTTCTTCCTTCTACTTACTATAACTCAGTTTTTCTTATTTTATGTTTTGTGCATTGAGGGCAATGCCCATCTCGAGTTTGGGGGGGGGGGGGATAGCTCTCGCATCATTTTTAGGCATTCTTAGTTGCATTTTGATTGCATTGTACTTGCCTTAGTAATAATCGGAAAAGAAAAGTTTGTTATGACTTGTGCCTATGATAGGATAGCCGATTACTTCATTTTTGCACCTAACTAAAATTAAACTTAATCTTGGGAAAGAGCATGAAATATGACTTAGATTTTTTTCTTTTTACCTGAAAAAGTTGAATATCTCTGTTACTTGCTGAATGTGTAAAATATTTGATGAAAACTGCCTGTTTGTTTTTATTGCAAAATTCTAACAATAATTACAGGTAGCCGTCGAGGCAGGCAAAAGAAACAGAAAAATGCAGAACTGCCAAAGGCAGCAAAAATCAAAAACAAAGAAAAATAATGTGTTACCCTAGAGGTACCCGCAACAGGCTTTAGGAAGAATCATGAGCGAGGAAACTCCGCTGCTATCAAAGTCCATGAATCTGAAAGCCTAAAAGTGACGGACAAATTAGCCTGAGTGAATGAAAGCCTTCACGGGATGACTCTACTCCAAAGGTTCGGGGTTCTGTAGTTTGCTTCTATCTAAACGTCAGACCTAGAAGAGTAGTTGTGATAAGATGAAGTCCCCATTGCCTTGATTAAAAATAATATGCTTAATTATGCTACCTCGACAGCAACCTTTTAAATTACAACATTATCTTTGTTTAATCTTTAATTCTGCATGTTCAGCTTGTTTACAGATTTACAAACATCATACATGCATTAGAAATTTAATTTTGAGTTATTTTCCTGTTTATTTCCCTTCATTAAGTTATGTGTATATAGGTGCCACGACGTTAAGGCAGAAAACCAGGTTAAAAACAAGTTTTTCTTTCTGACTATTATTAGAGCAAGTACTTTAGGTTGCATTGCTTGAGGACAAGCAATAGTTCGAGTTTGGGGGTGTGTAAAGTGTCCAAAAGTCATATATTTCATGCACTGTCCAACTCTTATTATTATTGTTTTTAAGAACATTTTAGGCATAATTAGGTTCGTGCATAACATTTTATAGTATTTCATTGTTCTGCCTTACTTTTATAGCTTATCATTAATTTGGTGAACAAGAGGTAATGTTCTAGTGTATTCTTGCTTATAGGTACTAACTGCTGAACGAGGGAACCGAGGAACGGAGGACACAATGCTGAGAAGCAAACCCAGGAGCTGTACTGAAGCAGTTCCAACTGAAGTAAGTTGCTGTCGAACACCTACCAAGCAAAAGCTGCTGCCAACCTTGCTGCCCGCAACAGCTGACTATGGAAGTTTGGAGAACCGGAGCGTGATTTGTAGAGCTAAAACTCCTGATTCTATCGGCGATGTTCACGAGATTTTCCGACGTCTGTAGTAGCGGCTAGGGTTACCGAAGCGAAATTTTGAAGATTACTTGCGGGCTAAGGAAAACGAGGAAGAGTTCATATTCCAAGCAAAGAAGTCAGCATTTAAAGCTTCATTAAAGAAGAAAAGCTACTTTAGAGGACTTCTACTCTAAGGAGTACTTGACCTAGTTTAAGTCTATAAATACCCATTGTACTTCTAGTTTAAATCATCCTAGGTTTTCTATAGACTCTACTTGTGCTCTTCTCTGCCACCATGTTCTAAATCTCCATTGGGTTAGGGTTATGTTGTAACTAGAGTGAAACAATTGTTTTAGGTTTTTGAGTTATTTCTTCAATAAAACATTTCAAGTTTACTTAATCCATTGTTCTTCATTCTTTCAATCTTTCCACACCAGTCGTTTGT
Source organism: Hibiscus tridactylites (assembly GCA_958450335.1). Lineage (NCBI taxonomy): Eukaryota > Viridiplantae > Streptophyta > Magnoliopsida > Malvales > Malvaceae > Hibiscus > Hibiscus tridactylites. The sequence continues at coordinate 77,107,280 of OY288276.1, forward strand.
GAGAATCTATTTGTCGGGCACGAAAGTGCAAGGCTCACGAAAGGGTTAAGTACGGTCACAACGGGAGGCGTGACTAACTTGGTTCCACACTAGTCTACAAGTTTCAGCGGCTAAAAGGGATCTCTAATCGAGTTGATTGATTTGGTTCCACACTAGTCCTCAAGTTATCAATCTCGAGCATCCTAACCTAGAAATAAGAGGGATCACTGTCGACTGTCTGCCGAACTTGAAGTATCTGCCAGACTTGCCGCCATGACGTCTTTCCATTCCACCTGCCGAGACAGTACACACCCCTGCAGTGGTAGTGACCTATTGCGGCCGTGTGACAGGGTCATAGTTTGCCGCCCATCTACCCGCCGAGGCAGCATATCGTGGCAGCAAAGGATAACTCATACCTAATTCAACGTATTTTTCACACTAAGTGGCAGCATAACCATGCATGCTCTATCAACCTGATTCACCTCTTCTCTATTACTTGTGTTTTTATTTACTTTTCGATCTCAATCCATCATTTGTGCTTTTACTTTACTTTGTGCAGGAACTAAAGAACGAGACAAGCTGCCCAAGCCTCGTGGGATTCGACATCTTTTATACTATAACTTGACAGGAGTGTACACTTGCGCTCTTACAAAAAAGAAACACGTACACGCCCTACACTACCCTCAACTGTTGCAACCTTAAACAATCTTCAATCGTTAGGGTACTTGGATGGAGTATTCGGTACAATCACAACCCCTCAACATCCAAGGCGACTTGTTTATAGTGCACTCAATCCTATAGCCAACTAACTATATCTGATTTCATTTATAAAACACTTTAATCAACATCACTTGCCAATATAATCCATATCTCATGCATTCCTCACTGTTTTTACAAAACATTCATGATAAGCCATAAACAAGCATTAAACCATGCTTAAAACCTCATGCATCAACACATGCATACAAGGATCATTTACCTAGTGCATCCTTAAACCACATGGCATCATCAACCTCATTTCTCATATTCAAAACATGCTTTAAATAGTAGGTAAATGCAATTAAAACCAAGTGCAATCAAAGGTTCAAAACTAGCACAACCCGAGAGAGAAATTCACTTTACTTACTTTCGAACTTAGTAAAGCGTTTCAAGCTCTTACTAAGTTTCCCAAACCTTTTCTAAAATGTTTCCACGCTGGAAAACCAAGTTCCACTCACCGACTTGCGAAACCACACCTGCCGACGCGGCTACCGATCATCCGGAGCCTCCAAAACCACCTCGTTTGCTTCCGGACTACTATCCCCTGTTTTTAGCACATCAAAACAGAGGTCCAATGCATTAAAATGCATCCAAAACTCCAGCACACACAAGAAATCATGTGGCCCTGCTCTAAAGCATCCAAACACCCATCCGAAACAACTGAAAACTAAATCGATTAACCTCAAACCTCAGCCCAACCATTACCCAACTCATCCAACACATTCTAAGCATTAATCAACATCCAAAAACAACCTAAAATCATCCTTATATCTCCAGCAACTCGAATTCCTCAAGAACACCCCAAAAACTCACCCAAAAACACTTCAAAAACTAAGGATCTCAAGAATTTCGGGATCTATATGATTAAGATTCCACTTCAACATCAAAAGTCTTTCAAAACTCATTGAACAACAATCTCAAACCAGCCCAATCAATCAAAATCTGAAAATCACACTTTAAACCAATTTTTCATCAAAATTTCAAGAGTTTATCAATCTAACCACAAAACCTCAATCAAAATCAGTGTTAAAGAGTCAAATATCTTTGGAATTTTATTAAAGAACTTATATTAGAGGGATAGCACAAAAATTACCTCCAATCCTTGCTTCTCCTCTAATTTGGCAAGATTTGCTTGAAGAAACTTAAAGGAAAATGGAAGAAATCAATAAGCAAAAGGTAGAACTCAAAAGAGGATTTGAGAGTGAAGAAAAAACTGGAGATTTGAGAGAAAATGAGAAGTGTTTGGCTGAAGTGAAAGAGAGAAATAAAATTGATAGTGAAAACTTCTTAACCGATTAACTAACTTTTTAGTTAAACCAAATTAAAAGCCTTTTTAATTTTTAATAAAATTTAAAACATATGACAAATTAGGGAAAATGCATAATTTCCAAATAGCTCCCTAAAGATTCTAAGATTTTGACTCTTTTTTAAAATCATTTTTCCAACTTTTAAATCTTTACATTTTGGTCACTACCCAAAATGTATACTTTCGAAAACTCGTTTCGTAAAATCGATTTGACCAACCTCTTAAATATAATTTTATAGGATTTTAGGAATTTTATCATATTTTTATCCTACCCCGAACCTTGATCTCCCTAAACCATCTTTTTACGGTTCGAACAACTGACACCGGTTCCACCCGCTCAACCTGACTCACCTAAACATCTAAGCCCAAAATCGGGGCGTTACAATGTGAATATGAGAAATTATATTATAGATCATCCTCAACACGTTATCTATATCTTCAAGTCCCAACAAATAAAAATCATCAATTTTATTAATCTTTTTATGTCACTTTTTTATCAAATGAATCTTCGCTTGGTAAAAACTGTTTTTAAATTTTAATTTACAGTAATATAAGTGAAGTTTCACTTGGTAAAAATATGACATGAAAAAATTAATGAAGTTCGTATTTTTTTGTTTGGGACCATAAATAAAGTCGCATGTTTTAATTTTAAGGATAATTATTGGAATCAATTTAGGGTGTTTTTAATGTAAATTTTGGAATATTGAAATGTTTCATCATGTAATACATGCGAGTAAAGGTCACCACCTTCCGTCTTGGTATTGCTATTGTCGTTGTGGTAGCTTTAAATTTGTGCATGGTAAATATGGTTATAGCTTGGAGATTAAGTCGTTTACCCTTTTGTATTGTTGTTCAGGTTACCTATAAAGGTTAGTTTGTTGGTTTGAGGGATGAATGTTGACATTATATGCTTCTTTCTAGTACTGTCTTGAAACTAAAGAGAGTCTTAAGTGGCGTTGAAGAAATTAAATTTCAAAGAATGCGACGACTTTAATAAATAGTTCGGGATTGGAACAAAAACTTGAAGACCTGAACTTTCTCGGTGTTGTGAGTGTTTAGGAGGAGGTGAAGCTAGAAGAGGTTAAAGAAATGAAAATCAGGACTTTGGTTGTGTTGAAGCTTGGCGAACTCTTGTTGCGACAGAATTCGAGAATGACAAGGCACATTGCACTCTCAAAGTGAGAACGCGAGTTTGAACCTTAGAGACAACATTTTTGGTGGGGCAGCCTCGCACCCCGAACATGAGCCATAAGATGGACATGCATATTACTAAAAAAAAATGAGGATTCAAACACTGCCTTTTTCCTTAGAGCATTTTGTTTGTCAAGTTACTCAAGTAGGATCGCTGCGAATTGTTTTGAGCTTTTATGTCTGGATGGTTTTTCGGTTGTATCTTCTTACCCAATTGTGGAGTACTTTTTTCTTTCATTTAGGATTAGGGAGATTTTTTAATGATCTCACAATTTAGATTTTTGTCTTCAATAAAATCATATTGCCTAGCAAAAAAAACAATACAGATAAATCTTTTAAAAAAGATAATTATCTAAAACTCAATGAGCGGTTTTAGTGGAAAAGAAGCTGGTGTTCATCCTAAGAGATCCAAAGTACTACATTCGGGTCACCCAAAAATCGACGCATCAAATTTCTAATTTAAAACCATAAGTTTAGCCATCATTTAAAAGCATTAAACATCGTAAATTCATGTAATTAAATAAGAATTTAAATAAATTTACAAAATAAAAGCTCCAAGTTTAAAATACCGTATACCAAAATAATATTTCAAATAGAGCTACAAACTCAACATTGGTAAGGTTTTATGTATACATTAGCCCAAACTAAAATAACAAGTATTGTATTCTAAAGTAAACATGGTGCTGGGAAATCCTCGCCGATCTACTCCTCCAAAGGGGTGACCTGTCAACCTACGCATAAAAAAACAACACATCTGCACACTGAGCTAACAAAGCTCAGTGGTACATTTCTACTCTACCATAATTCGTGATTAGCATAAAATAAGCATGCATGATAATATAACTTAAAGAGCTTAGATAAGGCTTGACTATCTATGAGTTATCATCTAGCCTACACTAGCTAGAGTTCTTAGATCACCTATCCCAAGATATCATTAAGTCTATAACAATCATACATGATTCCACAAGGCTTGCCATACTCGAGGTCACATAGCCTATCGAGTTACTCGAGTTTACCCATCCCATCAAGTTAATACATACCGTAACATGATCACTCAGCCATCAGCTAAATAAGCTATCATTTAAAACATCCACACATCATACATAAATACATCCATACATCTTCTACAAAATGGCCAACGAAGCCCTACTTTACCCATGCTCATACAGTCGTCGGGTTACTCGTGCTCATACAGCCATCGGGTTACCCGTGTTCACATTAGTCACAAGTAGTCTTTACCTGAGGTCACTCAGCCTATCAGGTTACTCAAGTTCACTCAGCCTATCGAGTTTAATACCTTATCTGGATCACCATAGCCACAGAGAAGTTTCTAACCGCACCCAGATCACTCAGCCCGTGGGTACGCCGGATGTACTTGTTCACACAACCCGAAGTATGCATCCACTTATATAAGTATCATAGTAATGACTCTAGGACATCCAGATTCCTTTACCACAACATAAGATAACACATGCTCTCTGAGCATTCATACACCTCACCTAGAGGTAAGTGGCACCAAGCCAAGCTATCAACAAATTTCCCAAGGCATGACACTAACCACCACAGTTATATCGAGTCATCATTTACCAAGTTATTACACGTTATTCTCATCTATGAGGGTTAAACATTGGTTTCTCAGTTCTACAATTCATTTTACTAACTTAGAAGCCCATTAGACCATAGTCCTCGAATTATCAACCCCCGAGCTCAACTTCATATTTTCCGGGTAGATTGCCTAGGCAATACCGATACACGCCCTCGCTTACTGATACTCAGCTTCACATGAAGGGGTTGACCGTTGACCCCGTACCGGTACACAACTCATGCGTATCAATACGCCCTAGGTATCGATACAGCTCCAAACGTACGCTACCATTTTAAGCTACTAGAATTTCAATGTAACTGGAGGTATTGATATGGCCCCAACCCGTACCGATACTCTCTTTAAACCTTCCTTGTGTTCATCAAATATAACATAGGGTATCGGTACGGGCTCTATGTGTACCGATATCGAAGCCCAAAAATGGCTTCCAAGGCTCGGATAATCATTTCTCAAGTCCCAAAAATGTAGCATTTAACCCCTTAACTTAATCACATATCTTATGGGATTTAATTAGGGTGGTTTATTACCATTTTTACGCATTATTAATAACTAATCCAAATTTCTCCATTAATAAGGTTTTAAGCTACCAAAACCCTAAACTAGCAATCTCAACCATAAAATCAAGCAAGACAATTAATTTATGATCTTCAAGAAGAGTAGGAGTTAGAGATATACTGACCTTTTAGCAACTAACCCGAATTAAGCTTTCCAACCAAAAACCCTTCAACTTCTCTCTCAACTCAAGCTTGGAAGAAACCCTCAAACACCTCATCCCTTTTCCATGAAATTATACTTTTTCGAAACCTTACGAGGAGGAGATTAACATACTAAAAACTTGGACCTTGGATGGAAGGAAAGATGAAGAAAGCTTGAGTCTTTTAAGCTTTGGTGGCTTGGTTTCTATGGAAAATATGATAGGAAAGAGAATAAAGAAAACGTGAGAAAGAAAGGGTGATATCACAACCCACCTTTTTGTCCCCCAAACACTCACGTGAAGACAAAGGTGAAAAGAGGGTGATCAATTAATTCTTTTTTAAAAAAGGTTTATTTAAAACATCAATCCTTCATGGTTCTCCCTTTCACTAAACAATCCATTCTCAAGTATGCAAGGTCCAAAACCCTACCATTAAAGTACAAGCTTGGTCCAACGGGTCCAATTACTCCAACCAAGCATGAAGGTCCATAATTCGGGTCAACGCCCATATGTTGAATCGAAAATTTAGGTCGTTACAACCAGGGCGTCCCTGGGCCAGGGCAATAAGGTAGCCCGCCCTACCTAGGGTCCATTGCCCCTGCCCAGCCCCATCGCCTAGGGAAACTAAGTTGTTGTATTTAGTAATGGATGAAAAGAAACACCCAACTAGGTGAGCTTAAGGTCCCACCACCTATTATATATATTTCATCCAGGAAGCTTCAATGCATTGAATAGAGCTGACCCACCTCTATGATTGAAAAAATAATAAAGAGTTGTTGGTGTAATTGTGCAAATAATCGTTGGTATTTAATTAGTTTAGGTATTAGTAGGTTTTAGGGCATAATTAAAGTTTTAATGATACTTTAATTTTAAATGGGATTAAAATTTTTAAATACACCTATAAATAATCCTTACACTGTTCTAGTTCTTCCCATCTCAAATATTTTATCTATTTTTCTTTTTATATTATTTTATCATAATTTATTTTAGACTTTTTATTTATAATTTTTGATTTGATATTCAAGAGAGAAAGAACTCGTCTATTCAAAGAGGTTGTTGTTTACAAGATTTACTGTTGATATACTATAATCAAATTCGAGGCGTAGCTTCAAAGGTAGAGATTCGCGTGCTATCATTTTATAATTTTTGCTTTATAATTTTTATAGTATAATGTTGAAACGAAAACATGCTTCTGGTAGTGAAAAAAGAAATAAAGTAGAAGAGAAAACGAACACAAGAATTAGTAGAATCATAAAAGAGTGTACTTTAGATAAATCAAGTAGAAGAGCCTTTAGACAGTGAATGGTTAGACGTGGATGAAGATAATATTGAACATTCTAATGAAATTTTAAATGATGAAAATTCTCTCAATAACGATACTACAAATTTGCATAGTGATGATACTACTAACATAAATAATGATCCTGATAATGTACTTGATGGATCAAATGTTGATGTTGACATTGATGAACATATAATTCCTCCTTTCGATATCTATGATCCAAGAAATTGGGGCCACCAATTTTTAGATTTGCCCCTGGGCCACCAAAATCTCAGGAACGACCATGGTTACAACTCTCCCCTCCTAAAAAGAAATTTCATCCTCGAAATTAAACGAAGGGAGGAGATGAAACTATCTCGGAACCACCCATTACCCAACTCACATACGTTAACCTTGATTCTAAAATTCTTCTACAAACTTCCTTAGCCAAATCTCATAACACCGAACTCCTCAACACCCATCTCATGAATCCCAACGCTTCATTTTCCAAAAATCAAGCCACGCTCACAATGAACCCTAAAACCAAACAACATATGATGACCTCAACCAAAACTGTCCATACACCAACCCAAAGAAATCACTTCGGATGAGCTTCGACTTGGTTAACAATCCTTTCAACCATCATTCGTGGTTGAAAACTATTGAACTCAAACCTCATCTGTTTCTGAAACGCGACACCTCCCCAGAGGTATACTACTATGAACATTTCTTTTTCCGTTGCTAACACCACGACCTAACATTCTGAGAACATGCAAAACTTCGACATTCAAAAATTTACCATCAACATATCTTGAATTAACAACTCTTCTTCTTGGATTGGCCAACCATGACGGAACTTAGCACTTCACTTTACTATAACTCACCCCAACTTGAACGAAGAGCAATTCATGATCATGCAATCCCACAAACCGAGCCACTTTGATTCCAAAGGAAAACTGTTGTTGCTTATGAACTTTACCAGAGATCAAAAGTCATCCAACTGCCATCGAAAGTTCAAATATTTTGCCCAATCTAACCATTTAATTCCAACGAACATTTGTATTGAAACTCTAACAAACCCTCAAGAATTTTCTAGCGGTTCTTCTAACAAGACCTGTTGCAACACAAGAATATGGTTCCACATAACCATAGCCGTTAAACAACACTTCCGTTGCACTACTCTGATAATATTCTCACTACTTTACCATACATGTAGACAACCCATTTTAAAAACTCGAAACTGCAATCACTCGAATCATCAAACTCAAGGTTAGAACGACGCACTCGTGAGTCCAAACCACTTCACGACTTGTCCTTATGGTCCACTCATCACATCAAACCCAAATATTTTATCTCGACTTCTCTTTAACCTTCAAATTTCGATACTCAAATTATGAACGATCATAAAGAAACCTTAAAACTCTTCAACCAATTCCAAGATTGTCAACCCTGAGGAAATAGGTAGCGATCCTTCACCTTTACGCCTTGGCTCACAACATCCAACGCCACCACTCTTTACCATACCAACACAGGCACATCCCAAGGTGAACCACTTAGCAATGAAACTTGTATTCACTCACTTTTTCAAATGAGTCCTCTCTCTAAAATTTCAGTCGATGTTATACCACAAGGTGATAGATACAAACACCAAACTCGACGTTACCTCTATCGTGAGTTCTAATCCATGATCTAGAGGTAAGCCCGCTCATTCCTTGAAGAGCACTCCAACATCCTCTTAACTGTTCACAACTCTAAAGCTTTGGACTCTCAACCCTCGTATCCAACATGGGCTAAAAATGTATTGCAACTAACAAGACCCTATTTGAACAAACATCACAAGAACACAACCTCTGCGCTAGAGAGGCAATGGTTCATCACGCCCATTACCAACAACCTGGTTCATATCTAACCCCGAAACTTTGAGACTCTCGCTCAAAATACAAGGCATACATCAAACTCACACAGTCAACCTACTCCAAGGGTAACATCTACCAACTAGGGATAGAGTAAATCTAACAAGTCAACGAGAATTGTTACTCTCAATCCCCACTTACCATAAACGGTAAGAACATTACCTAAAAGAAATTACAAAACCGATGAACTATTCAATCCAACATTAACCTCTAGATCTTACCACAACACTTATCCAACAAGAACCAAAACCATTATATAAACGAGAGATCAATTTCCATCAATGCAACAACTGAAAACAAAAATGGAACATAGATACCTGACATATCACCGGTGGAAAAGTTGTCCTCTTTGGCCTGAACAGAAGACTGTCTAGCAACAGCTCGATCGTCGACTCTAATGGAGGATCTCACAGGTCCTCCACCCTACTACCTAGACGACGCTCTAGCACCACCTCTCGCAAAACCTTGACCATGAAGGGAATAAGTCAACCTCTAAGACTGAACATGTGTACTGCCATCCATCACTAGGCCGTCGCAAAAAGCACACCCCAAGGTGATGTAGACCACAATGCTCACAAGCTGGTGGAAGCAACATTCCGGGTGAACCATCAATACTCTCCACTAGAGTAGAAATTAATGAACCCCGACGAACATTGGGTCTGGATCTCCTACCATCCCTCGACAGCTGATCTGAAGCAACTTTCTTCGTATCCCCCGAAGTAGGGAATCTCCTAGACAAAGCTTGAGAATAACCTATGATTTCTTGGGTCCCAACAAAATGACCTCTAAAGTCCCCAATCTGACTCGGTGTTGAACCCTTAAGTCATTCAAGACCCTTCGCACTATTGGCTAACTCTAAGAATGTCCCAAGTGGACCCGCTATCACGTGCATCTGAAGGTCAACCTTCAATCCATGTCTGAATCTCTTACACCTCAACTTCTCGACAGAAACCAACTCTGGCACATAACGACTCAACCATAGAAAATCTTGCTCATAGTCAAACATTGTTCGGTCCCCCTAGACTAGATGCAGGAACTTATCTCTCATCTCATCCATATGAACTTATCTGATGTACTTCTTCCTGAACTCATCCAAGAAGACATCCCATGTCAAAAGTGCAGGTTGTAGCCCCAACTCAACAGTCTCCCACTGCTCATGTGCATTGCCCTTAAGAAGGGAGACAATGCAATCTAGGTCGTCCTCCGAACTACCGCTCACCTGTCTCAAAATCCTCTAGGTGTGTCTCTCAGCCACTGGTCAACTTTGATCGGGTTAACTTCACCCAAACCTTCGAAATATTTATGTAACATCCCGTACCTGGCCTGAAAGAAAACGGAGATTAGAGATGTCACTAGAATTCAAACAGAGAATCGGAGAAGCAAATTATAACAAATTATTTCAAAAAAATGAAGCAAACATGAAATTAGAGTACATTATCAATCATCAGAGTTCATAAGTCAAAATTTTTATTTTTTTCATTAGGGACCAATTTGCAAAATTTTCATAGTCTAAAGACTAAGGTGTAAATATTTAAAAATACAAGGACTTATCTAGAATCATCTTCTAGCTTTTCTTTTACTCAATTTATAGATCTTATTATAACATAATAAAGGTAATTATTGACATATGGTCTTGATTAATCTTTAGGGATTAAACAATGAAGTTTCAAAAGTTAGGGACACATTTGTAAATTTCTAAAAGTTTTCAGGATCTTTCAAAACATTCAATTTATTGACTAAATATACTCTTAAACATATACTCTTACAAAATTATGAACTTCACAAGAAACAGAGATCAATTCTGACATTAATTGGTCAAAATACGACTTAAGGACTAGATTGCAAACTTTTCAAATTTCAAGGGGTCGATCCCTTTTATGTGGGGATCGATCTTTTTACACTAATTTACTCGAAGATCATTTTAATTAGTTATTGGAATTCAAAGGTTCGATCTTTTTTGACAAGGGATCGATCCTATATGCCTAAAACCTGGAACAGAGCATTTGCATCCAAATTACCAATTTATTCCTAAATATCAAATACAACTTAGAAAATAGTTCATTACCAAAATTAGCACCAATAGTGCATTGCAAATCATCAAATTAGTATTTAACATAGTTTAGTTCACGTACCATCATCACATACACAAACACAAATACATTAACAAAAGTCATGATCAAAAGTTAGAAATTTTCAAGTGTTCCTACCATCACATAATTCACACATATCAAACAAGTCACTTAGCTTACCATACATGATTTTTTCAAATTCATATTCATAACAACCTACTAAACCATATCAATCACATATGCATATACATACCAAAACATAAAGCACTTAACATATCATACCAACCATGAGATTTGACTTACTAGACATATTACAAACTTAGCAAGCATAGTCGAGAAAACTTAACAAACTTCAAACAAAGCATGGAATGATAGAATGCATCATGAAAACCTAAGTTCATATGCCACCACTAGGAGTTAGGCAAAGGGTACATTACGCATTGCTTAAAAGAAATGACTTGCAACTGCTCTAGCATGATCCGATTACTACGAACATGAATAACCTGAAATGTATGTAATTAAACAAAATAAGCTTACATAGCTTAGTGAGGTAGTGACCTTAAAGACGCATGGCATATAAATATTTCAATGATAAATGATGCTATGAATCAATGTAAATAAGGCATATGATGTTATTCGATGCACATAAGTTAAGGATGGTATGGTTCAATATTATTCTTCCAAGTTATATCTTATATCAACTTTGTTTTATGAAAGCTTTATCTAGGGTCTTATTCCTAGTCTTAGGGACATGGTTTCAATATCTTATTCGAAGCTTATCAGGGTTCTTTCATAATTCTTATCTGAGTTCGTATCTGAGTTCATATATGAGTTCATACCTGAGTTCATATCTTTTAGAATATTTGTCTTGGATCACATTTGAACATATGTAACATTGGTCTGTGTTACACATAGATCAAAGCACAAAGCAATAGCTAGTATTAAAGCATATCAATCAATCTTCTCTTCTCCTACATCTCCTCCCCCGTTACCTTTTATTGTCGCCAATATATCACAATATGGGGTCGTCACCCCTGATCCGTAGCCCGTAAACTGTAGTCCCAATATACTAAGTACCATGCCAAAGTGTCTAAGGGCTTCCATTGTATATGCAACTAATACATTTTAAGCTTTATCATTAGGAAAAGGAGTTTTATGACAATAGTGAGCTTTAAGCTCCAATGTATCAATGTTCACAATGTCTTAGGGTAAGTGAACATTAAGCTCCAACTAAAAATTCATATTTATTCAAGTTCGTTATAATGTTTCCAATCTATATTTTTGATCTTACATAAACATCATACCACAACAAGTTAAAATGTGCATATGTAATACAAGCATAACCAAACACTCACCAAAGATGTCATGACATGAATGTAACCACCCAATGTGCTCTATGCGATCCATATGCAAAATTGATCATGTGCATCCATACTTAAACATTGTATACATCAAATACATATAAACAAAGATCAAAATGACTCTGCGTCATCCGAGACAAATGCAACTACACTCATCTCAATCCAAGCTTAGAGGCCTTTTTCCTTATTCTCCAAATTTGTAGCTTCCTTCATTTCCATATTCTCTAACCAAACATTAAAAAAACATATCATTCCATATACTAGGAAGCTTGCACTATTCTTAACACATAACAAACCTTAATCAAAAGACATGAAATTCATAATCTTAAAAGGATTAGGATTTGGTGTTTTGAAGCTCTAAAAATTACTTAAAATCATCATAAAGCTTATAATTCATCCTATTTCAGTTTTGGATCCTTAATTAATCAAAAACCCAAATCATGAAAATTATACCTATGAGCACTTATGCTTCAAACTTAATCAAATTGGTACCAAAAGATAGAGAGGAGTGAAAGCTTACCAAATGTGATGTAAATTTGGGAAGATGGTGGTTAAAATTGAAAGAATTTTAATTCCAATACTAGGGTTCGAAGAGTGTTCTTCCATGGAAGAAACAAAGTGTGAAGAAGATGATTCCTCTCTCCTCCTTGGTAACCGTATAGATTAAGCCAATTGTGGCTAAATTCTTTATTATATTTTTTTTATCAATAAAACATTATGTGATGACACCTAGATATGGTGAATCATCAAACAATGGTGAAATCACCACTCAAGCCATTGAATTTCTCACCTCTTAGATTATGGTTGTCAAAAAGTATTTCCTTTCAAATTAGTCCTTAGCTTCATATTTCACTTTCTTACTTTTAGTCACTAAGTGGTCTAATTACACACTTAGTCTTTCCATTCTTTTATATCTTTCATTTAAGACTTAATACTTTACATTTCTACGATTTGACCCCTAATTTCATAGTTCATAACTTTACAATTTAATCATGATTCTTTAAACTTTTGGATTAATCTTTAAATCTTTCAATTTATCAAATTGTTCCACTTTACTCATTTCATTATTGATTTTAACTTATCACATTAACTTATCGCATACGTATTTTCGATCACCGGAAGTCGAAATCTGACTAGGCCGATTTTCGAGTTGTTACAATTTAGGTCCAAAACGGTGAAGCCTCTCAACATGGGTCTTTCGAGGCGTCTCAGATTTCCTCGGAATAGCTTGCACCACTTGCAAGAGAGTAGAGGTAAGACCATAGAGGTGGCTCGCCCCTCCCCTTCCAGTACCTTCCGAAAGGATCGTGTCCCCAATATCTGGGACAGACGCCTCACCCAAGTTTTCCGCTTTAGAGATATGGCTCTCCTCGCGACTTTCCTAGTCGCGCTTGGCATCACCTGCCATCGATCTTTTCTGAAACACAAGGAAACAAGGCATCATCATCAGGATTCCCATTCTTGGAAGAGTACAACTTAACTTTAGGGGCTTGTATTCACTAGACACCTTACCACGACCTCTATACCACCCTAGAGTTTCCTAGAACCGGCTAAACTTAAGCTCGGATACCATTGTTGTAACATCTCGATCTCGATCCAGATTCGAAGTACTACATTCGGGTCACCTAAAAAACTGACCCATCAAATTTCTAATTTAAAACCATAAGTTTAGCAATCATTTAAAAGCATTAAACATCTGTAAATTCATGTAATTAAATAAGAATTTAAATAAATTTACAAAACAAAAGCTCTAAGTTTATAACAACGTATACCAAAATAATATTTCAAATAGAGTTACAAACTCAACAATAGTAAGGTTCTATAAATACATTAGCCCAAACTAAAATAAAAAGTATTGTACTCTGAAGCTAACGCAGTGCTGGGAAATCCTCGCCAATGTGCTCCTCCAAAGGGGTGACATGTCAACCTACGCAAGAAAGAACAACACATACGCACGCTGAGCTGAAAAAGCTCAATGGTATATTTCTACACTACCATAGTTCGTGATTATCATAAAATAAGCATTAATGATAATATAACTTAAAGAGCATAGATAATGCTTCACTATCTATGAGTTATCATCTGGCCTACACTAGCTAGAGTTCTTAGTTCACTTATCCCAAGGTATCATTAAGTCTATAACAATCATACATGAATCCACAAGTCTTTCCATACTCGAGGTCACATAGCTTATCGAGTTGCTCGACTTCACTCAATCCATCAAGTTAATACATATTGTACCATGATCACTCAGCCATTGGGTACATAAGCTATCATTTATAACATCCACACATCATACATAAATATATACATAAATCATCTACAAAATTGCCAACGAAGCCCTACTTTACCCGTGCTCACACAGCCACCGGGTTACTCGTGTTCACATAGTTGTCGGGTTAAATGGATCATATCCAGATCACCATAGCCACATATACGTCCTAGACATACTTGGATCACATTAACCACAAGTAGTCTTTACCTGAGGCCACTCAGTCTATCAGGTTACTCGAGCTCACTCAACCTATCAAGTTTATTACCTTATCCAGATCACCATAGCCACGAATAGGTTTCTAACCGCACCTAAATCACTCACCAAGACATTTGAATTCCTTTACCACAACATAAGATGACATATGCTCCCCGAGCATTCATACACCTCACCAAGAGGTAAGTGGCACCAAGCCAAGCTATCAAAAAATGCCCCAAGACATGACACTAACCACCACGGTTCTATCGAGTCATTATTTACCAAGTTATTACACGTTATTCTCATCTATGAACGTTAAACAATGGTTTCTCAATTTTACAATTCATTTTACGACCTTAGAAGCCCATTGAACTATAGTCCTTCAATCATCAACCCCTCGAACCCAACTTCTAATTTTTTGGGCAGATTGCCCAGGTATTACCAGTACATGCCCTCATGTACCGGTACTTAGCTTCACATGAAGGGGTTTACAATTGACCCCGTACCAGTACACAACACCCGCGTATCGATACGCCCTAGGTGTCGATACGGTTCCATGCCTACCGATACCATTTTAAGCTACTAGAATTTCAATGTAACAAGGGGTACCAATACGGCCCCAACACGTACTGATACTCCCTTTAAACCTTGCTTGTGATCATCATATATAACACAGGGTATCGGTACGAGCTCCTCGTGTACTGATATCGAAGCTCAAAAATGGCTTCCAAGGCTCGGGTAATCACTTTCGAAGCCCCCAAAATGTAATCTTTAACCCCTTAATTTAATCCTACATCTTATGAGAGTTAATTAGGGTGGTTTGCTACCACTTTTACGCATTATTAACAACTAATCCATATTTTACCATTAATAAGGCTTTAAGCTACCAAAAACCTAAATTAGCAATCTCAACCATAAAATCAAGCAAGACAATTAATTTATGATCTTCAAGAAGAGTAAGAGTCAGAGATGTAATGAACTTTTAACAACTAACACGGATTAAGCTTTCCAACCAAAACCATTCAACTTCTCTCTCAACTTAAGCTTGGAAGAAACCCCCAAACACCTCCTCCTTTTTCCCTTGAAATTATACTTTTCTAGAAGCTTAAAAAGAGGAGATTAGCATATTATGGAAGGAAAGATGAAGAAAGCTTGAATCTTGTAATCTTTGGTGGCTTGGTTTCTATAGAGAAGATGATAGGAAAGAGAAAGAAGAAAATGTGAGAAAGAATGGGTGATATCACAACCCACCTTTTTGTCCCCCAAACAATCACATGAAGACAAAGGGGAAAATAGGGTGATTAGCCAATTCTTTTTTAAAAAAGGTTTATTTACATCATCAATCATTTATGGTTCTCCACTTTCATAAACCGATCCATTCTCAAGTATACAAGGTCCAAAACCCAACCATTAAAGCCCAAGCTTGGCCCAAAGGTTCCAATTACTCCAACCAAGCATGAAGGTCCATAACCCAGGTCAACGCCCATATGTTGACTAAAAAATTCAGGTTGTTGCTGTATTCACTTTAAGACTATTCAAAAATGGTATAAAATTGGCCGCCTAGGTGTTCTCTTTCCCTAACCTAAGTTTTCTCTCAATATTTTTTGTACCACCTTCCTCTCTTCTTTAGTTATTGTTTAGCCACCGATGACATCAATAATGTTGGTTGTCGATCGTCGATATTTATTACTTCCCTTATTTTTTCATATTATGTCTTTTGTTTTCCTTTTTTCTTGATTTTTTTTAATTTTGGATAAAAATCTCTATCCTTGTGACACGCTTTTCTATGCTCTTGTGGCACGTTCCTTATGGTTTTTGGTTCGTTTTCGCATAATTTTGTGATCGCTTTGGTGCTCGCACAAAGACCTTCACGATGTTTTCTAATTGGTTTGTCGGCGGTCACGCATAGTCAAATTCCCTCTTTGGTAAAAGGTTGTTTGCCGATATAATCAAAATTTGTGTAGCGAAGCAGCATGCCAGATAGTTTGGTTCGCTCACCACTCCTTTATCACTTCGTAAAACGTCTCATTCGACAGAGACAAAGTTTTTATTAAGGTTACTGGGTTCTTTTGATGTTGGACGTCATTCTCAATGGAATATTTTGTTTTTCTTCGTATCTTTGGGTTTAATATTTTTGTTTTATTTTGAGCTTTTTGGTGACTAATGTCCCTAATTTTCTATTTATGCTTGGGTGCTTTGTAATTCTAATTCTTTCCATTTCTTATTACTGAAACCCAGTTATCATTGTTCAAAAGATTATTTATTTAGATTAAAATTTTCAAAAAATGTTTAATTAAAATTTTTAAAAACATTTGAGACTTAACTAGAGCTTTTTAAAATTTTTAGTAGAGGATTAGTTAAAAATATTAAAAAATTAAAATACAATAACAATTTTTAAAACAATTATCTTTTATTGTTTTCTTAGTAGTTGAAATTAATAAAAAGAAAAAAATTATATAGAACATATATTTGATGTTTATACTCTCAAAGACGTAAGACTTGAAGGTTGTGATCAATAATTGTTAAGATTTATGATTTTTCAACGAGGGGAGAATGATGCATGCTTAGAAGGAAAAAAAAAACATTCAATTTTAATCTTAAGGGGTAATTTTGTCAATGTCGCTGACTAACAGAATTGTTATTAATATAGGCATTAAAGAACACTCTATCAAACATAGAAGGACAATTAACTGCCACGACAATTCATCAAGCAAGTACGTTATTACGCTCAATAATCCAACCTACTCTCTCAACTCAGTTTCTTTTTTCATTTATTTAAATTCCTTTAGACTTAGTTTATTTTACTTATCATTATATATTATCATCCATTTATTTCTTTTACAGTGCAATAACTTAAGCAAAGTGACACAAATCAATCCTTGTGGAGACGATACTTGATATCTATCACTTTATTACTTGCGACACGTATACTTGCACCGTTTGCGTAGCACTTAAATCACGCAATAGGGGAACCTATAAAATTCTAGGGGGCAAACACATAAACTTTTAGGGGGTAAAAATAGATTTTCAATAGAAAATACATAGAAAATTTCTATAACTTATACGGATTTCAAAATTTTAGGGGGTCGGACGCTCCCTACAGCCCCCTCGGACCATACCTGCAATTAGCCTACTTTGAGCATCAATTTCTCTTTTATTACTGATCTGTTTTGAGCATATAAGATATCGTTATAAAAATCTCATTGAACGAAATATAAAACTATAATTTCATAATTCAATTTACACCTTTACCCATTGAAATTATGCC
Source organism: Hibiscus tridactylites (assembly GCA_958450335.1). Taxonomy (NCBI): domain Eukaryota; kingdom Viridiplantae; phylum Streptophyta; class Magnoliopsida; order Malvales; family Malvaceae; genus Hibiscus; species Hibiscus tridactylites. The sequence continues at coordinate 77,125,154 of OY288276.1, forward strand.
TCAAAGTTTCCAAATAACCATATTTTCGAACAGAATATTCACAAATACTTCTTCCACCCAAACATGAGGCCACCCGCTGAATATCTGCAATTTGTTAATATACAAATTTAGTTCGCATACACGATTTAAAATCTGTAATTATTTTAGCAAGAACATTTGACCGATTGGTCAAGCAGGATTAAAAATCTTTAAAAGTTAATGATCAAAATTAGTTTAAAATCTTTATTAATCCAATTTATTGGGTCGAGAATTTAATTAGGTGCAAAAAAATTCGAAGGTTTAATTAATTTTTTCCAAGAGTTCATGAGCTTTAAGCACCCTTAAACTTTAAACAATAAAATAATCTATGTAAAAAAAATTTAACCCTTTAAAAATATATAATTTATTGTTGCCTCCTCCAAATTTAATTTTTTAAACAGACTCCCAGTAAATAATGTTAAGTTTCGCCACTAAGTGGGATTGAACATGTTTAAACGTGCAATATCGTTTGAGTTACAGATGAGAATAGATCTAAATAGTATATAAATTATGCCAAAAAATTATATATTTAAAAAATAATATAGTGAATTGTCATAAAACATTCATGAAATTGTAGTGGTGTATGACGGTTTACCTTTTTTGATTTAGAAGAGAGCTGCAAACGATAATTGAGATGTAGATTAATGGAGAGAACAGAGAAATGAGGACGAAGAGATAAGAAGTAGCAGATAGAATTTAGACTTTCCTCTTTTTATTTATGGGTTTTTATTTCCCTTTGATCAGCGATTGTTGTCGGTCCTATATAGGATAATTAATGATAATTTGGGCTATATTACACTTAAAAACTCATTTTAAATAAATATTTAGAAAAATAATTTCACAGACTATTATTTAGAAACATAACCCTCAAATCTGCCACGTAAGAAGAATTCGCGTTCCTTGGATCGCGAGACACAGCCTCGCGCTACGCAGAGAGCGAGTTGCACATACGTGGCAAGACTTTTCAGAATAACAAACTTTACGAAAACTTGCGTTCTGCAAAACGCGGTTTCCCCGAGAATTTGAAGAGGCGGCTGAATTTATCGCGGGGAACTCGCTTTCTGCCGAAAGCGAGTTCTTTGTAAATTTGGGTGGAAGAACAAGCGTTGATAGATATGTTCAAGCAATATTTCGGGCTTATTAATCGTATATTTTTAGTAAACATTCAATTTGGGTTCATAGTACTGGAAATTCTCTTTCATATGGCACCAATATGGGCAATTTCCGTCCATTCTAAATCGACCTAAATTCGTTTAGAAAACGGTATCCTAATTTTTTTTGAATGAATTTGCCTTTAAAAAGACGTGATAGGCTTGGTTTATTAATCGAATAATAATAATAAAAAAGCAAAATTAAATATAAATTAGAAAAAATATAAAAATATTACTAAAGAAAATTAAAATTCCGTAATTACAAAATAAAAAAGTATTGTCTTTCATAAATATAATAAATATATAATTAAATATAAATTTGAAAAAATGCCCTAATGATGTCTATGTCCACCCGTTCCGCAGCGGGGTGCACGACGATCCCGTGGCGGTTTCCTCCGAATGTCATGTGCTCCAGGGTCGTTCTCGTTATCATCAGCAGCAGTAGCAGCATCATCAACATCATCATCATCGGCTCTAAAGATGTCTTCGAAATACGGACTCCTACTGGGACCGGGGCGGGAGGAGAACAAGCTGCTCGGTGGCGTATGCTGAACAATGTTGTAGTCGAACTGTGATACCAACGGTGGAACATCGATCACCGAAGAACCACTCATCAGCATAGAGGGATGATAGGCTTCTGAGAAGCCAAACTCGGGTGGAGGCCTCATCTGCTGAAACGTGGAAGGACCACTGAAATTCTGAAGTGTTGTTCCAGAAGACGATGCCCTTGCAGTGTCAGTTCGTGGTCTCGAATCGTGCTGCCTCGACTAGCTCTAGCTATGGCTGGCTCGACGTTGGGGGCATGGGCGGTTTTGGGGAGGCGCCTCAATTTCTCGCTCGCGCTCCTCCGGAGTAAGTATATGCAGCTTCCCATTATGGAGGTACCACTGAAAATAATCGAAAATGACGTACATGGCCCAATCCACAATGGGTGCGAGGATGGGCGGTCGACTGCCATATCGTTCCATCCATTGCTGGACCCAGTCAGCGTGATGATGGCCCTAATGAATTTTTGTCTTCCCCTTCCGCGTCAACAGATGTAATTCGTCCAAATTAGGTGGAAGATGCGGAACCCCTTGAATGTACCCAAATTGTTGCAAAACCCAGTCTGTAGGATGCCACTCGACAATTTCGTAGTGGATGAGTGGCACTCGCAGCAACCATATGTGAGAGGACTGCACAATGTTTGGCGGAGTAATCTGGTGAATCGCAAGACTAGCGTACGGAGTCCACACGAACTGAAAAAATTTATTTGAACGTTAGTTATATGAAATTTGATTATCGAAATAATATGAATAACTAGAAATAAATTTTTGGATTACTATATCGTGGCGCATCTTGTCAATCACAAGCCTGTAGTCTCGCTGTTTGGTTGGCAGTCCCTGGTGGGTAAGTGCATCGCCCCACATGTCATTAATGGAAAATAAATAAAATCGTTAAAAATTATTCAAAAAAATAGATTCAATTAAATAATTTTAATAGTACCTCTGAAGAAGTGGTAATATGTTGGGGGTGGGCTGTCTAGGCTGCGGGCTTAAAAACGGCATCCGAAACCAAGCCCAAGACTGAAGGAGCAAAAGACATCCTCTGATTACTTGTCTGTCAGGGTCAATGGTTCTGCAAAGCTCCCTAAATAGAAAGCCCAAAACCGCTGCCCCCCAACATTTTTCTCTTGATTCCGCAAAATTAATTAGATGATACAGCATGCACTTTGTTGCGGGATTTATCAGGCATCAAAACCCCTCCAATAATGCGTAGGATGTGGGCACGAGCAAACTGTTGTGAAAATATATAATAAATATATTTATAATAGTAAAATAAGACACGAAATATATAAAAATATTAAAATTATTAAAAAAACACAAAATATATAATAAAAAAATATTTACCCGTTTTGTTTTGTCATCTGCATCGAGGGGGAGGATTGAAAACTCTTGGTCCAAAAAAGTTATGAAGATTTTGTCACCGTCGAACGTGTTTGGCACCGCTCCCAACAGGTCACCATACAGGGTTGGCCAGTGACCCTCGACTATACCGGTAATAAGATCGTCGTCCGTAGGCAACCCAAGATGGTATGCAACATCTTCTAGTGTAATTGCCGCCTCGCTACACAAAAAATGAAAGGTGTGCGTCTCTGGCCTCCATCGTTCAATTAAGCCGTTAATTAGAAGACGATTCAACTTCGTACCACCCACGATTTTCGCGACGTGGCCAAAACCAGCTTCCTCAATGAACGGCATAATCTCCGGATCCGGCGCGACGGTGATACGACTGACGTATAACGTCAATGCGCGTTCGTAGTGCTTGAAAAAATAAAACAGTAAATAATAAAAAAAAATTAAATAAGGTAAAAAGTAAAAAAAATATAAAGAATGTTACCTCATTTGTGGTTCTCTAGTAGTCGAACACGTGTTATTGGTCTAGTCGCAATAAACCCGCCATTTGTATCGAGTATGAAAAATATTAGAGTAGAATAAGAAGAAGAACTCGCTTTGTGATTTGTGTGTAGGGTAGGGACCGTCTATTTATAGAAGAAATCGTTCCCCCTATGAAGCGATATTAAATAGAACTCGCGTTCTAGTAAACGTGATATCCTAAAGAACTCGCTTTTCACATGACGTGAGTTCCATTGAAAAGACGCGGCATTGCAACAGGCGCGTACACTGATCGGGCAGAGAGGACCTCGCGTTCTGCAGAGCGTGAGTTTCTGAAGAACTCGCTCTTCGTAGGACGCGAGGTCACGAGATTTTTGAATGCTTGTTTCAAATTTATTAATAAGGCTGTAGAGTGTTTAGGTGTTCTCCATTTCTGAGCGCAAGTGCACACTCTTGTCAAGTTATAGTATAAAAGATATCGTCTCCCACAGGGATTGGAGCAGCTCCTATGAATGGTTTCATGCACAAAGATTTAGTAAATGCGCCATTAAATCTCATGATATGGAAATATAAAAACACAAATAAAAGAAAGGTAGTGATTAGAGAGATGATAGGGAGAGATTTGGGCGATAAGCTGGGTAAGACTGGTGCAACTCAGAAGCGTGTGGACAACATTGTAAAGTCTGAGTATGTTTTGCGCTGCCATGAGTTGCTGCCTCGGCGGGTATGGCTGGCGGCAAACTATGACCATGGCACGCGATCGCAACAGGTCACTACTACTGCAGGGGTGTGTACTGTCTTGACAGGTGGAACGGAAAGAAGTCCTGGCAGCTCGTCTGGTAGACATTCTAAGTTTGGCAGGATAGTCGACAATGATCCCTCCTATTTCTAAGTTAGGATGCTCGAGATGCTAACTTGTGGACTAGTATGGAACCAAATTAGTCAACTCGGTTGGTAATCCCTTTTAGCCGCTAAACTTGTAGACTAGTGTGGAACCAAGTTAGTCACGCATTTTCAAGTTGTGACCGTTCTTAACCCTTTTGTGAGCCTTGCACTTTCGTGCCCAACAAATGGATTTTCTCTTCAACTGACTGGTATAGACTAATTGAACGAACAATGAGCATAAATTAAGCAAACTCAGAATTTTATTGAAAACAAACCAAAACTATACAATTGTTTCCCTCAAACTACTTTACATACACACGTCTAAACCCTAGGAGAATTGGGCCGCGACCCCCAACAACTCCAACCTATCTGACTACATCTCATTGTGCGGCTGCTCAGGCTCGCATCCCCTCATCCTCGTCCCATGCCCTTTTTTCTCTCACATACATTAGGTATATATAGGGCTCATAGCCTAAGTTTGAGTCCTCCTTGAAGTAGGAGTTCTAAAAGTAAATTTCATTAAATACAAACTCAATTATACTTTAAATATAGACTCTTTGGACGTTGCCTTCCTCCGCAAGTAAGGATAAGTGCTCCTACTTATCGGTCTTGGATCAGCTCTACCGGCCGCTACAAGCTTCAGAAAATTGCAAGACTAGGCTCATTGGGATTAGGAAATTGCCCTCTTTAAATCGCGAACCATCTTGGCTAAGTCGGTGTAACTCCTGCCCATGCGGCTCTTGGCGGCAATGCTGCTTCGGCAGCGTCCTTGGCGGCATCTTGAGCTGCTTCAGTACAGCTCCTTTGATTCCAGCTTTCTGTCATGTCCTATCCTTTCCTCTCCTCTCCTAGCTATAGCACCTGAAAATATAAACTAAACTAAAACAGTAACTTTTCTCAACCAAACATAAAATATTCAATAAAAGCATGGTATAAGAGAAGATATTGTTATAATGCATGCAATGCACCTAAATATGCCTAAATGAGCTTAAGAACAACAATAATAAGGGCATGAATGTGTACAAAATATAGAACTTATGGACACTCTACAAAGGCTATATAATATAATATATATTAATAAATAATAATATCAATATATTATAGCTATATTTATTAATACATTTGAATATTAGTATAGTATAATAATTTTTTGTAGTTATCTTATCTTATTTATTAATTAATTATAGTAATATGAATAATATAATTATAAATGATATATTTCCATTTAAAATTGGATTTAAATATTTCTTTTTTACAATTGAAAGGATTAGGGTATTTCTTTACAATTAAAATGATAAAATCGCATTTGCAACCAACCAACATTTATTAAAGAAGCTGAAACTTGTTCTGACGGTGATGATCATCAATAAAGTGATGCTAATGACCGACCCTCGTGAATCTTGCCTTGCTCCCGATGCCTGTCTTGAATCTTGGAGGTCTATTGGATATATTGCCACTTGCCTGCCATTCAAAAAGACCTCGAATTTCCCGATATTATGATTTGTTGTTGTCGATCCTCGTGAACAAAAATACCAAATAGTTAACATCTGCTCAACATATATATGCAACTACAAATAACAAAAATGACAATATCAGGGAAATTAGTTTGGAATAAATTTTCCTGATACGTGATTTGTTGCCAGTAGTAGTTACAATCCAAAATCACGCACATATTGAGAAGGAAATTTTTTTCCTGACTGAGTGTTGCTTCCCTTCCTCGATCAACTGGGTATTTATAGAAGCAGAAGACGGTGATGACGTGGCGAACTCGCGTTTCACAGAACGTGAGTTCTTTAGAAACTCGCACTTCATAAAACGCGAGGTCACTGACACGCCAGGAATTTAATTCTTGCCAAAGTTGCTCTTTGCAGAACGTGATTTTCCTTGAGATTCGACGAGTTTGGTCTATATATACTCGAACTTTGCTGAATATTTGCACTGTATTGAGTTGCAAAGTTTGAGTATTCGAATGATTAGAAAATCTGTTGGGTAGAAGATGTGGTGCAATGTATCGTCTGTGTTTGTGTAACATGATCGACAAATCACAATATCGGGTAACTTTTGTTGTTTGTGTCCAGGATAAAATTACATAGTGAGTCAGTGTAAGGGTACATTTGTTGAATCAAAAAGATGATGCAGTGGCTCATGTTGGATCAATGGCACGTGCAAAATCATGCCGGGTGCAAGTTGAGGTGTCCTCTCTAGGGTTTATCCGGTGGCGCGTGCCGATTACAATTGATAATGCGGGTCAAAGCTTCTATCATTTTCAGTGTTTTCGAAGCTATGTTAAGACCCCCGCATGTAACGGTGTTGGTGACATTTGTATCGTGGAAGAACACCGGTGTTGGTGACATTTGTATCGTGTTTGTGACAATTGTTTTTAACATACGAAAAATAAAAATATAATTTACATATGTAATATTTTACGTGTTTCAATGCTTGTCTTCTATAAAAACAATAATTTGAAAGAACACCGGTTCATTTACACCCTATAAATAGACCCACTGCCTCAAGTTTGAACTCACTCTTTCATTTACTTTAATTGTAATGGCTGCAAACGTAGATGATTTACCATCTATTGGAGTCACTCCTATGATGCTAATGTCGATACTGACGGTGAACTAGAAGTTGGGATGATATTCAGTGTGAAGAAAATGGTAGATGATGCAATTAAAAACTACAACATACGCCGATCAGTTCGTTCGACGGTGAAGAAAACGACCGCATGTAAATATATCGCAGAATGCGTCGAAAAGGGCAACGATTGTAACTGGATGATTCATGGATCACAAACAAAGGCGCTGAACAACGTTTGGCAGATAAGAAGATACGACGAACCTCATACATGCCAGTTGTAACAAAAAATTGACATGTAATACGTCTGTGTTTGTTAATTACATATTTTGTGATTGTTAACTTTTTGAAAATCGAAGCGGTTAAGATGTAGAAAATAATATTTGCGATAATTATATTAACAAAAAGTAGTAAAAAATTGTTAATTGAAAGAAGTACACAAGCATTAAATTACTAAGCATACTTAAATCTATGAGAGCGAATCATTTTCGTTGCCCTCGTAGTTGGTACTTATGTCAGAAGTTAAGTTTAGTTCCTCACTTTTTTGTTCCTTCTCCTGTCGTCTCCTATAATTTTGTATAAGTATCGTGTCCTCATCTTCAAGCTTAAGTATTGTTGATGAACTGGAGTCGTCATCAAAGTTTACACTAAGCTCGATGTTCGTACCCTCAGCACGTTTGTATGCCCGAAACATCTTGCGCATATCTTTCTGATTGGATAGTGTTATCATGTAGTGTTCTTCTGGGCCGGGCTTATTCACTGGAACTTTGGCACACAATGCAGAAATTTTGGAGCTTGTAGACTCCTTAAATCTTGTTGAAATCAACTCAAACAACTCATCTCTTGTGATTTTCTCATTAAAAGAAGTGTAGAAGTAGGTTCCACGAAAGAAAACATTAGCAGAAAAATGCGCCATAATTTGTATTTGTATGAGTGGTTTGGCAACGGAGTATGTGTAGAAATTGTTTGAGTGGTGTAGAAATTTTGTAACTCTGGCATAACATTTATAGGATTGAACAATGTCGAAATAATTTGTCAAAGTCGCGTTGTACAAGACGCGATTTTTCCTGCGGAGAGAGAAACTGTGTTTTACAGAACGCGCTTTTATACATTATTCAAAGAAGTCGCGTTTGACAGGACGCGATTTTCGACATTATTCAAAGAAGTCGCGTCTTACAGTAAGCGATTTTCGACATTATTCAAAGAAGTCGCATTTTACAGGACGCGATATTAGACATTATTTAAAGAAGTCGCGTTTTACAAGACACGATTTTTCCTGCTAAAATTGTCGAATCTTCATAAAACATTAATAATATAAATAAAATTTACATATTATTTCTGACTCCGATAACATCACTATGATAAAAAAACATTACATAAAGCTCAAGCTCAAGAACCCACCCTGAACAAAATTGATGGTGAGATTCCACCATCATTTCCACACCAGCGTCATCCATAATGTGGAATAATTAGTATGTTAATGGTTCTAACGACGTCGACAATCTGTACTTCAATGGTTCCATCTTTTGCTTAGGACTATGTGGAACATGTTTCTTCACTTCATTCATCAACTTCTTATACGATAAGTTGTATGGCAGCGGAAGCAATATACTACTTGACGACTGAAAAACGATGCCAAGAGATGAATCATCGATTATCTGCCCATTTGTAGAATACCAAAGCTGTAATAGTTTGACTGAAACGTCTGAAAAATCAAATATCGATTGAAGTCCTTACAAATTAAATTCAAAACTTCCTGGTATATATATATATATATATATATATACTGAAGAAGTCACGTTCTATAAAACGTGATTTACTTCAAATATTCAAACAATATTACTTACCTCCCATTACCTCACTTATTCAAACATGTATTCAATTCAGTTTGATATAAGGGTACAGAGTACCATTATTATTCACTCGGACAAAAATATTTTTTTTTTCAGATGTGTCAGTCCAGCTTTGTCAACATCTGACTCGAGAATGAACTCGCGTTCCGTAGAATGCGTGAACCAAAGGAACCCGCATTTTGTAAAATAGGAGATTCACAAATCTGATAGCATCTCTCTTTCTGCAGAAAGCGAGTTCCTTGACACGTCTACAAAAGCAAGATTCTCCGAAATTTTTCGGATAAATAAGATACCAAAAGTCACTTTGTTCCCTTACATGAAGCATAATGCAATACGAATATTGTATAGCATTCACAAAACAAGTCTTTCAATTGTTGGAAAAAATGTCGAGACGAGGAGGTGTTGCTGCTCTAGTATACTACGATGGCGAGATAATTGCCGATGCCTCACTTGGTGTCGTATTTCAGTCATCGAATACTATAACACTAACGATTCCGATGAGATTATCCTACAAGAAGTTGATTAAGGAACTGGAGAGTAATGTCCCACATGGCCAAAACCAAAATCTGTCCGACTTGAAGTATCGTCTGCCGATCTTTATAGATCTGTTAACGTACTCCGTATGTTGCATTGCAGACAACGGTGATGTGGAGTTGATGCTGTCAACCCACTTGGAGTATTCATTAGGCGGTCCCCTAGAGCTGTATGCATCGTTTTCTGATTCTAATCTTGCTATCGAAATCCCAACATGGAGACGGGCGAAGTTCGACTTTGATCCGAATGCCAATGTTGATAGCCCGAAAGCCAGTTTACAAAATAATTTCAACCTGCTAACTACATACAGTCCACGCAAAGAGTTCGGTGCATCGTCGTCTGATGTGCCAAGACATTCGTGCGTAGCTAGTTTCGGGTTCGACTTGAACCAGCCCCCGAATGATGAATTCGATGCGCCAAGACCTGCAACGTACAATCTGCACAGTCAGTATACTATGGGGGAGGCAGCGTCATCATCCCACATGAGGTCCGACCATGAATCATTCAACCCCTTCGATGATTCCTCATATGGAGGATACTCAACGTATGTCCCTAGCACGGAGTACCTTCAACCATCTATGGGTAGACATTCTTGTGTTGGTGCTCTCGAATTTGATCTTGGAAATACGGTTCATGAGCGGTCTCGCGATCGACGACCAACCTGCTCGCCTGAAAGGGTAGCGATCGATGACCAACCTGCTCGCCTGAAAGGGTAGCAATCGACGACTCAGAACTATACCAGTTCGAGAGGGATAATTCAGACGAAGAATCGCTTAGGAAACCCGGACCCGAAGGCGACGAGCAAGGGCCCTTATATGAAGAACCAGAATACGTGATCATTCCAACAATTAATATGGATGCGTTGGAAGGCAACGAAGAACACCCGACAACAAGCAACGTTCCAGTATCGACCACACTTATTTCTTATTACTAGCCACCATCCCACTTCACGAAGGTTGATATGAATGCGTTAGACGTTCCAAAATTTTCACAATACCAAACAATTGATGGCAGAATCAACCGTAATGATGGTGAATTGGCCATTGGGATAACGTTCCTTACAAAAGAACTGGCGGTGGCCGCAATTAAGCGTCGTTTAATTTTCTTAATTTTAAGGGTAATTTATTTTCTTATTAAATATTCAGACGTGTAAAAAACATTAAATAAAATGGCAGCATATGCTTGCCGTTAGTGACTAACAGCCACGTCAGGCGCGGCGTTAGCTTTTTAACGACGGGTGGTCAGATTAGGTCCATTTAAATAGTTAGGTGGTCGAAATTTGAATTTTTTTAATTAGGAGGTAAAAACAGGTCGCGGGCAATAGTTGGGTGGTCACTAGGGTAGTTTACTTTTTTTACCATCTTTATTTATAGGGTTAACTACTGGGATAGTCACTTTTGTTTTTCTCTAGTACAGAGTTAGTCACCGATTTTGAAAAACGACCAGTAAGGTCACTTACGTTTTCGGGGCGTAAACTTTTGGTCACTTAGCCGTTTGGTGCTGTTAACCTTTGATGGAAGGTTGATATGGAACAATAAAAAAGAATAAATTACCTAGACAGTCCCTAAACTATTACTTCACTCATATTTTGACCACTGAAATAAAAATAATTTGTATAATTATACATTTAATCCTCCACATTTACAATTTTTTTGTTTCTTCTCTCCTCCACCATCTTCCATATTCTTCTTCATCTAACTCAATCTCTATTTTTCTATTATATTAATCCTTAATTCACACCGTATATTTAATCCATCACCGTATACATTCATGTTTCAAATAATATTTGTAATTCTTAATATGGTTCAACACAAAATAATACCCAATTTACGTGCAACAATGTTTACATAGCATATTCAAAAGGCTTAAATGAATATAGGTGCCTAAAGTATACCTTTTTTGAACTTTAGGTGCCTAAGGTATTTTTTTTGTAAAAATAGGTGCCCAAAGTTTCAACTGTTATAATTTTAGGTGTCAGACTGTTGAAGGGATGTTAAAAAAAATCAACCAATCAATGCTCGACATGTGGCACTATTTTCATTTTTTAAAATCAATTTAATGAAAAAACTCCAAATTTTATAATTTTTACAAAACAATCCCCAAATCCTTAAATTCACCCAAACTCAAACCTCCAAATCGATGGTGCTTCCACCGCTGATTGCCGCCTCTGAGCACACCCCTTTGGCCGCTGGACCAAGGCGGTCATTTCCCTCAACACGGCATCACCGAAAACGACGAACGGCGTGCCAGTCAAATGTCTATTTCGCATTCGACGTTCGACTGCACGTCTTTCGTCATTTTCGGCGACACCGTGTTGGGGAAAATGATCGCCTTGATCCGGCGACCAAAGGGGTGTGCTCAGATGCGGCGATCGACGACAGAAGTGGCGGCGATTTGGGTGGTTGGGTTTGGGTAATTTTAGGGATTTTGGGACTGTTTTGTGAAATTTTCAAAATTTTTGGATTTTATAAAAACTAAAATTTTGAGGTGTTTTTAAAAAAAATCAAATTAGTGCCACGTGTCAAGCATTGATTGGTTAAGTATATTTTTTTAACATCCATTAACAATTAGGCACCTAAAATTCTAACTTTTAAAACTTTAGGCACCTATTTTTACTAGAAAAATACTTTGGGCACCTAAAATTCAAAAAAGGTATACTTTGGGCACCTATTTTTCATATAAGCCTTTATAATAGTATTGTACTAATTGATTGCAATGTTTTAGGGTTGAAAAATGAATTATTAAAAATTCAAGGGTGAAATTAGAAAGAAACATTTTCAGTAGTGACCATAATGTTTATTTTTTAAAATCTGGGACCAAAAATATACATGGGATAAACGTTAATGGCCATTGCAGTAGTTTACCCTTGTTTTTTTCGCTGCCAGGTCAACAAGCCGTCAAAGGTTAACGACACCAAACAGTTAAGTGACCAAAAGTTTACGCCCCGAAAACGTAAGTGGCCTTATTGGTCGTTTTTAAAATCGGTGACAAACTTTGTACTGGGGGAAACAAAAGTGACTATCTCAGTAGTTAACCCTTATTTATATCCCAAACAATTCCTTCCATCAATCGTTATAAAAAAGGTATAACTACATATTTAGTACCCCACCTATTCTCGTGTTTCTATTTTAATACCCTACCTATTTTTTGGTAAAATGGTACCTAACGTTACGTTTTTGTTATGTTTTGGTACCCCGACCGTTAAAAACAAACAGAGATGATGACGTGGCTTATTTTTAATTGAGATAATCATAGTTTTAGTCCCTAAAACTTATACATTTCTATCAATTTGGTCCAAACTCTATCAATTTAATAATTATCTTAAATATTTTGGTTAAAATTGTAAATCCCCATTTTATTTCTTCTTCCCCAAAACCCTAACCCCATTTTTTTTCTTCTTCTCAATCCAATCATCGCCAACTTGTCCCCGATTCGACTAAAATCATCAAATTTAGGGAGTGATTTGTGTTTAAGGGTTACTTTTAAAACTTCAAATTTGATTGCCTCTGGGTTGGCTCATGGTGTTTTGATTCTATATTTCCCTTCTCTATGATGCGTTTATGCCTCTATATTTAATCACTTGAATAATACCTCCAATACAATTTAATGTAGCTTTGCATTCATCGTCCATGGCAATTGGCAAACACGTATGAAATAAAAACCTCAAACATTCAATTCATTCCAAGGACTATTTTTAAAACAAGGGGTTGAAATAGAAAACATTTCGAATCTCTCATTTTCTATATCGAGGCTGGCATTTGCAACAACTTTGAATTTCAACATGCTGATTTTTCCTTGCTGCAACAACATTTTAAGAACAACTAACCAAATTTGAAAAATATTTATGCCTTTTAGGTTCTGCCTACATTCCTGCCTCTCATGTGCATCCGATAAACAATACTCTGCATGACTTGTCCCTACAGCTTTTGGAGAATCGCGGGTTCTTGTGCTACAATCGGATGACTGTTTTCTGCAACACATCTTAGATTGAGGGTTTTACCACACTTGGACTCTTTATAGCATAAGTGAACTTATCCCAATTTAAAATAAGCCACATCATCATCTCCGTTTGTTTTTAACGGTCGGGTACCAAAACATAACAAAAACGTAACGTTAGTCATCATTTTGCCAAAAAAATAAGTGAGGTACTAAAATAGGAACACGGGAATAATTAGGGTACTAAATATATAATTATCCCTATAAAAAAACACATTAGCGCGTGAAGTCTCCTACATAGCTTGACCGGGTAGATTGGAAGGCTTAAAGAAATTTCTTCAGCAAACAATTACTACTAATTCTAATTCAGACTGTACTTTTCTCCTCCTTCATTTGGAAGAATAAAAAGACAGGAGCCTTTTCCTTTTCAAAAAGGGCTCTTGCCGTGTCTTCCACGAACCTGACATCGGTGACTAAACTGTACTTGTCGACCAAAACAAAGACCCAACTCACTTTGTTTCTGACTTGACTCGCTATAAATACATATATGTCCCAACCGAACTCGAAGCTATCAGAAGTTTGCTTACACACTTGTTCTTCTCCTTTCTCCCTTGTTATTAATCATTTCATTCTCTCGTCTCAATTCTCAACGTCAGAAATGAAGGTTAGATTTTCAACTTTGCCTCTCTCTTTTTTTTAGTTTTCATCACGCACAAAAACATAGATAAGCATGGAAATTAACTGAATTTGAATGGTCTCTCCCCCCATTGTTTTTTGAGTCATGATTTGAGCAATAATTAACAGTAAGTTGTTTTGTTTTTGACAGAAAGTTGTGTTGAAATTGGATTTGCACGACAACAAATACAGACAGAAAGCCATGAAAACAGCCTCTGGCCTTTCAGGTATTGTATATTTCTTTCACATTAAACTAATTTCATCGTAATGATTATGATAATCAAGCAGGAAAATAACTTACATACCCTTAATTCTGCAGGGATTGAATCAGTTTCCTTGGACACGAAAGACCAGAAACTGACAGTGATAGGAGACATTGATCCAGTGAAGGCTGTGAGTAAACTAAGGAAGCTTTGTCATACAGAGATAGTTTCGGTGGGGCCAGCAAAAGAGCCAGAGAAAAAGAAAGAAGAACCAAAGAAAGAGGAACCCAAGAAAGAAGACCCAAAGAAAGCAGAAGAAAGTAAGAAAGATGCCCCGAAAGCACCTTTAGCCTACACCTACCCGCTGGTATATCAACCCCAAATGGCCGCCTATAATTATAATTCAGTGCCCGAATATTACAGTTACGGTAGAGTTGTTCACGATGAACCTGCTGGTTGCGTCATCTGCTAGAGGAAGATGATGAATACTGAGATGGGTATCTTTATATATAAAACCATATCTTCATTTTATGTACCCTTAATTTGTAATTCTTATATATTTTTAAAAAAAAATAGTGACCAGAACATGTTTTTTTAACAAAATTTTGAAGTTAAATTATAGTTCTCATTTCTCAAATGAATCTGTATTAACAATCTACTTCTCGTAGTGTTACAACGACAGAGCAATGCCTGACAAGGCTCTTATATATTATATAAAAGGTTAAACTTCCTAAAATATGTCGTTGAGATGAGTTACTTTTGGCGTTTTATTGAAAAGAAGTGTTTAAAATTTGGTGGTGTAAAAATATATTTTAATAATTTTGAAGTATGTACTAAATTGGAGGAAATTATAAATATAGCAATTTGATTTGGTTGATTTAATTAGAATTTGAACCAAAATAATAAAATGTACTATTATACAAACTAAAATAATCAAGTCACCTGGCACTTGGGACATCAACCCACTCTCCGCAGCTACGTGTGATACCGCACGTAATGATTAATGAATATTAGGCCCCCTGAGGGGTCCGACATTTCGAACGCAAGCATATGTCGCTGGAACCCAACACATGGCTATATTACAAGAAAATCCTATTTTAAATAAATATCTAGAAAAATATCCCACGGACTATTATTTAGAAAAATGACCTTCAAATCTGTCACGTATGAAGAACTCTCGTTTCGAAGTTCGCGAGACACGACCTCGCTCTACACAGAGCGCAAGTTCCACATACGTGGCAACACTTTTCAGAATAACGAGCTATACGGAAACTCGCGTTCTGCGAAACTCGAGCTGTCAGACCAAGCTTCGATAGGCATGTTCAAGCATTATTCCGTGCTTATTAATCGTATATTTTTGGTAAACATTCAGTTTGTGTTCGTAGTACTGGAACATGTCTTTCATTTGACACCAACATGGCCCAGTTCGGTCCCTTTTAAACCGACTAAAATTCGCGTCGAAAACGGTATCGTAGGTTGTTTTGTGAATGAATGAAAGTATAAGATGGCCTCATAGGCTCTTTCTGCCAAATTTTCGGGGTTTTTAATCAGAGAATTATCACAATTTTTGACCTTGCAGGCGTGGTAGTGGAACTTGTCTTCTATTTGAGACTGATATTGGCATGCACGATATATGGAGAAGGGTATAAAATTTGCCTTGAAAATGGTTCCAAAGCGTGGTTTTCTACAAGAATGATAAGCCGGAAAAGAGACTTTTTAAAACGAATAAGACTAAATTTTAAAATGAATAAGACTTAGTTAATACGAGGGCCCGAGCGATTAGGACACTTGTTCTTTGTGTGTCCAGGATTTTTACATATATTGCAATGTTTCTTTTCTCCGATTTTTTCTCTATGTTCAACCATATCCTCGGCACAGTAAATTCGTGTCGATCGTGGACGTCCCTTTTCTCTTATTAGTGTTGGATCTGGGCGTATGGTCGGTTCAGCGTCAACAACATAAAGATCAATTTCATTTCCAATGGGAGGAAACTCTTTTTCGTAAACCTCGAATACCGTTTCGAGTAAGTATACCGGATCAAGCAGTCTCATTTAGTTAATCCATTGGTTTGAACAAGAAGCAATGACGTGTGCGCACGAGTATTTGAATGTTTAATATACTCCGCACTCGAAAGTTCTTTGACTAAGATCTACCACGTACGCGTTGTGTTGTATGCCTTCCAACGGCCTCGAAAATTCTGAAACACGGAACAAATTTCCTTCTCGTGAGAAGAGAGTTACAGTCATCTCATTTGAATGACGCACTTTAGTTTGCAATTTTTTGTGAAAGTTCGGGTGGACTTTGTGGCCACCTGTCATGTACTCAGTTGCTTGTCTTCCAAAGTTTGCAAATAGGGTAGCCAAACGATAATAGGTCGCTTTGACAACAAAAATGATAGGCAAATGCCGCACTCCCTTGAATGTTGAGTTGACCGCCTCAGCCAAGTTCGTTGTCATGTGACCATATCGTTTACCCCCGTCATATGATCTAAGACATTTTCCCCCGGGATTTTGGCAAGATAGTTCATGTCATCTTTATTTCTGGCTCTCAATTCTTCGAACAACTCCTCTACCTCCTGTACGTAATGCGAGTTGCTTAGGGAATAACAGTTGAATAGTTAGTGGCGAACAACACATGCAAAGATATCGTAAATGAAAATGACCTAAAAGACGTACCCATTCGAAGCACAAAAGCACGTTCATCATGGTCCTTGAACTGTTGCAAGTAGTTCGCCGCAATGTGTCACAAGCAGTAATGATGGTAAATGTAGGGAGACTTCCAAGAATCGCTCAAACGTTCTATTGCCCACAAGATCACAGTGCCTCTGTCGGAAATAAGACATATCCCATTGTCCCTTGCCCGCATTACAGGAAAAATAACATGTTTCCGTAGGTTCTTAAGGAAGAACACCCAATAGTCGAGATCCTCATTTTCGACAATTGCGAATGCTACAGGAACGATTTTCTGATTGTCGTCTTGTGCAACCGCCACAAGTAGGACCTGTGTATATTTCTTGTACAACCATGTATCGTCGATTTGAACCATCGATTTGCAGCGCTTGAATGCATTAATGCACTGGGGGAATGTCCAAAATAGTCGGTGGAATTGACAAGCACCTCGAACGACGCGGTCATTTTCGTATGTCGGAACCGTATGAAGTTCGACAATCGTTCCGGTTATGTGTTTCTGCATCAAGTTTAGCCACGGGCGCAACTCATTGTAAGATTTCTCTCATTGGCCAAACAGTTTTTCTACAGACTGGTTTTTTGCATACAATGCTTTATGGTATTCAGGATAGTAGCGGTGGACCTGTTGAGCTGTAGCCTGACAGACGCGAACCGTCACCCGAGGATTTGCTTTTACCAGTGGCATGAAGGTGTTTTAGAGGACGTGCACATCCAGGTTCTTGTGATCCTGACTTAGGCTAGTAACGATGCATGTATGGGGCCCTTCCAGTTTTGTGATTCTCCACAGGCCGCCCGTCTTCTTCAATTGAGATACAAAAGGCGGGTTTTTTGCGGCTAGACCAGCAACACGTGTTCCACTACTGGAGGACCACTAATGAGGTAATATTCTTTATATTTTTAATTTTTATTACTTTTTACCATATTTTATTAATTAATTAATTTCTATTTTTATTTATTATTTACCATTTTATTTTTAAGCACTACAAACGCGCATTGACGTTATAGGTTAATTATATCACCATCGCGCCAGATTCGTGGATTATGTCGTTAATTGAGGAAGCTGGTTTTGGTCACGTCGCGAAAATCATGGGCGGTACGAAGTTGAATCGTCCTCTAATTAACGCCCTAATTGAATGATGGAGACTAGAGATGCACACCTTTCATTTTCTGTGTGGCGAGGCGACAATTACACTAGAAGATGTTGCTTACCATCTTGGGTTGCCTACGGACGACAATCTTATTACCGGTGTAGCCGAGGGCCACTAGCCATCCCTGTGTGGTGACCTATTGGGAGAGGTGCTGAAGACGTTCGACGGTGGCAAAATCCTTCTTACTTTTTTGGACCAAGATTTTTCAGTCCTCCCCCGATGCGAATAACGAAACAAAACGGGTAAATATTTTTTATTATATATTTCATGTTTTTTTAATAATTTAAATATTTTTTTATATATTTCGTTCATTTTTTTACTATTATAAATATTTTTATTATATATTTTCACAGTGGTTTGCTTGTGCTCATATCCTACGCATTATTGGAGGGATTTTGATGCCTGATAAATCCCGCAACAAAGTGCATGTCATGTTATTGTATCATCTAATTAATTTTGCAAAATAGAGAGCAAAATGTTGGGGAGCAGCGGTCTTGGGCTTTCTGTTCATGGAGCTTTACAGAACCGTCGACCCTGGTCATCTCTGTGTGGTGACCTATTAGGAGCGGTGCCGTTTTTAAGCCTGCAGCCTAAAGAGCCCACCCCCTACATATTTCCACTTCTTCGGATGTACTATTAAAATTATTTAATTAAATCTATTTTCTGAATATTTTTTAACGATTTTATTTATTTTTCATTAATGACAGGTGGGGCAGTGCACTCACCCACCAAGGACTGCCAACCAAACAACGAGTCTACATGCTTATGATCGACAAGATGCGTCACGATATGGTAATCCTAAAATTTATTTCTAGTTATTCATATTATTTCGATAATCAATTTTCATATAATTAACGTTCAAATAAAAATTTTCAGTTCGTGTGGACTCCATACGCTAGTCTTGCGATTCGCCAGATTACTCCGCCAGACATTGTGCAGTTCTCTCACGTATGCTTGCTGCGAGTGCCACTCATCAACTACGAAATTGTCGAGTGGCATCCTACAGACTGGGTTTTGTGACAATTTGGGTACATTCAAGGGGTCTGCATCTGCCACCTAATTTGGACGAATTACATCGGTTGACGCGGTAGGTGAAGATAGAAATTCATAGGGGCCATCATCACGCTAACTGAGTCCAGCAATGGATGGATTGATATGGCATTCGACTGCCCATCCTCGCACCCATTTTGAATTGTGTCATGTCCATCACTTTCGATTATTTTTAGTGGTGCCTCCATAATGGGTAGTCGTATATACTTAATCCAGAGGAGCGCGAGCGAGAAATTGAGGCGCATCCACAAAACCGCTCATGCCCCCAACGTCGAGCCAACCAGAGCCAGAGTCAGTTGAGGTAGCACGGTCCCAGACCGCGAACTAACACTGCTGGGGCATCGTCTTCTGGTACAACGTTTCAAAATTTAAGTGGTCCTTCCACGTTATAGCAGATGAGGCCTCCACCCGAGTTCGACTTCTCAGATGCCTATCGTCCCTCCATGTCGATGAGTGGTTCTCCAATGATCGATGTTCCACATTGGCATCACAGTTCGACTACAACATTGTCCAGCATACGCCATCGGGCAGCTTGTTCTCCACTCGCCCCGGTCCTAGCAGGAGTTCGCGTTTCGAGGAAATCTTTGGAGCCAATGATGATGGTAATGCTGCTGCTGATGATGATGAGAACGACCCTAGAGCACATGACATTTGGAGGAATCCGCCACGGGATCACCATGCACCCCACTGCGGAACGGGTGGACATACACATCATTAAGGCCTTTTTTTTCAAATCTATATTTAATTATGTTTTTATTATATTTATGGAAGACATTACTTTTTTTATTTTGTAATTACAGAATTTTGATTTTCTTTAATAATTTTTTTATACTTTTTCTAATTTATATTTAGTTTCGCTTTTTTATTACTATTATTCGATTAATAAACCAAGCTTATCGCGTCTTTTTAAAGGCAACTTCATTCAAAAAACAAACTAGGATACCGTTTTTAAGCGAATTTAGGCCGGTCTAGAATGGACAGAAATTGCATATATTGGTGAAATATGAAAGAGAATTTCTAGTACTACGAACCCAAATTCAATGTTTACTAAAAATATATGATTAATAAGCCCCAAAATATTGCTCGAACATGCCTATCGACGCTTGTTTTTCACCCAGATTTACAAAGAACTCCCTTTCTCGGGAAAGCGAATTCCCGTGATAAATTCAACCGCCTCTTAAAATTCTCGGGGAACTCACGTTTCGCAGAACATGAGTTTCCCTAAAGTTCGTTATTCTGAAAATTGTTGTCACGTATGTGGAACTTGCGCTCTGTGTAGAGCGAGGTCGTGTCTCGCGATCCCCGAAACGCGAGTTCTTCATACGTGGCAGATTTAGAGATCATTTTTCTAAATAATAGTCTGTGAAGGTCATTTTTCTAGATGTAGTGATCTGAGCTATGTGCTATGCTTGTGTAATTTTGTTAAGCATCATACATCAAAATTTAAATAATTTTTGTTGGATTAAATGCTCATGCATTTTCGGATTAATAATGTTTGCATTCAGACTAGAATTGGATTTCCATGTCATATCATTCGGGTTGGGAAATGTACAGAGGAAGATTACTGGTTTCACCCTTCGGGCTGAATTCCACTTCGGACTTGGTGACGATGTAGAGAGTGGTTCAGGGGAACCTTACTCTTCGGACGGTGATATAGATGGGTTCATGACATAGACTTAGGTGCATCGTGCTTTGCATATATGTGTACTTAAATGACTATGTTGACTGTATGATTCTTGTGATATTCTGTCTGATGCACTTTAGAGACACACTAAGCTTAATAGTTGACTCCCATTTAGCTTTTATTCTAGATTCTTAGACATAGGAGTTCGGTACTTGGAGGATCACAACTTATCAGATTATTTTAGTTTTCAGAATGGACATTTCGGATTTACAGTTTATTTATTTTATTTTAGATTGTTATTTTGAGATTTATGTAATTTTGGATACATATGTTTTTATTTTGGGGTTTTAACTGTTTTAGCATGCATAAGAATTTTTATGTGGATTTTTCTGAATAATCTATTTTGTGAGGTTTTCATTTAAACGATCGCGTTTTGAAAATTGGAATTTAATTTGAAACGACACCGTTTTAATAAATAATTCAAATATTAAGTTTTCAAAACCTAATTATCATTTTACTTGAGGGACACGTTTTGAACCCAACTTCCTAGATTCAGCCCATAACCTTTGGGTCAGGTTTAGGGGGTTACATGTGCGAGCCAGCTTGTTGAGCCGAGATGAAGGCCCAACGAGTCAGCCTGCCAGCCGCCGGCCGCACCGCCAACTGCCACCGCCGGCGTTGACTTTTTTCGAGAGACGTTACACGAGGGTTTGTCAATGTTATGAGTTCGTTGGCGTAGTCCGTTTCGCTAAATTCAAACCCAGTAAGTTATTTTTACGCATTTATCCCCTAAAGTAGTCTCATAATATGAAATGGCTTATGTAGTCGTATTTGTTTTATCCAAGGGCTTTGTGGACTCAAGTATTGGGTTTAAAGAGTTGAGTGGAGGAGCTTGGATGGAGATTTATTGCTTTGGCTTAAATTTAGTACACCTCGAACTTTGAATGCTTCATGAGCATTATAAATTTGATCGTTTTTCGTATCAGTATTTGCAAAATAGGTAGATGATGAATATGCATGTTTGGAGATTGGTAGTATGAGACTTGATATATGTGTAATGCATGATGATGTTACGAATATGATGAGACTCATGGAGACTTTAGAGACAATGTAAGGTCGTTTGAGATGCTCGTATAGTTACTTGATTGATTGATAAAATTGTGATTCCATGTATGTTTGTTCGATTAGATTGACGTGATTTGATGGGAAATATTATTAAGGGATAAATACTCGATTAAATGATTATAAAGCTGATAATTAATATTAATTGATTGAATGTGTTAGTAAACAAACCCTAATTGTAACCCCTAAACCTGGCCCAAAAGGAATGGGCCGAATCTAGAAAGTAGCGATTGGAACTTGTCCCTCAAGAAACAATTTAGGTTAAAATATTTCGTAATTCAAAAGGATCGATTAGATAAGTAAAACTTAATAAATATTCTGATTAAAATAAAACCTAATCTTTTAAACGATATTTCGATAATTAATTAAAATTCTGAAAATAACTTTATAGATGCATGCATTTAATAAAGCCCAAATTAAAACAGTAACAGTCCAAATGTCCGAATTACATAAATGTTCTAAAATATTTCAAAACAGTAGTCTGAAATAATTAAAAGAGAGTTCATACTGAATTATAATTTATCTGAATAAACAAGAGATGTTCCAAGTACCGATCGCCTAAAAAGTCTGAGATATCTGAAAAGTAAAAACTAAAGGGTGTAAGCTAAAGAGCTTAGTGTGTCTCTAAAGTGCAACGAAAACAAAACAAAAACAAAATAGTATTTTATTTTGTTATAAATACTTTTATGAAAACACAATAAAACTGAATCATGATAATATGATGTCTGATGCACATGAATCATAGTACCCATCTCCGATACACCGAAAAGTAAGGTTCCCCAGAACCTACTTTCTCCATGTCACCATCCGAAGTGGAACTCAGCCCGAAGGGTGGAACCACTGATCCGAAGTAGAATTCAACCCGAAGGTTGGAACCACTAATCCGAAGCGGAATTCAACCCGAAGGTTGAAACCACTAATCCGAAGCGGAATTCAACCCGAAGGTTGAAACCACTAAACTTCCCCGAACAAATCTCAATCCATATACCCACAATGATATGATACAGATTTTAAAAATCCGAGTCTGATCCGAAACTTGAATTATGAAAACTCAAGTTGCACAATACTATAAATCCGATGTTTTACAGTTCTGAAAATCTGATATTTCACTTAAATCACAGTATGACATGCTATGCATGATGTCTGAAAACATTCACCCAATCACAACAGAGTATGCACACAAAATGTACAAAACATTTACTTATATTAATCCAGAAAAGCACATAAAATTTATAGCACATATAGAAACACATAAGTTTATAAAACAGGAAGAGACACACCTTTAAGCAACAGAAGCTCTAATGCCGAGAAAACACATCTCACACTCAGATCTAGCTGAATCAGGACGTGAAGATCTCGTAAAACGTGCACAGTCGGTCTGAACAACTGGAGGTAACTCGTTGGTCTCGAAGACGTTATCACCTGAACACAGAAATGTTCCGAATTAGATTCTGAAATCCACAACTTAGTAGATTTTATGTACTAAATAATTGAAATTAGCAAAACGGAGCTTTCGGGTTCGAAAAAGGCAAAACGGGTTGCGGATTCGGATTCAGGACGTCGAGAAAGATTAAGATGCACGTTTTCTGAAAAAGTCAACTCTTGGTCAATGCTGGTCAAAGTCAAAGTCAACTATATCGGTCAAAGTCAACTGTCCAAAGTCAATGGTCAACACTGACTTGACTGGTCAAAGTCAATTGGTCAAATTCGGTTAAACAGGTTAATTGGTCAAACTGATACTAGTCAACAGGTCAAGCTTAGTCAAACATATCAAGGTCAAAACTGGTTCGGTTTGGTCAAGGAGTCAACGGTCCGGTTCAGCTCATGTTATGGGTCCAATTTAGATCTAGAATGGTTTAGTTCACAAGAACGGTTCAGTCCGGTTCAAGTTATTTGGCTCACTGGTTCGGTCACACAATCTGGTTCACCAACTGAGCTTACATCCAAAACTAGGCTCCACAATTACACACACATGGGCCTCTCGATCCGGGCTCAACCCACCCTCACTCACACAACTCATCCCATAACACATTGCTGTAACCAAATGTTAGGGTTTATAGAACCCCTTGACGGCGCAACATAACCCGGCGGCAGTGGAGATTCTGACGACAGCGAATCCAAATGTGCACGGCGGCACTGTTACAACCACGACAATGTCCAAGGTCACAAACATAGGCAAAATCCGAATCAACACAACTCATAACTCAAGTCATTGATCTAAAGCCAAAAATCATGGATTGAAAGCTTACTCACACTCTGATTCGACAAGGAGAGGGGCAGTGCAGACGGCGGCGCAAGGAACGGACGAGAGGACAACGACGGCGCAAAGAGAAACCGCAAGGTTTCACCCACGTTCCTCGCGATAAACGGTCGGCGAGGGTGGTCTGATTGTTGGGGTTTACACGCGGGGCAACGGGAACCCATTGGCGGTGGTCGTGCGAGCCACGAACGGTGATGAAGGCTTGGTCGGAGCTTCACCGTTGCTTGGCCAATGAGGAGAAGGTGGTGGGGCTTTAAAACCGAGAAAGGGGGAGAGGGAAATAAAGGGTGCGACAGACAGAAACAAAATGAGAGAATAGACAATTTTATGGCTAAAAAATATGGTTAAATATCACAACCAAAAGGGTAAATTACACGTATGGTCACTGAGCATTTTAGGGTTTACATAATAGCATCAAAGCTTTACCCATATTACAAAATAACCCCTCAAATTTCTGAATTAAGCCACAAAATTCCAATTTTATTCAATTTAATCCCTTAATCAAATTAGGGTTTTAAACTATGAATTCCCAAATTCTAGGGTTCCAAATTAGGGATTTTCAAAATTTAGGGATTTCTAAATTGACAAAATTTGGGGTGTTACAACTCTCCCTCCCTTAAAAGAAATTTCGTCCTCGAAATTTTCATACATAACAACAGATTCCAAAACTAACCCACACATGCACTTTCTTATTCTGAATTCATAATCCATCATAACCAAAATAAAATTGAAAACATCATAAATGTAGTTGTTACGTCATTTTGCATATCATCACATCCAACACGAACTCCAGTCGAATATACTAAACCCGGTCGTCTAATCTCATATCCCATAACCAGCTAACCTATCACTCTGAGCAGGTCTACCTCTACTAGCAGTACGAGAAGCAACTGATCTAAACTGTCCTCTACCTCGGTGAGGTGTCTGAACTGATGCATGACTCTAAATCTGAACGAATGAATCAATAGCTGAACGTGGACAATTCTTTAAGTAGTGATCCTGAGAACCACATCTGAAACACGTTCTATTCATCAATCTGCACTCTCCGTTATGCTTTTTATTGCAAAAACCACATACAAAAATAGGCCGACGAACTTTTGAACTACCCAGGCTGCCAGACGGAACTGTCGATACTGCAAGTCTTACATTCTGATAACTCTGAGGAACAAACTCATCCCTAGGTCACTTTCCAAACAAGCTGACAAAACATTGTTGTACAAATGTGTCTAATTGCTTCCCAACTTGATAAAATTCGGAAGTTCCTTTTTTTTTCATTTGTGAAATTCATCCTCTCAGAAGTTTTAGCTCGACCAACCATGTCGCTGAATACTTTATCATGATGTGTCGCAACATCTCTTTGAATCGGTAGTCGAAGTTCCTTAAAAAAATCACACTTATCTTTCTCAGTCACAACTAACTAAGGAGCATACTTGGCCAAACTCCGGAAATCTATCTCATAATCATTTACAGACTTGTTATTCTGTTTCAAATTCATAAAGTAATCTTAACACTTCGCTACGAGCTCGACTCCAACATATCGATCAGTGTTATCAATATCAAGTGAGTTATCACTTCCGATCTGATATCCTCCTAACGAATGATTCACATCCACATGTAACTTATTCTGAATTTCTGCTTGCCCAACAGAAGGCGAGTAATCACTACCAAAAGCAACAGTACGGCCTCGACCACGATCTCGAATAAACGATAGCTTAAGATTCCTACGCAATGGCTTAGTAACTATTTACAAAAGGTAATAACCTAGAGTCAGATTCGGTACTGGAGTCTCGGATTTAAAACACTTTGAAAACATTAAAGTCAAAATCATAGGATATCATAGTATATTTTTCAGAAAATTCTCATTCATCTCAAAATACTTTGGATGCATGCTGAAGTCGAAAACATTTTAAAAACATCTTTTGTGAGCCTCACAGTTCGAGGGTTGAACCTAAGCTCTGATACCACTAAATGTAACCCCTAAACCCGGCCCAAAAGGAATGGGCCGAATCTAGAAAGTAGCGATTGGAACTTGTCCCTCAAGAAACAATTTAGGTTAAAATATTTCGTAATTCAAAAGGATCGATTAGATAAGTAAAACTTAACAAATATTCTGATTAAAATAAAACCTAATCTTTTAAACGATATTTCGATAATTAATTAAAATTCTGAAAATAACTTCATAGATGCATGCATTTAATAAAGCCCAAATTAAAACAGTAAACGGTCCAAATGTCCGAATTACATAAATGTTCTAAAATATTTCAAAACAGTAGTCTGAAATAATTAAAAGAGAGTTCATACTGAATTATAATTTATCTGAATAAACAAGAGATGCTCCAAGTACCGATCGCCTAAAAAGTCTGAGATATCTGAAAAGTAAAAACTAAAGGGTGTAAGCTAAAGAGCTTAGTGTGTCTCTAAAGTGCAACGAAAACAAAACAAAAACAAAATAGTATTTTATTTTGTTATAAATACTTTTATGAAAACACAATAAAACTGAATCATGATAATATGATGTCTGATGCACATGAATCATAGTACCCATCTCCGATACACCGAAAAGTAAGGTTCCCCAGAACCTACTTTCTCCATGTCACCATCCGAAGTGGAACTCAGCCCGAAGGGTGGAACCACTGATCCGAAGCGGAATTCAACCCGAAGGTTGGAACCACTAATCCGAAGCGGAATTCAACCCGAAGGTTGAAACCACTAATCCGAAGTGGAATTCAACCCGAAGGTTGAAACCACTGAACTTCCCCGAACAAATCTCAATCCATATACCCACAATGATATGATGCAGATTTTAAAAATCCGAGTCTGATCCGAAACTTGATTTATGAAAGCTCAAGTAGCACAATACTATAAATCCGATGTTTTACAGTTCTGAAAATCTGATATTTCACTTAAATCACAGTATGACATGCTATGCATGATGTCTGAAAACATTCACCCAATCACAACAGAGTATGCACACAAAATGTACAAAACATTTACTTATATTAATCCAGAAAAGCACATAAAATTTATAGCACAGATAGAAACACATAAGTTTATAAAACAGGAAGAGACACACCTTTAAGCAACAGAAGCTCTAATGCTGAGAAAACACATCTCACACTCAGATCTAGCTGAATCAGGACGTGAAGATCTCGTAAAACATGCACAGTCGGTCTGAACAACTGGAGGTAACTCGTTGGTCTCGAAGACGTTATCACCTGAACACAGAAATGTTCCGAATTAGATTCTGAAATCCACAACTTAGTAGATTTTATGTACTAAATAATTGAAATTAGCAAAACGGAGCTTTCGGGTTCGAAATAGGCAAAACGAGTTGCGGATTCGGATTCAGGACGTCGAGAAAGATTAAGATGCACGTTTTCTGAAAAAGTCAACTCTTGGTCAATGCTAGTCAAAGTCAACTATATCGGTCAAAGTCAACTGTCCAAAGTCAATGGTCAACACTTACTTGACTGGTCAAAGTCAATTGGTCAAATTCGGTCAAACAGGTCAACTGGTCAAACTGATACTAGTCAACAGGTCAAGCTTAGTCAAACATATCAAGGTCAAAACTGGTTCGGTTTGGTCAAGGAGTCAACGGTCC
The DNA here is from genome assembly GCA_958450335.1 of Hibiscus tridactylites. Classification (NCBI taxonomy): domain Eukaryota; kingdom Viridiplantae; phylum Streptophyta; class Magnoliopsida; order Malvales; family Malvaceae; genus Hibiscus; species Hibiscus tridactylites. Next base: position 77,152,850 of record OY288276.1, read on the forward strand.
GGTTCAGCTCATGTTATGGGTCCAATTCAGATCTAGAATGGTTTAGTTCACAAGACCGGTTCAGTCCGGTTCAAGTTATTTGGCTCACTGGTTCGGTCACACAATCTGGTTCATTAACTGGGCTTACATCCAAAACTAGGCTCCACAATTACACACACATGGGCCTCTCGATCCGGGCTCAACCCACCCTCACTCACATAACTCATCCCATAACACATTGCTGTAACCAAATGTTAGGGTTTATAGAACCCCTTGACGGCGCAACATAACCCGGCGACAGTGGAGATTCTGACGACGACGAATCCAAATGTGCACGGCGGCACTGTTACAACCACGACAATGTCCAAAGTCACAAACATAGGCAAAATCCGAATCAACACAACTCATAACTTAAGTCATTGATCTAAAGCCAAAAATCATGGATTGAAAGCTTACCCACACTCTAATTCGACAAGGAGAGGGGCGGTGCAGACGGCGGCGCAAGGAACGGACGAGAGGACAACGACGGCGCAAAGAGAAACCGCAAGGTTTCACCCACGTTCCTCGCGATAAACGGTCGGCGAGGGTGGTCTGATTGTTGGGGTTTACACGCGGGGCAACGGGAACCCGTTGGCGGTGGTCGTGCGAGCCACGAACGGTGATGAAGGCTTGGTCGGAGCTTCACCGTTGCTTGGCCAATGAGGAGAAGGTGGTGGGGCTTTAAAACCGAGAAAGGGGGAGAGGGAAATAAAGGGTGCGGTAGACAGAAACAAAATGAGAGAATAGACAATTTTAGGGCTAAAAAAATATGGTTAACTATCACAACCAAAAGGGTAAATTACACATATGGTCACTGAGCATTTTAGGGTTTACATAATAGCATCAAAGCTTTACCCATATTACAAAATAACCCCTCAAATTTCTGAATTAAGCCACAAAATTCCAATTTTATTCAATTTAATCCCTTAATCAAATTAGGGTTTTAAACTATGAATTCCCAAATTCTAGGGTTCCAAATTAGGGATTTTCAAAATTTAGGGATTTCTAAATTGGCAAAATTTGGGGTGTTACACTAATGGCTTTTATAAGCTTTGGGGATTGAATAAAGTGTTGTAATAGCGTAATTCGAGGTAATGGTGCGAACTCATGAGCGCGATATTGGCACGGGCTTTGGTCAAAACGGTACGCATTTAAGGGTTGTATTGGTAGGGCTCGACCCGTACCAGTACTTGTGGAAATTAAGGATTTCCAGTAAGCTATGTTAGTATCAGTATATGTGTGAGTACCGGTACTTAGGGGTATTGCGTCGATAATCGTATTTGAGTACCAATACACACCGAGCTGGATAATCTATAATGCTAGTTAAAGATGGAAACTTATACAGAATATCAATGAATTAATTTATGCCTTAATTAATGAGATAACACAGATTAATGAGGATGAGTAATGTACACTTATATAATGTATTAACAAATTGGTAAACTTAATTGGGTAACTTGATAATTGATAGAAACCATAGAGTTATGGTAATTGTACTAGTGTTGTGTGTTGTATGGTAATCGTGTCGATGTTGTGTTATGTATGGACACTTGGTTGATTGAGTCACCTTTTATTGATGAGATTTGAATACTCAGAGAATGTGTTGCAATAACATGGTTAGAGATGTCGAATGTATGTTCTCGAGGCTGTGTGACACTAGGCCTCACTTAGAGTGTACGTTCCTGAGGCTGTGTGAAGCTGGGCCTCACTCTAGGTTTATGGTTATGATTTTGTGTGTTTTTGCTCGAATGACTTGGTGAGATCCCGAGTATGTTTGGGCCTTGTGTGCCACGTATGATGTTTCGTATGTTGAGAGCATGTGTTTATGCGTCTAGTGGTAACGCCACATGTTTTTTATCTCTCCTTATTGCTTGTATTAGCTTGCATGCTTATGTTTATGATTAGCATAAAGTATAGTAGAGTAGATGTGTACCACTAAGCTTTGTAAGCTCAACGCTTGAAATCATTGTTTCCGTGTATAGGTTGATCGTTGCATCTTGGGATCAATGAGCACTATCAGTTCGAGATTCTAGCATGTGGTGATTTCAAAGTTTGGTACTTGTGTTTAGTGGGTTCTGTATTCATAGGACCTTACGTGGTGGAGTATGTAATTCTTATTTTTGAAATTGTATTAATCAAATCGGATGTTCAAATGTTTTAAATTAAATTGGAACCAATTTGTAACGTTTTGATTACTTATTTATATTTTCAAATATTTGATTTAAATGTTTTTAGGAAATACCTTATCGGGCTAAACCGAATTGAGAAGTTTTATGGTAACAGGTTGGGCGGAAGGCCCAAATGTAACATCCGTGTTTAGGGTGTTATAGCATGCAACGCCACAATAGCTTTTACAGCAAACATCGAAGCATGATGGTGAGTAAATCTTCTACTTGAACTCATAATTTCCCTTGATTCGTTGCAAATAATTACTCTCGACAGGATTCATTTGATTGTACATAGTAAATGTAACGACCCAAATTTTCGAGTCAACGATTGGGCGTTAACCCGAATTTTGGACCTACATGTTGGTTTGGGACGTTGGACCTATTGGGTTGAGATTGGGCCTTTTGGACGAGTTTTGAGCATTGGGCCTGTTAAGAGATTATTTTGAAAAAAAAAGATGAGTTAAGGGGGACAAGTTAGCTTTTGATGAGGTCACCATTTCCCACCTTTTTCCTCATCTTTCTTCTTCACATTTTCTCTCCAACACCTATGGCTATTTGGATTCAAAAGAGCCAACTTTCCTAATCATTTTTCTAACCCAAGATTCAAGGATGAAGTATGTTAATCTCTTCCCCAAGAACTTCATGAAAAATGTCTTCTCCTCTCAAATAGGCGAGTCTACCATTTATGGGTTTTTAAGAGGTTATGAGCTTTGGGGTTTATATGGAGCTTTCTCTTGGATTTTAAAGTTGTAAATTCATGGTAGATTCTTTCATAATCTTTGCTTCATGTTTTAATTCGTTTTTCATGGTTGTTTGGCTAAACGAGATGTCTGAGGGGTTTCTTCCAAGCTTGAGTTGAGAGAAAAGTTGAGGATTTTGAGTGTGTAAAGAAAATTTGGGTTTGTTGCTTAAGATCATTACATCTCTTGCACCTTTGATTCTTGAATATCATAAAGTAAATTGCCTTTCTTGATTTTGTGGTTGAGATTGATGGTTTTGGTGTTAAGATAGCTTAAGCTTCATTAATGGCAATTTTGGGATTAAAGGTTAATAAGGTGTAAAAAGGGTAGTAAATCGGTCTAATAAACTCTCATAAGATGTAGGATTGAGTTAAGGGGTTAAAGGTTTCGTTTTGGGGGCTTGGGAAGTGATTTCCCGAGCAATGGAAGCCATTTTGGGGCTTCGGAATCAGTACGCGGGGAGCCCGTACCGATACCCTTTGTTCTTGTTGATATAAACAAGCAGAATTAAAAGGGTGTATCGGTACGCCCTAATTGGGTATCGGTACCTCCTATTCTTTGTGAATTCAAGTAGCTAAATTGCGTACCGGTACGCTTGGGGGCGTATCGGTACATGGCCCCGTGTATCGATACGAGGTGTTGGTTTTCCCTTTCTCCCGTGAAGCTATGTATCGATACGCGAAGGGTGAGTATCGGTACTCACTGTAACGTATCGGTACGCGAAGGCGTGTATCGGTACTGTTGGGGCAATTTGCCCAAAAAATACGTTTTGTGTTCGAATAGCTTATAATTCTAGGACTAAGGCCCAATGGGCTTCTAATGTGATAAGATGAATAGTGAAATTGAAAAACCGTGTTTTAATCCTCAAGTGAAATAGGTTGGTAAATGATGACTCAATATAGATGTGATGGTTAGTGTTATGCCTTGAGGGTATTTGTTGATGGCTTGGATTGGTGCCACTACCTCATAGTGAGGCATATGAATGCTTGGGGAGCATGTGTTATCTTATGTTGTGGTAAAGGAATCTGGATGTCCTAGAGTTAGTACTACAGTACTTAATTAAAATGGATATGTACTTCTAACTGAGTGATCAAGTACATCCGATATACCCACATGCTGAGTGATCTGGGTGCGGTTAGAACCTATCTGTAGCTATTGTGATCCAGATAAGGTAATAACTAGATAGGCTGAGTGAGCTCGAGTAACCTAATTGGTTGAGTGACCTCAGGTAAAGACTACTTGTGGCTAATGTGATCCAAGTATGTCTAGGACGTATCCGTGGCTATGGTGATCCGGATACGATCCTTTCAACCCGATGACTGTGTGAGCATGGGTAACCCGACGGATGTGTGAACACGGGTAAAGTAGGGTTTCATTGACCATTATGTGAATGATGTATGTACGTATTTATGTATGTTGTGTGGTTGCTATATATTGATAGCTTATGCACGCTATGGATGAGTAATTAGGGTATCATATGTATTAACTCGATGGGCTGTGTGAGCTCCAGTATCTCGATATGCTATGTGACCTCGAGTATGGTAATGCTTGTAGAATCATGTAAGATTTGTTGTAAGCTTAATGATACCTTAAGATAGGTGATCTAAGAACTCTAGCTAGTGTAGGCTAGATGATAACTCATAGATAGTAAAGCCTTATCTATGCTCTCTTGACTATATTTATCTTGTATGCTTATTTTATGATAATCACTAATTTTGGTAGAGTAGAAATGTACCACTGAGCTTTGTTAGCTCAACCTGCGGATGTGTGGTTTTATCGCGCGTAGGTTTACAGGTCACCCTTTGAAGGAGCTCATCAAGAAGGGATTTCCCAGCACCGCGTTCGCTTCAGAGTACAATGCTTGCTATTTTATTTTAGGCTAATATATTCATAGGACCTTGCCATTGTTGAGTTTTTAACTATATTTGAAATGTTATTTGTTAACTATATTTGAAATGTTATTTGTTAAACGGTGATTTAAACTTGGAGCTCATGTTTTGTAAACTTATTTAAATGCTTATTTAAGTACATGTATTTTATGGATGATTTGGTAATTTAAAAATATCTAAACTTGTGGTTTTAAATTGAAATTTTGATGGATCAATTTTGGGTGACTCAAATGTAGTACTTCAGATTCGGATCGGGATCAAGGTGTTACAGTAACTCGCATCAAAATTCACTTTCACAAATGGTGATAGTGGTGGTTTCCATTTCGGTAGTTGATAAGCAGGAGAACCATGCAGTCTAGGGGAAAGTGTCTGTATCTCCTGGCAATACGAGTGCACAAAGGTAACGAGCTCTTCTTTCCTCGGGTTGATCCCCTCGTGATAGAACTTATTCCTTGCCTACCAAATTTCCCACGTGATTTTTGGAGGTCTTGGCAGTGTCTGTATCTCGATTTCATGGTGCTTGCTTAGGTTGGGACAAGAGATGGATCTCATGGTGTATGCTTATTTGGAACAGGAGATCAAATGGTGATTACGGTTGTTTTTTCTTGTATTACCGGTCATGTGTCGTACTTTTTTCCTCCATCTTAGTTTAGGGAAATTTTTAATGAGACACATATTTTAAGATTTGGTTTTATAATTCAATAATAATTATCATTGCCAACCAAAAAAATAATAATGTATACATTTGTTTTTAAACATTATTTAATATATAAATTATAAAATATAGACAAAGTTCAGTTGCAAATGTTGTATAAACTTTCATAACAATGCCTTCTATTTTTTATTTTTTTAGGGATAACTACATTTTTAGTACCCCACCTTTACCCGTTTTTTTATTTTGATACTCTACCTATTTTTTGGCAAAATAGTATCTAACGTTACGTTTTGTTTCTATTTTGGTACCCCGCCGTTAAAAAATTAATAGAAGGCTGACTAGGAGAGAGAAAATCACACGTGGCATGCTGCCACATCATTTTCTCTCTCATAGTCAGCATGCCACATGTGCTTTTTTCATGATTTTTGTTGATGTGGCATGATGACTAGGAGAGAGAAAATGATGTGGCAGCATGCCACGTGTGATTTTCTCTCTCCTAGTCAGCCTTCTGTTAAGTTTTTAACGGTGGGGTATCAAAATAGAAACAAAACGCAACGTTAGGTACTATTTTGCCAAAAAAATAGGTAGGGTACCAAAATAGGAAAACGGGTAAAGGTGGGGTACTAAAAATATAGTTATCCCTATTTTTTATAACCATTAATGTACAATCTATTGACTAATTATTTTGGATCGGGCACTATTGAAGCGTATTCAGAACTTCATGATTCGAATCTTTAACCTTGCTTTAGGGATCTAGTGTCTCATCTAGGGATGTAAAAACAGGTCAACAGTTGGGTTTCAGGTCGGGCTCTGTCAGGTCGGGTCAAATCGGTTACAGGTCATTTTGGGTCATTTTTTGTTTTGACTCGATTCGGTTCGGGTTCGGGTTCATTTCGGGTCGGGTTCATTTCAGGTCGGGTTCAATTCAGGTCGGGTTCATTTCGAGTCGGGTTCATTTCAGGTCGGGTTCATTTTAGGTCGGTTCATTTCAGGTCGGGCCAAAACAGTTAATTGACAGGCTGATTTCAGGTCGGTTTCGTTTCAGGTCGGGTTCATTTCAGGTCGGTTTCGTTTCAGGTCGGGTTCGTTTCAGGTTAGTTTCGTTTCAGGTCGGGTTCGTTTCAGGTCGGTTTCGTTTCAGGTCGGGTTCTTTTCAGGTCGGTTTTGTTTCAGGTCGGGTTCATTTCAGGTCGGTTTCGTTTCAGGTCGGGTTCATTTCAGGTCGGGTTCCTTCGGGTTTATGGTTTATTGTGTTATGTGTATTATATATATTGACGGATTATGATTTTTATTTTTACAGTTTAGGGTTTAGGGTTTAGGGTTAGGGGATTACGTATATGTGATATATATAGTTGGAATTATTGGATTTATTTTTAGGGTTTAGGGTTTGGGGTTTATGGTTTGAGTTTGTGGTTTGGGGTTTAGGGTTTACTGATCTTAAATTAATACAAACATGCCTACATTAATTATATATATATTGATGGATTATGATTTTTAAGGTTTAGGATTTAGGGTTTAGGGTTTGCTGATCTTAAATTAATACAAACATGCCTACATTAATTATATATATTGATGGATTATGATTTTTAGGGTTTAGAGTTTATGGTTTAGGGTTTACTGATCTTAAATTAATACAAACATACCTACATGTATTATATATATATTGATGGATTATGGTTTTTAAGGTTTATGGTTTAGGGTTTAGGGTTTAGGGTTTACTGATCTTAAATTAATACAAACATACATACATGTATTATATATATATATTGATGGATTATGATTTTTAGGGTTTAGGGTTTATGGTTTAGGGTTTGGGGTTTAGGGTTTACTGATCTTAAATTAATACAAACATAGCTACATGTATTATATATATTGATGGATTATGGTTTTTAGGGTTTAGGGTTTAGTGGTTAGGGCTTTAGGGATTATTATTATTATTATTATTATTATTATTATTGTTATATACTTAAATACAATTATTATTATTATATATTTTCTATGCTTATTATTATTATTATTATTATTATTATTATTATTATTATTATTATTATTATTATTATTATTATTATTATTACTACTACTACTACTACTATTATTATTATTATATGCTTAAATACAATTATTATTATTATTATATATTTACTATGCTTATTATTATTATTAGTTTTATAATTATTATTATTATTATTATTATTATTATTATTATTATTATTATTATTATTATTATTATTATTATTACTACTACTACTACTATTATTATTATTATTATTATTTGTAATTAAATGTATAGGGTTTAGGATTAGGGATTATGGTTCATTGATTAAATATTAGGGTTTGGTGTGCAAACCCCTAATGTCTAATTCTAAACTCTAAGCATTAAACCCTAAAGCATAAGTAATTAACCCTAACCACTAAATCCTCGATCTAGGATTACGGACTATTAGCTATAGAGGGTAGTGATTATTGTTTAGGGTTTAGGATTAGGGACTATGGTTCATTGATTAAATATTAGGGTTTGGTGTGTAAACCCCTAATGTCTAATTCTAAACCCTAAGCATTAAACCCTAAAGCATAAGTAATTAACCCTAACCACTAAACCCTCGATCTAGGATTACGGACTATGAGCTATTAGCTATAGTATTAGGGTTTTATGGTTTAGAGGGTAGTGGTTATTGTTTAGGGTTTAGGATTAGGGATTATGGTTCATTGATTAAATATTAGGGTTTGGTTAGGGTTTAAACCCCTAATGTCTTATTCTAAACCCCAAGCATTAAACCCTAAAGCATAAGTAATTAACCCTAACCACTAAACCTTCGATCTAGGATTACGGACTATGAGCTATAGATTAAATATTAGGGTTTTATGGTTTTATGGTTTAGAGGGTAGTGGTTATTGTTTAGGGTTTAGGATTAGGGACTATGGTTCATTGATTAAATATTAGGGTTTGGTTAGGGTTTAAACCCCTAATGTCTTATTCTAAACCCTAAGCATTAAACCCTAAAGCATAAGTAATATTCTAAACCCTAAATTAATTAAAATAATCCTAAAACCCTAAATTAATTAAAATAATCCTAAAACCCTAAACCACAACTTACATGCATTATATATATAAATATTGGTGGAATATGGTTTTTATTTTTAGGGATTCATGTTTAGGGTTTAGGATTTAGGGTTTTTAGTATTTTAGGGTTTAAGATTTAGGGTTTGGGATATAGGGTTTATGGTTTAGTATATGTTAATGTACATATGTATATACATTAATACACACACATATATATATATGTATATTCATTAATACATATATATATATATATATATATATATATATTTATATTAATACATATATATACACACATAAATTCATATATATATATATAGTATGTACATATTAAGGTTTATGGTTTATAATGTAAGTTTTAGTATGTATGTATATATATATATATATATATGTATGTGTATTAGGGTTTAAGGTTTAGTTATTAAATGTTTAATTATTAAATGATTTTATAAAGGAGGATCTAATTAAAAAAGAACCTAAACCTAAAGATACAAGGAAACTAAACTAAAATTGGGACTAAATTGAATCAAAGTAAAACTAAAGAAATAAAAAAGACCTAAACTAACAATGGCCTAAAGTGCAATTAACCCCTAATAAAATGGGTGGGATTTTTCCCTCCATCTGTTTACTTATTTTTCCCTCCATTTATTTTACCAATTATTTCCCCTCCCTATTAAATACGTTTCTGTCAAAACCCTAACCCCAAATAGGTATCGGCTCATCTCTTGGGACCAGAGGTAAATTATATGCTGCTTCTTGGGACCACATTTATCACTTTATAGAATTGGTTTCATCAACAAACAACAAACCATGGAAAATGGGTTTTCTTCTGAGGTATCCTAGAAATTTCGATTTCTTTATTTTTTTATGTCTTTTTTCTAGGAATTTTCAATGTAATTGATCTTGCCTCAAGCTTGATTTTAAGTTCAAAGTAATTTTCTTTTAATCTGAGCATGTATTTACTCATTTCTACTTCGGCTTTCCTCCTTACTGGATAAAATATGCTAAAGAGTGTTTGGGAGAAATTATTCTCGGCGAAGTCGAATTAGAAGTTGCCCCGAATTCTAGTAATGCAGCGAGAGATTCAGGTTTCTCTACTTGCATTTTGTTTATTTGGTTATGTAATTAGAGTTAGATTAAATGGCAGAATGAGAAATTACTTGTTCATACGCAACATTTTCAAAAAAAAATTGATATGAATTGAAGAAAATATTTACATTCTCTTAAGATATCTGAATGTGAGAAGTTAGTTGGTGTTACAATGTTGAGAAGATGGGATTCAAATGTCACCCATATCATTGCATCCACGAATGAAAATGGAGCATGCAAAAGAACCCTTAAATATCTAATCGGTATCTTGGAGGAGAAGTGGATTCTGAATATTATTGTTAGTACCTTGTTACCTTAATATTGCTCGAGTTTATTGCTATTTAAGACTTTTATAAACCTATGTGCCTACTGCATATTCTGTAATTACAAAATGCATATGCCTAAACAATCACAGCTTGTATTTTTAACTTCTATTTTTTCTAATTGTTTTTCTTTGTTGACAATATTAATCTTTGCAGCAACCGAAACCTTTTAATGAGTGTAAGTTCTATATAATGGGGGACTTTGAAACTTCTTAGGAGGGATACCTACAAGGTGTAGTAATTGCTGTCGGAGGTACTATTCTGCATAGAAAACCTATTTCGGGTGACCTGGGAGCCCCATCATCTGGTTCTCCTACATCTTCAACCTTCATAATTTACAGCGTTGAGTTGCCTGATAAATGTGGTCCCAAGAAGTAGCATATGATTTTAATTAGAAATGTTGAAGATGTAATACTGCAGATTTTACTTATGATGAACCAGAGGTAATACTGCAGCATTTATAGAATTGGTTTATTGGGTGTTGGATGAAAGTTGGATTCATTGTTTTCTAGATATAAAGCCTAGTGATTTGATTGTGCAACATTACTTGACTATTCAATTGGTTCTGATATTTAGCAAGTGTATATTTTCTTAAAAAAAATAATAATCTTAATATTATTTTGCTATGCACATTCACTTATTTTCTTGTACATCAAGTAGTATAGAACTAACATATGCTGCCTCCTGCAGTTTTCAAGTTACAAGCGGAAAAAAAGAGAGGAGAAAGTTGCATATGAAGAGTGAAAAACAAGTGTTCTATCAACCAAGAAGAAGAGCACAAAAGGTAATGAGAAAAATTTCCTATACAGTGCAAAGATAAACCCGACATAACTGATCTTTTTATGCATATTTTGTTAAGCACCTTGCAAGCGGACCACTCAAATCAGTCTAAACATTCTCAATGAAGGTTCTGAGACTAAGGAGTTAAAGGCTGTATAGGAGAGATGTATTTATTGTTTGGGCTCATTCTGCTGATGTTCATAATAAAAAAGAAAAGAAAAGAAAAATTAGCTGCTAATGCCATTTTTGTAATATTTATATTTTGAGTTGTTTAATAACCATCGTTGTTATCTTTAATAACCGGTTAATAATAGTTTTTCCTGATATGCATTTTGGATTTAGTTTAATTCATTCATATTTACTCAATATGGATTTTAAATTTTGTTTAATTCATGCATATAGTGCTTTTTATAGGCCATTGTCGGTCCACAATGTGAGGCGAAAACGAGGGACCATTGTGTCGTTTTCATCTTTTTCATTTTCACCTTTATTAGCAACATAAATTTGTGTAAAATAATTAAAATTACGGTATTATAATATAACTATGAATTTAAAATATTAATTTAATGTAAATATAAAGATGAAAAATTTACAAGTTTTCACAAGTTTTGCAAGCATGTTAATTAAGTATAAAGATTTAATTTAATGTAAGTATAAAGATTTAATTTAATAATGTTTATTTATTCAACTTAACTTAATTAAGTATAAAAATTTATCTTTCAAGTTATTTTAAAATAAAAGTTAAGTTAATTAGAAAGACAATTTAATTTAATAATGTTTATTCATTCAACTTAAAATGAATGTAAGTTAATTAAAGTTATTTTTAATCTTAAGTTAAGTTAATATTATTTATTATTAATTTAGCATTAATTTATTCATATTATTTATTGTTAACTTAAAAGATTATTTTTATTACTTTTAATTAAAGTTATCTTTTAATTAAAGATAATTTATTACCACTTGATATGTATTCATTCAATTTATCTTTTAATTAAAGTTAAGTTAGTTAATTTATTAATACTTGACATTATTACTAAATATAAAAAATTACTTATTATTTTAAATTGATTTTAAAATTTTAAATTCATTAAATATAACTTTTTCAAATGTCAGATGATTATCATTATCAGCAAATCAAATAACAATATCAGTTCATGTTAATATCAGTTCAGGTCAAGAATAGTTCAGGTCAAGAACAGTTCAGGTCAATATCAGGTCGGGTTCAAAACACGCCGGGTTCAAAACAGGCCGGGTTCAAAACAAGTCGGGTTCAAAACAGGCCGGGTTCAAAACAGGTCGGGTTCAAAACAGGTCGGGTTCAAAACAGGTCGGTTTCAAAACAGGTCGGTTTCAAAACAGGTCGGGTCCAAACGGGTCGGGTTAAATCGATTATCTGGCAGGTCAGTCTCGGGTTCGGGTTCGTTTCGGTCGGGTGCAGGTCGGGTTTGGTTACTACAGTAACAGGTCAAATTCGGGTTCGGGTTCACTTCGGTCGGGTGCAGTTCGGGTTCGGTTTCTACAGTAACAGGTCAAATTCGGGTTCGGGTTTGTTTTGGTCGGGTGCAGGTCGGGTTCGGGCCATTAAATTCTCGGGTCAAACCAGGTTCTGACTCGATCAGGTTTCAGGCAGGTTACCAGGTCGGGTCAGTTTTTCACGCCCCTAGTCTCATCCTATTAGACCAAGTAATGTTAAATTTTTTAATATGGGTAATTGAGTTTTATTAGAAACAATGGAAGGTTCAACAAATACAACATACCTAAACATAACGAAAGATTAAGAGATTATATCCACCAAAAAAATCATACAGATAAAAAAAGGGAAAACTACACCGGTGGTCCCATAACTATTACAGTTTTCCTATTTTGGTCCCAAAACTATTTTTTCGGCAAAATCGTCCCTTCTGTTACATAGTTTTCCTGTTTTGGTCCCCGACGTTAAATAATTAACGGTTTTGCTGACGTGACATTTTTTTAAATATTTTTTAATATTTTGCTGACGTGGAGTAAAGCTTCGAGACCAAAAGTCAAACGAATCATCTCCTTGTCGCCATGATCTTGAATAAGCAATACACCCATGATTCTGGATGCATTTTCTGGTTCTAAGCTTTGGATTCTGGAGAGCACGATTCTAGTTGCTTCATAACCATCCATAATGAAGAGAGCTCACCTATCTCCCCAAAGCTCTTCAACTACTTGTCCAGTAAAGCTTTTTACAAGTAAAATTTCTTTCTCAACCTACCAACTTGTCAACAGGTAGAATCCTTCCTGCAAGTGAAAAAAGAAATAGGGAAAAAAGTGAAATTTTTTATACAAAAGGAGGGGAAAGAGAGCATTAAAAAAAGTATTCCCGTGAGTTAAAAAACATGGTGGTTTGAATATCTTTATAAAGTGAACGTTATCAAAAGTTGCAGAGAGGCTAAAGTAGAAAGAAAGAAAGAAAGAAAGAAGAAGAACCCTTATTCATTCTTGTTCCTACCCTCTTTTTTCTATGAAATTTGAAAAACAGTTGATGAGGGCTTAGCCATATAAAAGAGGAGATTGATAGCGCCTGTGCGTGTGAGAGTTAGCGCTTTCATTCAGCATTCAAAGTTGGTGCAAAAATGCATAAAAGGTAGTTGCAGTCGGGAGAACTGAAAAAGGGTAAAATAAGGAAGATGAAGAAGAAAGGAAAGAAAAGAGAAATGATTAAAAAATATTAAAAAATGTCACATCAGCAAAACCGTTAGCTATTTAACGTCGGGGGACCAAAATAGGAAAACTATGTAATAGAAGGGACGATTTTGCCAAAAAATAGTTTTGGGACCAAAATAAGAAAACAATAATAGTTAGGGGACCACCGATGTAGTTTTCCCTAAAAAACATAAAACTTATTTACAAGGACAAAAAATCTATAACAAAGACATTTAGTAAAGTGTATTGATAGGTAATTTTACATTTTGCCAACAAATATCATAATTTTACTTTTATGACAAATAAATCAAACAAATTAATTTGACATTTCTAATAAGGGTAAACTACTTGAATGATCACTTATGTTTACGGTTTGTACATTTTTTGTCATCGATTTTCAAATTCAAACGTTATATTTACTTACGTTTTCGATTTGTAAATTCATGGTCAATGAGACGTTTGTTGCCGTTAAACGTTAACGAGAGGTTGATCTGGCACAATAAAAAGAAGGATAAATTACCTAAATAGTCCCTAAACTATTACTCCACTCCTATTTCGACCACCGAAATAAAAACAATTTCTATAATTACACTTTTAATCCTTCATATTTATATTTTTGTTATTTCTTCTCCCCTTCATCATCTTCCATAATTTACTTCATCTAACCCAATCTTTAATTTGCTACTATATTAATTTCTAATTCACACCGTATATTTTTTCTACTTTCTTTTTTTCTACTATATTTTTTTAGAACTTTCTTCTCCTCTTTTTCTCAATTTACTTTTTGTCTTCACAAAAAGTTGAGGAACCCTTAAGCCTTTGATCACTTGACATTAGCTTTCTAAGATAACTATTTTCATCGATTTTTAATTCTACAATTTGTGTTTGATTTCACACTTCCTTGTTTTATTCCCACCTTATATGTATTTGGCAAAGTGGGTTGCTTTCTTTTTTTACATATGTTTTAGATTTTGTTTGTTTTTTTAAATTCTCTATTTTTGGGTACAAGTTTTTATAAATTTGATGTAAATTTATTAACCATAATTTTATAATATTTTTAGTTTGGTTTCCTATTAATGGGGTTAGATATCTATGGTGATCTATAATGATATTTAATTTTAAAATTTTATGAATAAGATCAGTGATTACTGAATTCAGTTTTCATCTGAGTTGATCTTAAATTGTGTTTTTGATTGCATGGTTTGGTGGAAGTTGTGGAGGGCTTTTTATTATAATGAGGAAATGGTCAAAAAACAACTGCAATTCAGTATCCCATAAACTCTTCAAGGACAAGGCAAAGAACCGTATGAATGATCTACAAGGAATGTTTTTGGATCTGCAGTCTGCAAGGTAAGAAAGCTGCAACATTGATGTTGCAGTTCTAAAGGAGCAAGTCAATCAGATGCTCCGTGAATGGAAAGTCGAGCTTAATGAACCTTCTCTAGCTTCTTCATTGCAACAAGTTAGGACAACCACAAATTCTCATTTTATATTAATTGCAATTATATGCATTTATATGCTCTGTCAATTAATTTTGTTTAGTAGAAAAAAAATATACAATGCGAATTGGGGATTAATATAGTAGAAAATTAGAAATTAGGTTAGATGAAGAAGAATATGGAAGATGGTGGAGGGGAGAAGAAATAAAAAATATAAATATGGAGGATTAAAGTGTAGTTATAGAAATTATTTTTATTTCAGCGGTCAAAATAAGAGTGATGTAATAGTTTAGGGCTATATAGGTAATTTATCTTTTTTTATTGTGCCAGATTAGCCTCCCGTTAACATTTAACGGCAACAAACATCCAGTGACCATAAGTTTACAGATCGAAAACGTAAGTGACTATAACAATCGAATTTAAAAATCGGTGACCAAAAGTGTACAAGTTCTAAACATAAATGATCATTTCAGTAGTTTACCATTCTAATAACACCCCATATACAATCCATTAACCTTATTCACAAATCACAGATCTAATATTACATTAAGTAACTATGCTTTTGTGTCTTTAACATCATTATTTCTTGCATTCCCTGTCTTAAGCTGCAATTTCTTTTATGAAAAAGAATATCCAACGAAATATATGCATGAATGGAAGATTGTGGCATTATGTTCTTTATTAGATGGATAATGAAAACACAGTAAGCAACATTGCAGTTGCAGAGAGTATTAGTCTCCTTAATTTGGTCCCCAAAAAGGCAAAAGGAAAAGTTGAAGTTGGAGACTTGGGTTTGTACGTAAGCGCCGTAATTAAAATTCCTACAACAACGGCCTGATGTTGATCCGAGCAGCCCCCAATCAGCACTACCCATTATTTTCCTCTTTCCACATTTCAACCCAATTGCGTTGAGCTTCTTCCAGTCCCAGCAGCGAACCCTTCCTCTCCGCGTCCCAACTGGAAGACAATGTCCCGTAAGCAATCCCAAGCGTCGATGCCCCAAACGTTATTAGTGTGGTCAAGAACGGCAGCCACAACGGCACGTCCCACAAGTTCCGGTCTTTGGCTTCCCCGAACAGGTTCAGCAACGCCACACCCGTGGCCAGTGGAACTCCCACAGATACCAAAATCCTCCTTATCATTCTGTCGAACACCACCTGGGGAATTTCGTCGTCCTCGTTGTTGTTTTTGTTCTTGTTGT
This sequence comes from Hibiscus tridactylites, assembly GCA_958450335.1. Taxonomy (NCBI): domain Eukaryota; kingdom Viridiplantae; phylum Streptophyta; class Magnoliopsida; order Malvales; family Malvaceae; genus Hibiscus; species Hibiscus tridactylites. The sequence goes on from OY288276.1 coordinate 77,168,880, forward strand.
TTGAGTCTTTGGCTGTGGCTGGTGGTGTGCCGGAAAACCCTTTGGCGTTGGCCTGCAGTTTCCATGTGGAAGAGGGTTGGTTTTGTTTCTGGGTTTTGAGGATTGAAGGGAGGATTGTTCGGGTTCTTGGATCCCATGGTGATGGCTTTGGATTTGGAAGGTAAAATTGTTGGGTTTCTAAAGAGAGTAGAGTCTTCATTGTTTCTTTCTTTGAGCTTCCTTTCCACCAAACAATTTTTCATCTTCTTATAACACAATCACCTTATCCAAAAACATTGAATGGCACTGCTTTCTCCTTTAGTTTTGATATGAGATATTTTGGTTTTTGGTTTCATATTTGACGTGTAAAGTTTGTGGAATAGATGATATCGTCTCATTGAAATAGTAAGACTTAATTGCACCCCGCATCTTTAAATTATGTACGTGAATTCTTAAATTTTTTTAAATTATAATTCTCATTTTAAATTAGTTGCTAAATTTTTGAGTATTCTAATTTTATTATTAAACTATAACCTTCATTTTAAATTAATCCTTAAATTTTTGTACATTCTAATTTCACTTCAAATTATTAGTATATGCTAATTATGTCTATTATTAATAAAGCTGTTATAAAGATTATTAACTTTTATGTAAACACTAGCATGTATCATATAATAATATAATCATATGACATATCATATTGTTACATAAAAAGAATTACAAGATATCATTTTAGCTTCGTTTTAAATTTAGATAAACTCACACACACTTATAGACTACACTACTCAAGTATTGGTCACCTAAGAACAACTTCGCCGTTTACCACTAGGACCACTAAATGGGTTCCATAATTCTAATTTTTTTTTTAATTTTCATTAATTTGATATATAATTTTTTGACGTGGAATAATTTTTAATATTCTCCTTATTCCATTCACTAAGTCAAAGGAGCAGTCATTAACGAAAAAATGAGAGCAGGAGCCATGTATTAGTTCCAAAATATTTGCTTTGTTATGGACCGAAATATTATTAAATCTAATGAGAAGTTGGCAGATACTATACAACATTTGATCCTTTATTTTTGAGAAACTCGTATCATTAAAACCTAAGAACCATGCCTCAGCCTCTCGTACGATTTTCTGGATACCTGCACAAGTAAATCCACACACAAAATACAAGGGAAACTATTTAACGCTTGAACCTCAACAATGGAACTGAAGTTAAATGTAGTTTTCTCGAGTTCCCCATACCTGATGGTGAGATGGAGAAATTGCGGTAGGTTTCCCAGGGGAAGAACACATAGCTGGCTTGGAGAGTGGTGACTGAACGTACGGTGAAATCGGAGAACGGGGCTTCGAAGAAATCGGACTTCCATTAGCCGAAGAAATCGGACTTCTCCAGTGAATCTGAGATGCTGTTGCTCCTCTTAATGGCGATCTTCTCGAAGGTTGCATGTTGATTGTAATTCTACAGGGGGAGGGGATGAAAAAGCTCAAAAATGTTGAATACAGTACAGGCTTGGATTCGGATTAGAATATTAAAGTTGGCGAAATTATGTGAAAGAAGCTTACCTGTTGTGAACATCAACATATTCATCAGTTTCATCGAATATTTCCTCCTGCAAAACCCAAAAAATGTTGAATACAGGCTTGGATTCGGATTAGAAAAGAGAGAAGCAGAGATGAAATAGTAGGAAAAAAACCTGTAAAAGTTCTTCCATAACATCCTCCAGTGTTATGATACCAAGAACCTCCTCGTCCGAGGCCGAAAACAATTCCAAATCTTCATTGGAGAGGGTGGCTTGTTCCCATTTCCTCAGTCGTTGACGTATTTTACTGCCGACCTCCATGTTTGATGTCGGACTTTGGATATCGATGATGGTAGAATTTGCAGAGGGTGCGCTTGAAGCTATGCTATGCTGCTCATGTCGATCATATTCATGATGCTGCTTAATACCTGAAAAATTGAATATTTGGTGGTCATAAGTTCATAAACTCATGTGTATAAAAATGTTTTTCTTTTATTACAATATGAGATTACGGATTGTAGATGTTTAATTGCATAAACCAATTAAATTAAGTCTTGAATTCTATATCATGTTTTTGTAAAGAACTATAACTAGAGTTGTTTATAGGCTAGACTAGACAAGATGTCAGCCAGGCAACCATGCATGATACCAACAACATACATAGTCGTTCAAGTTCGATTCGATTCAAAGTATGAATCTTAAATTTTATTCAAATTCATTCTAATTTTGATCTGAAATTTGCTCGAAAAGTTATTAAGGACGGAACAATAATTGAATATTGAGAGGTGCTAAAATATTAAAAAAAATACAATAGATTAAGTATTTAAACTCAAAATTTATAGGACAATGACTAATCTATCTAATATTTAAATTTACAAGGATCTAAATTATTATTAGACCAAAAAATTGGAAATCACAGGTTCATCCTTCATTAGTTTAGCCCTTACTTGTTTAAATATTTAATAAATGCTTACATTTTTAATTTAAATACTTAACTTTTTTTACAGTGATCACAATACTATTAGATCAAATTTAACGAATATTTAAAATTTTCGACAAAGGTTTTCTAGTCCCCTTTAAACCCCCAATGTAGCTCCGCCTTTAAAAGTGATGTTCGTTGTTAGTACACCACACACTTGATTGAGTTTAATGTATTTTTATAATTTATACTATCTATTTTTCAAATGATATGAAATTATGAATTACAAGAGATATACAGTTTAAGAGAAATAACATATTTATAGAGTTGAAAAATAGGAATGAGTTGTTAACCAAGCTTGTGGTGAACAAAAATAATCCGATTTTTTATCTCTATTTATGCTCCAACACTTATAAACTAAATTCTACGTTCTAACTCTAAATTCAAAATCTTAAAAAACTAAACCATAAATCATAAACTCTAATTCTAAACTTAAATTTTTAATACTAGAACATACATACGAACACCAAAAAAGAACATATGATTTTTATTCGCATATGGTGTATTGACAAGGGAGATTGTTATAGTCTTAGTTGACAATTAGGTTATCATGATTAATTTCGAATAATTCCTTTGTTTTCGTTTATCAAAGAAAAAGAAAAGAAAAAACAATGAGAGTAAAATGAAATAAATTATGAAACCCAACCCATATATGATACTAGAGAAAAACACTCGTGAAATATCTTTCATGAATTTTTGTTAAAAAGCTTAAGAAATTCCAAAGGGAGCCTAAACTTCAATGTAAGATTGTTGGAAATTTCTAATTTTCCACCAATCCAAAAGTAGTAGAGGAAAGGTGAAATTTTGATATCTCTCCAAGATAAAGCTTCATTCTTAAATTTTTATTTGAAAATTCTATATATGATACTAAATTATATACAACAATTATACCTTTCACCTTTGACTTCACCCGTTTGGAATTTGAGTGAATTTTGGTTTTTGCAGTTTCTGCAGCCTCATTTATATCATCCTTGCTCTTAACAACAACAGCCATGTGACTGTGCCCCTCCTGGAATAGATTCAATACATCATAGAGAGGTAAACGATCATGAACCCTGTCACAGATTTAACACCAATACAATCAGTTCATGGTAATGACTTCATCTCCAAAATTGTATAACCGGTGGTGTATCAAATGTCCGAGTCCGACACATATCTGAACTTAAAACTAACCTGGGGATGCATCTAATAGTAAGATTCCTAATACAGGTTTCGTCTTCGGGACGGAACTTGATCAGATTTTTTACCAGTATTAGGCCGATGATATTTGCTGCCCCACCTGAATAGATAGGTACACGACTGTGGCCTTTTCTCATGATTAGCCCCATTGTTTTCCTGTACCGTTCAACATAAGTTGATGAGAGGAGAGAATAAATTGAGATATAAAGCCAGAGACGTAGAAGAAGATCATACTCATCGAGTTTCGAGTTTATGTCGAGTGAAAAAATATCACACAGGGGTGTCATGGCATCTTTAGCAGTTTTTTGTGTCATATCCAGAGCTCCAGAGATAATTGTTGTTTCATCATGGGTCAGTTCTCCACCTTTCCCAGCCTATAATTAAACATGAAAATGTTACCAATTTTGTTCTGGTTTGAGTAGTTACACCAATATTACTTTAAGGGTCTAATCAGTTTAAGTTTGGAAAATTTCGAGTTCGGCTCGAGCTTGGATATGCTTTAATCAAATTTATTAAGTTGGAAAGCATTACCAACCTCATTTCCAAGCATGTCTACCAGTGTTTTGAGCTCAGCACGCCGAAGAAGAGCAGAATGTCTTTTCCCCAGCAGACAATCCAGGAGCTGCAACAATAACAAGAAATGAACCAAATATTCATTATTTTCACTTTAAACCTCATCAATTCCATGTTCCAAAAGGGTTTCAAAATCCCAAATTACCTTACTAATCGGATAAGCTATCGGGAAGAGGATTATTACGATGAACCGAACTAAAACCGAGAGCTTTGCTCCAACACTCAGCCCATACCGAGAACATACAGCTTGAGGAATGATCTAATCAAAACAATACGTTACTTTCAACCTAAAAACATAACCACCTCTCATTGGATTAGGTTGGTCGGATCGACTATCAAGCAGAACATGGAAGATTTACCTCACCAAATGCCAATATAAGAGTAACAGATATTAATATTGCGCACCACTCGGACAGAAGGGAATCGAGGAAGATCGGAAGAGCCTTGTATTCAGATACATAGAATTTCAGAATTCAGTGTTCTAAAAGATTGAAAAAAGTATAAACAACAGGTGTTATATATATAGATACCTCCATTGCAAGGGCATTGCCTATAAGGAGAGTGCATAAGAGCAGGTGCTGATTCTTAACAATTGGTAGAATTTTCTCTGCATTCTTCCTATCTTGAGGTTGACCAGCCTTGATGACAACTTCAAGATCAACCAGACTTAGGGACATAAGCCCCAGGGTAAGGCCAGACATGAGGCCGGCAAACAAGACAAGAACCACGCATACAACCAAATACACCCAGAACATAGACTCGCAGCAAGGCACATCGTTGGCTGCCATCCTATCGATTGATTAGCTTGCTTGATCGATCAGAGTCGGATTATGAGCAGCAGCAGTAGAAGAAGAAGACAGTATTGATTACTTTAACTGATAATTGGAACAACAGAGTAGACAGAACAAACGAACTATATAGCTAAAAAGCAGCGGTTACCAAGACATTGAAAAATGGACAGAAATGAAACCGACTGCTGCTGCGTCATGCAACGCCAAAAGTGCACACCCAAAGCTCACATCCACCACCCAAGCGTGAAAAGCATGAATATATAATTATTAAAACATTCTTAAAAATGTATTAACAATATTAGATCAGTTAAAACATTAACATAAAAACAGGTGAGCAGGTGGAATTATTATCCTACACGCGTGCAGGGAGGGGAGCTGGTGGAAAAACGGGTGAAAGCATTAACATAAAAATTTAGGCCAAATATGGATGATTTTAGGTAATGAAGTTGACACATTCTAATACTCTTTGACAAAAAAGAAAACAAATGAGTAGTTGAAAACTTGAACATTTTATGGCAAACAATGACATTTTAAAACCATAAATGACCAACTTTCACTGTTTGTAATGTGTAAGATCGTCTTCACGCTGTTTTGTGGCTCTGCCCTTTTCATTTAAGAAAAAGGCCAAGAGCTGCCTCTATTGCTTTTTTTTTCAGCTTCCTAAGAATTTTGACCTTTTCTATTTAAGCAACTCTCTAATAAATTTTGTCTAAATTAAGGAACTTACCACCAGGGACTTATGAAGGGGCAAGTGCAAAGGGAATATAAATTCTCTGCCTTTTTTCTTGTCTCTATTTACGAGTGTATACTAAAAATTAGGGTTTAGAAAAATTCACTACAATAATATATGTTTTTAGTGACAAATTGATAGTGACTAGAAGAAATATTGTCAAAGACATTAAACTTTTTGTGACATTTTTGTGTGTGACACTATTAGTATGAGTAATTGTGATGCATTTTTATTTGGTCACTGTTATAGTAGTAATTGTGACAATTACATTTTTCACAATTAAATTCTCACTATAAGTCTATAGCCATGATAGAAATTTCATTGACACTAAAATTTGACACATGATAGCGACGATATATAAAGTGTTCACTATTATTTGATATTTGTTGTGACAATGAAATTGTTTGTCACTTAAAATTTTACTTTTTGTTGTGATAAATTTTGTCACCATTGAAAAAACAAATTATTGACAAATTAGATATTGTCACAATAATATTTTTATTTTTTATAATACTAGTAATAATAACAATTATAAAAAATTGAAATTACCATAATCTAGTTTGTCAAAAGGTAAAATAATTCTATTCTTCTCTATACTATGTGTAAATTCTTGTTTTGATCATTTTATTTTGATCAATTTTGGTCCCTATTTTTTTTCAAAATTTAAAACTTTAATCTTAATCCAAACGAGACAACTACAACATGACTAAATTACAATAACTAAAAATGATCAAATAAAAGAAAAAATAAACAAATATGCAACTTATGTATAATAAATGGGCTAAAAAAATTTACTTAACATATTTAAAGACTACCATTTCAAGAACAAAATTTCAAAATTTAAAAAGTACAGAAACTTAAAGTGACCAAATTAAAGTACATAGACTAATATGAAATGATAGACATGATATATGATAGCAAAATTTTACCTTTTGAAAAATTTTATACTTAATATTTGTTTTAACTTTGCTTGTGGATTTAAAATGTGCATTGTCAATATACCAAATAATTATCGCATAAAAAGGATAATTCTATCAATAATTTAAATTAAATTAATTTATTTGTTTAATTAACATATAATATTTAATATTTTAGGCGTAAATCTTAATATTTACATGTTTATATTTTAAAACCAACTCAATTATTTTTATATATTTTCTTCAACAAACATATTTTGTATAAAAAATTAAATTCTAATTAATATTTAGGCGTAAATCTTAATCTTTACATGTCCTTTTCTATGCCTCAATATTAAAACTTACCTTATTTAGGCGTAAATCTTAATATTTACATGTCTAATTAATACATATTTTAAAAATAAATAAAATCAATTTCAATTACAGTTTAACCTAAATACTATTTTCTTTGAAAATAATATTAAATTTCTTGCCTAGCTTGGTGGATAAACATTGCACTCTCGCCTTAAAGGTTTCATGTTCAATCCTCCTGAAGCCATGTATTGCATTTATTTACTAAAAATCAACATCTAAAGGTGCCACATAATCTATAATTAAAGTTCAATGACCTAATGAAAGGTTAAAAGTGTTAATATGGTTATAACTAAAAATATAATTATTATATAATTAATTTTTTTATTATTGAAAGTGACAACATGTTTAGATACTATTTCAATATGTATTTGTGATAAAATGTTTGTCACTAATAAGAATAATATTAGGGGGCGTTTGGTTCACGGAATGTAAGATTACCTCTGGGAATATGATTACTGGAATGTAACATTACCTGACACATTACTGGGAATGTTACATTACCTTGTTTGGTTTATTTGGTAGGAATATAGAATTGTAGTGTTTGGTTGGAGGAATATAAGATTAATTGGAAGCAAAATTTACTAACTTGTCCTTATAATATATTTTCTTGTTAACAAGTTTAATTTTTAATTATTAAATTAAAAATATTTACATAAAAATTTATAGAACTATTTTCGTTACATTACCTAAATTTTGCAAAAAAAATGTATAATATTATTAAATTATGTTTAAAAATGTTTTATATTTATATACATTTATTTCTTTTTAATTTTTTTAACATCAAAATATTACACGTTTAATATGCTTAGATTTTTAATTTTTTATTACTTTCGATCATTTATCAAACAAATTAAAGTAAATAATAAAACAAATCTAAAAGTAGTAAAAATAATAAAAATAAATTAACTTACTGATTTTTTTAAGATAAAAAATATCTTATAAATCAAATAATAAAATTAATAACATCAAGTCTTAACACATTCAGTCTCAAGCAACATACAATCTCATCCCGTAACCCAAAAAACATCGTAAATACAATATTAATAAAATGTACTATTAAATATTACAACATTATCTAAATATATACAACACCATTTATATATTAAAATAATATTAAATATAAATATTTAATAAATTTACACCATAAATAATTAGTTACCTAATTAAAAATGCAGTAAAGTATCAACATGAACATAATTCATAATCACAAGGGTAATATTGTCCAAAGGGGAAGGAATTGTGTAATACCTAAGGAAATGAGGGGAATAGCATTCCCACCATTTAGGGGGAAAATAGTCACTCTTGGGAAAAGAATAATACCTCATAGTGGGAATCCTCCTAAACCAAACATGGGAATGTAAGTCTGGAAAAGATTATTACCTCTGATAATCATCTTTTCCGCGAACCAAACACACCCTTATTGTCTAAATTTTAGTCATTTTTGTTAATCTTTTTTGTGTCAAAAATGTAGTCACAAAAAAATATTACTAATTGTGACGAAATGCATGAAAGTTGTCACTAATATAATAGTGAGAGTTATTTAGTGACGACTCATAAAATTTATCACTATGAATTTTAGTGACTAAATTTAATACTTTTACTGACCATTTTTAATGTCACTAAAAACATAATTTCTTGTAGTGATTGGGGGTACGGTCTACTTTTTATGATTTAGGGTTTAGGACATAAATTTAGGGTTATGACTTAGAATTTAATTTCTTTAGTGTTGTGGCATAGAAAAGGCATCGAAAAGGGTCAAACGACTTTTGTTCGTGCGAAGATGTTCCTCGCGAACAAAAATCCACTACCCTTTTTTCGGTATCCTTTTCTATGCCTCAATATTAAAAAATTAAATTCTAAGCCTTAACCCTAAACTCAAAGGCTAATCCTAAATTCTAAATCATAAACCCTAAACAATACACATTACTCATAATTCCCTAAACCCTAATACTAAACATTAAACCTAAACTCTAAACATAATTTTTTATTGTAGAGCATAGATAAAGGCACCAGAAAAGAGTAGAGGATTTCTATTCGTCCCTCCGCCATAGTATTATTATCATGGGAAAAAAATTCATACATTGGCGGTAGAATCTTTTAGTTTCTACAAGCGCCTTAAATTTAAGGTTTTGGGACTCAGTTTAGGGTTTAGAGTTTAGGAGTTAAAAATTTAGGGGTTGTGCTTAGAATTTAGTGTTTATGGTTAGAATTTAGGGTTTATATGTTAGGGTTTAGGTTTTAGAATAATATGTTAAAGGTTTAGGTTTTAATCTATATATCCTAAATTCTAACCTTAAACCCTAAATTCTAACCACAACCCCTAATTTCTAAACATGTAAACTTAAACCTTTAAATCTTAAACCCTAAATTGAGTCCTTAAACCATAAATCTAAAGCGCTTGTGAAACCTAAAAGTTCTCACCGTTAGTGCATAGTATAATTACCTTATTATTATCATATATAAATTGTGATACTTTATTACTTAAAATATAGTAAAAAAATATTTTAACTTAAAAACTATAATATTATTTTTTATATAATGTTAAAATATGCTCTTAAAGTTTGATTGAATAAACACTTCCATTCTTTTATTTTTTTTAAATACTTTAGTCCAACTTTTCATTTTTGGATGGAAATGATTTTTTTTACGAAAATTGTTAATTGATTAACAGTAATGTTTTTTTGCTAGTTAGACATGTTCACGTAGACTGAAATAATGACATGTCATTTATACGTATGAGTGATATTGTGACATGTTGTCACACTAAAAAGACTACTATTATTTTTTTAATTAAGGCTAAAGGGGTATATTTGCCCCTGAGTTTGACCCAAATTAGCAATGTCGTTTATTGCTCGAAAACGCAATCAATTAGGTCCTCCAATTCACACATTGCAGCAAATTAGCTCCTTGACCAACGTTAACCGATGGAACAGTTGGTCGTTAGCTACATACCACATCACGGTTGGCATGTTAAAAATACTGACGTGGCATCAAAATTAAAAAAAAATTAACTATTTTTCATATTTATTTTTATATTAAATTTTAACAAATTAGATGATGACACATGGCATCATCTGATTTGTTATAAAATAAAGAGTTAAAATAACTCATGAAATGGAGAAGCTAAGAATTAAACCAAAGTTTAGTGGGTGAAAAGCTTAGCACTTCACCACCAGGCCAACCTCTTAACATTGTAAAGACACACCAAATATAATATATAACCTCATCAAAATAGCATGGCAGCTGCTTCTTCTTTGTTACAATAAGAAATTGTTCTCATGGTTGCTCATGTGAATGATGTTGCAGAAAAGAAACAGTGCCCCTCTTATACTTGACAGACAGTTGAATACATACTAGAACTGGAGAAAGAAATCAAGAAGCTAACTTTGAGGAAGAATGACATGTTATCAGCAGTTAAACATAAGCAATATGCAGACAAACATGTGTGTGCTCAGTATGAAATCTAACCTGTAAAGTGAATACCTATCCTCAAAATGCACTTCCTTTCTTAAGAAATCAGCTTTGATTGTTGCCATATACTGATTACTAAACTTCTTATTCACGTATTTAGAAGCAATTTTATAAAAGCAAGTGTAATACTCATATTTTGTCTAGGTGTGCATATATAATATTCGAATACCAAACAAATAAATAAATAAATAGTCCAAAATATACAATATAGAGTCCATTTTACATACCCAATACCCATTTTCATTATACAAAGGGCAAATGTATGTATCAAGCCCGAAATACATTTTTGCCAACCCATTTACAACTCATACCCATCTGCCAGCCCAATAAACACACATAAACCAGGCAAAGAAACACAAAGCTCATATGTGCTTTTATTTCCCGCCCAAAAACGAGACCCAAGGGACACGTGTCGCGCTCCCATTCGCTCGTCCCGTATTCATGCGGATTGCGCCCTAGCTGGAGCTAGCTATCTCCGCTGATGCCAGCAATGACGTCACATCGCACTCAGGTATAAATAGAGAGAGAGAAACAATAATTAGGCAATCATTGCAAAAATAATTACGGCAATAATTGGAGAGAGAGAAGAAACTGAAAGGTCTCACCAGAATCGGAAGAGACGCCGGAATTGGACGTTGTCGCCATTGATCGGAGCATCGTATCGTCGCCTGAGCTCATCAGAAGGTAGCATTTCTTTCTCTCTTTCATTTTTCCTGCACTGAAACATCAAACCAAATAGAATTAAACCTTGAAATAAAAAAAACAATAGCTAAAAACAAAATAAAACCTAGATCTAAAATTCTAAAACTGAAATTGAAGAGTCTCGGTTACTTATCTTTTTTTAGTGTCATCGGAGTCCGTGAGTGGAGAGCTAGGTTCGGACGGAGTCGAAAATGATAGAGTGAGGAAAGGGTTTTGGTCTCGGGTAGGTAGCTTAAGATGGGGAAGACATGTGTTTCTATTGAAACAGGCTTTAGATTAGGGTTTAGGATGGGAAATAGAGCATTTTTGGAGTTTTTAGGGTTTTGGTGCGGCGGCAGACGGTGGCCGGAAATTCCTCCGGCGGCGGAGTTGCAGGTTTGGTCGGAGAGGATGATTGGAGACCTAGGTTTAGCTAGAGAAGATAATAGGAAGTTGCAGGAGTAGGCCGAAGAAGGTGATCGAAAATACAGACTGACTAGAGAACATGGTCGGAGAAGTTTTGGTCATCGGAAAAAGGTTAAGGATGACCGGCATCGCCTCTGGTCACCAAGAAACAAATTGGGTTAGGGTTTCGTGATGGATCAAAGTGGAAATTTGGGAAAGTTCATGCCACGTTCTTAAGTTTTTCAAGGTTTTGATCTTCAAAAACAAGAGAGAAGGGGAAATTAAGTGTTTGTGAGGATTGAACGTGAAAAAATGATGAACTGAAGATGATATTATGAAAAATGATGGGTTTGATCTGATAGAAACATGAAGGGGAAGTGTTTTGGTGTTTAAAACGGATTGAAATGAGGAAATGAGAAGAAAAAATGAAGAACAAGTGATGAATTTGGAGTTTTGATCGAAGTAAGTTGAGGTTTTCTAGGTTCGGTGTGTTTGAGTCGAGAGAATTTAGAGAGAGGGGGTGAGGAGAGAGAGAGTGATTTAGAAGAAATGGCCGAGTTGGCCTAGTCATTCCCCTTTTATATGCGAGTCAACACGACACTGTTTTGGTGTCGGGTCGTGGTAGGATTCGCGCGTCTCTAAGCGGGTTCGGATACGGGTTCGTGATCCGACTCGTGTTTTATGGTTTGGGCTGGTCGTTTTGGGCTTTGTTTAAGTGGGGTTGGGTTATTCTTTTAAAGGAATTAGACTTGAGCTCTTGAGTTTACCCTTTCTTGCAGAATGATCACTAATTCCTTGTAATTTGGTTCTATAATTTTGAACTTAATGCAATTTAGTCTTGGAATCAGTTTAATTTTCTTTGTTTAATTTTTCTAATTTATTGATGTATTTATCTTGTATGTTTGCATGATTTTAAATAAAGACGTAACATATTTGTTTAGAAGAATTTAACTCACCTAATGTAATTAAATTAGAGTCTTTTAGGACTAAGTTCTCTAATTAAATCCAATTAATTTTCTAAGAGATGACACTATAGAAAATAAATGAATATTGGATGAAAGTCTAAATGTCCTGAGTTGATTAGTATCACATTGTAATGTGATGTTAATCAAGGGGATATTTAGATAAGAGATTCAATACTTCATTTGAACATAGAAAATGAAAATCACATGTAGTTAGCTTAATAAAATTAAAATGGGATTAAATAATTAGTGACACTAAAGTTAGGAATATTATTACTTTTGGGCCTAATATGTGTAGTGTCCAATTATTTGGGTGTTACCATAAAAAACCCAAAAATTAATAATATTCATAGATATTTAATTAATTAATTAATGGAGCCCTAATTATGTCTTACTTAAAATGGACAGTCAAATAATTGGACATGCATCAAACCTTTTGTGTTGAGATACATTTTGAATATAAATTGAAGTGTCCTAATGTATTTGGACGTTCCAAAACTTATATTCGTCCAAAATGTATTTTCTTACAAAAGGATATCCATATTCCAAAATAGAATCCATTTAACAATTAATATATTTAATTAAAATCAGATTAATGCTCGAAATACCAAAATACCACGTGGAATTAATGAGGTACCGATAACGGGCGTTTGTAGGGGTGCTAACCCTTCCCTACATGTAACCGACTCCCGAACCTAAATTTTATTAAAAGAATCTCTAGTCCGTTTTTATTGTGTCCGGTCTACCAAAGTGACCGATGGCGACTCCAAAACGATTTTTAAGGAAATAAAGAAATTTTGATTGAAAATGGAAAACTCCTAATTTCAAGATCAAATTAAAATGAAAAACCCCGATTTCAAAACCATAATCGTCAGGTTGTTTTTCCACAAACGAGTTTTAAAAAACGGTTGCGACAGCTTGGCGACTTCGCTGGGGATAAAATTGAGAATCAAGCCTATTAATTAATTCCACGTGGCATTTTGGCATTTCGAACATTAATCTGAATATAACTTTTTCTAAAGAATTGCTGGATGGATTTCTAGGAAGAATGGGGGTAGTTTTTGTGTATGTTATATTTGTCATTCATGCATAAACCCTCAACCTGGGTTTTTTACCCTTAAGTAGGAGTAAGACAATATCCGACATGATGCTCTCCAGTTCCGAGTTCGGATTTTTGTCTTCTTCCGGTATACTAACCTTATGCATCATAGGGCCCACGCCTCCGTTATAAGGGACATATACTACTAAATCGATGTCTTACTATCGTAGTAGACGGTAACGACAGTTCGGGAACCAAGAGTCTAGAACAAAGCCCACATTCTGTTTTAGAAGCCCACCCGCTAGAGCCAGACAGGGACCTAGGACAGGTGTTGCAGGTTTAAATGCATATCTCTGGTTATTTTCCTTGCTACACATTATGTGTTTATCGAAATTAATAATTTGTTTACTTGCTTTCCACATTAATTCACAAGTACTAACACGAGTTTTTTTGTTTTGTTTTGTTTGTTTTGAATAAATCTCGTCATAAATTGCATTTGTTTTGGCATCGAATTGGGAGTTAGTCAATTTGGAAGTATTAGATATATCCCAAGAGTTTAATATACAGTCTAGACCTGGTCCGAGGAAACTCTGCACGAGAAGGGGGACAATCTTGGTAAGATTGGAGTGTCCAAAATGAAGGATTATGTAAAGATAAACACTAATCAGAATACCTGTTTGCCGGAATTAAAAGAAATGTGAGATCAGTGGGATAATGAAAGAAAGGAGAATTTTAAGAAGGAATTTGGAGACGTAGCCTTGCAATTAAGTGTAAAAGTTGATCAAGAGTTGCTTAGAGCCATGGCACAATTTTGGAACCCAACGTACAATTGTTTCACTTTTGGACAAGTAGACATGACACCAACACTGAAGGAATATGACATAATGGTTAACTGTCCAATAATTAAAAGTGATAAGATTTATACCAAACCCGTCAATAATTCAAGCTTCATCAATAAATTAATATCATTAACAGGAAAAACAAAAGAGTGGTTGGCTAGGAAAATGGCAAATAATGACAGAACATATCAAAATGAAGATAGACAACGAATCAATTGGGGGAGCCTTAAAGAACTGATATTGGCAAGTAATGATGAGCCAGTAAAGATGAGAAGCTTTTTCGCCTTGTGTATTTGAGTGACTAGACAAAGGAGTCAACCCAGTGCCTGTAATCCTGACAGTAACTTACAGATCGTTGACTGCTTGCAAGAGATTAGAAGAAGGAAGGTTTTGGGGATATGCATAGCTGCTTGAAATCTGGTTTAGAAGTCACAGGTGGAACACATCTTATAGAGGGACCAGGTACCTTGACACATATTCACCGATTGAAGAACACATAGCTAGCTGTCCATTAGAAGAAAAGAGTAAAAAACACTAGGAAGAATACTTCAAGGACTTGAAAGATACTGATGTGGTATGGAAGGCTCCATGGTTGAATAGGGGAACAACTTTCTTATATCGGTGTAGAGACAGAGACTGGGTCCCACTACCGGGAATTCGGAAAGGAACGACTTATTGCCCTTTGCTAGTATCTAGACAATTTGGTTCAAGATAGTTTATACCGGCTACAGCAGGCATGGCAAAGTTCGAGTACGTACACAAGACAAATGACTACAAAGGGATAGTAGTTCAGACTGCAAAAGCATGGGAAAGGCTGAGAAGGCTCTAACCATATCAAGATTCAGGAGTGATGGCGAGATATGATGAATGGAGAATGCAAAGGATCAATGAAAACATATTCCAAGAAAGGTCGGTAAATGCTAGTTCCTCCACTAGACTGCTAAGGAAGCACCCTCAGCTTTAGAGAAGCTCAAGCATGACCGTGAGTTGCATTTGAAGAATTACGAAAAGGGAATTAGTGATCTCACCGAAGAACTGACTATGGCGAAGCTACAGGTAAGCATGCATAAGGAAAAGGAAAATGAGCTGATGGAACAAAACAAGAAGATTAGTCATGATCTAAAAGAGTTGCAGGAATTGCACAATGATTACAAGGCAAAGCAAAAGGAAGGAACGAGTAAAGTAGTAAAGAGCTTGTCGGAGAAACTGAATGCAATGACCAAGGAAGGAGACGATTATAAAAGGATGTATGAAAAGAAGTCTAGGTCAAGCAAACAATCAAGCAGTAAAGCGAAAAAGAAGCTGGAAGAGGAAGAAGCTGGGAACTTCGATCTAACAAGTCAAGTAATGTAGCTAGAGCAACTAATCATAAAATACCACAACGAGGACAAAGTACAGTTGGAAATGGAGAAGGAAGAGGTATGGAAAAAGGTAACGGAGCTAGAGAATGTTGTACCAGATTTGAAGGATAAACTTGCGGGTTATGAAGGAGTGCTGATCGTAGAAAGTGGAGCATGGAAAGATAAGTACGAAGCGCATGACGCACTGTTTCAAAGCTAGAATGATGAATTGGTGAGTTTCAAGAAACATGTCATGAGTGTTGCCTCGTACGTCCAAATATTGTCAAGGCAGGCTACGAGTTTGTTGGAGCAACCCAACATCGAGCAGGAGCATGGAGAATTTATCATTCGCTTGCTACATGAGCTGGTTAACTTAGGAATTAGGGCTACCAGTTTCCTGTAGGAAATTTGTCTTTTCTTTGTATTTGAACTTTCGGACAAGTGGATGTTTCCAAAAGACTAGTTCCTCAAATTCGATGGCTTATTTTTCTGCATTCATGCATTCACGCATTTAAAGCTTCGTAATATACATTGCAAAATAAGGAATTTAATGAAGAAAGATTTAATGGCAGTTTGCTTTTAAGCCTCAATCATACCGCATTCATACGGAACTCGCCTACGCTCTAAATCCATGGATGTTGAAGATAGAATTTCCAGTCTGATGAATGATCAGGTGAAGACACATAATCAATTTGACAGAATGGAGCAATATATCAAAGACCATTTCGCCCAGACACAAGCAGAGATTATCGGTCAGCTGACTGCTCTGTTAGGACCGAAGGAGTTTGGAAAAGCTAAAGCTCCTGAAGGTGCTTCAAATGACGTGAATGATCAAGCTGAAATTACATCTCACATCAGAATGCAACCTGAAAAACCTCCTCTTGCGAAAAAGGTTCACATAAACTTGGCAGGAGCAACACCCAGTCATCTAGTGCATGTTGAGGCAAATTTTGGAAGTGGCGACGAAGTCCCTTATCTAAATACTTTGAATAAGATAGAAAAGATTCGTGCTGAAATTAAAAAGAAGTACGAAGAGCGCTGTAAAGCCTTGGAAGATCGCTTGTTGGAGTTACAGAAAGCAAATGAGTTGGGGCCAGGCGCTGCTGAAATGAGTTTAGTGACTGATTTGATACTACCTCCAAATTTTAAGGCCCCAGATTTTGAAAAGTATGAAGGGACTACTTGTCCAAAAGCCCACCTCACAATGTACTGCCGAAAAATGGCTACCCACTTGAAGGATGAGAAGTTGCTGATACACTGCTTCCAAGAAAGCTTAACTGGTTCAGCGGCCCGATGGTACACACAGTTAAGCCATGTGAACATTCGATCATGGAAGGATCTTTCAGGAGCCTTTGTACAACACTACAAACATGTGACAGAAATGGTCCTTAGTCGAGTTATGCTACAAGGCATGGAGCAGAAAAATGATGAAATGCTCTGGCAATATGCTCAAAGATGGAGAGATGTCGCAGCTCAAGTACAACCTCCATTGATGGAAAATGAGGTTGCCCACATGTTTGTTCAAACTCTAAGAGGGCCACTTTTCGAGAGGATGATTAGTAATGCTACTCAGAATTTTGCTGATATTTTGATGACTGGAGAACTGATAGAAGTTGCGATCAAAAGTGGTCGGATTGAGAGTGGAGAGAGCTCCCGAAGGAATTATAATAGGAAGGATAGTGAAGTGAACAATACAAGTACATACGAGGCTTCGAAGAATGTGACCATTATCTCACCTAGAACTGCAGCGAGAAACTCACAAAGTTCAAACAAGAAAGACTACCGTGGGCTGAGAAATGATAAGATGAATTTTGCACCCATTCTGATGACATATGTTGAATTGTATCCCTAGTTTCATGAAGCAGATTTGGCGAGGCCATATCATTTGACGCCCCTGCAGGATCTTTACCCTCCAGGGTAAAAATTTGATGCTCAATATGAATTTCATGCTGGGATATCGGGGCATTCAATTGAGACATGCACGACATTCAAGAAGGTGGTATAGAATCTGATCAACACTAGGATCTTAAATTTTGATGAGCCAAGCATTACCGCGAACCCTTTGCCGAGTCATGGTGGGCGAGGGGTGAATGGTATTGAAGAAGATAATGAAGCAAAACGGTTGAAGATTCATGTCTCAGAAATTAGATCTCTGCTGAAATGGGTGTTTGAACAATTGTACAATGCCAGGATGATTGAAATAGGCATGAAAGTGGAAATGGAGATACAATGTAACACCCCGGGTGTAGGGCCCGGGAGATAACTAGGTTTGGTTAAACCGGTTCAGGTTAGTTTAGTTGAGAGAAAACATTTTTATTGAACCCTAAAAGGATTTTTAATGAAAATAGGGTAAAAAGGGAACTTTGGAATTAAAAATTAAAAGAAAAAAGGGTTTTCAAAATACAACCATCATTTTCTTCTTCCTTCATTTCACGTTATTTTCTAAAACAACCCCACTTTATACTATTCCATTGGAGCAAGCTCATCACCACACAAGTTTTCAAGGTAAGCTATCCCTTGTTTTGATTTTTCTTCCCTTAAGCTTGTTATTAGTTAAATTTTCCTCAAAACCCATTGTTTGAAATTATTTCAAAAATGCCTTGAGTTTGAAAAAGAGAAAAATGAGGGGATTTTCGTTCGGGTAGTTTGATGCCATGTTTAAGGGTGTTTTTAATCTTGTTTTGGTGTTCTAAAAATGCTAAAATAGTGGCTAAAAGTAGGAAACTCGAAACTAATAAAAATGAGGGGTTTTTGGAGTTGAAAATATGAGTTTTGGGGTTGTTCTTGAGAGGAACCTTGAGTTGATGGTTTCTAGACCTTGGGTAAGTGTTTTGGATGTTTAAAAAGGTAGTTTTGGTGGTAAATTTGTTGGGTTTTGGCTGCTAGTTTGTTTGGGACGTTTTGATGGTGTTTCCAAGTGTTCCGGGTGTGAATTGTTTCATTTTTTATGATGAATGATGAGCTTCTGTGTTGCTGCAAGTTTGGGGGCTTGATTTGGGTCTAATGCATCATTTTGGATTGGCTAGAAACAAGGGAAACGAGTTTGGGTCCTTTGGACGCGAGACCGGATAGTTCGGAGGCTTGAATCGGTGTTTCGGCTATCATTTGGGTCCTATCGGTGAGTGTAAATTTTTATTTATGAGAGTTTAGGTTGAGCTTGAAAGGCCAACCTAAGCTCGAGAGTAAGTGTTTAAATATTTACATTTTACTTTTCTAGAAATTCCTTTTTAAGCTCGTTATGCTTTGTTGGTATGAGATGATTGTGTGAAATCGATTTATGAATGTGGTATTGTTATGTTGGTTTATAAGATGTTTGAGTATTGGAAAATATGAGGGTTTTACCGGGTATAATTTGTCGACCATAGGATTAGAGTGCACTTGTAAAATTCGCGTGTGGCCCTAGTGATGTAAGATGCCATTAGGGAGAAGTACGGCGATGTACGATGCCACCGTAAGCTTTATTGTAGACCTCGGTGATGTAAGATGACATCGTGAGTCTTGTTGTTCTTATAGATTCGGTGATGTAAGATGCCATCGAGTCTAATCCGTGTATCCGAGTATTGTAACCATAATTGTCATTATACTTTTGTGTTGGAAAGTTGAATGTTATCGTGTTGGTGTTGAAGGTCATGCCATATTGTTTATGTTGTTGCTTTGCTTAATATAAGATGCCAAGCATATGTAAGATTGTTGATATTCAAGTTGATGAAATTAATGCTTGTGGCCCTGTTTTTAATTTATAAATGGTTTTATCTAAAACTGCATTATTGTTGTTGTGGTTTTGAGCACCACTCACTAAGCTTTTATGCTTACGCGCTCCTTTCCAACAATGAAGATTGTTAGTGTTTCGAGAAGCAAAGGAAGGCGAGGGAAAGGCTCTGGTGATCGTAGCTTAGGCTTAGGTATGGTTTTTAAGTTGTAATAATGATTTAGCAATGGAAATACTTGATTTTTGTGGTTAGGGAGGTGGTTGTAAACTCCAATGTGTTAGACCATATTGCTACATATTTTAAATGTTGATACCATGCTAAGTTGAGGCTTGCTTGGGCTTTTGGTTAAATGCTTTGTGTTTGGCTTGTTGGTGTTTTGAGCTAAAGTGTTCCTTATGAGCTTTGAGTTTGAGATCCATGTTTGTGTGAATGCATGTTTGAAGCCTGTTTTCAAGGTATTTTGCCTCTAGATTGTTTGCTTAATATGTTGCCATGTGGTTTGTGATCTTTTGGGGTAAGTTGGGAATGTTTGGGGATAGCAAAATGCAATTTCGAGGCAATATGTGCCCAGACGTTTCGGAACATCTGATATGGTTTCGGAACGGCCAGGCTTTTGGGGCACCCATATCGGAACGGGGTGGTGCCGTTTCGGTACGTTTTGCCTCTGAAGACTCCCGTTTCGAAACCATGAGGAGTCGTTTCGGTACGTTTTGCCACTAGAGGCTCCCATTTCAAAACCAATAGGAGACGTTCCGGAACAGCCTAATCTTGCTTTTTGCTGAGAGCCCGCGTTTCGAAACGGGCAACTCCTGTTTTTAGAGACTTGCTTTAGAAAATGATGGATAACAAAGAGATCGAATTATTTGAGAAAGCAAGAATAAGGAAAGAAGTTGAGGTGTGCACCTCTGAGTGTCCCGAGGTTAAATACGGGGTCCATAAGCCCTTGGTTTTCTTTATTAAACCATAGGCTGCAAGGGCAAAACCGATAGTAACCCCGAAGGTTGTGATCTCGACTCCTGCACCGTTTGCTTTCAAAAGTACCAATGCAGTTCCTTTGAATTATACAACCAATGTAACCATGCCAGGAAAAGAGAAGCAACAGGAAGAAACAAAGTCAAATGATGAAAAGAAGGATGAGTTAGAGGAAAAGAAGGATAAGCATCCTGATACAAGGACAGTAAATGAAGTGGGGCACTTTACCCGAAGTGGTAGATGCTATTCTTCTCCAGAAGTACCATTGTTGATCGGTCCGATAATTTATAATATAGATTTTGTGGCAATGGACATTGTAAAGTGCTCATAAGTCCTATATTTTGTATGCATTCCATCTCATATTATTATTGTTCTTAAGTGCATTTTAGGTATATTTAGGTGCATGCATGCATTGTTTACAATATTCTTTGTTTTGCCTTGTTTTTGTTGAATATCTTTGATTTGGTAAGAAAAGATATTGTTTTAGTTTAGTTTTAGTTGCAGATGCTAGAAGCTGACAAGAGGAGAAAGCTGAAGAACTGATGCTGAGGCAGCAAGCCAAGGAGTTGTACTGAAGCAACTCGACACAGAGAGAGGTGCTGCCGAGTAGCTGCCGCCGCCATATATGCCGCCCAGGGTAGCAACCGGAGGATTTGGTGAATTGGAGTGCGATTGGAAGCACATAATTTTCTGAGTCCAATGAGCCCATCCATGCAATTTATTGATGCCAGAAACAGCGGACAAAGCCACCAAATGAGAGATTGTCCAAGGCAGCATAAGCTTACTTGTGGCACAAGGAGTCCAATTTCAAGTCAAATAAGTCAGAATTTAAAGGATGCATTCAATGCAAAAGCTACTTTACCATGAGGAAGACTTCTACTCCAAGGAGGACTTACCCTAGGCTAATGCCCTATATATACCCGACCATACCTTGTATTTTAGACAACTCATAGTCAGCATAGCTAGGTTTCTCTTGTGTTTTCTTGCCGCCACTATGTTCTAAATTCTCTAGGGTTTGGGTTATGTTGTAAAATAGTTGTGAGAACGGCTGTTTAGGTTTAAGTTTGTTTTTGCAATAAATTCAAGGTTTGCTTATTTCATGTTCTTCATCGTTTTCAATTGAGTCGAGAGATCAATTGTGAGCAATCCATTTGTTTGGCATCGAGAGAGTCAAACTCACAAAAGAAGTAAGCACGATCTCATCAATACTAGGTGTTGATCAATCCAGCCTAGACATAGGTTAGGGTTTAAGGCAGCTAAAAGAGGACAAACTAAAGGTTTGTGTTTCATTGCAAGATTCACGCCGACGAGTATTATCTGCAGCGGGCATCAACAACATTCAGACTTAGACGTAAGCTGAATCATTATCGAAGCGTTCTGTCGAGCCTTGAAGGTCTACCGAGTTTGCTGCCAAGCCAATCGTCCGTTCCACCTGCTGAGGCAGCGAAAGCGTCGAAGCATCAATTTGCCATCTTACGCCAAGGCAGCAAAGTTTGGCAGCGCAATACAACTTAACCTATTCAACGCAGTTTCACACTACGGAGCAGCATAACTTGACCCATTCTATCACTCTGATCTCTTCTACTATTTACTTGTGTTTATTTATTTTTCCCTTAAACAAACTAAAATTAACTTGTGCATTTATTTTCTGTGCAGGAATTGACATTTGAATTAGCTGTCCAATCCTCGTGGGAGACGATATCTTTTATACTATAACTTGACAAGAGTGTGCACTTGCGCTCATATTTAGAGAACACCCAAACGCTCTACAAACATTAAGCCTACATACAACTATTTGTTGGGAAGACCCTGGATTCAATCAGCTGGAGCAGTCCTGTCGTCCTTTCACCATAAGCTCAAATTTGTTATTGAAGGGAATATGGTTAGTGTCGGTGAAGAGGAAGACATTATTTCCTCAATAGCTACTGACGTCCCCTATATCCAAGCAGATGAAAACACCCTTGAGTGTTCTTTCCGGGCTTTGGAGTTTGTAAATGCTACCTTTGTTGCTGAGGGCAAGCTGTTCCTACGACCAAGGTTATCAAATTGCACTAAAATGACTGTGCAAGAAACACTAGGAAGGGGACGAAGACAAGAAAAGGACTTGGGAAACACTTGCAAGGACACTTACGTCCGAGGCCTATTATCATAAAGAAGATCCATTTCGGGCTAGGGTTTAGTCCAAACATGCAAATGTTGAGAATTGAAGAAAAGAAAGGAACAGAGGAAGGCTCGTTTACTAGGGAGTGAAACTTCTTCTAGATTGGTAACTTCCTTTGACATGACGAAGATTTTCAAGTCTTGTGGGCTTGCAAATGTTGAGAGACAGCTGGAAGAAGTTAATTGAGAGGCCACAAAGCTACACGAAGAGGAAATTTTCAACAATAATTTGGATGGGCTCGTCATTGGTGGAATTTTCGAGGGAGTTCGACATGGATAATTTTTGGAACAGATTCGCCCATGTCTCCCAAGCGAGATGCTGAACAACTGGACCACCGAAGACTTCCATCTTGTAGCTAAGAATAAAACAAAGTAAATGCCCGGAACCACCATAAACTTTTTCCCGCAAGTATAAGGGATTGTCTGTAAAGGGCCGTTATACCTATCCATTTTAATAAAGATGCTTTTCATGCTGATTCACAAATGGCAAACATGTTTCTTTAATTTTTCGCATCCTTTCCAAAATATATTATTATTTCCTTTGCAGGTCTTCAATTATCGACTTCATGAATGATCCTAAACCTAATCCTATAGTAGGTTATGAACCGCCAATGTGTTTAGTGGATGTCAATGAAGTCGAGGATGAAACAGAATGTGAAATCCCTGAAGAATTACTAAGGTTGGTGGAAAAAGAAGACAAGCAGACTTTACCTCATAAGGAAGAGTTAGAAGTTCTCAACTTGGGGACATATGAAATCAGAAGAGAGGTAAAAATGGGAACAACATTCTCCTTAAAGGAAAAGCAAAAGCTGATTGATCTGCTATGAGAGTTCAAAGATGTCTTCGCCTGGTCTTATCAAGACATGCCAAGATTGAATACTGACATAGTGGTACACAAGTTACCCATAAGGCCAGAATGTAAACCAGTTCAGCAGAAGCTTAGAAGATTGAAACCGGAAATGGTATTGAAGATAAAGGAAGAGGTACAAAAGCATATTGATGTTGGTTTTCTCGCAGTATCGCAGTATCCATAGTGGGTGGCCAATATAGTCCCCGCACCGAAAAAAGATGGAAAGGTACGCATGTGTGTGGACTACAGAGATATGAATAAAGCCAGTCCGAAGGATAATTTCCCTCTACCACACTTAGATATTTTGGTCGACAACACGACATGACATTCATGGTTTTCTTTCATGGATGGTTTTTTTGGGGTACAATCAGATAAAAATGAATCCGGAGGATATGGTCAAAACAACATTCATAACTTTATGGGGCACATACTGCTACAAAGTGATGCGTTTCGGATTGAAGAATGTCGGGGTAACGTATCAACGGGCAATGGTTACCTTATTCCACGACATGATGCACAAAGAAGTTGAGGTGTACGTAGATGATATGATTGCTAAATCCCGTACTGAGGAAGAGCATATTCAAAATTTGAGGAAATTGTTCTTGAGATTGAGGAAATACCAGTTAAAACTCAATCCCAACAAGTGTACTTTTGGAGTAACATCCGGAAAACTCCTAGAGTTTGTGGTCAGTAGAAAAGGAATCGAAATAGATCCAGATAAGGTGAAGGCCATTCAAAATTTGCCACCACCCGGTTCGCAGAAAGAAGTCTGTGGATTTCCTTGGCAGGTTGAATTACGTTTCTCGGTTCATTTCGCAATTGACCGATAAATGTGATCCAATCTTTAAGCTGCTAAAAAGGAATAACCCTAGAGAATGGAATGAAGAATGCCAAGAAACATTTGATAAAATCAAGAAATATTTGATGAATGCTCCAATATTAGTCGCACCAGTTCCCGACAGACTGTTGATCATGTACTTGACGGTCTATGAGAACTCAATGGGATGTGTGTTAGGGCAACATGATGATACGGGAAAGAAGGAAAGAGCTATCTATTATCTGAGCAAAAAGTTTATCGAATGTGAAGTACGGTACCCGCCAATCCAAAAGTTATGTTGTGCTTTGGTCTGGGTAACTCGTAGGCTCAGACAATATATGTTGCACCACACTACATGGCTAATTTCCCACCTTGATCCATTGAAATTTATGATGGAAGTGCCGGCATTGACCGAAAGGTTGGCACGTTGACAAATGTTGCTGTCAGAATTTGATATTGTGTTTATGAACCAAAAGGCAGTAAAAGGAAGTGCCATAGAAGATTTCTTAGCCAGTCGTGCATCGGAAGATTATGAGCCCTTGAACTTTGATTTCCCAGATGAGGATGTGATGAATATCTCCACAACGAAAACTGGAATCCCAGATAATGAAGCTTGGAAGCTATATTTTGATGGAGCAGTTAATGCCTTTGGACGTGGAATTGGAGCGGTATTGATCTCTCCAAATAATGTACACTACATGTTCACGAGCAAGCTAGAATTTCTTTGCACGAATAATATGGCATAATACAAAGCTTGTGTCATGGGCCTATGAGTTGCTGTTGAAAGGAAAATAGAAATCTTGAAAGTATATGGGGATTCAGCGTTGGTGATCTACCAACTTCATAGAGAATGGGAAATGAAGGATATAAAGTTAATTGAGTACTGAAAATTTATCCTGGAGCTAATGAAAGAATTTGAAGAAATTACCTTTACATACATCCCCAGGGAAGACAACCAAATGGCGGATGCCTTAGCTACATTGGCCTCGGTATTCCTAGCAAATAAACCAGAGTATATTATGCCAATTCGAATGCAAAGTTATGAAACTTATGCCCACTGTTGTAGCATAGAAGAAGAAATCGATAAGCATCCCTGGTATTATGACATTCTGCAATATCTGAAGTATCAGACTTATCCCTTGGGGGAAAATGACAATGACAAAAGAACTATTAGAAGGATGGCTTCAGGATACGTGCTCGATGGAGAGATCCTTTATAAAAGGGGAAAATATCATATCATATTAAGTTGTGTCAATGCCAATGAAGCAAAGAACATCATGGCAGAAGTGCACGACGGAATATGTGGAACACATGCCAATGGATTCTCGGTAGCCAGGAAAATCATGAGATACGACTATTATTGGACAACCATGGAAGGAGACTACATTGAATATGCTAATAAGTGTCATAAGTGTCAGATCTATGCTGACACGATTAATTATCCACTAGTACCTCTTCATACAATAAATTCACCATGGCCTTTTGCTGTTTGGGGCATGGATGTTATCGAGCAGATCCACCATAAAGCTTCTAATGGACACCGTTTCATTCTTGTGGCCATAAACTATTTTACCAAGTGGGTAGAAACAGCTTCTTATGCCAACATCACAAGAACAACAATTTGCAAGTTCTTAAAGAAAGAGATAATTTGTCAGTATTGTTTGCCAGAAAGAATCGTCACTAATAATGCAACCAATTTCAAAAACAAAGTGATAACATAAGCATGTGAGCAATTCAAAATCATTCATCAAAATTCTGTGACTTACCGCTCTAAGATGAATAGAGCAGTGGAGGCAGCCAATAAGAACATCAAGAAGATCATATCAAAGACAATAGAAACTTACAAAGATTGGTATGAGAAACTACCCTTTGCATTGTTTGTACATCAAACTTCAATACGAACCTCAACTGGGCAACACCTTACTCTTTGGTCTACGGGACAGAAGCGGTACTTCCCATTGAGTTCGAAATCCCATCTCTTCGTGTTTTGTCCGAAGTGAAGTTAGATGATGCAGAATGGTTACGGGTTCGATTTGACCAGTTGAATCTTATTGAGGAAAAGAGGTTGAAGGCAATCTGTCACAATCAAATGTACCAGGAAAGAATGATGCAGGCATATGATAAAAATGTGCGCCTAAGAGAATTCCGAGAGGGAGATCTTGTGTTGAAAAAGGTCTTGCAAATACATCGAGATGACCGTGGAAAATGGATGCCTAACTGGGAAGGACCTTATATGGTCAAAAAGGCCTTCTCTAGAGGAGCGTTGATCTTGGCTGAAATGGACGACAAGGAGTTGCATAAGCCAGTGAACTCTGATTCAATCAAGAAGTATTATGCTTGAAGAATTCCAAAAGAGAATGAAAAAAGAAAAAAAGCGGAGTGAAAACCCGAAAGGGCGCTTTCGTAAAATGAAAATATCTATGGTGAAAACCCAGAAAGGGCGCCTTAGATATGTCAAAAAAAGAGAGATGAAAATAAAAGGGGGTTCAAGGTGAAAATCCGTAAAGGGCGCCTTCAAACCAATGGAGGATTTAAGTTGAAAACCCGTATAGGGTTGCTCAGAAGAATGAGGTTAGGCATCCGACAGGAAAAATCTCTTAGACACCTGGTATTTTGGAAGGGATTTCACATTTGTAAGCATCGCGGCAACGTTCGAGGACTATTGGACATGAGTGCAAGTTCAGCTCTATATCTGGTCGATGGGGTGGTTGTATCCTTCATGCCTTGGATGCTTGGAGATATAACCTTGTTTTTTGTTTTGTTGTTTCAGTTTGCCATGACTTTTTCAAATCCTGTTGTATTTTGATTTATAAGCTTCAATAAAATTCATGAATTCACTTCGGAGCTTTCTTTTTTATTCCAAGACATCATAAAATGGTTGATATAATGTATAAAAGCAGATGATTTCCTAGTATTACTATGTTTTTAAAGTGCGGGTGAACCTTATCACTCTTGGATATTGAAGAAGAGTGTACAAGTCAAGATGGTGTGAACTTGGAAACAGACTATGAAGATGTCAACAAAGTCTGTCACCCGAAGAACAATGATTTTTATCTCTGTGAGATGACCAGAACTACTAGACCAATACATTATCATGTTCTTTTGAATCGGCATCTCAGTTGAGACAGTTTATGAAGATTGAGCTTGAAAAAGACTGTCCCCAGCCCCATGTTCTACTGTTGAGAACCATCATTTTGTAAAGGCTCTTGGATTTGGCAAAACTTTAACATTGAAGGATTGGGTAATTGCAATGTTGCCTAAACAAGGTGACATATAATTTGCCAGGTCAAGATTTCGTCAGCTATAATACCTTTCCTTTATGTCAAAAAAGAGAAGAAAAAGAAAAAAGAAAAGAGAAAATCGAGGTAAAAACCTGAGAAAGCGCCTTTAAAAAAACCAAAGTGAAAACCTGAAAGGGCACTTTGAGTAAAGCAACCTAAAGTGAAAACCTGAAAGGGCGCTTTAGAGCAAAGGGCCAGAAATGCAGAAAGGAGATTGTGACGACTGATTCTGAATGTGAGATGGAAATTGAAAAAGAAGCATCAAAAAAGGTCCTAAGAGGGCAAAAGTCGATTGATGAATCTCAGCAAGTCATGGTTCATGCATCATGTAGGAAATTAGGGTCATGCTAACCCTCATATTTTAGTTGTTTTGATAGGAAGTAGATGGAAAATAGAGCTCCTAATGAGAAGAGTTCTCCCAGAAAAGAAGGATTCCTAATGAGAACAGTCTGCCCCAACAAAGACAGAGATCCTAATGAGAAGAGTTCGCCCAACAAAGAAGGATTCCTAATGAGAAGAGTCTATCCCAACAAAGAAGAAATCCTAATGAGAAGAGTTTGCCCGCAAAGAAGGATTCCTAATGAGAAGAGTCCGCTTTGACAAAGACAGAATTCCCAATGAGAATAATTTATCCAGCAAAGAAGAAGAGTTCGATTAACGAATGAAAAATTCCTAATGAGAAGAGTTCATCCTCAGCTAAAGAAGGAGATAAAGGAAGATTGAAGAATTTTATAATGAGAAGAACAGCTTCAAGATTCCATGAGTGGATGGTTCGGACAAAATTCGTTTCTTTTCAATCTTTGCCCTATTCATGTTCCACAACAATGAGCAAAGAGGGGCAGCTGTAATACTCATATTTTGTCCTGGTGTGCATATATAATATTCGAATACCAAATAAATAAACACTCCAAAATATACAATATAGAGTCCATTTTACATACCCAATACCCATTTTCATTATACAAAGCCCAAATATAAGTATCAGGCCCGAAATACATTTTTGCCAACCCATTCACAACTCATACCCATCTGCTAGCCCAATAAACACACATAAACCAGGCAAAGAAACACAAAGCTCATATGTACTTTTATTTCCTGCCCAAAACCGAGACCCAAGGGACACGTGTTGCGCTCCCATTTTTTCGTCCCGTATTCACGCGGATTGATCCCCAGCTGGAGCCAGCTATCTCCGTTGATGCCAGCAATGACGTCACATCACACTCAAGCATAAATAGAAAGAGAAGCAATAATTAGGCAATCACTACACCAATAATTACGACAATAATTTGATAGAGATAAAGAAAAGAAACGGAAAGGTCTCACTAGAATCGGAAGAGATGCCGGAATTGGACGTTGTCGCCATTGATCGGAGTACCGTATCGTCGCTTGAGCTCATAAGAAGGTAGCATTTCTTTCTCTCTTTCATTTCCTGTACTGAAACATCAAACCAAATAGAATTAAACCTTAAAATAAAGAAAAACATTATCTAAAAACAAATTAAAACCTAGATCTAAAATTCTAAACTGAAATTGAAGAGTCTTAGTTACTTATCTTTTTTTAGTGTCACCAGAGTCCGTGAGTGGAGAGCTAGGTTCGGCCGGAGTCGAAAATAATAGAGTGAGGAAAGGTTTTTGGTCTTGGGTAAGTAGCTTAGGAGGGGGAAGACGGGTGTTTCTATCGAAATGGGCTTTAGATTAGGGTTTAGGATGGAAAATAGAGCATTTTCAGAGTTTTTAGGGTTTCAGTACGGCAGAGAATGGTGGCCGGAAATCGCTCCGGTGGTGGAGCACGGTGGGTGGAGTTGCAGGTTTGGTCGGAGGGGATGATCAGAGACCTAGGTTTAGCTAGAGAAGATGATTGGAAGTTGCATGAGTAGGCCGGAAAAGGTGATCGGAAATACAAGCTGACCAAAGAAGATGATCAGAGAAGTTCCAGTCATCGGTAAAAAGGTTAGGGATGACCGGCATCACCTTTGGCGACCGAGAAATAGATTGGGTTTGGGTTTCGTGATGGCCAAAGATCAAAGTGGAAATTTGGGAAAGTTCATGTCATGTTCTTAGGTTTTTCAGGGTTTTGATCTTCAAAAACAAAAGAAGGAGAAATTAAGTGTTTGTGAGGATTGAACGTGAAAAAAGGATGAACTGAAGATGATATTATGAAAAAATGGTAGGTTTGATCTGATAGAAACATGAAGGGGAAGTGTTTTGGTGTTTAAAACGGATTGAAATGAGGAAATGAGAAGAACAAATGAAGAACAAGTGATGAAATTGGAGTTTTGATAGAAGTAAGGTAAGGTTTTCTGGGTTCGGTGTGTTTGAGTTTAGAGAATTTAGAGAGAGAGGCAGTGAGGAGAGAGAGTGACTTAGAAGAAATGGCCGAGTTGGCCCGGTCTTTCCCCTTTTATACGCGAGTCAACATGGCACTATTTTGGTGTCGGTCGTGAGAGGATTCGCGCGTCTCTAAGCGGGTTCGGATACAGGTCCGTGATCTAACTCGTGTTTTATGGTTTGGGCTGGTCGTTTTGGGCCTAGTTTAAGTGGTCTTGGGTTATTCTTTTAAGAGAATTAGACTTGGGGCTCTTGAGTTTACCCTTTCTTGAGAATGGTCACTAATTCTTTGTAATTTGGCTCTATAATTTTGAACTTAATGCAATTTAGTACTGGAATCAGTTAATTTCCTTTGTTTAATTTTTCTAATTTATTTATTTATTTATCTTGTATGCGTGCATGATTTTAAATAAACATGTAGTATATTCGTTTAGAAGAATTTAACTCACCTAATATAATTAGAGCCTTTTAGGACTAAATTCTCTAATTAAATCCAATTAATTTGTTAGGAGAGGACACTATAGAAAATAAATGAATATTGGATGAAAGTCTAAATGTCCTAAGTTGATTAATATCACATTGCAATGTGATGTTAATCAAAGAGATATTTAGATAAGAGATTCAATACTTCATTTGAACATAGAAAATGAAAATCACATGTAGTTAGCTTAATAAAATTAAAATAGGATTAAATAATTAGTGACGCTAAAGTTAGGAATATTATTACTTTTGGGCCTAATACGTGTAGTGTCCAATTATTTGGGTGTTACCATAAAAATTCAAAAATTAATAATATTCATAGAACTTTAATTAATTAATTAATGGAGCCCTAATTAGGTCTTACTTAAAATGGACAATCAAATAATTGGACATGCATCAAACCTTTTGTGTTGAGATACATTTTGAATATAAATTGAAGTGTCCTAATGTATTTGGACGTTCCAAAACTTATATTCGTCCAAAATGTATTTTCTTACAAAAGGATATCCCCATTCGAAATGGAATCCATTTAACAATTTAAAGATTTAATTAAAATCATATTAATGTTCGAAATGTCAAAATGCCACGTGAAATTAATGAGGTACCGATAACAGACGTTACTTAAAATGGAATCCATTTAACAATTTAAAGATTTAATTAATTAATTAATGGAGCCCTAATTAGGTCTTACTTAAAATGGACAATCAAATAATTGGACATGCATCAAACCTTTTGTGTTGAGATACATTTTGAATATAAATTGAAGTGTCCTAATGTATTTGGACGTTCCAAAACTTATATTCGTCCAAAATATATTTTCTTACAAAAGGATATCCCCATTCGAAATGGAATCCATTTAACAATTTAAAGATTTAATTAAAATCAGATTAATGTTCGAAATGTCAAAATGCCACGTGAAATTAATGAGGTACCGATAACAGGCGTTTGTAGGGGTGTTAACCATTCCCTACACGTAACCGACTCCGGTGGCGAAACAATTTTTAAGGAAATAAAAGAAATTTGATTAAAAATAAAAAAAAAACTCCTAATTTCAAGATCAAATTAAAATAGAAAATCCGATTTTTAAAACCATAATCGTCAAGTTGTTTATCCACAAACAGATTTTAAAAAATAGTCGCGACAGCCAGCAAAAAAATTAGCTCATACGGTTAACAATTACAATTAATTAATAACAAAATACGAGTATATGGCTTCATTTTCTCAGTAACTAAAAAAATGACTACTACCGGATATTGATTCACAAAGACGTTTTACCTATCCTGCAAACAGTGGCGGATCTATATGGTCCACTGGGTGGGCCTGTGCCCACCCTGAATTTTTTAAAACTTACACATTTTGCTTTAATTTTTATAATTTTTATGAATTAGTCCTTAAATTTTATGATTGTGCCCACCCTGAAATTTTGAGATTTTTATGATTTGTACCCATCCTAAAAAATGTTTTGATTTGTGCCCACCCTAAAAAAAATTCTGGATCCGCCACTGCCTGCAAATCACAGATCAATCACAATCATAAACGTTGAATTGCACACAAAAAAAAACATATGAAAATTCTATAAAAAAAATTACAGGAGAAATTGAGGACGGATTAACGACAAACGCAACCAGTAATTCCAATAGAAAGATCCGAAAGTAGTACACGCAGGTTTAAGAAAAAGGAATTTGACTAACCCGCTATCGCCGAGGATGATGACCTTCAAGAGCTAATGAACAAGAAGAAGAAGCAGCCATGTTATTTATGAGGTTATATATACATTTGGTGTGTAATTATAAGGTTAAGTGGTTGGCCTGGTGGAGATCTATGCTTTTCACCCACTAGATTTAGGTTTGATTTTTAGCTTTTTTTTTTTACGAGTTATTTTAAATCTTTACTTTAAAACCAATAAGATTATGTCATTATCTGATTGGTTAAAATTTAATATAAAAATAAATGTAAAAAATAGTTAATTTTATTAAAAATGTGATGCCACGTCAATATTTTTGACACGTCAACCGTGATTTGGCATGTAGTTAACGGTCACTTATGCAACAGCTAACGGTTCCATCGGTCAACGTTGGTTAATGGACTAATTTGCTACAATATGCGAACTGGAGGACCTAATTGACTGCGTTTTCGCGCGAGGGCGACGTTGCTAATTTGGGTCGAATTTAGAAGCGAAAATACCCCTTTAGCCTTTAATTTATAAGTTTTCTATAAAAATTATATCATCCATTATACTACTCGACACGAGACTAGTACTATTTCTCCAAAGAAAAATATAATAGGATGTGCACTAAAAGGAGAATGTGGACTTGTTTAAGCTTTCAGTTTTGAATGTAGTAAAAGGACATTGAACTTTATTTTTAAATGCGTGTGCTTTGTGATGAAAATGTGTGGTATGTTTATTTAGGATTATTTTAGGATGTATGATGTTAAGCGCATGGACATTTACTACAATATGATCATATAACTTAAATCAATATTCTGGAATTTCTAGCATGTCTAAGTAACAATATAGGTTAATAGGTTCATTAGGATCCTAAGATGATAATGAACTGCGTATTTTGTTTCTTGATGTGATGTTGTCCGTGTTCAAGTTATGTTCTAACATGCTCATCCCTTTGTGTCCTGGTGGCAAAGGTAGATGTTTATCATTCCTTGGGACCCGGGTTCGAGCACCAGTAATGCCATGCTGTGTGTGCCGTCTTTGAAAAGACTTAGAAAGTTGAACATATGCTACCTTTGCATCGCACCAGCATATTCAATAAAAAAATTATGTTCTAACATGAAATTTGATTTGATAAAATTCTTAGTTTAGGTGGATTTTTTTTTTATCGGACAAGTCCTAAATAATGAAAAAAAAGTTAAATATACTCATTAGAATGGCTAAATAACCAATTATGCTAAATTTGATTTGGTGGATAATAAAAAAAGTAAACTATACTAATGACCACTGAACTATGGGGTCGGTGTCGATTTGACTATTATATTTTTAATTGTGTTAAATATACTACATAATTATTTAATTGGTTTCAATGTAGCCACCTGCCGTTAAAAAAACGGAAAAGTTGACGGGGCTGTTAAAATAATTGGTATAATTACAAATTTGGTCCCCTTTATCTATACAATCTATCAATTTGATCCTAATTTTAATCTAATAAAAATTTATTTATTTTAATTAGGTAGTGACACGTGTCACCCTGATTGGAGTAAGAAAAATGAAAACCAAGGAACCACCCTTAGTAGGAATCAAACCTGGGACCTTGGGAGAGTTGCGCGCGCAAGTTTACCACTGAGCTAAGCATATACTTGTGATATGCAATACTAATATTAATATATGTGTTATACGATTAGAGAAAGAAAAAACAAACAATATACTCGCCTTTGGTAGGATTCAAACCTGAGAATCCCTAAAGATTGTGGCATGGGTTTGCCACTAAACCAAATAAGTATTTTTGATATAAAATACTAACTATAATATATATCTTATTCGATTGTAATTTAGTTTGGAATATTATATATATAATAATATTAAAATAATCAAACTAGTCTGTATACAGAACAATATTATATATATACATATTATCCAGCCTTAACTAACTATTCAGAACAATAGCTACCATCAGACTGGTCTTTATACAGCTTTTCTTTATCGGTCTCTTTCTCCATTTTTTTCCTTTACATCATTTAAGAAAACTGTTGAAATTAGTTAGAGATTAGTTATGTTGTTAGTTAAATAGTTAGTTATTTTCTTTGTTAGCTGATTGTACTTGTATATATACATATGATCACTGATTGTAATTGGATCATTATCAATAAAAATAAGATCCTTTCGATCACACTTTTAACATGGTATCAGAGCCTGTTTTGTTATTGGGTTCTTTGGCCCGTTTTTTGAGTTTGTTAACCGTTTCACCTTTCTCTCTTCTTTTTTTTCCCTTTCCGAGTTTTTTTCCTTTTCACGAGCGTTGCGATGCCGCCGGCGGAGCCTTCGACCACTGCAGACTTCAATCATGCCTTGTATCTTCATCCATCCGACACTCCGGGAGCTCTCTTCGTCTCGCATCAACTCACCGGCGTCGAAAATTACAGTGTGTGGAGTCGATCTATGCGCATTTCCCTACTTGCGAAAAACAAATTAGGGCTAATCGATGGGAGCTGTAATCGTGCTAATTACACTGTTGCGTTGGAATTCCAATGGGATCGCTGCAATGCGATTGTTCTTTCTTGGATTCTTAACGCTGTTAGCCAAGAATTATCTGCCAGAATTGTTTTCGCATCTAGTGTGGCGCTTGTCTGGGCAGATTTGAAAGAGCTTTTTGATAAAGTGGACGGTTCGTGCATCTTCTTCCTTCACAGGGAAATTGCAACGCTTATCCAAGGTGAATCTTCGATCTCTACTTATTTTACGAAATTGAAACTGTTGTGGAGTGAATACGACGCTCTGGTTTCGTTTTCGGCTTGCGATTGCGAAACGTCTCAGGAGAATTAGAGTCAACTTCTTCAGCAAAGATTGTTTCAGTTCCTAATGGGGTTAAACGAGACCTACTAAGCCGTGCGAAGTCGGCTTCTTCTAATGAAGCCTCTGCCTACGATGAATCAGGCGTACTCTATGTTGATTCAAGAGGAGTCACAACAGATTCATTTGTCTGGTGTAACACCGTTGACAGATTCGACTGTCATGTACTCACAATCTGGTTCTGAATCGTCTTCTCGTCGTCATTTTAATGGAGTTTGTGCTCACTGTGGAGTCAAAGGCCACAAGAAGGAGACCTGTTACCGTCTCGTAGGGTTTCCACCAGACTTCTGATTCACTAAGCGCCAAGATTCTCAAGCTGCAATGGCAACAAGTGGAGATCTTTCTGGTGTTACTCCACCTGATTTCAGTCCACCAGTTGTGTCTTCTTCCGCACCATTAGTTCCAACCTTTTCACATGAGCAGTATAACCAGATATTGGCTTTGCTTCAGAAGGTTTCCTCTGAGTCAGCTGTAAATGCTGCATGTAATGGCTTCTCTTGTAAGTCTACCCATGCCAATTGTACCTGGATCCTGGACACTGGAGCCACCGACTATGTAA
Source organism: Hibiscus tridactylites (assembly GCA_958450335.1). NCBI lineage: Eukaryota > Viridiplantae > Streptophyta > Magnoliopsida > Malvales > Malvaceae > Hibiscus > Hibiscus tridactylites. The sequence continues at coordinate 77,204,321 of OY288276.1, forward strand.
CTTCATACTTCCATAGTTTAATAAATCTGATTTCATGTGTCTCGAATTCAAGATCAGTCTGACTCCCAAATGGTAAAAACGTTCCCATAACCCATATTGGATATGTTGCTCTCAACAATACTTTGCTTCTTCATAATGTTTTGTTTGTCCCTGATTTTCATTTCAATCTTATCTCAGTTTCTAAACTTACTTCAACTCAAAACTGTGTTGTTCTCTTTTATCCTCATTTCTGTTTACTGTAAGTCATATGATTTATGGCACGGTAGGCTCGGACATGTTAATTATGATACCTTATGTAGGTTGATTAACTTGGAGCACATTCTCTCATTTCACATTAATTATAATCGTAAATGTGAAACTTGTGTTGAGGCAAAATTGACAAGGTCTTCATTTTAAACTGTTGAAAGAATGACAAGACCTCTTGATCTAATACATAGCGATGTCTGTGACATAAAGTTCGTCCAAACTAGAGAAGGGTATAAATATTTTATTACCTTCATTGATGATATCACAAAATACTGCTATGTATATTTGCTTAAAAGCAAAGATGAAGCTATAGATAAATTTATACTCTATAAGCAAGAAGTTGAAAACCAACTTAATAAAAAGATTAAGATGGTAAGAAGTGATCGTGGTGGTGAATACGATGAACCATTTGGTCAATATTTTTCACAAAATGGTATTATTCACGAACTAACACCACCCTACTCTCCTCAATCCAATAGAGTAGCCGAACGGAAAATCAGACTCTAAAGGAAATGATGAACATTTTCCTAGAAAACTCTGGTTATCACAGAACATGTGGGGGAAGCTATTATATCAGACAATTAACTTTTAAATAAGGTTCCCCGTAAGAAAAGAGACAAGACATCATATGAATTATGGAAAGGTTGAAAACCTTCCTACAATCACTTCAAAGTGTGAGGTGTCTTGCGAATGTAATTGCCCCGTTGCCTAAACAAATGAAAATAGGTCATAAAATAGTGGATTGTATTTTCATTGGCTATGCAGAACATATCAATGCATATCGATTTCTTGTGTATGAATCGAAGAACCTTAAGATTCATAAGAATACGATAATGGAAGCAAAGAATGCCTCTTTCTTTGAAAATGTATTCCCTTGTAAAGCTATGAAAGTTGGTCAAAGTTCAATGAAACGAACTTCAGTGACTACCGATAAATATAGCTCAGATGATCAACAAGGGGTTAAGCTTGAAATAGAGCCACGAAGAAGTAAACGAGCAAGGGTAGAAAAATCCTTTGGATCAGATTTTCTAACCTTTATGCTAGAGGCTAAACCTCAAATGTATAATGATACTATACGTTTATCTAAAGGCACCTTATGGAAGGATGCCATTAAGAGTGAAATTGACTCCATCATGCAAAACCATACGTGGGAATTAGTGGACCTTCCTCCGGAAATTAAACCATTGAGTTCTAAATGGATTTTCAAATGGAAAATGAAAGTGGATGGAACAATTGATAAGTATAAGGCTAGATTGGTAATAAAAGGTTACCAACAAAAGGAAGGCCTTGACTATTTCGATACATACTCTCATGTATCAACGATAACCTCCATAAGGATGATACTTGCAATTGTCGCTTTGCGGAATCTAGAAATACATCAAATGGATGTTCAAACAACTTTCCTAAATGAAGATCTTGATGAAGAAATATACATGGAACAACCTGAGGGTCATGTAGTTTCAAGTCAAGAGAAGAAAGTATGTAGATTTGTGAAGTCCTTATATGGACTTAAACAAACACCAAAGTAATGGTATGAGAAGTTCGATAGTGTCATGATGAAAAACGACTTTAAGATAAATGAGTGTGACAAAGGTGTATATGTCAAAACTAGTAACATTGGATATATTATTCTATGTATGTATGTCGATGACATACTCATTGTTAGACGCAACAATGAAATGGTAAAACGTACCAAAGACATGTTAAATTCAAGATTTGACATAAACGATATGGGACTAGTCGATAAGATTTTGGGCATCCAAATCAAACGATGAACTTAAGGTCTCATATTAACTCAGTCACAATATATGGACAAGATCCTTGAGAAATTTGGCAAGAATGATTCTAGTATAGCTAGAACTGCAAGACATGTGCCAACATTTGTCCAAGAACAAAGGGCAAAATTTTGACCAAGTGGAATATGCAAGGGTCATAGGCAGCCCAATGTACCTCCTGAGCTGCATTAGACCGGATATTGCTTTTATTGTGAGCAGTTTAAGCAGATTCACAAGCAATTCGGGTGAAAACCACTAGAAAGCAATTGTGAGGGTACTGAGATATCTTAGATATACTCAGAATTATGGATTGCATTATTAGAGAGATCATGCAATTTTAGAAGGATACTCCGATGCTAGTTGGATATCTGATATTCAAGATACCAAAGAAACAAGTGGATATGTCTTCACTTTGAGAGGAGGATTCGTGTCATAGAAATCCTCAAGACAAACGGTTATAATCAGATCCGTAATGGAATCTAAGTTTATAGCTCTAGACAAGTCTGAAGAAGAAGCCGAATGGCTTCAAAATTTCTTGGAGGATATTCTTGAATAGCCAAAGCCAGTGCCCACAATATGCATATATTGTGATAACCAAGCAACAATTGGCAGAGCACAGAGCTTTATGTATAATGGTATGTCGAGACATATGCGTCGCCGACATAATACCTTTAGACAATTGATCTCAAATGGAGTTATCTCTATTGATTTTGTAAAATCAAATGATAAGGTCGTGGACCCGCTAACCAAAGGGTTAAATCGAGATCAAGTTGAGAAAACATCAAAAGGAATGGGACTAAAGTCCAAGAAAATTTAAGGCGCTATGTGAAGGAAAAGCCTACCTAGTTGACTAGATATCCCAAAATCTAGGTTCAAAGGGACAACCTAATTGCATAGACCTTTTACGACCATTGTGAAGGGTTCTTCTCCCCAAGTCTGTTCCTATGATGTAAACAGTGATAAAAAATGGAATAGGCTAAGCAATGCTTTAATGACCATTGTGTGTTTTGGTGAGCCGAACAGCATAAGTCACTTATGTGAGGGTGAAGTGGGCCTACTTCAAGGAGACTATTGGGGAGTAGCTCTCTAAAACTCTTGCAGAACCAGGGAGATGTTCACTACTATATGAACATAACCATGAGAACTAAAAACCTCGTTAGGGAGGTAGTTGCGTGAAGTATGTCATCGTTTACACAAACGGGAGACAGTTCAAGGACATCACGTCTATTAATCAGCATTAAGGTAAATATACTTTCACAAAGGAAGGTTCAAGGGTGGACACCTACCTATCCTATGTAGCTATCAATCATAGAATCTATCACCACATCGAGTTAAAATGTTTTGATGAAATTATCAATTTCATTCATGTAGGGGATTTTTGGAAAATTGTGATAAATTAGGAACTTTGAGACATATTTTCTATGGGTAAATGCATAGATTTGAATGATGAATTTATTAATTCACATTCTACCCCATGAGATCTTTACAACAGTATCTCATATGCTCAAAACAGTTGAGTGATGAATGAGAAATTGATGCTCAAAGTAGGGTACTTGTGAACTATGTAAGGAAAATGGAAAACCCTTATCCCACATTGGTAGGATAACAAGCATGAGAAATACTTATATTCATCAACCCACTTGCTAGTCAGCGAATGACTTGGGTTAAGATTGTACCTCGCGCGCAAGCGTAGGGATGTGCAAATCGAAGCTCGTCAAACCCATTCGAGTTGGGGGCGCACCCACACGTCGTGGGCGATGCAAATGTCCGGATCGATCGGGCCTTTCGTGGGCTTGTAGATATTTTACCCACTACAAATTAATTTTCCTTATATATGATATATCTTTTTGAATATTCCAAATTAAAAGGATATTATTTGATTTCCTTAATTTCGATTATTAAATAAGGTAGCGTCTTGCAGTTCACATTTATATATTCAATTAAATACGTTATTAATGGCTTATTTCCGAATTTATTTGGACACAACATTAATGACCATAATATCAGAATATATAATTTCCAATAATACTCCCTCGTGAAATCCCTTAAATAGTGTGCAAACTTTTAGGTTTTACACTACAAACGCAAAGTACTTTCAATTGGTTTCACTCTGTGATTTTCGAAACTAGTGTTTTCGGCGATAGAGGAAGACAAGGTTAAGGTTCGCTGATCACTGCAAACGTGCTACTACTATATTTATTATGTTGTTGTATCATAGGAGATAGATGTCCGACGTTTCTCAAGCACCGTAGGAGCGGGCAAATCTGTCTTAAGGAAATTGTGTGTTACACATGCCTCAACAAGTAAACAGTTTCAATTTTGTTATTAATATTTTGAATTTTTACTTCGAATTATTTATTTTTTTGTTTAGTTTATTAATAAATATTAGCATTTATTTTACTGTTTATTATTTTCTTGGATTATTAACTCTCCTTTTCTAACAAAAGATGCATAAAATAGTAAGTAAACTAATCCATGCTTTTAAACCAAAACATGTAAATTAAGTCTCATATCAAACCGATATTCAAAGGCAGAATTAGGAAAAACTCACTCCTGAGCTTAGTTAAGCTTGCTAGGCTTAATCGAAACTCCCAAATTCTTATTTAAACCTTTAAGAGTGTCCAAAACACATATACACTCACCAATGTGCAACGCTTTACTCACTGTTGCGTTCCAAGCCTTCGAAACGAGTCGACTTCCACAAAATGAGCTAGGCTTGATTCTCCCCTGTTTTGGCAACACAAATCATAGGTAAACTGCATTAAAATGCATTCTAACACCAGCCTAAAATGATCCCCTGCACTCACCAAGAAATTGCACCAAAAAACCATCTGAAAACACCGGAAACTACTCAAATCAACAACCAAACGATGTCTAGCCACAACCTAACGTTTCTAGCATCTTAACACCATCAAAGATCATCCAAAAACATATCTAACAAATCCTTATACCTCTAGCAATTAAGATTCAATCAAAACAGCCCCTAAAACTACCTTAAACCACCATAGATAATAGTCAATTAAATAGTTTTCGGATTGATTACAAAAATCTCATCTCACATTGTTTTTAAACAACCAAAATGTGATTTAACCCATCAAGAATCTCCAACAATTAACTCATAAATTAAGATTTTAGGTAAAATATCAAAAACATCAATTAAGATCATTTCCAAGAATTAAATAGCAAAACTAAGATATTAAACATCATTTAGAAGTCAAACACTAGGGAATATCAATAAAGAACATAAACGCTCTTTGTTGAATAAAATTACCTTTGAAGTCTTTCCACCACAATTTGACGTAAACTCTCTTTGTTGAATAAAATGAAAGATAGAGAAATCTTTTAAGAACCTTTAACAAGGTTTTGCAAAGAAAAAAGAGAGGAATCTTTTGACATAATCTTCATTAAAAACAATCATTTTTTCAGAAATCAATTGAAGAGAAAATTGTGAGAAAATGAGAGAAAATTTTAGAGGAAAATATTGAGAAAATAAAAAAATGAGAGAAAATGCTTTTGTCAAACCAATTAACCGTCAACTTCTTCTGCTAATTGTGGTGGAAAATTCAATTAATGTTTTTAGAAAAATTAGCTCTATAAGGATTCTTAATTTCGACCGATTTTACAATTTAGTCATTAAAAATAGTTTTGCATTTATTACATGTTGGTCATTAAATCTAAAATGTCATCTCAATTGGTTAAACGATTTCCAATTCCAACCCAAAACACTTAATATATTTATTTCTCGAAACGTATTTTAATTGTCAAATCTGATTCCCTAATCTGAACCTACTAACTAAACTGCTAAAACTCTTAAGCCCAATTTCGGGAAGTTACAAGGAAAGGATCAATCTCTAAAGTCTTTTTGTCTTTGACGAATTATTTATAATTATAAAGATTAATAGTTGTAAAACAATAATATTTCATGGATAATATTAGTACTAACCCGTTGATAAATGAAAAAAATATTTCATGTATTGTCGATGATAACAAAATAATAAGTTACATATAAGAATGATCAAATTTTTAACAATATAAGAATGATATTTTATCTAACATTAAAAAAACATATTTCAATCATAATTTGATGTATGCATAGTATTATATTTTTTTTTATTAAAATCACTTTTTTTCTTCTAAAAACTAATTTACACTTTGACTTAATTTGTAATTTTTTTATCTAAGTCACCTAACTTTGAATAATTTACAATTTGATAATTGATATTTTATTTAACATTACAAAAAAAATATTTCAATCATAATTTGATGTAATATATAATAAATACAAATTAAAAGTATATGATATACAATATATGTCACACCCTGAATTTAAGACTGGATGAATTCACAAATTAGGGAAGTTTTGGGCCTTAATTCGGAAACTTAGAGGACTGATTTGAATATGGAAAGAACTTCAGATTTTGCTGTTGTAAATCATGGTGAAATGCAATGGCACGCCTTGAAATTTCCCCCATTTGTATGTGGTATAACTAGGGATGGGCACGGGTCGGGTCGGGCCAGGTTTTTGGCCCACCCGAACCCGACCCGAAAATATTAACCCTAAACCCGAACCCGACCTGATCATATCTTTTAAAAAACCCGACCCGACCCGACTCGAAAATAAATACCTTAAACCCGACTCCGACCCGACCCGACCCGATCTATATAAAAAAATCAATTTTAGGGACTAAATTGTAAAAAATAATTTTAAGAGACTTAATTGTAAAAAATAATAAATTTAAGGACTAAATTGTAAATAAAAAAAATCAATTTTAAGGACTTAATTATAAAAAATATATAAAAAGAGGTATTATTACAAATATCCTTAAAAATTAGGGGAAAATTACACTATTAGTCCCGGGTCGGGTCGGGTCGGATTTTTTCACCCTAAAATCCGAACCCGACCCGACCCGACCTCACCCTACACAAAAACTCGACCCGAACCCGATTTTTTCATAAAAATACCCGACCCGATCGGGCCGGTTCGGGTCGGAACCCGTCGAGTCCGGGTTCCGTGCCCATCCCTAGGTATAACTATAAGTTCAACTTTTTCAGCAAAACGTGGAACCTGAATGATATTTCACTAACTCGCGTTTTTCCTCTCAATTTTCAGCTATCAAGCATGGCTACTTCAGTCTAGTACCGTATCATGTACTTAATATGTTCTTGTACTAGAGACATATTAAGCACAACTTGAGTACTTCTTAGTATTTTATTTTCCTATTCTTCTATTATTTTATTTTTCTGCCGTTCTTTTGTTTCTTATCAACACAATTTTACTCACAAGAATCAACTATAAGTATATATGTATATGTGATGTCATGCTCACATGATTTTTGTATGACTCTTTATTTTTATATTTTTTAGAATATAAAATTTATTTTATATTTGTCGTACCCTAACCGTACTCGTACCCCTATAATTTTGGAATCTGTCGTTTCTCGTCCCTATTTCCGTAACAGTGCGACATAGATTTTCAGTTTATTTTCCCTAACCATTCGCCATCCTTTCAGTCAACCGTTCGCCGTCAAGTCTTTAGTCGTAGCCGTGCACACCACCGATAGACAAACTAGTTACCACCGTGCTTGAACGTGTCAATGCCTTGCTATCATCGTGCACATGTGTCAATTACTGCTATATGTTGTTTGTGCATGGTTGCAGTGAGCAAACTTTCCTCGAGCTTGTCCTACTTAATTGTATCATTGTCCCCACAACTGAGTGTTCAACGTTATGTATTTTACATTAGGATTTATCGTGTGGGTCTCGATTCGTCTTTGGACAAAGGAAAAGTTATTGTTCGGTGAGGGTTGACATCATATTACTTTAGGTGTGTGTTTCACTTGTGCTAAACCATGTTGATATATGAATTTAGAGAACGTTATTACTATGTTGATATCTGTTCAGGAATGCGTTTACCAAGGTAACATATTCCCACTTGTATTTTGTCGTTGTGTGAATCTGTTATTATGTGACTGTATTACTCTATGAAAACATGGTTCTATATCTGATAAATTAGACCGACTAGTCTGTATATTTGAATAACATGTATTACTGAATAGTTTAAATGTATGTATTGTTATTATTATGAATTAAGTGTGCACAACATAAACATCATGTATATTCGATACCCATGTCTGAATGTCCTCAACCTATGGTTAACGTGTATCTGTTCTGTAATCTGAAAGTTCGGTACATATGTTATGTTATGACAGTCTAGTACATATGTTATGTTCTGAAAGTCTGACATTTGTCATATTCTAAAAGTCGGTATAATATTCTACACTTTGCATGTGGATTGGGATATTAAGGACGAAGTACTATCTGGACTTGCGTTACGATGCTCATGTATTTGTTTTTATAATTAATATGAATATTAAATATTGTTAGTTAACGTGCAGGGCTGGATCTGAGTTCTGGGAAAAACTCGTAGACGGTGTGTAGTGGATGGATGGGTAGATAGAGGTTTACTAGTCCGAGTCTGCATTGATTTTGTCTTGTTTGCATCTGTTATGTATTGTCCGAGTCTATATTTGTTTTATCTTTTCTGACTTTGAATGAATAATCTGATGTTTGGTTGAATATCTATTTTCAACATAATCTCTAGTTAAAATCTGTACAGGTATGTTCTCTAGTTATGTTATACATGTATGTTAGAAATTTGGTATGTGGCATAATAACCAAAGCGATAACAACATGGACCAAGACATGCACAGGAGACAAAATTTAACGTAGTTTAGCATAGTCTACCTTCACGGCCGAGAGAAACAAACAATTCAATATCAACGTAGAGAACACGAAAATACAAATACATGATAACACATGTAATTCTAAAAACCCATGTACAAATCTCATGACTCGGTAATACTAAAATGCTCTTCTCAACATCCCTACAATACTCATCTCTACAACGTTGTCACACTAGTTGTATAGAACCTACAAGTGATTACATCTCTCTAGAGAATAATTCTCACATATCTCTCATAATTCTAAAGGTTAAACATAGTCTATATTTATAGACCCAAATACTTGATCACCAAGAACCTTATTAAATAAGATTTTCTACCTAAAATAGATATTTACTCATTAAAGTAAATCCTAATTACCAAGTAATCTTAAATCACTAGAATTATAATAAAACCCGACTTAAATACCAATTAAAATTTGGACCAAAATATAACAAATCTTTCTCTTGACAAAAATTCTATTCGAACATTGATCTTCAAATCTTCAACAGTGTCAATTTTTACGTAAGTCAAATATTCGTTGAAGCACTGCCACCAAATCGTTAAATCCTGAACATGAATCATAAAATAGATATGTATTTTACCAAAAAAAAATATAATAGTAAATAATAATATTTTGTTATCAATTAATAACACAAGGTAAACAAAGTAATAAATAATATATGATACACAAATATAAAACAAGAATATTAGAAAATGTAGCTCTCAACATTTATCCATTTTGTTAAAAATGTCAAATTTGACCCATCAAATTTAAAAAATTATTTGTTAACCTCGTATATAAAATAAAATGTCATGTTAACATAAAATACACGTTGTTATAGTCCGGGCAAATTTTACCTTAAAAATATTAAGGGTTATTTTGATAAAATACGTAAATGTTAAAAGTCAATTTTGTCATTATATCTAAAAGTATTATAATTAAACTAAGGATTATTATCTATACACTGGCTGGCGGTGAACACTAAAGTTCTACAAGCATCTTAGTTTTAGGATTTAAAGGCTTAATTTAGCGTGTAAGGTTTAGGAGTTTAGGTGTAAGGATTTAGAATTTAAGGATAATGGTTAGAGCTTAAAGTTTAGAGGTTAAGGTTTAGTTTTTGGGTAAAATGAAGATTTAAGCTTTAATCTATAAACCTTAAATTATAACCCTAAATTGTAAATTTCAACCACTATCCTTAAATTCAAAACTCATACCCCTAAACTATACACCCTAAACTAAGTCTCTAAACCCTAAAACTAAGGCACTTGTGAAAATTTTTAGTTTCCACCACCAGTGTATCAAATAATTACCCTTAAACTAATATTATTAGATTATATAATAAAACGACAATAAATAATTGATAATAAAATATTATAATATTTTTTTGAATAATGGAAACTGGATTTTATTAAACAACATGAAATATATTACAAATACAATACATTAAAAATAGAGAGAAAAAAAAGACGACTAGTACACTAAAAATCTCATACAAATGTGCAAAGAAAATCAAAACTTCATAGAGAAAACTAAAGCCGCGACCATCTTTATATGAGCACCAAACGACCATTAAAATATATTAAAATCATGTCAAACAACAGATGAAACAACCACAAATTCAATGAAAAACATGCCACAGAAGTAGAAAAAACATGTGCTACAGGAGCAGAGATTTTTATTAAAATTGAAAAAATAAAATATAAAAAAATAAAAAAAAAATAACGAAAAAAAATGAGTACTGGCAGTCGGTGACCAGCACTACCGCCGCAGGGAAAAGCTAAAGGTTGAAAAAAAAAATAGAAAAGTTATGCGGGAAAGAAAGCAAACGACAATTAAGGTTTTTTTATAAATTAAATTAAATTAAATTGATTATAGTAATTTTAAAGTTAAGATTGTAAATTTTATATAACTTATTAAAGGTATTTTTTATTAGTATTATTAATTGCCTCCGCCTGTATGGCTCCTGAAATATGCTTAGAGAGGATCCTCTAGTCCATATAACTTAAAAATTGAATAAAGTTGGTACAATTTTCTGCTTGATTGTATATTTCATCAAGGAAAGATGATTGAAGAAAAGAATACAGTCCTTACCTCCATAAACAAGATACATTTGATGGCAAACCGCAAAAGTTTTGTTTGTTTTCTTCTTTGAGCCTGCCATATACAAAAACCTTGGAGGATTGATAAGCAAAATGATACAGAATTATGCTGTACAGCGCCTACTCGACAACTTCAGCATTCATTTTGATGAGCCTGTTTTCTGTTTTTGTGGCCTTTGATGGCTCCTTGGGAACAACAAGTCGTTAATTTGCCTCTCAGCACTATACTCTGAAGTGGCCTGCAAACGGCAATTCAATTGAACAGAGGTGGCATCCAAGAAAAAAAAGAAAGGGATGTGTGTGTATATATATACCAGTGACATACCCGATCATTAAATGTGAATCTTAAGGTTTCAATTTGGGTTCCACAGCAAGCTCTCAGGACAAATCCAAGGGAATCCACACTTATAATAGCCACCTCCTATAATAGATTGCAAAGAAAATGAATCATTTTTATGATCAATAAAAAGTATTAGCTAACCAAAAAAGAAATGATACTAAATACCAAGGCTAGATGGGTTCCTCGTATAGAAACATATAATCCTGCCTTCCAACTTAAATGGTGGAGAGACAGGTATAGGGGGTATATTATAAAAGAGGGTCAACTTATATGCTTCAGAAACTTAAAAATTTCACACAACTTAAAAGAGTATAGTCAAGTCAAACTTGGTAGATGTGGATCAACATCCGGCAGACTTTCACAAGTCTGGTGATTTCATAGACTTTAAATTCTTTCTTTTTACCTCAACTTGAATACCCTTGCATCTCAAACAGAGTGATTTGAGTGCTTGTGTGGTCTTTTCTCCGTCAGCTTTCAAGCGAGATATAATTTTGGTTGCTGAGTGTGCAATAGCATCAGGTTGAGCTTGCTTGAAGTCTTCTAATTCAACATCTGTCTGGAAAGGCAACGGAAATACATTATTATCCTGAAATCTTATAGGGATATAAAAAGGATCAGGGGGGGGGGGGGGGGGGGGGGGGGAAGTGTATTACTCTAATAGCAATAGCAAAGGCAGGTCGAGAAAAGCATATTACTTGCCACATACTAGTATAATGCAAAAGGAATATAACATGTTGTAATATAGAAAACTTTTAGGCTTTGCTTGGTATGAAGGATGGAAAATTTGTTAATCAAATGGTTAAGATTCAAAGTAAGAAAGTGGTTATGAATTTACACCATTTGATTAACAAATTTTCCATGCTTCATACCAAACAAAGCCTTAATGTTTCCAAAAAGGCAATAGACCCATAAAATCTTGACAAAATCCTGGACTTGGTAGCACTCAAATATTTCCAAAGAATGACCGTTCTATTTCGAAAAGATTTATCAAGCAAACCATATGTTTATAAAAGAATGTCTCTTGTTTACTGAGATAAACTATGCACATCGATCATCAGTGTGACTATTCTATCCGAGAAAAACGAGACCATAACAGTTGCTAATATCTCACACACATAACATATATGTCCATTCATTAATCAAACCAAATTTACAGGAGAAGAGGAATGAGAACCACCGATACTGAAAGACTTTTACAAACCTGATGTCCATGAGCTGTAATTAGCTGGATTTTAATCATCTCTAATTTGTAAAACGAAGACCTGTTTGATGATATTTCATTTTTCTCCGATTCTTCTGATGTTGAACTATCTCCCGATAATTCTGATTCATTTCCATGACCATTAATTATGCCAAGCTCTTCTGATTTGTCTCCCTCAACTTTCTCAGCCAAACTTGTATCACAGCTACAAGACTGATTGGTAGAGATATGCTTCTGAATTTCAGAATGTTCATCAGTGAAGGCAGGCCTTAGAAGACCTTGGATAGCTAAACCATCTGAAGGTTGTTCCATCCAGTCTATAGGATCATCTGATGCAACCTGCAAAACATAAATTAAGAGTAACCCATTGGGAAAACGTTGTTGGAACAAACCATGAAGAAAATATATTTTCTTGTAGATATGGATGCAATCACGGGGTAAGGCACTTAAACTCAAACTTCATACATGTTAGTAATTGCTATAGCTATGAACTTGGATTTTACTCCAAGTAGTCTTCCTAACAATGTTTCCAGACTAATTTGCTTTTAGTATCAAACATAAAGCGTCATTACCTCAGTCAACGTCTTGGCAAAGTACATAGGATGGGATGAACGCATTGTCTCCAATTTTGCCCAGTCTCCAAAAGTTCCATCAGAGTCATCTTGATCAGCTTCATCTTCAAAAGCAGCAATCCACTCCTACAAACAAACAAAAATAATATTTGGAAGGAAAAGCTAAATTCATCTTCATATTTGAATAAATTCATGCATAAGTTAATTTGAAAGGAAAAGGGAGAAGAATGGAAAAGGACAAACCTCATCATAATCTTCATCATCATTGCCATCATCGCCGTCATCGTCATCGTCATCATCATCATCATCATCATCTTCGTCTTCATCTTCAATATCAAAATCTTCATCATCAATTTCCTCAATTCCAAAATCAACTTCTAATGGACCTGATAACTCAATTTCCTTCATGATTTCCGTAGTGTCAAATCCTATAAGGACTTGCTGCATTATATGAACTAAATGAGCTTTATGGAACACAGTAGCAAAAAAGAGGACTCTTTTGTTAACGTTTTTTTTTTATATTGGACAGAAAATCAACTCAAAATGAGGCCCATTTGCAGGTTAGAATGATGCAGTCATTATTATATAGAACATGCAATACATATCTCAAGAATCAGTTATGAATGGGTTACATGGACAAACAACGGCAATGTCAAATTGGAAAAGCGAAAACTGCGGCAAGATCTAAATACCGACTTGAGAGTTGAGACATGCATGCAAGTCATACATTAGCAAAATTGTTAGAAAGAAAAATATTTCATACCACAAAGTTATTTTCTACAGTAAGACTTCGCAAAATATCTTCATCATTTTTCACATGCAGGTATACATCTGCAAGGCATCAGAGAACTACTTCAATTTTCCAATGGAGGCTGTCAAGCTCAAATACTTGAAACAGGAATAGTCAACTTACTTCCATCTTCATCAGTTGCATAAGGCAAGTCTGGCCACATAATATTTTCATGAACTTCACCATTAATCATCCCTGAAAACATAACTGTTGCTTTACTATTCACCTGAAAATGACATACTACAGCCAACATTAGCCATTTGAAAAGACTGAAAAGCAGGAATAAGAAGCATAAGAGTACATATTCCAAATGTTAACCAAACCAAAATGCATAGAAGAAATCTAATTTACTATTCTTCAACAATAACAAACAGGAATCCAACGTACAAAAAGGTTATTTACATTAAATCCATTCCTATGGAAGTTGATTCCATAATCAACAGTGAACGCAATACCTCAATGATCGTCCTAGAGGTTTCAGCTGCTGTGAGTGTAGCATCAGCACTATTTTTAGACATCGACTCACCCATCTCCTCAAAGGGATGGTAATGGGGACTTCCATTCGGCTTGGCAGGATCAGATGCTGAACCTAAATGCTCTGCTGTTGCTCGAATGTTATTCTTTATCCTTCTTGAAAGGGAAGCACTATTTAGTCTTCGAAATCCATTCCTGCGAACAACTCGTAGACTTTGCTTAGCAAGATGGAAAGTTAATCGAAAAGATGGAGAATTGAAGGAGTAGAAAAGTAGACTTTTCTTAACAATGATGAGCAGCTTGAGCAGCCGGCCAAATGTGCTTCCTCGGCATGGTAGAGTTAAAAAGGAAGGAAAATATATATATAACTTTTAACCCTTAACTTACACCTTTCTCGTTTCCTCTCTTCTTATCATTCCAATTTAGAATAATTTGTTTTTATGCATAAGTATGAAAAATGATCATCTTTTCTATTTTTCTTACTTTTCTTTCATTCCTAACACTTAAAAAATATTTTCTTGCTTCTTTTCCATTCTCCTCTCCATCCTTCCATTTTCTCACTCAACCAAGCACATGCTTAAACCTTAATACTCATAACTATTATTCTTTATCTCCAGACACATTCTACAAAAATACACGAAAAACTATTGAAACCCCCGAAAGGAAAAAAAAAACTATTTTTCCCTCATAGGATTAGGTTGCAGTCTAAAAATGAGTTATTAGAGGAAAATTGAAATCACATGAGAGAAAGAAAGGGGGATTCTAACAAGTAATTACACAAAAGGAAAGGATGAATTAAACTTAGTACCAAGTTACGTTGAAACTGCCACCGCAAAACAGCCGGCGAGAGGTGACATGACAACTGGTAACCTCAGTGGAGCTGCACGTAGGACCAGAACCTACTCAAACAGTAAATGCACAACATATACAAAAAAAAAGTTAAGTATCTGTTTGGCAGCGAAGAAAATGGTAGAAAAATATAATAAAAGCTAAACATATCGTGTTGTTCGTTGCAACTCAGTTGAGTTGAGCTGCTTCATAAACTCAGCTAATTCGAGAAGCCCTAAACAGGATAGAAACTTTATGATTTTCAAAAATGTAAAAGAGGCAAGGTGAAGTATAGGGAGGAGAGTTACGGTGTAAGGCGGAGGAGTAGAAGAAATTTGCAGCGGCGGGGAATCGGACGGCCGTAGCTGATTCTATCATCATCATCTCAAAAAATACAGAAAAAGAAAATTAGTTGGGTCATATGAAAGAGTGCGCGATCTTTTGTGATGCACAAAGCGTTCGTTCTCCTTGGAATAGCTAACGAGAAGATGAGGTATAAAGGTAGATCTCCTCTGCGGCGAATGAGATTTTGTATATTACTGCAATCGTACACGTGGGAATATTTAATTGGACACTCAATTTACATAATTTTTTTCTGAGATAGGAAAAGACAAATAAGCCCTCAGGAACTTAAATGACACCTTGTTTGGATATCTAGAAAATCAGAAGAAAAAAGAAAAATTGGAACAAGGGAGAAAAATATCTTCTATATCTACGGACATTGAAGCCATCTCCTGGGACTCAAACATTGAAATCTGCTGTCTCTTAAACCCTCGAACTCTCAAGCCGGTAAGCCTCTGCCAGTTTCCGTCTCTTTTTTAGTAACTGAGTTTGGTTGCTGAGAAAATGCTGGAAAATTTTTGTTAGCTTTTTCGAAACAAGAAAGTTGCTTTGTTAACGGTAACTAATGCTATCAGAATTAATCAGTATTTCTTCTTTTTCTTTCTGGTCTTGCATTATGCCAGGATGCTTTGTTGTAGATATGCTCTGCCACTTATTACTAAAAGATTGGAATCAGTTAAAATAACCCAGAGACCTAGGAGTACTGTGGTATGCTTTCAATTCAACCTTCAGTATTATATGAAAGATGTATGAAATGTGATTTAAAAAAAATAATGATTTTCAGGTATGCTCTGCTAAAGGACCAAGACCTCGATATCCTCGGGTATGGAAATCAAGGAAGAGAATTGGGACTGTCTCAAAATCAGCAAAGCTTGTTGCTTGTGTAAGTTCTTTGCTTTTACTAGCTTAACTTTTACAAGTTAAATATTAGCAAAACAGATATCCTAGCTAGTTGGTTCCTGATTCTGGATTGAGTGAGTTAAGCTGAGTTTTACATGCTAGAGTGAACTCCTGCGTGTAATGATCGATGTAAATTCGATTCTTTCTATGGTAATGTTGAGATAGTAGTCATCTATTATTGGCCATGGTTATTCAGGTAAAGCAACTGTCAAATGTCAAGGAGGAAGTTTACGGGGCTCTCGACTCCTTTATTGCGTGGGAGCTAGAGTTCCCTCTAATTATAGTGAAGAAAGCATTGAAGATCCTTCAGAATGAACAAGAGTGGAAGAGAATAATTCAGGTAACTACCTGTCATTTCAGTTTTTTCTTTTTTTGATTTCTCTTCAAATTTTGTCTTTTCTTTTGGCTTTCTACATTTAAAAGAGCTAAGTCTAGAGAAGTGCACTTGCACTTGCAGGTGATAAAGTGGATGCTAAGCAAAGGTCAAGGAAGAACGATGGGAACATATTTCACCTTACTGAATGCTTTAGCAGAGGATGGGAGACTGGAAGAGGCTGAAGAGCTGTGGACCAAACTGTTTTCTGATAATTTAGAAAGCACCCCGCGTATTTTCTTTGATAAAATGATTTCGATTTATTACCATAAGGACATGCACGAGAAGATGTTTGAGGTATTGTATTGTCATCTCATTCAAGAAGCTAGGATCAATAATTGGGAGGGGCTAAATCGCTCTACATCAAAAGAATAAGGATCTATTAAGTATTTAAATCTAAAAATTGGAAGGTTCAAAGGCCTTATTTGACTAATATTTAAACTAAAAAGACTTAAAATGTCATTACAATGGTGTGCTTTATCATAATTTGAATGTATAGGTTGTGCATTTCTTTTATCTTCCATTAATTTCTCTGAGTAAGCAATTTACTGCATCTAATTCTGATCCCAAGTCTGGTTTTATATTCCCTTAAACTCCATGTAGCAGAGTTGAGATGGTTAGTCAAAACTGAAAATAATGTTGTATTGGAACACCTTATGCTAGAAACTCCTGTACACCAGTAACTTCAAATCTGTCACCATCATGTTTTGGTGCTTTTCTTTGTCAATACGATGCATAGCAGTCTTCAGTTCCTCGTGTTTTAAATCTTCTATTGACCTAAAATGATGATCAGTTTGGTTTTAGGTACTAGCTAATTATACATTTATAATTTCTGAATTAGTTTAGGCTCCATTTGGGTGGTGCTTTTACTTTATGCTATTTCTGCTGTTGTCAGTTCTTTTTTATTTTTTTGCTTCCAACTTTCTATTGGAAAGAACAAAAAGAAAAGGCATCAAACAAACAGAGCCTTAGTAATTTAAGTTTTTAAATATGTTATGACCCCATGACTGAGTGATGGATGTCCTAGCTTCTCCACGCCTACTAATGTAACCACACAATACTTTTACAGGTATTTGCTGACATGGAAGAGCTTGGTGTAAAACCAAGTATATCAGTTGTTTCAATGGTTGGAAATGTCTTCCAAAAGTTGGGCATGCTGGACAAGTATGACAAATTAAAGAAGAAATATCCACCGCCGAAATGGGAATATCGGTACATCAAAGGAAAGCGTGTCAGAATCCAAGTAAAGCAGCTACAGGAATTTGATAAAACTGCCAAAGGCATCACTGAGAACGAGGAAACTGAAGAGAATTCGAGTTTAGAGCATGAGGAAGCGGAAGCAAATTCAAATAAAGTAAAGCAGCTACAAGAATATGATAAAGTTGCCAAAGGTGTCACTGAGGACATTGAAGCTAAAAAGAATTTGAGTTTAGAGCTTGAGGAAGGAAGCTCAAATAAAGTAAAACAGTTACAGAAATTTGATGAAGTTATCAAAGGTGTCACTGAGGACAAGGAAACTGAAAAGAATTCGAGTTTAAAGCATGAGGAAGCTGAAGCAAGTTCAAATACATTCACTGCTGAAGCTAATATATAACTTCTTGATTGATTGATTGATAGTCTTATATCCAGCAAGCCTTGACCTTGATAGTTAAGTGCAATATACTCAATCTCAGCAGCAAGTTAAGGAAAGCTATATGACAAGGATGAACAACCCTTTCGCATGTCATATTATTATGTATCAGCACTATCCGTATCAGGCTAGGTTTGGTCCGGGCTTCATGTAAACATAAGCAAGCTGTAGGATGGTAAGAATTCTTTCTTCCTTTTCTCATACAGAACTAAAAATCAGTTAATGAAGTTGATGATTGAATTCGAGATACATAGTTGTGAATTGTGACTTAGCTACTTGTTGGTTATTCATGGTTGATATGGAGTCTTAGTTTCTGTGAAACAAATATTTTAATTTTGATATAACTAAAAACCTAAGGACTAAATTGAAAATGTCAAAACGAATTTTTAAGTCCTCAAAACATCCCCATATAATTTTAAGATTATGCCAAAGTTAAAAACAAAGTTTTCAAATATTTTTTTAAGTGTTTAAAGCCAAATCAGTGATTTTCAAGTCCCCGTTTCGAAACGCCTTAGGCGTTTCGAAACGTTTTCATCACTGCCAACCCCTGTTCCGAAACGTGTATCGAAACGGCTTTAGAACACTTGAACCCGTTTCGAAACGGTCTCATACGTTTCGAAACTGTTCTTCATCTTCGATTTGAAAACTATAAACGGTTGCAATATTTTTAACTGAATATTTAAAAATCAATAGGGTGTTTCGAAACGGGATCAACCAGTTTCGAAACGACTCTTGACAGTAGCAAAACCGTTTCGAAACAAGGCCAAACGTTTCGAAACTGTTCTTCATTTTGATTTGAAAATATGATCGTTACAATTGTTTTTAACTGATTTTCTGAAACCGTTAGGGTGTTTCGAAACGGGCTCAGGCTGTTTCGAAACGACCCTTGACAGTGGCAAAAGTGTTTCGAAATGGCTCTAAAGCGTTTCGAAACGGGCTCTTAAATGCACCCCAACGGCTCTTTCTATTTTAGTCTGTTCCGAAACAGGTATCCCGCGTTTCGAAACGGGTTGTTGCAGACTGCATTTATGGAGGTGAGATAACATCCCCAACGGCTCTATTGATGAGTGCAACAACCACAACGGCTAGAATTCAATGAGAAGGTATAAAAGGACCTCTAAAAGCTCCAGCAACAACTATTGATCCTAAAGCAAACATCCAAACATCAAATCCAAGCAATTGTGCAAAAATCTCATATTGTTTAGAAACCCCAATTGTAATTTTCATTCTTGTTCAATTGGGTTGAGTGCTTGTAATTGAGCTACAATTTGTATTGAGAGATACTCTATTAGCCATCAAATTCTTTGTTATCTTGTTGTGAGGATTGGGTTAAATTTTGGGTAGAAAATTTAACTGAAATTGTAAGGGTTGCCTCCTTAGCCTAGAAAAGGGGAAGAGCAATTAGTGGAATTGTTGCAAATCCTTAGTGAAGCTAAGGTAGTGGATGTAGAGTTCATTTGGAACTTGAACCACTCTAAAATCCCTTGTCAATCTTTTTAATTTGCAGTTTCCACCACACAATCTTTAAAAATCCAATTCACCCCCTCTTTGTTTATATCGATCTTTCGATCCACTCAACAGTTTCCTTGATACATAAATTTATTTGGAGGGTGAGATAAAAGATTATTGTAATGTGTTGAGAGTTTAGTCGAGCCTTTTGCTTTAAGGGCAAGGGGAGGATGTGTGATGCTCTTATTTGTGGTCAAATCTTGGTTGCATTTGTATCACAATAATTGTGATTTAAAATGGGACATTAACATGATTAAATCCAATTATAGGTGATCAGAAATTGTTCTCATAGAACTTTTTATGACAAAAAATGTGGAACCCTGATTATAAGTTAGTATTGTGATTTGAGCTATGAACTAGTGATCTGAGTAAAATAATTCTCTTTTTTATGGACAGAATCAGTAGCCTTAGTACATTGATATTATTGTGACCTAGACTTCTACGGAAGGGATTGTAGAATCACTCGTGGTGCATGGTGAAAAGTTAAATGGAAAAAGCTTCCAGTGGTGGTTGTTGTTCTGTTTGACCACTTTAAACTTGCTAAGTTCTCAACTCAGGACCAACTAAAGCTCTGTGGAATTTAATCTGATGCCATAAGCATTTTTTTTTGATGTATCGAAGTGGATGATGAACAACTCTGTACAGGGTGGTAAAACTCCTAATTTTATAAACTTGAGTCAACTCAAAAAAAAATTCAAATAAAGTTTGAGTTATAAAATAGAAATTCGAATAATTCGAAATTTCGAAATTTCGAATTTTTTTGTAATTAATATATCAGTTTTCAAGTTTGAGCCAAGTATCTAAATTCTGCCTTATATATATACATATATATATATATGTTACATATGAAATTTTTTTTGAAGAAATATATATGTATTGTATATGGTTATAGAAAACTGTTTAAATTGGAACTATATAGTATCATAACATTATAAATGTTTACAATTAAATTTGAACAGATACTCGAACAACTCGACTCGAAAAAATTTTAAATAATGTTTGAGTTATAAAACATGACTTCTAACCCTGAGTTTTGGCATGTTAAAAAAATAAAATGAAAATGATATATGTGCTGCTATGGAGTGTGGAACTTGTGACTAGGGGTGGGCAAAAATACCCGACCCGAAAACCCGACGACTAGAAACTAAAATACTGGGTAATTCCCGGAAAAAAATTACTCGACCCGGCAAATTTCCCGGGACATGGGCCGAAAGTTTCCCCTTACCGAGTACCCGACCCGACCCGATAAAATTTAATATATATTTTTTATATTTAAAATTATATTTTTATTTTATGTTTCTTAATATTTTCACTCTAAATTTAAGTTTAAATCACTACATTTTTTCTATCAAGTATTAGGAGGGAAAACACCTTGAAGTAAAAATATGGGGTTCTGACACAAATTAAATATATCAAACTGACCTTTCAGCTACCCTTAATTTTTTGTATCTTGCTTCGAGAGTCAAATTAGAGAAAGAGATTCCAGACTCTTCCTTTACAAGCCAACTTGTGCTCACCGTCCGATCTCCCACACCGCACCATCGTGGCTGTCACCGTCGTCGTCAATGACACTGTCGCCGCACGCCGAGCACGCCCATAACCTTCACTCGTAGCGTAGTAGCGTCGGTTATCGTGAAATCCCAATCGAAGGCCTGGCGAAAAACCCTTCGGCTTTTTACCTTTTCCGGCAGCCTTCCCTGTCCTTTCAAGACGCCAGCACCGTTGTCGTCATCCTCAGGCCGAGGCGAACAAAACCTTGGTCGCCAATCGTTAGTCGGACGCCGTTTAAGGCCCCATCGGAGTTACGAGTTTTCCAACGACTTTGAATCGTTTTGGGTAAGTTTCGGTCATATTCCGGTCTGTTTGGTGAAGTTTTAGGTGTAGTATGATTCGGGGTTTAACGCTCGTCTGATTTTTGGCAGAATCGGCACAAAAATGGCATCTCTGGTGGCTTTCCCAACGGCCGTCCAGTGAACTGAAACCTAAGGTAAGTGGACCGGTTTAATTACGGTCTAAGAATTTGAACTGGTCTGAGCCCAAAGTCGAACCAAGCCCAAAACTCGACCCGTTGACCCAGCTCGTCTGCCCGATCCGAAAACCCGACCCGAGTCGACCCGAGTTAACTCGTCCGAGTCAGCCGAGTCAACTCGTTCGAGTCGGCCCGAGTCAACTCAGTTGACCCTTACCAATTGACTCTGACGTCAACGCACTCTGACCCCGTTGACCATTGACCTGCTGACGTCAGCGTTGACCTGTTGACGTCAGTGTTGACTTTGACCGTTGACCAAAAAGTCAACTTTTTGAAAACTATCGTTTTATGTTTTTCGACGTCCCGAGTCCATTTTTGAAGCTCGTTTCGCAAAATTCTGACCCAAAAGCCTTCAAATCTGACCTTGAACCCGAACTTGAATATGTATTTAATTATCTAGTTAAGAGCGTTATGAATAAGGTCTGGTCTTGGATTTTGTGTAATTGAAGGTAATCGTGGTTTCTTGAATACGAGATGTTGAGGGATGTCAAATTTGGGTTCAAGAGAGTTCGAATATCGTTCGAGAGACGACTATTATAGCAAGGATTCAAGGTAATACATTACTACCTTCTGCATGCTTCCAAAACTTATTGGTATTCAGTTAATGCTTGCACGACCATGATTGAGCATGTGATTAATTCTGCTGCTGTCAATCAATTAAGAAATAAGAATATTAATGGCCAAGACAAATATTCGAATAAGAGGTTTGATAAATCAAAAGGACTTCTGAGTTCAGTAAATGATTAATAAAAACAGTTGTTCTCTAAGTCTAATGAAAATGCCCTCGATATATGAAAATGACTAAAATACCCCTATTAATGAAAGTGGTCTGAGAATTTACACTAGATCCGGTAAAACAACTGAACCTTCTGAAAATCTTGGAGTTTGCTTGGGAAGTTATAGTAGCGAGGGTTCACCTTTGAGAGTGTAAGTTTGCTCAGATTCTTTTGAGATTGAATAATCTCTAATGACATTCACGAGAAAATAATTGTATGTTTGGATTAGCCAAAGTTGTGTAAATTGTTGAATTGATTGAAATGACTGAAATGTTTGGAAATGTTAATAAGGCTGAATCGATCGGAATATCCATAATGACTAAAAAAGAATAATCTATCCTTGGCACAAATTGTCCAATTGATCAAAATGATGGATTTACCCCTGAGAACTTTAATGAACGAATAGTTGGAAGAACTGAAAGGCTCTGAATAATTGAAACACCGCCAGACATAGAGGTGACTGAAATACCTCTAAGACTTGGATTGAGTAATATCAATAAAGTCAAGCAAATGCAATAGCTTTGAAAATGGTAATGCACGACCCTTATGGTTGGTCGTTCCGGGAACTATTTTTGATGTTAGAAGAATACTATATAAAGGCATGTTCAAGTTATTTGTAGAAGATACTTAGGTCTATGGTAAGAGCAATATGTTCTTTGTGTGTATTCGATGTTATGGATCGAGTTCAGATGCATTACACATGTCCGATTACTTGGGAAAATACCATTTGAATACTTGCTCAATTTCTCGTTGTATGTCCAGTGGTTGCTTGGCGAAGATGAGCTTTTGTTATACAATGTAGTCAGTTTTGAGAAGTGAGTACTTACGGTGTACTGATCCGATTAAATAATAAACCTTGTGCGATGGGTTGCGATTAGTTCAAAGGGACTCATAAACCTGATAAGTAACCATAACTTCTGAACTTCGTGTGTCACTACTTTTTCCCGATAGTTTAATTACCAAATTACCCCTGAAGGTCGAAATGACCCAAATGCCCTCATGGACTTAAATGATTGGATCACTCTCGATACTTCTGAAATCTCAATGTTCTCGATATGTCAAGTTTCGAATGTTGGTTTGAGCTGTTAGTACCGAGCTCTCTCGCTTAGGGACCTCGTCCTGAAATCAATCCAAAAATTGTCAAATGTCATCTTCTGATATCTATCAAGTACCCTTGAGAAATGAATTAGGTCATAAAGCGTGTACCATGTATTTGTAAACATTCTCTGTCCTAAACCAAGATCATCTGCTTAAAATGAAAAGTATGACAATGTTATTCGAAAAGAAAGCAATTCTCTAATTTCTGTTCTCTAATATGAAAATATATCTGATATATGACATTGAATACGAAATAATAATAAAATAAATTTGGCATTTGTCTTCTGGTATAAAAAAATAGATTTGATATCTATTTTTTGTAACATTGTCTTCTGAATATAAACTGAAATCATCTAGGTATATTATTTGGGTATGAATGAAGATCTGTAGGCTCAGCGCTGGTAAGTCCTTCTGGACCTAAGCTCCTACGCCCAATGGGCCTAGGATAAGTCTTTCTGGACCTAAGGCATTCCTTTAGGTAGGCTCTTACGCCTCAGGCCTAAGGTAAGACCTTATGTATGCAGTTTAGGGGGAATTGCATTTTGGAGTTCGGTTAGAGGGTAGTTAAGTAAATTAATAAACTTTTTGACCCCTTCTGAAACATATCCTACTAAATTAATGTATCAAAGTTGAACTCTCAGTAAATTACAATTCGCGCTTAATGAACCACTGAACTCCTTGATTCAACTTCTAAAATCTGAATCTCTTGAATCTCCGGCTTTAGACTCATCTTTCAAGGCTCGGATGATCAAATAAAGAACAACTTTGTTACCTTATGATATAATGCTCCATGAAAATATCAAATCGTAAATCGAGCTTATCGTTGCCCAGTTCTTCACGATAGTGTAAAGCTTGCTATATACCTTGTGCTTTTAGCATCCCATGGTAGTTTGTATTACTAAGCTTTCCAAAGCTCGTGTTGTTTTTACCATCACAGGTTAAAAGATCGACCATGTTGCAGCTATCAATGCCGGTATAGGAGTTTATTCGGGTTTGCTTGCGGAGTACAACACATGTGTAATTATGGGGCATGTATGTCACGTTTTATTTCGAGTATGAAACTTGTATTAACAACTTTTATCACAGTTTTGTTTCATTGTCTGAATGTTTTTTGAAATTGTATTTTAATTCAAAACTTGATTTATGATTTTAGTCGGTTTACCAAATTATTTATTTGAAATTTTAACGTGGGTTGCTCCGATGACCCTAATGTGACTTCCTAGGATCTGTGCTAACGCATGGGCGGGTCTAGGGGGTTACAGTACTTGACATTGAAAAAGTCATTATGAAGATGACATGTGAGAAACTTCTCAATTGCAACAATGATTTCTATGTACTTGATTAAATTGAGAAACGTTTTACCAAAAACGTTAACGTTAATATGAAATTTCTTTTGACTTACTTGATATCTATGAAGTATTAGAGTCAAAGAAATATGAATGAGTACATTATGAAAATGTTCATTATTGCTTCAAAATTTAAAGCACATAAGATCAAGCTTCTTGACTGTAACCCCCTCGTCTCGGTCTAGACGACTGACCAGTTCGAGTAGGTTACACGGGGAAAACCGAAGTGAAACTCGTTAAGACCTCACCTCGGTTAGCAACCCTAGAAATTTTTTCTTCAATTATCTTGTCTAGATGAAACATTTAATCCTAAATGAGAAACGACAGGGGAAAACAAGGACAAAACTACGCAAACAGAACGCAAGTTAATTTAAATTTACCAAGTGTCAAGTTAGTCCGATTTCTTGCAAACGCGTCCAAACCAAACATAAACGATGCGAACAAGACTCACAGGAAAGCATACAACAAATAGAACCCAAGCCCATCACTTGAGAACCTTTAAAGATGCCAAAAGCCAAATTTTCAGGCCGGTGTTTCGAAATAGGCTTGCCCGTTTCGATACACGGGCCCCAGTTTTAAAAGCCAGACCAGCCGTACCGATACGGCCCACCTCGTTTCAGTACAGGGGTCCCTTTCGTCTAAGCGTTCCAAAACACGTTCCGGAACAGACCTTCACAATAGAAAAACCGTTTCGGTACGCGTATCGAAACAAGGGCTCATAGTGTCAAACCGTACCGAAACGCGTTCCGATACCTTGGAACCACACCCGTTCCGAAACCACCTCCTGCGTTCCGAAACACCTGCAGTCTGTAAGACTCTAAAAATAGTTTTAAGCACCTCCAAAAGTTCCCAACATGCCTCAAACAACATGAAATAAGAAACAACATGCATACTCCTACTCTAGAGGCATTTCACCCTACTTCAAGCATGAGCGAACGCTTAACATACATGTAAAGGCCACTCATATAAGGAATCAAGCATTCACCAAAATACATTGCATAACAAGGTTTACATGCCTTTAAAATGAAACACATAAGCATTCATGGAACATGGTTATAAGCCTTCTAAACACAAAGCATTTAGGCAACAACATAAACATGGTTTACAAATCCACATCAAGGCATTAACATCGAAAACCAACACATAGGAGTCTATCAACGCTCATACAAAACACGTAGCATTCCCATTGCTAAGCTGCTACATTATTTACTAAACCATACTTGAGCAACTACCACACGCTTGGATGCCCTTTCCTTACTCCTTGCTAACTCCACGCTAATGATCTGCATTGTCGAAAACGAGAGTGTAAGCTAGAAGCTTAGTGAGGGAGCTCTTAAAACAAAACAACGACAATGCAGGGTTCAAGCATATCATCCTTAAGACCCTTTGCAAGCATACATATGCACCAACCTAGTAACATAGCTAAACATCACAAGAATGCATGAACATGGCATCTTACCTCATGTTATGCTAAACAAGATATAACAATTATCTTAACAACAACCACACATGAACAAGTATATTGGCAATTATTAGGTTACTCGGATATGCAGATAACTTTTGTTGGGATTCTCACCCCCAACGTACTCAACAATAACATTACCTTCAGTGGGATTACACTCATCACCGGCCCTTGCATGGATGGGATTACACTCATCATCACATGCCCTTACGGATGGGATTCCACTCATCATCACATACCCTTACGGATGGGATTCCACTCATCATCACGTAATAATATATATTTTTCGGTGGAATATTACATCACCGTACTCCTCCTTGATGACTATACGTCACCAAGGCCACGCGCGAATTTGACTCAACCGTATGCACACTCATCCTAATGATCGATCATTTATACCCGGTAATTAACTAGCGCCAATCATACTATACAAGTCACACCATGATAATCCATCATGCATTTCAACATATCAAACACCACATACATCAATGTGTATAACAACATACATAATCAATACATGCTTTACAAGTCCACATTATGCACATTAAGTAAAACTCATAAAACACACAAGAGATCAAGCTACCAACTTAATCTCTACCTTGGATTGGCCTACCAAGCACAATCCAACACCACAACTATACACTTGAACCAATTTAAAACCATTTTAAATGATTCCACTCACCGAACTTCCTTAAACAAACCGAGAAAAGCCGAATCAAGCCTCTACACTTTTCGGAATCGAGCCCGAAGCTTCTTCAACGGTTTCCCTTGATTCTAACCAATCAAAAACAATACATTACTCAACCAAAACATCACAAAACACTGTCACAACCCCAAACTACAACCACAAGCCAAATTCTTACAATTTCAAACCAAAGCCAACACCAAAAATTCCCATTTTCGTACTCCCCAACGACCCAGCAGAAAACCATTGATTCCAACACTCAAAAAACCTTCTAGTATCACTATAACATCAGCCCCACTCTCCAACACCAAACTACCTCAAAAATCCATATTTTCACCCTTTTAAAATACACATGAAAACCCATTTCAGGATTCTTGATAAAACCCCACTATTTTGAGATATAAGGTACTTAAGGGCAATGTTAAAACATATCTTAACTCTAGAAATAAAAAGCAAATCGAAAAGCCATTAAAGCTCCAACTTTTTTCTCAAACTTTGAAAACTTGAAAATCTCAACAATGGTGTTTACCAAAAACTAAAACCATGAATGTGTTAGGAATGAAGATGAGAAGTTGAAAATGGTCTTACCTTGATGAAACACTTGAATTTGATAGAGAAATGAAAGGAATAGTAACCAAGGGTTTGGGGAGGATTTTGACGTGAAAAGAGTTTGGAGGAAGAAGATGGTGAAAAGTCTTTTAAAAGTCTCCTTGTTTTCTCATCTCATTTCCTTTATTTTTAAAATTTACCAAAATGCCATTAATGAAATCCAAACCCTTTTAAAATAAAACCAAAGTCTATTTTAATTAAAACGAGTCCAACGACTCGAACCCGATTCACACACTCAACTCCCGACCCCTAAACACGGGTGTTACATTGACAATTGTTTGTTCTTATGATTTTAGTACCGCTTCAAAATTAGTTATAACTATAAAAAAATGAGAAATAGGCTCTAACTAAGTTCATTTCTCATTGTATGAGAGGAAGAGAAGTTGAAGTATTATAACTGCAAAAGTACTCGTTTAGTTAGTGCCTCTAAGAATAAGGGCAATAAAAAGAAAATATTAGTATAAAATTGTTAAAGGTTCAACTCGAAGAAAAAAACAACAATAAGATACAAAATATTGATTCTTTTGTAACAAGTTAGGACACATATGAAAAAATAAACTTCAAAAGGTGTGTAACTACTCTTATTATTTTTTAGTGATCTATGAGCTATAAGTTTTATGATATAACAATGTTGAGTTTGGAGCGAGAAATAAGTTTAGATATATTGCTTTTGAGGAGAAATTGGATTATTATTTAATTCATACTATCAACTTTGACTATGTTTAAGTTTTCACAACTATCATTGATCAAGAAGTGAATCAAGAACCTCAACAATACAATGTTGAACAACTCATATTCAAGATAAGGTAATTGTTTCAAAAGAAAAAACTCAACAACCTAAAAAAAACAAGTGGCATTAAAGAGATTCACGAGAGAAAGGAGAAATACTGTTTAATATTATTTTATTGTATTTTTTCAAGAAAATAAGGATAACAATAAAATAGTAAAAATACTCCATCATTATTTTCATCAAACCATAAAAAGTTATAACTCTTAAAAGTGGATTAATGTTATACAAAAAGAGTATAATTTTATGCAAAAAAAAATAAGGTTTTGGAATTTGTCTCATTATCCGAAGTTGTAAAACCAACTAGTTATAAATGGACATTTAGAACAAAAATCGATGCAAATGGTACTATGGATAAGTCTTGTATCTAAAGAATATACTCTAAAAAAAGCATTGATTTTTGTAAACTTTCTTTCCAGTTTCTAGAGGTGTTCAATCGGTTGGTTCGGTTAACCGACCGAAACGAACTATCTAAAATTTATTAACCAATTTTTTCTTTTAACAATTAACCGAACCAAAAAAATTCAATTTTTTTAACCAAACCGAAAAAAGTTCGGTTAATTCAGTCGGTTTTTAAATTAATCAAAATTTGTTATAAAATTTTGGGTAAATTACACAAATGATCACTAAATTATGCTAAAATGATCTTTTTAGTCAGTAAACTTTCAGAAGTAACAAAATAATCATTAAACTTATCAAAATATTACAAAATGGTCAATGACTCATTGCACATTATAAATTATTGATGAACTTTGAAAAGTTTATTGACCATTTTGTAAAATTCAATAAATTTAATGATCATTTTGTGATAATTTGATAAATTTTAATGACCATTTTGTAATATATAAAAAATTAATGATCATTTTATAACTTTTAAAAGTTCAGTGACCAAAAAATATATATGTAATATACATAATATTTAATATATAATAATTTCAATTAATTCGGTTAATTCGTTTAACCGACCGATTTCAAACCGAATTAACCAATAACCGAAATTTGAAGAAAAAAATCTTAACCGTTAAGCGATTATACTTAAAATTAACTGACCGATTAACCGAAAAAACTTCAGTTTAGTTGGTTAATTCGATTAAAACCGAAGTATAAACACCCATACTAGTTTTATAGAAAGAATCTTATAGAACAATCATGACACATGTTACTCATGTTAATATTTAATTACATCAAATGGATGTTAAGAATGTATTATTCTTTCATGGAAAAATTGATGAAACAATTTATACGGTGCAATCAGAAAATTTGTGTCTATTGATACAAAGTTAGTGATATGCAAATTAAGAAAATTCATCTATGATCTTAAGTAGGCCTCGTAAATGGTATCATAAGTTTCACCAAGTGATTATTTTGTCTCAATTTTGAGATGAATTTGGTTGATGATACTATAAGTTCAGTGAGCGTAAATCAAGTAATACTCATATTACTAAAGAAAACAAATTTAGTTTTACTCAATGTCTTAAAAGTAACCTTAAAATTTAGAATATACAAAAAATTCTATATGTATAAACTATTGAGAATCTAATTTATGCTAAGTATGTATGCGTTCGGATATTACGTACAATGTTGGAATGTTAGGCAGATATTTAAACAATATTATTATGGGCCATTGGATAGCAGGCAAGAGGGTTATGAGATATCTTTAGAGAATAAAATTTGTACGCTCACATATCGAAGTTCTGATAAGTTAGAGAATATCAGGTTTGCAAGTTTCAATTCTATTAACATATTAATCTAAAAGAATTTTGTCACATGGGCCGCTAATTATGAATTGGATAAAAAATTGCTTCAATTATTTTGTGACAATAATTATGCATTCATTTATTCTATAAACATTAGGAACACTTCAAAATTGAAGCACGTAAATATTAAGCTCTTAGTTGTTAAAGAAAATTTACAGTGGTTGTGTGTTTATAGAACATGTTGGTACAAATTCTAAAATTACACGCTTATTAAGAAACTAACATATTAGGTCTTTCATGAGCACCCT
Source organism: Hibiscus tridactylites (assembly GCA_958450335.1). NCBI lineage: Eukaryota > Viridiplantae > Streptophyta > Magnoliopsida > Malvales > Malvaceae > Hibiscus > Hibiscus tridactylites. The sequence goes on from OY288276.1 coordinate 77,234,920, forward strand.
ACTCATGTTTGTAATATTATTTAAGGATATTTAGTTTTAGTTTTAGTATGAGTTTGTAATTTTAAAAAAATGTTCATTCGTTTTAAACATAATTTTAGTTACTTTAGTTTAAAGATATTTTAAGATTATTTTTGTAGAAATGAAGTTCTTTTTGGTTTATGCACACTCTGCTTTTAGTAAAGTTTGATCTCACTAAAGATTATGAGGAAACTTGGAAATAAACATGTTTAGTTCACATTTCATATATTTTTTTTTTTGCTACGCATCCATGATTGATCTATGTTATTTGACAATATTTATATATGTGATCATTGATGGGTCTAGTCATGATTTATATGACAAATACTTCTTTAATCCTATATGGATATAGTTGATGGACGAGATTATTATAGAATACTAATTATATGGTAGCAAATTCTAAGCTCATAAGGTTGTACATTTGTGAGGGAACATATGTTGCCCAAGTGGAAGATAATGATATTATAAAGTATGACACAAAATTAAGTGACCAATTATGTTAGGCGTGTCATGGGTATTAAAGTGTTATGAAAATAAAAGTGTAGATACCCTAAGATATATTTATAATTTGATGAGAGACAAAATTATAAATACCTAATAGTTGATTTAATAATCACTTTATATGAAGAGGTAGTGGTCCCCAAGAAAATAGGTTAACTGTTTTTCTCTCCTTTACCGTAGAGAGTTTTACGTCAAGAGAAAACTCATCTTCTTAGAAATCAATATCAAATATTCAAACTTTCAACATCAAGATTCTAGACTATCAATTTATAAATATATTCAGGTACACTTTCGTATTCAGTTTATTGTTCTTAATTATTTGACATTATAGATTTTAGATTAGATGTTATATTATATTATGGCTTGGTTCTAATAATTTAAACGCAAACTTAATAAAAAGAAAATTATATAAAGTTCTATTTATTAACTTGGCTAACTATATAGATAAATCAAGTTAAACAAATAAAAGTTTACTTTGTTGGAAAAATTCAATAATTTTGGAGTTTTAAATGAAAATTTGATCCAAATGTTGTTGAGGAAAAATGTGGAACCAATTGTTGGTTCGTAAATGTGCAGGCATGCACGACGTGGGTAACGAAAATGTCCATGCCGGTCTGGTCCTCTGTGGGCCTGAGGATATTTTAACCCAAATTTGAAATAATTGTTCATCAAATAAGAGCATATATTTTTCAAATTCTGTTTTGGAATTACAGGGTAAATATTAAAGTTTCCTCTAATTTAGACAGTAATATTGGAAGCCGCTCTTTAAAGGCTCATTAATTTTCAAAATCATAAATGCTCTATTAGGTCAAAATTTTTCACTTATATCCGTCGTGAAACTCGTATAAATAGGGTGTAAACCTTCTAGGTTTGACACAACTCAAAACACGGAGAAATTTTTATTGTTTTGCTCTCTGATTTCAAAAGTAGTTTTTGGCGATAAGAGAAGGTGAGGTTATAGTTCGTGATCTCTGTAGTTGTGCTACTGTAGCTGATCATCTAGTTGTTGTATCCTGGGAGACAGACGACCAAAAATCTCAAGCACCAAGAAGTGGCCGAAAATTTATCTTAAGGAACTGTGTAGCTACAGGCCTCAACTCGTTTTCAATCAGTTTAGCTTTAGATATGTTATATATATACTTCTTGTTCTGTTCGTTCAATATTTTAATATAATATTTATATTTTATTAATTTATTATTTCTTGGATTAACCATTTTCTAACAAGCTTTGTATATGATAAAAGAAAATGATACAAAATATCAAAAGTTGGCACATATTCTCGAGTGGAATATATGAACCCAATCCATTTTCATTTGTTTCATAGGATCAATCTTTCAGCTTCTCTCTGCACTGGAATAATACCAATCTTATCTGAAGGTGGGAAAAGAGACTCAACCTGAAAAGATACAACCATATCATGGTGGGAAGAAATATTTTCAACAAATCAATCGCATAAAACATAAATGGGTAGTTCTAGGAAACAACATGTATTTAAGGCTAAATACATGTTAAGCTCATTGTCAAAATAGATTTGTCGCACAATTCAACTATGCAATCATTTAGATTTATTGAGTTTCAGTTCGGTTGATATAATATCATCTTATTTAAGGATAAAGGAAGTTTGGATAGTTTAATCGTTAAGAGACGTGTAGGTGTTATCATGAAACTCTCACATGGAGATGGAAATATTAAAAAACCAGACATCTTCAACATTGATAAGTTTCGAGCCAAACCTAAATTTCTAACTGATGCATTAATAATGTAATAAACCAATAGGAAGAGAAAAAAAGTACTAGAAATTTGTAAAGTTAATCATAAATCTCATCAAACAAATGATAACAGACACAAATTATCCAAAATCGAGTTACCAAAACACGAAACAACTCAACTTAGATCATAAACTGCTACTCCTAAGCTCCAATATTTTGAGACTTGTTAAGGATGATACCTTCATATTTGACTTGGAACCACTTCATGGCATTTTCCTTAGTAACCATGTGTTGAATGCCAACACACGACTTGCACCTAAGAAGACAACCTACACCGCCACAGGGTACCCAACTCGTTCGAGAACAACATAGAAGTTCATACCACAGATACCAGTTGAAGGATCGTACTAAAAGAAAAGGCAATATTTGTAAGTTTATGCTTTTATGGAGTTCACAACATCAAATATAGAAAGTAACTATAAGTAGAATGAATCAACCTATATAACTTCTTTGTACTATCTCAATTATGGTGATCAAAGAACCAATACCCACAAGATTCCTCTTATGCTTAATGGTATATCATCCACAAGATAACTTAAAATCCTAATGCCATAATGAACCCACAAACCCAGAAGTCAAAATAGTTAAAATTTTTAACTCGAAAACAAAAGCATTGCAGCATAAAAGCAAGTGCATTACAATTTGATTTATAGTATTTTAATTACAAAGCTCAGTGAAAATTAATGGACTAAACTAACAAAAATTCTCAACATAGTTCTATCATGATCATTCTTCTTAACTGTAAACTAAAACAGGTATCCAAAATGAATTATAGACATGTAAACATCAATTAGAATACATTAAAAATTGATAATAAAGGTTAGCCAAAATAAACTCACTTGATTCCAAGATCAATGTGCTCTTGAATAACGAATATGAAATAACCAGTATCACTGAAGTTCCTCCTTAAAAGCTCATATTCCTTAACCTTCAATCCACTCTCAAGTAGTTGCATAGCTTTCTCTCCCCTCACTGTAACGTAGCAAGCAATCTTCTCATTACGTCTAATTTCAAAAAATCTCACAGTATATCTAGCTGCTTGCATCAACCTAGATTTTTATGTTACAAAAACAACAAAATGATAAAGAAAATGTCAAAATATACCTTTGCATTGGTCCCTGCACTTAGGAAAATTTTAAGAATTAGCCCATGTAGTTAAAAAAGTTAAAAATTAAAACTTTTCAATTTAAAAATCCCAATCCAATTCATAGTTTAGCTCCCCGTATGTTTCAACTTTGCATGTTCTAAAATTTTTCCTACTCAACATAAGATCTATAATAAAGCATGTCAAGTTGACAAAATTTGACAATAAACATTAACAACGAATTTTAAATTGAAAATGTATGGGTTTTTTATTTTACATTTTGTAAGAATAAAGACTAAATTTCAAACTTGACTGAAGTACAAGAATTTACAGTATATTTTTACCCAAAAACTAAAAACTAAAACACAAAATTGGTTTGAGAATTTATACCCTTGAAAAAAATTGGGTTTGTCCACTGAGTTGTTCCAAGACCTAAACGAAAGCAAAAATAGAGTAAATTAAAATTGAAGTGAAATGATTTGGGGATATGAAAATTGATGTGTTTAGCGTACCTTGGAGGCACGGGTGAGACGATCACCGCTTTCACCAACGGAGAAGTTAAGGACCAACTTCTGAACTTTAATTTTTCTCATGGGATTCGATAATTTCTTCTCTAATGCCTTCCATAATTAGCCAAAAACAACAACAACAACAACAACAAAATGGTAATGAGATTATGGATTAAACAATTAGATTGTGAGAAAGATATAGAGAGAGAGGTACCATGGCGACGTGAAGGATATTGATAGCAGCGGTGATATTGGCTTATAAACCACTACATAAAGACTATCGGTTTACCGGGTAACCATTTTTTAATTCAACGGCCACTATAAAAGTGACTTCATCCAATGACCCAAATTAAATGGTCGGTATTTAGTTGACAAATAAGCCGTTTGTATTTAGAATTTTCCAAACATTAATAATTTCATTGCAATCATAAAAAATAATAAACTAGAGAAGAAAAAAAAAGGCAACAAAGATGCAGACTTATTAATCATAAAAGAAAACTAAAAGGAAGTTAGGTGGATTTTAACTCAACATTTAAGACTGTTGATAAGTTGATCCATACTAGATAACCAATAATATAGTAATCTTTCCATCAAAAGAAAATTTTAGAGTAAACTACATAAATGGTTCACCGAACTTTTAGGGCAGATTTATTTTGGTCACCGTACTTTTAAAATATTCGGTCAGGTCACTCAACTTTTAGTTCTATTTTGATACTCGTTATCTTCCGTTAGATGTTGACGTTAATTTTGGTTTTTCTTTAATAAAAAATGGGTAAACTACATCAATCATCACTCAACTTTCTTCTCACTTCTATTCTAGTCACTAGAGTTAGCAATTTTCAATTTAATAACTTAACTTTCGAATTGTTAATATTTTGGTCACTCTCAAATGACATGGTTATACAAATAAAAAAAATTCTATTGATCCTTAAAAAATCAGGTAATGTTTTTTTACTTAGCTTTTTAAATTTATCATATTTAATATTTTAATAAGCAAAGTAAAAAAATTATTACTCGAATAAAATATTTCAATTAACCGGTCAATCGATTATCCAATTTAATTAGTACAATATAAGATCGAGAATTAAATAATTTGAATTTAGCAATTAACCAAAATAATTTTTAAAGATTAATCGAACCCCATTTTGGTACAAAATTTTAAAATAAATTATTTTGATTTGATTATGGTTCACAGTTTTAAGCAAAATTGATTAACTGGTCTGATCTATTATATACAATATTTCTAGATTTTATGCATTATAATATCTTATAGTCTAGTGGTTTTGATACTGTTGAGTTGTAGGGTGCTCGATTCCTTCAACCGATGTTGCTCACCAAGTGGTGGAGAGGTGAATTTTTGGGTGGATGTAGTGTGGAAGCTTAAACAAAGATGACACAATGATTTTAGAGTGGTTCAACCTTCCAACCAAGGTCTACATCCACTACCTTAGCTTCCCACTAAGGATTTCCAATCAATGCACTATTGATTCGTCCTCTTTTCTAGGCTTAGGAGGAAACCCTTATACACCGATCAAGCTTTCTACCCAAAGCCTTGATCAAACCCTCTTTACAAGAGAAAGGAAAAATGCAAACTTAAATCCCTTTAATAGGTATTTGTTTGCTCAATAATACACTCACCCAAAACTTAAAACACTTAAGCAAATTTGACAATTTTGGCTCACTAGTGTTTGTCTATACAAGAATTGACAATTTAAGTACAAAGACAATATTTGATCATTTGTTGATTGACAATTGAAGCATTAACCATATCTTGATGCTTGGAGGTCCCTTTTATACTCCTTAATGAGTTTGTAGTCGTTACTAGCCGTTGAGGATGATTTGGAGCCGTTGAGGACTTTATTTCCTTTCATTAATGTTGTTCTGCAACCTTCCGTATCGATACGCTTGGACCCGTATCGGTACGGCCTTCATCAGAAACTAGCCGTTGAGATCTTGCTAGCCTAGGCGTATCGGTACGGTATGACGTTTAAAAGACCGTTGGGAAATATGATCGTTGGGGTTGTTAAATGGGGATCGGTACTGTTCATATTTTAAGGGCTCGATTCGATCAACCGTTCTTACTCGCCAAGTGTGGAGAAGTTGGATAATTGGGTGTTTTAGTGGGAGGTGAAAATTTTGCAATTTGACACAAGGATTTATAGTGGTTCAACCTTCTAACCAAGGTCTACATCCACTACCTTAGCTCCCCACTAAGGATTTCCAACAAATTCACTAAGAATTTCATCCCCTTTTCTCGGATTAGGAGGAAACCGTTACAACCCTCAAAGCTTTCTACCCAAAGCTTGAAGGAACACTCTCTTTACAAAGAAAGACTTAGCAAACTAGAAATCCCTCTAAAAGGTGTTTGTTTGCAATTCTAAGCTCTCACCCAAAACCTAAAACACTTGAGCAAATTTAACAATTTTGGCTCACTAGTGTTGTCTAAGCAAAGAATGGACAATTAAAGCTCTAGACAAATTTTGACATCATAATGTTGTTACAATTGAAGCATTAACCATTACAAGATGCTTGGTGAAGACTTAAAAGACTGAAAATTTTTGTGTTGGCCTTCAAACAGTGAACTGTCCCTTACCTGTCGCTCATTCTCTATGGCGGCAGCAACCTGTCGGAAAGGTTAGGATCTGTCCGGAATCTCCCTATAGCTCTCGTGCAGTGTGTGCATGCTTGTGAACAGTTATATGCTAAGACTCTCTTAGTTTCACTAGAATATTCAACTCCTTAACTCGAATTTTTATGCCAAAGTTTACTTTCTTTTAGAAGGCACATTTTCATGCTTCTTTTTCTTCTATTTTCAAGCTAAGTTTTTCTAGAGCCAGTTTCGGGCACCTCTAGTTAGCTTCCTAGAGCCGGTTTCAGGCACCTCTAGGTTTTTGAGTCTCTTTTGCTAAACTTCTTTCCTAGAGCCAGTGTTAGGCACCTCTAGGGGCTATTCAAGTGCTAAGCTTCCTATTCTAGTTTGGCTAAAAGAAATCTAAGCAGTATAACAGTCACAATGGTGTTTAAGTTTTCAGAACTATAGAAAGGCTCTAAACTTTTCCTTAACCTGTCCTAAAGATGCTGCCACGACAGAGCTGTCATGACAGGTAAGTTAACTTCACAGTTTTAAGCCAACAGTTTAAATTTTCTGATATATATATATATATATATATATATATATATATATATATATATATATATATATATATATTAAAAGAGAACTTAAAAAAATAACACAACAATTAATAAAAAGACATAAAACTACATTGATGATGGAGGGTTGCCACCCCCAAACTCGAGGGTTGCATTGCCCCCAATGCAAAATGACATGAAAAATAAAAGAAAAACAAAGTACATCACAAAATATAACGGCAGGCAGCAATAAGAGGAAAATAAAGACTTAAATTTTCAAGCGCTGCTCTCGCTGCTGCTGCTGACGCGGATCTGATGGCGGCGTCTGCGCTGTGGAGGGGGCTGGGCAGGTTCAAGAGTAGGTTGATCAGCAGGATCATTGGCAGGTGGAGGGGCAGGTGCATCGGCAGGTTGAGGGGCAGGTTGCTCCACTAGCCGGACGTCTGAACTGCTGCCACTATCCCAGCTGCTACTAGTGATGGCTTTGGACAGCCTTCTCTTGTTTGCCACGTGCTTAATTCGTTTTACCCGCGTGAAGTCGCTCTCCAAATTCCTTCGGATGAGAGGGCTGTCGGCAGTGGCAGGTCTTTTGGTTCCTCGAGGGGAGGTGTCTGCCGGGGGGCTGCCGGCTGCCGTCGGGGTAGGGGATGGTGTGGAAGTGGCAGATTGTGTATGGTGGGAGACAAGTGGTGTGGGAGTGGGGGAGGGGATATTGAAATAATGGGCGGGGAAGGTGGGGAAAATGACATCCGAATAATTCAAAGTATTAGTGATGAAATTTACCGTTGCATTTGAGAAGTTACGGATAAAAGTCATCAACCCCATTTGGCGTTCTTCTACCCTTAGGATGGCAGCAAGGATGTGTGCAGACTGATCTGTCTGAGCGGTGTCGGCGGCAGCATCCTGGGCAGGGTCGGCGGCAGGTTCATCATCGGAATCAGCAGGAGGGGCGTTTGGGTCGAAGGCGTTAATGGGTGATACGACAATGACCTCCATGAGGCTGGAGATGTTGTTGTCTGTCCAGCCGCTGCCCTTCTTGATTTTGTCGGAGGGCTCCTCTGGTACGGCAGCACAGCGGCAAAGGGCGGTGATGGTGAACGGCAGGCAGAGTCGTGAGTCTGAGCGGAAAGCACAGTCGATGATGTTGTCCCTCATATATCTGCCCACATTTATGGGCCTGTCGTGCAGAATGGAGTGGATGAGGGCCAACCGCTGTCAGTTGACTGTCGTATGGTGGGACGAGGGCAGGATACGCTTTTTGATGAAAGCGTTCCATAGTTTTGCTTCAGGGAGCAGCTGCGCCCTATTGACGGAGTGGGGGTTCTTCTTACTGGTGCTCCATGTCGTTCCCGCCTCTGTCAACTCCCTCATGACAGCATTATGTCCAGCAGCGTCGAGGGTGTCCCAAAATTGTTGGTGAGCATCATCATTGGGGCCAAAGAAGAGGCCGAACGTATGGTTGATGTTGTTGGCGGTGAAGGGAACTGCCACTCCTCGGACGGTGACAGATGTCGCCGTTTTGCTGTCGATGGCCTCATAAAATTCTCGGACCAAAGTATCATTAAGCTCTGCCGGCTGCTCGGCAAAATCCTCCCAAAGTTGTGCTGTTATGGCCTGCATGATGAACGGCCGGAGTCCCATATGGGGGGCATCTCTGTTATAAATGAAGCCACGCTCCTCCCATAGTTCCTTTTTAGCGAACGGGGATGCTGCTGCTGAAGAAGAAGCGGCAGCAGCATTTTGACGGGTTTGTCTCGATGACATTTTGGTTGCAATGGCTGAAAAAGAGAGAAAATAGATAAAACTAGAGGAGAATAACAAGAGAGAAAATCAGAAGTGATGAAAAATGAAAATGGGAAGGGGTTTATATAGCGGTCGAGTAGCTGCCCATTTAATGCCGCAACGGCAGGCGGGAATTACGGGGCGGCAGATTGAATGTAGCGTGTCTGACGCGTCTGACACGCATTTATGCGTCTGCTGTGCGTCTGCCGCACGCTTCTGCGTCTGCGGTGTCAGCCTGTTGACAGCCTGTCAAGTCCGTCTGCGCCGGCAGCTGAAACGACAGGTTATCATAAATGGGCTTTATTGGGCTGGTGGATGGGCGGTGGTCTTGGGCCACTTCTTCTTTCTCACTTGACTCCTTTATTTCCTAAAAACTGAAATTAGAAAAATAAAACATTATTCAAATAAGATAAACCTAATTTCCTAATAATAATAAGTAAAATAAATAAAAATAAAAATAAAAAATTAGGTTAAATTAGGGATGCCTTGTGGGGCATCTCCTAAAGTAACCACTTCCTGTATTCCTGGGGCTTCAGTCCCCTGATAATGCTTGAGGCGTTGTCCATTGACTTTGAATTGGTGCCCGTCCTTTAGTGATTGAATTGTAATGGCACCATGGGGAAAAACTTGAACCACTTGGAACGGGCCAGACCATCTAGATTTAAGCTTCCCTGAGAAGAGTTTCAACCTAGAATTAAACAACAACACAAGCTGCCCTGGGCAGAACTGTCGTGGCAGCAACTTCTTGTCATGCCACTTCTTAGTCTTTTCCTTGTAAATCCTTGCATTGTCGTAGGCCATTGTCCGTATTTCATCGATCTCATTTAAATCTAACAGCCTTTTCTGGCCTGCCTTGTCCAAGTCCATGTTTACTGCCTTGATTGCCCAATATGCCTTGTGCTCTATCTCGACAGGCAGGTGGCAGGTTTTCCCATAGATCAATCGGAATGGAGACATGCCCAATGGAGTCTTGAAAGCTGTCCTGTATGCCCATAATGCATCATTCAGAAGTAAAGACCAATCTTTCCTAGTTGGTTTAACCATTTTTTCAAGGATGTTCTTCACTTCCCTATTGGATATCTCAGCCTGTCCATTGGTCTGTGGGTGGTATGCTGTCGCGATCCTGTGCTTGACACCATATTTCTTCAAGGCGGCAGCAATTACCCTATTGTCAAAATGTCTCCCTTCATCACTGATAATCGCCCTAGGGATGCCAAATCTAGAAAATATGTTTTTGTGCAAAAACTTTTGGACCGTTTTGGCATCATTCTTTTGAGTTGCGATTGCTTCTACCCATTTGGAGACATAATCCACTGCTAGGAGGATGTAAAGATTTTCACATGAAGATGGAAAAGGTCCCATAAAATCAATCCCCCAAACGTCGAAGATCTCGACTTCTAGGATATTCTGCAGTGGCATCTCGTTTCTCCTCGAGATGTTACCTGTTCGCTGGCACCTGTCACAGTTCTTGTAAAAGTCCTGGGCATCTTTATATAGTGTCGGCCAGTAGAACCCTGACTGCAGCACCTTGGCAGCAGTTTTGTTTCCTCCTAAGTGTCCTCCATATTGTGAAGCATGACAGTGATGGAGAATGTCTTCTTGCTCTTCTTGTGGTACACACCTCCTTATAACCTGATCTGCGCACATTTTGAAAAGAAGAGGTTCGTCCCAATAATAATGCTTAACATCATTTTGGAACCTCTTCCTGGCTTGATGATTAAGATCAGAAGGTAATATTCCGCTAACTATAAAATTAACGAAATCAGCATACCAGGGAAGGTTAGAAGACTTACCTGCCGCCATGGCTGTCGCGACAGCGATTGCGGCAGCAAAGAGCTGCTCATCTGGGAAGGTCTCCTGTATGTGTGTCTCATCGAATGGTAGACTCTGTCCCTTCTCCAACCTCGACAAATGATCTGCCACCTGATTTTCTGTCCCCTTTTTGTCTTTGATTTCAAGGTCGAACTCTTGTAATAGCAAGATCCATCGTATCAACCTAGGCTTTGCATCCTTATTTGCGAACAAGTACTTAAGGGCAGAATGGTCGGTGTGCACTATTACCTTCGTCCCAAGTATGTAAGAACGAAACTTGTCGATGGAGAACACCACAGCTAACAGCTCCTTTTCTGTGGTGGTGTAGTTCACTTGGGCATCATTCAATGTTTTGCTGGCGTAGTATATGACATGAAACAGCCTGTCCTTGCGCTGTAACGCCCCGGTTTTGGGCTCAGAAGTTTTGGCGTTGACCGGTTTAGTCAAAGTGCTGATCGAATATATAAGAGGGAATTTAGGAAAACCTAGTTCGGGTTGCATTAAAAATATGGAAAAATATTCTAAAATCATCTTTTAATATATAAAAGTGAACTGTGAAATCAATTTTGGAAAATGAGGTTCGGAAGGTTGACATTTTGGCTAGTGACCAAAATGTAATTTTTGAAAGTTGCGGGACAGTTTTATAAAGGATTGAAACTTTGAATCTTTAAGGAGCTATTATTCCAAAAAGGATTTCTCCAGATTTTTCTAAGATATTTTAAGTCTAAAATCTGATTTTAAAGATTAAGAAAAGAGAGGGAAATCATTTTAACCAAATCTTAACTAATTTTTCTATTTTCTCTCAAATTCTCTTTTCTCTCATTTTCTCTCTACCCAAACAAGATTTCCTCAGATTTCTTTCTCTGATTTTGACATCTACATCTCTCATTTCAACTCTCATTTGATTCCTAATCATCTCATCATCAAAACCTCTCAATTTGCAAATTGTTTCATCAAGCATTTTGGCTCTAAAAGGGAGAAATTCGAGTTTGGAGGTAAGAACGTCCTTCTCCTCTAAACTATCAGTTCTTTACTGAAATTCCTAAGTTCTCAATCCTTGATTCATGTTTTATTAAAGGCTTTTCAATTGAGATCTTGATTTTTGGCTAAAATGCAAGATTTGGTGATTTTGGTAAAAATTTCGTGTGATCTGTTTAAGCAAGGTTTTGAGGTGTTAAAATGATGTTAAATGAATGCTAAAATGATTAGAAGTTGAGGTTTAATCAATGCAATCCCGGATAGGTTGAATTTCCTAAGGTTGGCTTGAGTTTTTGGTTGTTTTTGGAGTGTTTTTGGTGATCTGTTATACCTGGAGGTATAAGGACGTGGTTGTGATCTTTTTGCATGTTATGTGATGTATAAAAATGGTTAGAAGTGATGGATCTTGGCTGGGTTAAGTTTTGGAAGTGTTTGGAGATGTTTTCGGTTGTGTTTGGTAGCCAAATTGTTAGATTTGTGATGAGCAGCGAGTTGTGTTGATGTTGCTGGTGTTTTAATGCATAAGGATGCATTAATGTTCTGTTTTTATGTGCTTGAAACAGGGGAGGTTGATCCTTGAGTTTTGGAGGTGTTTTCGGAAGGTTTCGGAAGCTTGGAAAGCTTGTTGGCTAGGCTTGTTTGGTAATCGGTGAGTGAAAATGGATTTTCAGCTTTTAAACCAAAGGTTGAAGGTTTTGGGAGCTTAGTTTAAGTCTAAACAACTTTGCTAAGCTCAAGTGTAAGTTTTCGGATTACTCTCTTTAAGTGGTGGCCATGTTTTGATGAAATGTGAAATGATGATTTTGCATGATTTGCTACTGTTTTGGAAAGCATGTTTGAGCATGTTAATTGCTGATGTTTTAGCATGATTTATGCTGATGTTTTAAGCCATGTGTTGAAGGTGTCTCTAGGTAAGAGTGCCTTGTTTTTATGCATTGTTAAATGATGATTTAATGCTTTGAAATGCATGATGAAATGGCTTGGTTTAAATGCTTTTAAAACAGTGGATTACATGATGTATAAAGTGTGTATTGGCAAGTGATGGTTTGTAAAAGTGAAGGTCACTAAGGTGGTTAAAAGTCCTTGAGTGAGCCTTATTATCTAAGATCATCAAGGTGGTTAAAAGTCCTTGGATGAATCTTGTTGCGGACACTAAGGTGGTTAAAAGTCCTTAGGTGCTCCTTTCCATGGTGGTTAAAAGTCCATGGGGCCAAGGTGTTTAAAAGTCCTTGGGGCCAAGGTGTTTAAAAGTCCTTGGGGTATTTCAAGCTACGGACACAAAGGTGGTTAAAAGTCCTTGTGTGGTCCATTCATGGTGTTTAAAAGTCCATGGCCAAGGTGTTTAAAAGTCCTTGGGGTCCAAGGTGTTTAAAAGTCCTTGGGGAAAGTTGTTGAACTTGATTTCATAAATGAAATGTATCACTTGAGCCAATATGACATGTTTTGTACATGAGATGCATGAGATGCATGATTTGATGTTTATGTTGAAGCATGAGATGCTAGTTTAAATGAAATGTGGAAGCATGTTATTGCTTGATTTAAAGTACGCTTTGAGCATGTGTAAAGGTTGTTTACAAGCATGAATTACAAATGGTTTTAAATGCATTACTGAATGGTTTTTAAAGAGCGCTCCTCACTAAGCTTTGGCTTACGCTCTCTCGTTTTCTTGATTCAATAATGCAGAGCATTAGAGTGCATTGAGGGCAGCAAGAGGAGGCAAGCACACAAGTTCAAGTAAAGCTCAATGTATGGAAGGTTTTGTTAAACATTTTAGCTTTTGGTCGATTTGGCAATGGGGGACCAATGTATATGTTTTGGGAGGTGTTTAAGACTCCCTAAGTATGTTAAATGTTGCTGTGGTTGTTGGTTTTTGGTTTGATCTCTTATATGCTTGGCTATGAAGGTTTATGCATGAAAGGTAGCTTAAGTAGGAAGCATGTCTTTTAAATTGGGGCTTTTCATGTGTGATGGTTATGAGTTGAATTGTTGATGCATTTATGATCCCTGCATGTTGTATATCTATGTGGTATGATTTGGTGATGTTAACCTGAGGTTTGAAGCATGAATGGTATGAATTTCAAGTCGATTTCAGACAGGGGTATCGGTACTCGGGCTCGCGTATCGATACGCCTGAGCCAAATATGCTCTTTTCTGCCCAGGCGTATCGGTACGGTTGTGGGGGTATCGATACTCATCTGGGTAAAGTTTGAATGTCGTATCGGTACAGGGGATATCGTATCGATACCGTTGCTCGAGTTTGGTTACTGCCTTCCCCGCGTATCGATACGACATCAGGTGTATCGATACCTGACCGTTAAATTCAGTTAAAAGTATCTTTATATGTTTTGCTTTGTTTACGTTTTAGTCCTGAATCATGTTTGATCAATTGCATGAGCTGTGGATGTCCTTTTGAGCTGAAATTTCACAGAGAAGCATGAAACCTGACTAATTTCAAGATGGTAACTTTAATTTGGGATAAATCCCTTAATTTATCAGAATTTGCAATTTGGTCCCTAAAGTTGTAATTTGTTCAATTGGGTCCCTGTTTGATCTCTGATGTTTGTGATCTTTCAATATGTTGTTTGTATGATCACAATTAAGGTTAATGTGCATCTAGACAAGATTAAAAAGAAAAAAAAAAGGGGTCGTTAATCAAGGTTGACTTTCGGGTTGACTTTGGTTTTCCCCGTGTAATCTTCGTAGTTCGGGTCAACCGTCTAGACCGAGCTAAGGGGGTTACATTTGGTGGTATCAGAGCTGAGTTCTCGAGTAATTGGGAATGTGTGTATGCATGATTGAAGCATGGTTTGGTTTGTATGCTTGTTGGGTGAAAGCATGTTTAGTGTTATGATATGATGATGTGTATGTGATGCATGTTGTGATGATGCATGATGAGGGTACCCATTGCCAAACAAAAGCTAAAGAGATGATGTTGTTTTTGAAGGAGATTGAGCTTGAATACTTGGATTTTGCTTACCTTGCTGGTCCTGATTTGTTTATTTTGTATTGTTATGCATGGTAAAGTATGGCACCACGTAGAGAGTTAAGGAGTAGCGCGAGAGCTACGACCCCGGAAGGGAATGTGAATGATGAGCACACTGGTAGTGCTGTGATACCTCCTCCTCCACCTGGTGGTGGTGGTGCGGAGAGGGAAAGAGCTGGAGCTGGAGCTGAGGCAGCTGGTGCTGGAGCTGCAGGACCTGAAGCTGGTCAGGGGCAAGCGATACCTGACATGTCTGTGCTTGTACAAGCTATTGCGGGTGCGTTTCGAGCAGCAGTAGCTGGAGCTCAAGGAGTTGGGCATCAGGGAGATGCTGGTGCTAGACTACCCTTGGAACGTTTGCGCAGTCTTGGTGGGACTGAGTTTAGGGGTATGTCAGCTGAGAGGTCTGAAGCGTGGTTGGAGAGTACTAAGCGTGTCTTGGGACAAATGAGTTGCACTGACGTGCAGAAGCTGGGATGTGTGGTGTCACTGCTGCAAGGTGATGCTTATACGTGGTGGACGACCACAATCTCTGGGATGGCTGATGCTGATGTTACTTGGACGTTCTTTCAGCATGCGTTTAAGAGGAGATATCTGGGAGTTAGATATCTGGATGAAAAGAAGCGTGAATTCATGTCTCTGACCCAAGGGAACATGAGTGTGGCTGAGTATGAGGTACAGTTTGTACGTCTTAGCCAGTATGCACCTGAGTTGGTACCTGATGAGCGCGAAAGGTGCGAAAGGTTCCGTTATGGTTTGGTGACGGAGGTTAAGACTTATATGTTAGCTGCTGAGTACAATGATTTCGATGTGCTGGTTAGTCGGTCCAAGGACATTGAGATGAACCTGAGTTTGTCTGCTAAGGGTGCTGGAGCTAGTTCTGGAAAGAGAGCTGCTGAGTATAGTTCCGGTGGACGGAACAAGAGAGGGCGTGATCAGAGGTTTCAGTCCTCGTCTAAGAGAGGTGGAGGTGCACCTACTAGGGGCGGCAATGCTAGAGCTGACCCTAGTGCTTGTTGGATTTGCGGTTCACGTGGTCACTTGAAGCGTGACTGTCCTCGTGCTGGGAGGGAGGTGCAAGCTCCTGTGATAGCAGCTGGTTATGAGTGTTGGAACTGTGGTTCAGCTGATCATCTGAGACGTGATTGTCCGAGGATGGCTGGTGGTCAAGAGCGTGCTCCTGTTGTTGCAGCACCGCAGAGAGGTCGTGGGCACGGCCGTGGTAATTTTCAGAGACGAGAGGAAGGTGGGCGCGGTGTAGCTCATGTTGTGGCTATTCAACCTGAGGGTGGAGGCCAAGCGAGGGTGTATGCTCAGCGCGAAGGAAGGAATGATGCAGATGTGATTGCAGGTACCTTTACTTTGCAATCCTTGTCATTGCTTTCTTTGATTGATTCTGGATCTACGCATTCATACATTCTTCGTGAGCATGCTGAGTTGCTTGGTTTGCCTGTTGAGTCTTTGGATGTTGGTGTTAGAGTCACTAGTTCTTTTGGTGAAACTGTTGTGACTCGTAAGCTTTATAAAAGGTGTCCTTTGGTTGTTCAAGAGCATGTCTTTCTTGTTGATCTTATGGAGTTGCCCTTTTATGGTTTTGATGTGATCCTTGGTATGGATTGGCTTGCTGAGCATCGTGCTGTTGTGGATTGTGAGAATAAGCGGGTTTCGCTTAGGCTTGCGGATGATTATGAAGTGGTGGTGGTTGGTGAGAATGTGAAGTTTCTTACCAATGTTGTTTCTACCTTGGAGGCGAGCAGGATGCTGAGGCAAGGTTGTGAAGCTTTTCTGGCTTTTGTGATGAATCCTAGTTCGAAGGAGCTGAGGGTGCAGGATATCAGGGTTGTGAAGGAGTTTCCTGATGTTTTTCCTGAGGAGTTGCCTGGTTTACCTCCTAATCGCGAGGTGGAGTTTGGTATTGAGCTGTATGAGAATACCACTCCTGTGTCCATTACTCCCTATAGAATGGCACCTAAGGAGCTGAAGGAGTTGAAGACGCAGTTGCAAGAGTTGCTTGATCGTGGGTTCATCCGGCCGAGTGTTTCGCCTTGGGGTGCTCCTGTCTTGTTTGTGAAGAAGAAAGATGGCACGATGAGGATGTGCATTGATTACCGTCAGCTAAACAAGTTGACTATCAAGAATCGGTATCCTTTGCCGAGGATTGATGATCTCTTTGATCAATTTCGGGGAGCTGCTGTGTTCTCTAAGATTGACTTGAGGTCAGGGTATTATCAGTTGAAGGTGAAGGATGTGGATGTGCCTAAGACAGCTTTCAGGACAAGGTATGGGCATTATGAGTTCCTTGTGATGCCGTTTGGTTTGACAAATGCTCCTGCTGCTTTCATGGACATGATGAATCGTGTTTTTCATGAATACCTGGACAAGTTTGTCGTGGTGTTCATTGATGATATCCTTGTGTACTCGCGTACTGAGGAAGAGCACGAAGAGCATTTGAGGATTGTGTTGCAAGCTTTGTTGGAGAATCAGCTTTATGCTAAGTTGAGCAAGTGTGAGTTTTGGCTTAGAGAGGTTGTTTTTCTTGGGCATGTGGTCTCAGCTGAGGGGATTCGTGTTGATCCTCAGAAGATTGAAGCGGTGATGAACTGGAAAGTTCCTAAGTCTGTTCAGGAGGTTCGTAGTTTCCTTGGTTTGGCAGGATACTACCGAAGGTTTGTGGATGGTTTTTCCAAGATTGCTGCTCCTTTGACGAAGTTGCTGCAGAAAGATGTTAGGTATGAGTGGACAGAAGCGAGACAGCAAGCTTTTGAGAAGCTGAAGTTGGCTTTGACGCAAGCTCCTATCTTGATTCAGCCTGAATCAGGGAAAGAGTTTGTAGTCTACAGTGATGCATCCTATGTTGGTTTGGGGTGTGTGCTGATGCAAGAGGGTAAGGTTGTGGCTTATGCGTCGCGGCAGTTGAAGGTGCATGAGCGCAATTATCCTACGCATGATATTGAGCTGGCTGCAGTGGTTTTTGCTCTGAAGATCTGGAGGCATTATCTGTATGGTGAGAAGTGTACTGTGTACACGGATCACAAGAGTTTGAGGTATCTGATGTCTCAGAAGGAGTTGAATCTCAGGCAGCGACGTTGGTTGGAGTTGCTCAAGGATTATGATCTGACGATAGAGTATCATCCTGGAAAGGCCAATGTTGTTGCGGATGCCTTGAGTAGGAAGGTAGCTGTTGAGCTGAGAGCTATGTTTGCTAGCTTGAGTATATCGCAGGATGGTGGTCTTGTTGCTGAGTTGCAGGTGAAACCTTCGTTGGTTCAGTTGATCAAGGATAAGCAGTTGTTGGATGATTCTTTGGTGTCTCATGTTCAGGATATCGCGGAGGGTAGACCTTCGGATTTCTGTTTTAATGAGGATGGGGTGTTGTGTTTTGGTAATCGGATAGTAGTGCCTGCAGATGCTGAGTTGAGGCATGCTATTCTAGCTGAAGGTCATAGTAGTCCTTTTGCTATGCATCCTGGTAGTACCAAGATGTATCGCGATCTTCGTGATGAGTACTATTGGGTGGGCTTGAAGAAGGATGTGGCAGAGTTCGTGAGCAAGTGTTTGGTGTGTCAGCGAGTTAAGGCTGAACATCAGGTTCCTTCTGGTTTGTTGCAACCGTTGAAAATCCCTGAATGGAAGTGGGAGAGGGTTACCATGGATTTTGTATCTGGTTTGCCTTTGTCTCCGTCGAAGAAGAATTCTGTTTGGGTGATTGTGGATCGCCTGACGAAGTGTGCACATTTCTTGCCTGTGCATACTACGTTTTCCTTGGATAAGCTGGCAGAGCTGTATGTTGCTGAGGTTGTGAGGTTGCATGGTGTGCCTAAGTCGATCGTGTCGGATAGGGATCCGAGGTTCACGTCGCGTTTTTGGCAGTGTTTGCATCAAGCTTTGGGTACAAGGTTGCATTTCAGTACATCCTATCATCCTCAGTCGGATGGCCAGTCTGAGCGAGTTATTCAGATCTTGGAGGATATGTTGAGATGTTGCGTGATAGAGTTCCAAGGTTCTTGGGAGAAGCATCTGCCTTTGGTTGAGTTCGCTTACAACAACAGTTTTCAGGCAAGTATACAGATGGCACCTTATGAGGCTCTGTATGGGAGGAAGTGTAGGACTCCTCTGTGTTGGGCTGAAACTGGTCAAAAGTTGGTTACGATGCCTGCTTTGTTGAAAGGTACCACCGAGAAGGTGAAGCTCATTTGTGAGAGGTTGAAGGCTGCTTCTGATCGGCAGAAGTCTTACGCGGATTTGAAGCGTAGGGAGATAGAGTTTGCGGTGGGTGATCGCGTGTTCTTGAAGGTTTCGCCTTGGAAGAAGGTGATGAGGTTTGGGTGGAAGGGTAAGCTGAGCCCTAGATATATTGGACCGTATGAGGTTGTTGAGCGTGTTGGTCCTGTTGCGTATCGGTTGAGGTTACCTCAGGAGCTGGAGAAGATTCATGATGTGTTCCATGTTTCTATGCTCCGGAGGTATCGATCTGATCCTTCGCATGTGTTGCCTGTGGAGGAGGTGGAATTGAATCCGGATTTGACCTATGATGAGGAACCGGTGAAGATTCTGGATTCAGATAGCAAGGTTCTTCGTGGCAAGACCATTGAGTTGGTGAAGGTGCTGTGGAAGCATCGCGGTGTTGAGGAAGCCACGTGGGAGCGAAAGGAGGATATGCTGAAGCAGTTTCCTTATCTCTTTCCTTCAGGTAAATTTCGAGGACGAAATTTCTTAAGGGGGGGAGAGTTGTAACGCCCCGGTTTTGGGCTCAGAAGTTTTGGCGTTGACCGGTTTAGTCAAAGTGCTGATCGAATATATAAGAGGGAATTTAGGAAAACCTAGTTCGGGTTGCATTAAAAATATGGAAAAATATTCTAAAATCATCTTTTAATATATAAAAGTGAACTGTGAAATCAATTTTGGAAAATGAGGTTCGGAAGGTTGACATTTTGGCTAGTGACCAAAATGTAATTTTTGAAAGTTGCGGGACAGTTTTATAAAGGATTGAAACTTTGAATCTTTAAGGAGCTATTATTCCAAAAAGGATTTCTCCAGATTTTTCTAAGATATTTTAAGTCTAAAATCTGATTTTAAAGATTAAGAAAAGAGAGGGAAATCATTTTAACCAAATCTTAACTAATTTTTCTATTTTCTCTCAAATTCTCTTTTCTCTCATTTTCTCTCTACCCAAACAAGATTTCCTCAGATTTCTTTCTCTGATTTTGACATTTACATCTCTCATTTCAACTCTCATTTGATTCCTAATCATCTCATCATCAAAACCTCTCAATTTGCAAATTGTTTCATCAAGCATTTTGGCTCTAAAAGGGAGAAATTCGAGTTTGGAGGTAAGAACGTCCTTCTCCTCTAAACTATCAGTTCTTTACTGAAATTCCTAAGTTCTCAATCCTTGATTCATGTTTTATTAAAGGCTTTTCAATTGAGATCTTGATTTTTGGCTAAAATGCAAGATTTGGTGATTTTGGTAAAAATTTCGTGTGATCTGTTTAAGCAAGGTTTTGAGGTGTTAAAATGATGTTAAATGAATGCTAAAATGATTAGAAGTTGAGGTTTAATCAATGCAATCCCGGATAGGTTGAATTTCCTAAGGTTGGCTTGAGTTTTTGGTTGTTTTTGGAGTGTTTTTGGTGATCTGTTATACCTGGAGGTATAAGGACGTGGTTGTGATCTTTTTGCATGTTATGTGATGTATAAAAATGGTTAGAAGTGATGGATCTTGGCTGGGTTAAGTTTTGGAAGTGTTTGGAGATGTTTTCGGTTGTGTTTGGTAGCCAAATTGTTAGATTTGTGATGAGCAGCGAGTTGTGTTGATGTTGCTGGTGTTTTAATGCATAAGGATGCATTAATGTTCTGTTTTTATGTGCTTGAAACAGGGGAGGTTGATCCTTGAGTTTTGGAGGTGTTTTCGGAAGGTTTCGGAAGCTTGGAAAGCTTGTTGGCTAGGCTTGTTTGGTAATCGGTGAGTGAAAATGGATTTTCAGCTTTTAAACCAAAGGTTGAAGGTTTTGGGAGCTTAGTTTAAGTCTAAACAACTTTGCTAAGCTCAAGTGTAAGTTTTCGGATTACTCTCTTTAAGTGGTGGCCATGTTTTGATGAAATGTGAAATGATGATTTTGCATGATTTGCTACTGTTTTGGAAAGCATGTTTGAGCATGTTAATTGCTGATGTTTTAGCATGATTTATGCTGATGTTTTAAGCCATGTGTTGAAGGTGTCTCTAGGTAAGAGTGCCTTGTTTTTATGCATTGTTAAATGATGATTTAATGCTTTGAAATGCATGATGAAATGGCTTGGTTTAAATGCTTTTAAAACAGTGGATTACATGATGTATAAAGTGTGTATTGGCAAGTGATGGTTTGTAAAAGTGAAGGTCACTAAGGTGGTTAAAAGTCCTTGAGTGAGCCTTATTATCTAAGATCATCAAGGTGGTTAAAAGTCCTTGGATGAATCTTGTTGCGGACACTAAGGTGGTTAAAAGTCCTTAGGTGCTCCTTTCCATGGTGGTTAAAAGTCCATGGGGCCAAGGTGTTTAAAAGTCCTTGGGGCCAAGGTGTTTAAAAGTCCTTGGGGTATTTCAAGCTACGGACACAAAGGTGGTTAAAAGTCCTTGTGTGGTCCATTCATGGTGTTTAAAAGTCCATGGCCAAGGTGTTTAAAAGTCCTTGGGGTCCAAGGTGTTTAAAAGTCCTTGGGGAAAGTTGTTGAACTTGATTTCATAAATGAAATGTATCACTTGAGCCAATATGACATGTTTTGTACATGAGATGCATGAGATGCATGATTTGATGTTTATGTTGAAGCATGAGATGCTAGTTTAAATGAAATGTGGAAGCATGTTATTGCTTGATTTAAAGTACGCTTTGAGCATGTGTAAAGGTTGTTTACAAGCATGAATTACAAATGGTTTTAAATGCATTACTGAATGGTTTTTAAAGAGCGCTCCTCACTAAGCTTTGGCTTACGCTCTCTCGTTTTCTTGATTCAATAATGCAGAGCATTAGAGTGCATTGAGGGCAGCAAGAGGAGGCAAGCACACAAGTTCAAGTAAAGCTCAATGTATGGAAGGTTTTGTTAAACATTTTAGCTTTTGGTCGATTTGGCAATGGGGGACCAATGTATATGTTTTGGGAGGTGTTTAAGACTCCCTAAGTATGTTAAATGTTGCTGTGGTTGTTGGTTTTTGGTTTGATCTCTTATATGCTTGGCTATGAAGGTTTATGCATGAAAGGTAGCTTAAGTAGGAAGCATGTCTTTTAAATTGGGGCTTTTCATGTGTGATGGTTATGAGTTGAATTGTTGATGCATTTATGATCCCTGCATGTTGTATATCTATGTGGTATGATTTGGTGATGTTAACCTGAGGTTTGAAGCATGAATGGTATGAATTTCAAGTCGATTTCAGACAGGGGTATCGGTACTCGGGCTCGCGTATCGATACGCCTGAGCCAAATATGCTCTTTTCTGCCCAGGCGTATCGGTACGGTTGTGGGGGTATCGATACTCATCTGGGTAAAGTTTGAATGTCGTATCGGTACAGGGGATATCGTATCGATACCGTTGCTCGAGTTTGGTTACTGCCTTCCCCGCGTATCGATACGACATCAGGTGTATCGATACCTGACCGTTAAATTCAGTTAAAAGTATCTTTATATGTTTTGCTTTGTTTACGTTTTAGTCCTGAATCATGTTTGATCAATTGCATGAGCTGTGGATGTCCTTTTGAGCTGAAATTTCACAGAGAAGCATGAAACCTGACTAATTTCAAGATGGTAACTTTAATTTGGGATAAATCCCTTAATTTATCAGAATTTGCAATTTGGTCCCTAAAGTTGTAATTTGTTCAATTGGGTCCCTGTTTGATCTCTGATGTTTGTGATCTTTCAATATGTTGTTTGTATGATCACAATTAAGGTTAATGTGCATCTAGACAAGATTAAAAAGAAAAAAAAGGGGTCGTTAATCAAGGTTGACTTTCGGGTTGACTTTGGTTTTCCCCGTGTAATCTTCGTAGTTCGGGTCAACCGTCTAGACCGGGCTAAGGGGGTTACATGCGCTGCCCAAGTGCTGCCCCGACAGCATAGTCACTGGCATCACACATAATCTCAAACAGTTGTGTCCAGTCTGGTGGTTGTACTATGGGGGTTGTCACTAGCTTTTCCTTCAGAACCTTGAATGCTTCAGTACATTCTTCATTAAAGTCAAAGGGTCGGTTCTGCTCTAAGAGATGACATAAGGGCTTCGTGATTTTTGAGAAATTCGCGATAAATCTCCTATAAAAACCAGCATGCCCTAAAAAACTCCTAATGCCCTTGACTGTTGTTGGCGGCGGCAGCTTCTCAATTACCTCTATTTTGGCCCTGTCGACTTCTATCCCACGGCAGCTAATCTTATGGCCAAGAACTATCCCCTCATCCACCATAAAGTGGCATTTTTCCCAATTCAAAACGAGATTAGCTTTTTCACATCTTTCAAGTACCTTTTGTAAGTTGCCGAGGCAGCTCTCAAAATTGTCTCCAAAGACGGAAAAATCATCCATGAAAATCTCAAGGAAATCCTCAACCATGTCGGAGAATATAGCCATCATGCACCTTTGGAAGGTGGCAGGTGCGTTACAGAGTCCAAACGGCATCCTCCTAAATGCGTATGTTCCGTAGGGGCAGGTGAAAGTCGTTTTCTCTTGATCCTCTGGTGCAATAGCAATTTGATTGTAACCTGAGTAACCATCAAGAAAACAATAGTAAGGTTTACCCGCTAATCTATCAAGCATTTGATCAATAAAGGGTAAAGGAAAGTGGTCTTTTCGGGTAGCTTTGTTAAGCTTCCGATAGTCCATACAAACCCTCCAACCGGTCACAGTCCTGGTTGGGATTAACTCATTGTTTTCATTGGTTATCACGGTCATGCCTCCTTTCTTTGGAACGCATTGCACCGGGCTTACCCATTTGCTATCGGAGATGGCGTATATAATGCCAGCATCTAACCATTTAATGATTTCCTTACGCACTACCTCCTTCATCACATGGTTTAGCCGCCTTTGGGCATCTATAGTCGGCTTATGATCTTCCTCAAGGAGGATTTTGTGCATGCATAATGCCGGACTAATGCCTTGAATGTCTGCTATCGTCCATCCAATCGCTTTCTTGTGCTGCCTTAACATGTCGATCAGCTGTCGTTCCTGTTCCTGCGGCAGCTTAGCAGAGATGATTACGGGCAGTGTGTCATCACAACCAAGATAAGCATATTTAAGCTGCCCTGGCAGGGGCTTAAGTTCTAAGACAGGTGGTTCAACAGTAGATGGCTTTTGGATTAGATGGTTATCCGAAGTGTAATTCAAAGGTTCGAATAACTTACCTGGACGATGGTCTAACCAGTCTACCTCCTCATGACCTTCAGTATCAGATGTATCGGATTCATAGGAGTCGCTGTCGTCGGTGCTGTCGTCGTTTCTGTTGTGACAGGTCTGTAGATGGCTGTCGCAGCAGTGACCAAATTTTATATCACGGCAGCCCGACCTGATGCAGGGTTGATCAAAGGTCACCTCAATGATGGCCTTGCATTCCTCATCCACATCAGCATGTTTCATTGCTTGGAGAACATTCAATTTAATTTCTTGATCGTTCACGCGCATGGTGAGTTCTCCTTTCTCCACATCAATCAATGATCTGCCCGTGGCTAAAAAGGGTCGCCCAAGGATGACTGGTGCGTTCTCATCTGCCTCACAATCTAAGATAAGAAAGTCAGCAGGAAAAATAAGCTTATCCACTCTTACCAAAATATCTTCAATTTTTCCCTCGGGGTGAACGTAAGAGCGGTCGGCTAGTTGTAGGGTAACTGTCGTGGGCCGCGCCTTGCCAATACCTAGTTTCTGAAAAACAGATTTGGGCATTAGATTAACACTAGCACCAAGATCACATAATGCCTTACCCACAAATATGTCGCCGATTACACAAGGTATGATGAAGCTCCCCGGATCCTTCTTTTTCTGGGGTGGCTGCCGATGAAGAATACTCATGCAACCTTCTTGCATCCTTACCGTTTCAAATTCCCCAAGTTTAGATTTTTTCGACATAACATCCTTGAGAAATTTAGCATAACCGGGCATCTCCCTAACAGCATCTAACAACGGAATATTGATATGAACCTGTTTAAAAATATCATAAATCTTTTTAAGTTGAGATTCATGCTTAGCTTGCTGTATCCGTTGCGGAAAAGGTGGTGGAGGACGGTAATCAGCAATGCGTCCTTCCCACTGCATGCGAATCTGAGGACGATACTCATCTTTTTTCTCCTTTGTCACTTCTGCTGTCGTGACAGGCTCATCGGCAGCAGTCTGTTTATCACCTGTCGGGGCAGCTTCCTCGGCAGGTTTATCCAAGGCAGGTTCCTTTTCTGTTTCAGCTTCTTTTTCCGGCCCTGGTAACTTTTTCCCACTCCTAGTAGTAATCGCCTTACATTGCTCATGTGGGGGCGGTCTAGCATTTTCAGTATTGCTAGGAAAACCTCCATTCTGCCTTGGCTTAATGTGCTGCGACACCTGACCCATTTGTGTCTCTAGAGATTTCAAGGTAGCCTCATGATTTGTCATTCTCATCTTGGTTTCATCCATAAAGTTTTCCGTCTTCTTGACAAACTGATTAATATTCTCCATATATGTACCAGTCTGAGACATAAAGGTGGCCAGAGTCTGCTCCAATATACTACTCGTGGCAGGTGGTGGCTGCTGTTGCTGCTGAGGCGGCAGGTTCTGCGGCAGGTTCTGCGGCAGATGCTGTCGCGTCAACAATCTAGGACCCCCCTGATTCTGATTATTTGCTTGTGGATTCAGGGCGTTGTTGGGGTTACTCCAAGAGAATTTGGGATCCTTCCTCCAGTTGGGATTATTATAGTTCGGCTTGTAATTTCCAACATATTTTCCCTCTTCTATATTTATTGGGCAATCATCCCTACTATGATTTCCCTCACAAGTAGCACAAACTTCCTCGACAGCAAATCCTTGTAATTCATCATCATTCAATAACTTTTTCATGGCTTTAGTAAGGAATGCTACCTGCGATTTCATAGTGCTATCGGCCTCATAGTCCTTGACAGCAAGTACCCGTTTACCTCCTCTTCTAGCGGTTGGAAACTGCTCCTCATTCTTAGCCAGATGTTTCAAAACTTGCAGGGCCTCGTCCGGATCTTTATCCAATAATAGTCCATTTACTGCAGAATCAATTCGAATGCGAGTTTGTAAGTTAGCAGCATTATAAAACTTAGTTACCTGATTCCAGACGGGGAATCCATGCATTGGGCAGTTCCGTAGAAGAGTAGTAAATCTGTCCCAGGCCTCGTGCATCGGCTCGTCATCTTCCTGTTGAAAAGTAGCAATTTCATTACGTAATCGCTCAGCTAAATGTGAAGGATTAAAACGAGACAAAAATTCACGAGTTAAGTCTGCCCAAGTCATGATAGAACCCGGTGTAAGTTTATTCCACCAAGTTTTAGCTCTGTCCCTCAATGAATGGGGAAATAACCGAAGCCTCAGTATCTCCGGACTAACTCCTGGCAGTCTAAACGAACCACAGATCTCCTGGAACGTTTTGAGATGCTCCCTGGCATCTTCTGTCGCAGAACCACTGAACTGCCCGGTGTTGTTGATCATACTAAACATGACAGGTTTAAGTTCGAAGTTGTCAACGTCAATATCCGGCAGCGTGGTCTCCAGCTCTACATGATCGTTCAGCATGTAGTCACGACATGACCGTCGTCCACCTGCCGCGGGCGGGTCACCGACAGGCGGGATTTCTCCATCGGCAGGCTGATTACGGGCCATCTGCTCTAGCTGTTCCTCAAGGTATTCGTTCCGGTCTAAGAGGTGGCGAATCTGTTTCTTGAGATTGAAGGAACGTTCGATCTCCGGATCTAATTTATACTCAGGATCTTCACCTCTTTTCGATCTGCGCATAAACAAGAAAACCTCGTGAAAAGCAAGAGTTTAAAATGCAAAAGAAAAATTAAATAAAATTTAAATAAAAACAAAAATGAAAATAAAAACAAAAAGTGCAAGGAAAGAAAGGTGTAGTTATGTTGCCAATCCCCGACAACGGCGCCAAAAACTTGTTGCGTGTAAAATAGTCTATCGCAATTATAGTGCAAGTATACACGACGCAAGTAGTAAAGTGATACGAAGTATCGGATATCGTCTCCACAGGGATTGGGCTAATAGCTTCACCTAAATTCTCTGCACGAAATAAAGGAAATAATTATGAGAAGTTGTCACGAATAATAATGTAAAAACGCAAATAAAAGAATTTGAGATATCAAGATAGAGAGAATGGGCTGGTATTGAATTGCTCAGTAGTGCAGGTATTGAATTGCTTAGGATCTCCAGTTCTGTCGTCGCACCCGTCGCCGACAGCACCTGTCGCGGCGTCTGTCCGTTAGCTGTCGCGGCAGCGAATACTAACTCAGTACTTCAAGCTTGGCAAGAATCCCAGATCTGCCTTGCCCTATCCCTAGGCACAAGTCTGTCGATGATCACGTCTTTGATGATACCTCCCGGCGTGAATCGAAGGATGAACACCGATGTGTATGAATTCTTCTTTAGCCACTTAACCTCGCCCTATCCCTAGGCACGAGATGGTTCAACTATAAACTAGAGAACGCGCTCTTATCTCTTTCGTATACTTAACTCTCCCGATGCTAAGTAAATGGATAACCTCACAATGCTCTCCCGATGCTCTTGCAAGATATTAAAACCAAGATAAAAGAACTTGAAGTTTATTTTATTGAACTTGAAAAATCCTAAAACAAAGCAACCCTTGCAACTACTTTACAAAACAACACGTAGCCCTAGGGGGAATTTAGAACATGTCGGTGACAGGTAAACGGCAGGGGTTTTTGGTTTCGGTTATGGGGTGATCGGGTTTTTCCCTAGGTTAAATCTATGCCCTTATATAAGCTTTGGGCTCAAGTTATCTAAGGTAACAAGGATTACAACTTTAATTAAAAGTAAGATTCTAATAAAGTCTAAATCTCTAAAGTCTCCTACTTTCCAGCCGCATCCTTATTTTGTGGGAATTTCCTCTCCGTGAGCTTTGGCTTGACATATCTTTCGATCCGGGGCTTGGAAAAATATTTGGCTTTCACACGACAGACGAGCAGATTTTTCTCTATCTATCGAGGTCCACTTTACTTTTCCTCTTCATAAGTCTGCTGTCACCATGCTGTCACGACAGGTCCATGACAGGTTCGTCTTCTTCAGCTGCTTGTCCAGTTCAGCTCTCCTGCTTATCTGCCCTGCGCCTGCCTTCGACATCTACTGTGACAGATACCTGCCAAAAATAGCCATCTTTCAGTAGAATCTGTGCCTTTTATATAATTGTGATGTTTTATTGAAAACTAACCTAAATGCAATGCAATGATGCTTGAATGCAGCAGAAATATGGGTTAAAAAGGGTGTAAATAATAGGACTTTTACACACTCAACACAAGTAAATGTATAATCTCACAATGCTCTCCCGATACTCTTGCAAGATATTGAAAACCAGAATAAGCAAACTTGAAGTCTATTTTATTGAACAGAGAAAATCCTAAAATAATGCAATCCTTGAAATTACTTTACAGAATCAACCCTTAGCCCTAGGGGAAGTTTAGAACATGATGAGAAGGAGGAAAACGACTAGGGTTTAGGGGAAGACTGCTAGAGAATAAGATATCATTCCCTAGGTCGAATTACATGCCTTTATATAGGCCTTGGGTTCAAGTTTTCTAATATGGCAAGATTACAAGTTTAAATTAAAGTACAACTCTATTAAAGACTAAATCTTCAGAGTAGATGTCTTTAATTCATCCTCTTTCCTTGCTTTGAGTTTTTCCTTGAACTTTAGGCTTGACCTTCATTCTGATCTAGGGCACAGAAAAATATAGGAGTGACCCACGACAGACCGGCTTAATTTCCTCTTTCTGTTGAGCTCCACTTCACTTTTTCCCTTCAACATGGTTGTCGTCATTGGCTGCCACGGCAACATCATTCTTCTCGACTGCAGTCCTGTGTTCCAGCTCTGCTTCACCACTGCCCTGAGTCTGCTACAACAGCTACTTGCAAAAGTAACCAAAATCAGTAGCAATTGTGCCATTTTATATAATTGTGATGTATAAATGAAATATATTCTAAATGCAATGAATTATGCTTGAATGCAGCAGAAATATGGGTTAAATATGGGTAAAATATAGAACTTTTACACACTCAACACGTGAAGGAGGAATAAAATCAAGAATAGCGATCTTGTAGAATATAGGAAATCCTTCGCATTCAACAAAACTAAATGGTAACTCATTAACAATCACAATTTTAGCTAGTGATTCTCTAATATTCTCTTGATCAAAACGCCATAGTTTAGGAACGCTAACAGTTTCTACGGTCCCATCAGCGTTGCTCTTCGTCTTGGACTCGAAATCTAAGATTGTTTGTGTTTTTTCCAAGTTAAAGGGGGCTTTCTTACATCAGTCAGTATGATGCTTCATTGCATTAGTTCCATTAGCAGATGCACAAGTTATTTTTCGAGCACAATAAATGCATTTGTCATGTTCTTTATCACCCTCAATTTCTTTAAAGTGATCGCAAGCAGAAGAAACTTTTTTTTTCTTTTTGCCTCCTTTAGTTGTTGAAGCTTTAGCAATATTTTCCCTTCTTTTTGTTTTTCGTATTAATTGGAGTCTTTTTCTCAACCACTTTGGTCTTTTCGGGTTCCTTAGACAACTCAACTGAGGAAGATAGCATCTCTATATTATTAATATTTTCCCCTATCATTGACATAATCTGAAGAGAAAAAAATCAACCATTAATTTTGTGTAAGAGTAGGAAAATAAAACACAATCTTTGAGTTATACATGAACTTTGAATGTTATGCTAGTATATCTCTTAAACAAAATTTGGGTTTTCCCTAATAAAAAGTGAAAGTTTGAAAGCTATGCTAGTATATCTCTTAAACTAATTAGCTATGCTAATAAAATCATGGGAATAAACTAAATCTAGTTATACATGAATCTGGTTTTATTTCATGGGAAGAAACTTTGATAGCTTCTCTTATTGTCAAATGTCAACAAGCATGTCTCCTAAGCTTCTAATAAAATGTGAACAAGAATGAATTTAATTTTGATTCAAAACATGGCAAAATCGAATATGCAAAAATTTAAAGTAGACCCCTCCCTTTTCTTTCAAAAGAGAATCTCACAACAGCACTCAAATAAATTTCTACTGGTAACAAACAAAGAAACTAACAAAGGGTATATGCAAAACATGATTAACATTGAATATCACTTAAAACTAAGCTCAATACATCCAATAAAGCAAGCTAATCGAAATTAATTATATGCTTCAATCATCATGTTCTTGCTACCTTATGCTATATAGAGATTTATGCTCTCACACTTCACACATTTAACATGTTTTTACAACTACATACTTATTGGAAGGAATAATTTGATATTTAAAGCATGATTAATGTCTGGTAAACTAGTAAATTTTGCTTATAAAACTCGACTGCAAATCCAATAATTCAACCCCAGTTTCTTACTATCTTCGACCTCTGCACGCTTCTAACAAAAACATTAAATAAACTTCTAAATGGTTAACAAATACAAGAGTATGGAGTAAGCAAGTGGAGTAAGCATGGAACAAGAGTAAACAAGAGTAAACGGTTAAACTTACCTAAACTGAATTTGTGTGCTTGTGTGGGACTGTGGGTCGTGGGGTGCTTGCCGCGCCGGAGGTTTGGAGCCAAGATGAGCGTCGATCGACGGTCGTCAGTCGTGCAGATCAGTCGATCATTTTCTAATTTTAGCTTTTTCTTTTTAGGGATTTCAAAATTGGGTGAAAGCCTGGAACGTCGAAAGTCGAAACATAAGGGAACTATGGAAGGGAAGTGTTTTTTTTAATATTTTTAATTAGTTTAATTTATTTTAATATATTAATAATTAAATTAAATATAAAAAACTAAAAGATTTGGGTAGTCAGGCATTCGAGTACTCGGGATTTTTTGATTTTGCTACCCAAGCCTAACCCGGGAAATTAATTTTTTTGAAAAAAAATACTCAAATTTTTTGGTCGGGTCGGCGTGTCGGGTATTTTTGAACACCCTAGTAACACTAACAGTACATAAGGCTATTTTAGATTAGATTATAATGATGCTTACTTGATCTGATCGGTGAAAATTTGGAGATTTGGGGGGAGGATGAGGGGATGGGGTTTGGGGAAGAAGATCATGGTAGTTTTGGTAAAATAAAATCAATTTAATGATTATTTTAATATATTAAACATAAAAATAAGAAAGAAAATAATTAGGTGATGTGGCACATTCTGACTGATCAAGACATATTTTTAACGGTGTTAGTTTTTGTTGTAAAAAAATAAGGTTACTTGGTATATTTGAAAGAATCTCATATTTCTTCTGAATTGCACTTGACTTTGGTTTAAATATAAAGACTTGATATTAGGCTTATAAGAGAAAAATATAATGGTTGTCTTACGCACACGGGCTTTGGCCAAGAATTTTAATCGATCAATTTTCTCATGTGCATGAACTAGAGGTTTAATCTATTTTTTTACTATTTTATTTTTAAAAAAATTAAGTGTTTTTTAACCATTTATTTCAAAATGAGATCATCTTTAATTTCAACCATTCATTTTAAATTTGAAGGAATATTTAATTTTAACCATTCATTTTACTTTATAACAAATTTGCCCTTGATTACTTACTATTTTGAATACCCTTTTGGGAATACATGGTACTATAAATACCATGCTTAATTGCTTTCAAAATCATCAAATTCAAAGTAACTTTCTCATTCTCTCCTAGCTGAGTATCATTTATCCTTGTTCTTTCTGTTTCATGCACTGCAGAAGGGTCCGTTAAATCCTGGAGGGTACACACTATTGCGAAATATATTTAAAGACAATGTCTTGTGCACGCCTCGAACATTTTTGTTTCTTCATCATTTTCTCATAATTGTCATTATTTTACAACAATCTTAAAGATAACCAAATGGCCAACGAAACCCTAGAAACAACTATCTCTATTGAGTCCAACCAAAATACTTCTACAAATTCAACAAACAATAACACTCGTGTACCCTGAACCGTTCAAGTCATACCCAATGCCACATTTGCCAAACCCATCCCAGATATCTCCAAGATTGAAGTCTTTGATGGAAAAAACTTCAAAAGATGGCAAGAACGTGTCTACTCCGTCTTAGACATGCATGAAAGTTACCTTTGTACTAACAGAAAGTTTGTCGCCTACAGCTTTAGAAAAAAATAGAATGTTGGATCCATGCCAAAAAGGTATGTAGGCACACCATAATTTTCACTTTATTGAATGAACTTTTTGACGTTTATTGTTCGTACAATGAATCAAAAGAGATTTGAGATAACATGCTTTTGACAATGTTTGCTTGAGATACTCGAACTACAAGTTTCTTCTATATGCAACATTATGTTCAGCATAACCAATGAACATGCAATTAGAAGTTTTAGAACTAATTTCCCTTTTTTTAGGGTTTCGAAGCGTAACTTTAGCAAGACACCCCACACTTTTATGTATTTCAAATTAGGTGAATAATCTTTCCACAATTCATAGGGTGTTTTACCAATTTTCTTATAAGGGATTCAATTTTGTAAATGAAATACAGAAAGAATAGCTTCACCCTAAAGATTTTCATAAGCATTAGATGAGACAAGCATACAATTAATCATTTCTTTTAACGTTCTATTTTTTCTTTCTGTCACTCCATTAGACCCAAGTGAATAAGGAGGAGTGAGTTCGTGTATTATGCCTTCTTTTTCACTATATTCATTAAGAGTAATATATTAACCTCCACTATCTGACCTAACCCTTTTTTATCTTTTTATTCAATTGATTTTCTACTTCTACTTTATATTTAAGAAACATTTGAAAGACTTCATCTTTATTCCTAAGAAGGCAAACTTTAGTATATCTTGAAAAATCATCAATAAACGTGACATAATATCTTTTACCATCTCTAGTCATTGTTTGTTTTAAGTCTCCTAAATTGGTATGAATAAGATTTAGAAGTTCTGTTTCTCTATATGTAGGAGCACAAGATTTCTTAGTTTGTCTAGCTTCAATACAAATTTCACATTTTTTGTAGGGAATTATTAGTGCTAGAGATTAAGCCAAGAAATTGCATATTTTTTTTAGATATGAAGCATTCACATGTCCTAATCTAGCATACCACAAATCATACGAATCAATCAAGTAAGTAGAAGAAGAGCTAGCATTCACATTTATTATTTCAGAAACATTCAATTCAAACAAGTCATTCTTACAACATTCTCTACCCACAAAGTTATTACTCTTGGTCAATATGACCTTATCAGATTCAGAAGAAACTTTTATTCCAGCTTTTCCTAACAGTGCAACCAATACTAGGATGGTTCGAATATCAGTGACATAAAACATATCACATGAGGCAAGAATTTTTCCAGATGTGAGTTCTAACATAACCTTGCCTTTTCCAAGCACACTTGTAGTTCGAGAATCCCCCAAATAAACTGGTTCTGCCCTTTCCCTTACTGGTCATGTTTGTGACAATAAACATGACTAAATGGCACACCAGTTTATTTGGGGGATTCTCGAACTACAAGTGTGCTTGGAAAAGGCAAGGTTATGTTAGAACTCACATCTGGAAAAATTCTTGCCTCATGTGATATGTTTTATGTCACTGATATTCGAACCATCCTAGTATTGGTTGCACTGTTAGGAAAAGCTGGAATAAAAGTTTCTTCTGAATCTGATAAGGTCATATTGACCAAGAGTAATAACTTTGTGGGTAGAGAATGTTGTAAGAATGACTTGTTTGAATTGAATGTTTCTGAAATAATAAATGTGAATGCTAGCTCTTCTTCTACTTACTTGATTGATTCGTATGATTTGTGGTATGCTAGATTAGGACATGTGAATGCTTCATATCTAAAAAAAATATGCAATTTCTTGGCTTAATCTCTAGCACTAATAATTCCCTACAAAAAATGTGAAATTTGTATTGAAGCTAGACAAACTAAGAAATCTTGTGCTCCTACATATAGAGAAACAGAACTTCTAAATCTTATTCATACCAATTTAGGAGACTTAAAACAAACAATGACTAGAGATGGTAAAAGATATTATGTCACGTTTATTGATGATTTTTCAAGATATACTAAAGTTTGCCTTCTTAGGAATAAAGATGAAGTCTTTCAAATGTTTCTTAAATATAAAGTAGAAGTAGAAAATCAATTGAATAAAAAGATAAAAAAGGGTTAGGTCAGATAGTGGAGGTTAATATATTACTCTTAATGAATATAGTGAAAAAGAAGGCATAATACACGAACTCACTCCTCCTTATTCACTTGGGTCTAATGGAGTGACAGAAAGAAAAAATAGAACGTTAAAAGAAATGATTAATTGTATGCTTGTCTCATCTAATGCTTATGAAAATCTTTAGGGTGAAGCTATTCTTTCTGTATTTCATTTACAAAATCGAATCCCTTATAAGAAAATTGGTAAAACACCCTATGAATTGTGGAAAGATTATTCACCTAATTTGAAATACATAAAAGTGTGGGGTGTCTTGCTAAAGTTACGCTTCGAAACCCTAAAAAAAGGGAAATTAGTTCTAAAACTTCTAATTGCATGTTCATTGGTTATGCTGAACATAATGTTGCATATAGATTTCTTGTTTTGAGAAGTGATATACTTGAAAAGAATACAATTGTTGAGACGAAAAATGATGTATTTTTTGAACATGTGTTTCCTTTAAAATAGATCTTATTTCACATGCACCTATTATTCAAATTGATTGTGAATATAAAAATTTGAGAAGATCTAAACAACCTAGAACTGTAAAATCCTTTGGAAGTGAGTTTTACACATACTTGGTTGAAATTGATCCAATAACATTTACTGATGCAATTTCTTCATCTGATGCTTCTTTTTGGAAAGAAGCCATTAAAATCGAACTTGATTCGATTTTACAAAATAAAACTTGGGAATTAGTTAATTTACCACCCAGAGCAAAACCTATTGGTTGCAAATGGATTTTCAAAAAGAAATTTTATCCCGATGGTTCTATAGAAAAATACAAAGCTAGATTAGTTGCAAAGGGTTTTTTCTCAAAAACAAAACATCGATTATTTTTGAGATATTTGCTCCAATTACTAGAATTTCTTCCATTCGAATTTTGATTGCTTTAGCATCTATACATAAACTTTTTATCCATCAAAAGGATTTTAAAACTGCTTTTTTAAATGGAGACTTAGAAAAAAATTTACATGGAACAACCTGAAGGATGTATTGTGTCAGCTCATGAAAGTAAAGTATGTAAATTTCTCAAATCTTTGTATGGCTTGAAACAAGCACCTAAACAATGCATGAAAAAAATGATTAAGTATTAATGAGTGATGGTTTTTCTTATGTTGATGTTGATAAATGTGTTTATACTAAAGTAGTTGATGGTAGTTGTGTGATCATATGCTTATATGTTGATGACATGCTTATTATTAGTAATTGCTATGATTTGTTACTTGATACAAAGAGATATATTGCTTCAAATTTTGATATGAAAGATATGGGCGAAGCAAATGTTATATTGGGTGTTAAAATTATGAGAAAAGGTGATAGTATAATACTCTCACAAGAACACTATGTTGAGAAGCTTTTAAAGAAGTTTGGTTACTTTGACACCAAACTTGTAAATACTCCTTATGATGCTAACATTCAATTAAGGAAAAATACAGGTGAACCTGTTGCTCAATCCAAGTATTCATAGATTATTGGAAGTCTGACGCACTTAATGAATTTCACCAGACCTGATATAGCATACACTATTTTTCGGTTGAGCAGTTATACTCATAACCCAAACTATGAGCATTTGAGTGCTATAGTGAAGTTAATTAGATATTTGAAAGGTATCATAAATTATAGTATTCACTTTAGTGGATTTCCCACTGTATTAGAAGGATACAATGATGCTAATTGGATATCTGACTCAGATGAGACCAAATTCACTAGTGGTTATGTATTTACCCTTGGAGGTAGAACAATATCATGGAAATCAGCAAAACAAACACTTATAGAAAGATCTACTATGGAATATGAATTCATTGCTTTAAAGTTGGTTGGTAACGAAGCTGAGTGGTTGAAAAACTTCTTAGCTTGTATACCATTGGGCTCAAAACTGACAACCTCGATGCCCATGCATTTTGATTGCCAAGCGGCAATAGCCATTACAAAGAACAAAACCTTCAATGGCAAAGACAAACATATTCGTCTAAGACATGAGGTAATAAAGCAGCTGCAAAAAGATGAAGTTATATCAATTGATTATATGAAGTCAGAAATGAATTTGGCCGATCCATTGACTAAACCCTTGGGAAGAAAATTAGTAAATGAAACATCGAGGGGAATGAGACTTATGCCAATATAAGAAATCAACAATGACGGTAACCCAACCTTTGTGATTGGCGATCCCATGAAGAAAATTTATATGGGTAATAACAATCATTGATTGATATAGAGATATGAACACAACAAATTACTATTATGTCCCTTTCTATGGTGTACGTAGTGTTAAAACTGCAAAAACAGCGAGGATGAGAAAACTCTTAATCAAGTCCGTAGCTTTTATAAGTGGTGTATTGACCTGCAAAATACACTTGATGGCTTGACATATATAAGTGTGAAGTGGGGCCGCTTTTATGAGATTTGTGGCAAAGTCTCTAGAGCACTTATGAAAGTCCAAGCACGCGCATAGCCTATTAGCGCACAACAACGACAAAAAGCAAGAATAGATATAATATGACTAATGAGAATGATAGTTTACATATTGAGTTTTTGGTTCATAGAAACGTGTTTCACCAAACACTCAGTAAGTTATGTCTCATTTTTCTAAATTTTGGTTAATAGTCCAAAGAAGACACCAAAATAAAATCGTTATGTCAGGATACTCAGCTAAACCTTTTTTTCTTATCATTCTTTGAAATATGTGGGGGATTGTTGTAAAAAAATAAAGTTACTTAGTATATTTCAAAGAATCTCATATTTCTTTTGAATATCACTTGACTTTGGTTTAAATATAAAAACTTGATATTGGCCTTGTAAGAGAAAAATATAAATGTGGTCTTACGCACACGAGCTTTGGCCAAGATTTTTAACCGGTCAATTTTCTCGTGTGCATAAACTAGAGGTCCAATCTATTTTTTATTATTTTATTTAAAAAATTGAAGTGATTTTTAACCATTCATTTCAAAATGAGAGAATCTTTAATTTCAACCATTCATTTTAAATTTGAAAGAATATTTAATTTTAACCATTCATTTTAATTTATGATAGATTTGCCCTTGATTACTTACTATTTTGAATACCCTTTTGGGAATACATGGTACTATAAATACCATGCTTACTTTCTTTTAACATCATCAAATTCAAAGCAACTTTCTCATTCTCTCCTAGTTGAGTATCAGTTATACTT
Source organism: Hibiscus tridactylites (assembly GCA_958450335.1). NCBI lineage: Eukaryota > Viridiplantae > Streptophyta > Magnoliopsida > Malvales > Malvaceae > Hibiscus > Hibiscus tridactylites. The sequence continues at coordinate 77,271,997 of OY288276.1, forward strand.
GTTCTTTCTGTTTCCTGCACTGCAGAAGGGTCCGTTGAATCTTGGAGGGTACGCATTATTGCGAAATATCCTTAAGGACAATGTCTTGTGCACGCCTCGGACATTTTTGTTTCTTCTTTATTTTCTCATAATTGTCATCATTTTACAACAAATTTTTGGGGTAATATGGTAACGACGTAAACTTTAGAGGGCAAAAAAGTAAAAAAATACGTTAGGGGGCAAGTTGAGAAAACATGTAAACGTTAGGGGTAAAATGTGCATTAAGCCATTTCAAAATGACAACTTTAACAACTTATTTACGCCTTGTGAGAATCCAAGGTCATACTCATGCATCCCTCATTTGCTTTGTTATTTATTCTGCATTGTTTTTCAGTTCTCTTATATTTTTCTTCAAATTATTTGTAAAAAAAAACAACTCATCATTTTGAGCTTTTGGTTTGACTAAACCATTTTTTTCTGGGTTTGGTCATTGACTAAAAATTCTAATGGAGCTAAATTTAGAGAAATATGATAAAATTTTGGAAATTAATAGAATCTGAAAATAAAAGAACTAAACCCAGAAGAAGAATGAACAAACAATTGATTAATAAAACCAAAAATGATCTAAAAAAGAATGGTGTAAATTATCATAAGAAGCTGTTGATCTAATCCAAAACAATGTCAATTTTAAAATTGAAAACAATAGGACCCAATTGTGAGGAAGATGCAGCTGAAGGAAGCGACCATGATGATGCAGCTGAAGTGGAAGATCTTGCGGATGTGGGTGATTGTAGAGATTTTGAGTGATGGGAGAAAAAGAAACCTCACACATAAAAAAGGTGAAACATATCCATTAACAATGTTACAAAGCTTTGACAAAAATGATGTAATAGTCCAGTGGTTTGGGTCCTTTTCACCTTATTTTCGTGGGTTTAACTCTCACCCAACTCAAATCCAACTTTTTATTTGAATTAAATTAATATAGACTAAATGTGTAATCATATGAACTTTTGTTAACTATCACGTCATTCTTATGTTAGATTTTAACGACTGGTGGTCAAAATAAGAACATTTTAAAAGTTAAATAACCTCATTAACGAGTTTATTAATTCAATGGTCAAAATAGAAACGATCTCATAATTGGTTCACCTGTGTTGTTTACCATTTAATTTTTCAAGTATAGATTGTTGAATAAGATAACGAAGGAGGCTCCTTGTTTGGTAATAAAATCAAATTAGAATTTTTCAATCACACATTTAAGCAAAGCCATGTCCACCTTTTTACTGATATACCCTCCTCAACTCGCCACTAAAAACTAAAAACACCTTCCTTATTAGTTAAGTTGAACGGGGTAGTGATGAAGCCTATTTATACCTATCATTCTTGTCTGTTTGGAATCCAAAACCAAATCAACATCTTCTCTAGCTTTCTATTTCTAAACATTGAAAGAATCCGGGTTGATGGCCTCTCCCCGTGAAATCGAGGTCACCATCTCTACCATAAAGACCTCAAAAACATGAATTGGCACCATGGCCCCATTAGGCCCTACGTCGTCGTCTAGGTGGATCCAACATACAAAAGTTGTTACAAAGATGAAGCTGGAAAACTTTGTTTATTTCATGTACAAGGAAAGGAAAAGCTTATAATTAACCCTAGAAGCAAGGTTCTTATTTATACAACATGATCAACTAACTGATGCAATGCTAACTAACTTCTAACAAATCGTAATCGTTTCCTTTTATATTCCAATAGCCCCCCCCCCCCCTCAAGATGGACTGTGATGAATGTTGATCAGTCCCATCTTGACTACAAAGTCAGAGAACGAAGGAGAATGGAGAGCTTTTATAAATATATCAGCAAGTTGGCCTTTAGAACAAATGTGAAAAAGCTTGAGAAACCCTGAATTCAACTTCTCCCGCACAAAATGGCAATCAACCTCAACATGCTTGGTATGCTCGTGAAAGACTTAATTCGAGGCAAGATGAATTGTGGCTTGATTATCACAATAAAGGAAAGCAGGTGATGTATCAATGTGAAAGGAGGAAAGAAGGGTAACCAACCAGACAAGTTCACATGTTGCTGAAGCCATGGCTCTGTATTCCGCCTCGCAAGAAGATCGACTCACAGTGTGTTGTTTCTTCGATTTCCAGGAGATCAAGTTGTTTCCAAGATACGTACAGAAGCCAGTTGTAGAACGCCTCGTATCTGGATAGGCACTGTAATCAGAATCTACAAAGCAACTAAGATGAAGACTTGATTTGGAAGAAAAAAATAAACCAAGGCCAGGAGCTTTCTTGATGTATGACAGAAGGTGATGTGCTGCATGAAGGTGAGAGGCTCGTGGCATGGACATGAATTGGCTTAACAGATGAACATCATAGGTGATATTTGGCCGGGTGTGCGTGAGATACAAAAGGCGACCAATTAACGGATGATAAACTTGAGGATCATGTAGCAATTCACCATCGTTCACGCTCAGCTTGTGATTAGAAACAATAGGTAAGTCAACAGGTTTCTTACCTAGAGAGCCAGTATCCTCAAGAAGCTGTAAGGCATAATGGCGTTGACACAATGAAATGCCATCTTGATTGCGAGCCATCTCAAAGCCAAGAAAATACTTCAAAGGTCCCAATTCCTTGAGCTTGAAATGTTCTTTGAGAAAATTTTGAACAGTCAGCAAGAAATCTAAATGTTTTCCAGCAAGAACTACAACGTCAACGTAGAAGAGCAATGCTATCAAATCATCACCAGCACCTTTAATAAAAAGAGATTGCTCAGACGGGGATTGAACAAACCCAAACTTTAATACCACAGCATGAAAGGTCTGGAACCATTTCCGAGAGGCTTGTTTCAAGCCATAAATTGATTTCTGAAGTTTGCACACTAAACCAGTCCCTTGAACATCAGTTTTGTAACCAAGAGGAAGTTTCATATAAACCTTCTCATCAAGTGAGCCATTAAGGAATGCGTTGTTGACATTCAACTGAAGAAGATGCCAATCATTGACTGCAGCCAGGGAAAGCAGAACCTTGAAGGAAGTCATCTTGGCCACAGGTGAAAAAGTGTTTGTGTAGTCGATGCCTTCAATCTGAGTAAACCCCTTAGCCACTAACTGTGCTTTGTACCTGTCGATGGTGCCATCAGAATTATGTTTAATGTGATATACCCACTTACAATCGATAGGTTGTTTGCCTGGAGGAAGAGGAACAACCGTCCATGTATGGAGATTTTCCATGGCGTGCAACTCATCTTGCATGGAAACTCTCCATTCAGAAACTTTGACAGCCTGATGATAAAAGGAAGGCTCGGTCGAAGAAGAGAGGTTGGCAAGGAAAACAGCATAAGAAGAGGATAATTGAGAGGATGCAAGATGATCCTCAATTGGATATGAACAAGAAGAAGCAACATTCCAATGGTGTAAATATGAAGGCTTCTTGGCAACCCTAGTAAACCTGCGTGGTTGTTCAAAAATATCAGGATCAAGACTTTGCTCAGGCACATAGTCAATAGACCGAACCAATTCATGAACCATATCAACAAGGGATGCATTCTCAACCGCTGGTTCACAATCAGGCTCAACAACCGGTTCAATTTCAGTTTCAACAACCGGTTCTATCTCGTTCTCAACTACCGGTTCAGTACGTATGGCAACAATAGGTTCAACATGCGTTTCAACCTCAACAATAACCTCAGCACCATGCATCCTTGAAGGGGTCCGAAAGTCATCAAACTGGGATCTGTCACCTAGCAAAGGAGATATCACAATGGAACGTGATTTAAGAACGTAAACCTTATAACCCTTCATACCAAGAGCATAACCAAGAAAAACACCAGGTAAAACCCTTTCAGTGAACTTGTCCCGATGTGCTCTTAGCGTAGAAACAAAACATAAAACCCCAAAAACTTGAAGAAAGTTGTAATCTGGAAGACGAGAATGTAAAAGTTCAAAAGGAGATCTGTCACCTAGCAAAGGAGAAGGCAATCTGTTGATTAGAAATGTAGCTGTCAACAAGCAATCACCCCAAAACCTCTTTGGTACTCTCGATTGAAAGAACAATGCTCGTGCAACAGCCAATAAATGCTGGTGCTTACGTTCAACGATAGCATTTTGTTGAGGTATCTCAACACAAGAGAAATGATGTATGATGCCAAGAGAAGCAAACAACTCAGTGAAACGCAATTCAAGGGCATTATCGGAATGAAAAACCTTCAAATCATAACCATATTGTGTCTTGACCATGTTAATGAACGAAAGAACAATTGGGATAGCATCATATTTATGCTGCAACAAAAAAGTCCAAGTAAATCTTGAATAATCATCGACCAAGGTCAAGAAAAAATGTTGCTTATTATATGTTGAAGTCTTAAATGGACCCCAAATGTCACAATGAACCAAGGAAAAAGGACAATCAGCTCGAGAGTTTGAAGCTAGAAATGGCAAACGATGTTGTTTAGCAAGTGGGCAAATGGAGCAAAGTGAATCAATTTTATTAGGAGTACAAGGTGATACAACATCCTTTAACAAACGTGATACATTCGAGCTTGGATGACTTAATCTGTCATGCCAAGAAGCTAAAAAATTGAATTCATACAAGATGCATCATTATCAATCAGACCATGCAGAGACACATCCGGCAAATGTAGCAAATATAACCATTGAAAGAGCTCACCCTTCCTAACCACTTGCTGAAGATTATGGATAACACAGTGAGAATTGCAAAACAAAACACGAAGATCAGAATCTTTGACAAGTGCACTAACTGCCAATAAGTTGAACCTAAATTCTGGGACAAAAGGAACTAATTCGAGGACCAAACTAGGAGACAAACGAACAATTCCAAAAAAGCCAACTGAAATAACAGATTTATCAGAGAGAAGGATATTTCCTCCTTTAACACGAGTTAAAGATTCAAACAAGCCCTTTTCATAACAAATATGGTGTGAAGCACCTAAGTCGATGATCCAAGGTGACTTAGAATCATAAAATTTTAAGCTGTTAATGTAAGCTAAAATCTTGCCTTGCATTGTAAGATTGATTGAAGATGAAGGAATGTCCAAGTTGGAAGCAGCTTGCAACTGATTGGTCAACATGGCTATTAATTGCTGACATTGGTGAGGAGTCAACGAATCACCAGGGGCAGCTGCAGACAAGGAATAATCTGAATCTTTGACAATATTAGAATGAGCTACGTTTGGATGAGACTGCCTCGATCGAATGTTGTAGCCAGAGGGTAGCCATGGAGCTTGTAGCATGTCTCTGGTATGCCCCATCATGTTGCAATGACTACATTGAGGGCGAGACTTCTTGGATACGGTTTTGTAACCCCTTAGACCTGCCTATGCGTTACAACGGATCCTAGGAAGTCACATTAGGGTCACAAGAGCGACCCACATTAAAAATACACATAAAAACATTTTCTTTTGCTCAAAACATTTATTAAACTGTAAAATCAACTTCTATTTAAAATAACATTTGAAGAAATCATTTAAACACTTAACAGAAATTTCATAAAGTGTTTTACATACTCTATCATAAAACAATACATGACATACATGCCCACTAACTATACAATACCGTACTCCAGAGGCAACACCGAGGGAACCCCGAACACTGATATTAAACAATATATCATGCTATATTCTTTTAACCTGCGATGGTAAAAAAACGTGAGCTTGGAAAAGCTCAGTAATACAGAACTACCAGAAGATGCTATAAGCTCATGCAGATATATGGTAGGCATAACATTTTCATGAAGATTCAAGCAATGACAATCCTCTATTCCTTTTTGTTATTTCAGGGTAACGTTATACTAGAGATTAACGGTACTTGTTCTTTATTCAATCATCGAGTAACAGACGAGAATTTTACAAGCTGATAGATTACGAAGATGGAAACAACAAGTTTAATGTCTAGTGTGTTCCAATAGGTGCATATCAAATAGGCATAAATGCATACCAACAAAATCATGAGAACACAATATTTATCCATGCAAATGTCTAAGTGCATGCAAGGGTTCACTAGTAACTACCCTCCAACCTTACACCAATATGCAGTCCCCCAGAACTGCATCCATAAGGACTTACCCTAGGCCCGATGGGCATAGGTGCCACCTAAGGGGATGCCTTAGGTCCATAAGAACTTACCCTAGGCCCGATGGGCATAGGTGCCACTCAAGGGGAGACCTTGAGTCCATAAGGACTTACCCTAGGCCCAATGGGCATAGGTGCCACTCAAGGGGGGACCTTGAGTCCATAAGGATTTACCAGCTTGATCAGGGCTGTACCAACAGAGACTTCATAACGTAACCCAACATTATACCCCAGATAGTAATCAGTGTTCAGATTCCAAACATGGGTAACAGAATATATGTGACAGATATATTTTATTCATAACATCAGAAACGGAAGAATTCATGCTTTTAACAGATAAATGGGCATACTATTGAGCAGAGCAGACATTTCAGCATTCATCATGCAAACAGATTGTACCATCATAGGTCAAGCAATCACATAACAAGTATACAGATTGAGCAAACATACATCAAGTAGGCAGAGAATGTCATCAAACATAATATTATTCATGATCAAATCATTATACAATCCATTCAACAGAATATAGCACACATGGAACACACTAGGTGGGACAGATCATATCTTGGAGATACTCGGCATTTACGGAAGGGGACATATTAAACTTTTGACGATTTGAACGGATTTCTGAAACGTGACCCCTATTAAAAGGGGTTCATACTAACAGTTTAGCCCAGATATTCAGGAGGGGATACATCAGGATCTTGAGAGTTTAGGCATATCATGAGTGATTTAGCCATTTAAGCCTACCAGGGGCATTATGGTCATTTCGACGCTCATGGACATTCTGGTAATTATACCAAAATTGAATAAGCAATGGTTCACAGAACTCAGGTATCCTATTTGCTCATTAGTTTTCTAACCGGACATTTTCAGTGAATATCTAAATTAAAGTCTTTTAAGTTATCAGATATTTTCAGTGATGTTCCGATTATTTAGGCTATCATGGTCTTTTAGTTATTTGACTGTCATGACAAATTTTATACTATGGCACAATCATATCAGAACGAAAATTATAATTCTCAGGGGCTCTAACAATTTATTATATCTCCAGAATTTGTTTAATGCGGCGTAACCCAACTTGACAATACTTACCAACGTTCAGATATGAGTAATTAGCGTGCATCAAAACTTAACACTGACTGCATTATATGTCTGAACAGTCGCCCTCATACTTTACTATACAGTTTAACTTTGAGTAATCAAACATACAATCTATGCGGATCTTCCTACCTTACATCAATATGGTGAGCGATGGGCATACACGTGTCATATTTCTCAACACTTAATGGAGCCTTAGCTATTTAAGTCTTATTAACAAATCCAGAATTTCGTCAAATACATAGTTACCGATTAACTCATGAGGGTATTTCGGTTATTTTAGACTGAGATAAATCTACCATTTCTTTCTGAATTACCATTTGGTACCTCCATCATTCACGTACTCAAATGAGATTAAGGCGTCCTAACTCTCCGGCCCTTTACATACGATTCATTCATTACAGAACTTGAGGGTATATCGTAATTCAAATTAATCAGACATTCCGGTGCTCGAGGGCATTACCGTCTTTTTGGTCATTACGATCATTCCCATTTAATTCACGCATTATTGTCATAAGGATCGAGTTAGGATTTCAACAATATTTCCAGAAAATTCTCATTCATGTGTTATACAGAGTTTGAGGGATTATCCAAGTTTGTATCACCCGTATTGCATAATGATGCCCAAGTCTTTCCATTAAAACATACATCTTGGGTAGTGTAAATTGCATAATCAGGACGAATGCAGATTTTAGGTCATTTCCTTTATCAGAGGGGTAGTTTAGTCATACTTATGCTCCAAGGGTATTTTCGTAATTTCATATCCAACATCTCATACTCCGCATTTTGAACATTGGTTCTTAGACACCATTGATAGAGTTTCAGATTTAACTGTATTATTATTATTATTATTAGCACTTTCGACACTCTTGATCTATTAATATTCTTATCCGAGTATTTTACTCTTACTGACTCGCATACTTATTTTCCGTATCGAATTCGGCTTAAGCAAAGTTCACAAAACACTCATCATAAGCATGCATGTTTTAACCAGATATCATACGTACATAAAGCACACAAGGGGTAGTAATGTATTACCTTAACTTCGAGCTATATATGTCGATTCATGAAACCCCATTCAATTGCAATCGAACTTGAATTTGATGTCCAACAACAATTCGTATTCAAAGAGCTAAGAGTACCTTCAATCACACAATATTCCATTTTAGTCCTTATTCATAGAGCTCTTAACTGAAAAAATTAACTACATAAACAAGTTCGGGCTCAAGGTCAGATTTGGATGCTTTTGGATCATAATTTTGCAAAACGGGCTTCAAAAACAGACTCAGAACGTCGAAAAACATAAAATAGGAGTTTTCGGAAAATTTGACTTTTTGGTCAACAGTCAAAGTCAATGATGACGTCAGCAGGTCAACGCTGACGTCAGCATGTCAACGGTCAACGGGGTCAGAGTCGATGCTGACATCAGCAGGTCAACGGGCAGAGGTCAACTGAGTTGACTCGGTTGACTCACTAAGCTGACTCGGCTGACTCACTAAGTTGACTCGGGCTGAGTTAACTCGGCTGACTCGGATGGGTTAACTCGGCTGACTCGGTCGAGTTGACTCAAGTTGACCGGGTTGGGTTCGGGTTGACTGAGCATACGGGTCGGGTTAGGGTTTGGCAGACGGGTCGGGTCAGACTTAGGCAGACGGGTCGGGTCGGACACCAAACTGGGCTTGGTTTGGTTGGGCTCAACCTATTGGACCGACAGGTTTGGGTCATGGGCTGACCGGTTTAACCGGTCTAGCAAGTTCATATCAAAACAGACCGGTCCACTTACCCTTCGAACTGGCTTCATCGGCCGGTCACCGGAACATCGCCGGAGAATCGAAAAGTACCCCCTTTTTACCTAAAAAAAGACAGATCTGATACTACTCAATTAACCCAAACTACACATGACCGATTTTTCACCGAAATTAGATCGGAACTCACCAAAACGAACCCAAACGACCAAAAGATACGTAGCTTCGGCGAGGCGTTAAACGTTGACGGATCGGGGGTCGAAAACCTACGTTTTCCTCGCCTCGACATGAGGAGTCTGCTGACGGTGGCGGCGCGACAAAAAGACGGTCGTGTTGGTCGGAAATAGACGAGCAGCGTTTGGGTTTCCGTCGAACATTCAACCGGCTCTCCACGGTGAATGGGGGCATGGATGAGCGCGTGGTTGACAGCGTTGGATTCGGCCGAAAACAGTGTCTCGATCAGCGGTGGCGGTGAACGCCACGACGGGTCGGTGGCCGGAGATCGGGGTAGAAGCCGAATGGTGATTTAGGGGAGATGAATGGTCAAAGAGGACTCTAGAACTCCTGATATTAATTTTAGTATACTCATATTCGGTGCACTAAGGGGGGTTGTTGGGCTAAATAAAACTCGATACAGACCAAGGTATATCATTCAAAATTTATCTGGGCTGAAATGGAACCAGGCTTTAACCTTAGCTCAGTTGGCAGAGGCTTGGGTCACCAAGTAAAGGGTTAAGGGTTCAAAACCCAACAACAACACCATTTTCTTTTTTCTTTTTTCCTTTTTTTCCACAAAACTTAGGGTGTTACAACTCTCTCCCCCTTAAAAGAAATTTCGTCCTCGAAATTTACCAGAGTTAGAGGAATAGAGAGACTGCACTTTCATCTATTTTTATAATGAAACTTTTCCATCAGAGTATCCTTATTTCTCGAGACTCTCAGACGATCACAGGCCAACCTAATAACGCTCTCAAACACTTAGACCAACCTGGCCCAGAACTATCTCGTCTTACACCTCAGACCAACTTATCCGAACACGGTATTCTAAACCATACCAAACTTCATATGGTGCCAAGCGAAAACTTGTCTCATATCTTTTACTATAACCAGTCTTAGTCAAGAATAAGAGACATTTGGAACTATCACAGAAGTCATTCATACAACCCAAAGGTATATCTCCTAGAATCCAAATTACTCTCAAGTTGACCATCAGTTTACGGACTAAGAACTTTAACTGTAATTCAAACAAGTACCAAAGCCTCCCGTAAGACTTTCCGAAATCAAGATGTATATATTAAATTTCAGTCAGAAATGGTACATAACGGTCTACCATGCCTCAAATTTCAAAGATATGTCTTTCATTATATCAACCAAACATAACTGGGGTATTGAATGGATATCTCATACCTTCAGCATAGTATTCAAGCAACTGTTTCCCTCGTGTACAACAGAGGCACCACAGAATATACACTTTCAGCAAATCACAAACACTTTTCTTGTAAGTTCATAGAGTCTTTATCACATTTCCATTAGGGTATTAAAAATGATCATTATCACTGAATATCCCTTCATGAAATCTTATATCAGTTACCTCACAAAACCAAACATTTATTCTTCACTAAATCAGATATTCAAGTTCACATGTACGAACCATCTCAGGTTCTCACTCCAGGTTCAAATCCATTAAGTTAATTCAATTCACAGACGAATGTTACAAACATTCCTTGTCATTACGATTCGAGATACAGCGGACAGAAAGCTTAGATTCAGCTATTTCAGAAAAAGTTTTCGACATCAGAGTTTCGGCTCGGAGGAGTACGGTTATGATCTAGGGGCATGCACAAACCAGACACCCTATGACAGACGATCGGCCGATCTACCCAGAAAGACGCAACTCTAAGCTCTGATACCACTAAATGTAACCCTCTAGACCTGCCTATGCGTTACAACGGATCCTAGGAAGTCACATTAGGGTCACAAGAGCGACCCACATTAAAAATACACATAAAAACATTTTCTTATGCTCAAAACATTTATTAAACTGTAAAATCAACTTCTATTTAAAATAACATTTGAAGAAATCATTTAAACACTTAACAGAAATTTCAGAAAGTGCTTTACATACTATATCATAAAACAATACATGACATACATGCCCACTAACTATACAATACCGTACTCCAAAGGCAACGCCGAGGGAACCCCGAACACTAATGTTAAACAATATATCATGCTATATTCTTTTAACCTGCGATGGTAAAAACAACGTAAGCTTGGAAAAGCTCAGTAATACAGAACTACCAGAAGATGCTATAAGCTCATGCAGATATATGGTAGGCATAACATTTTCATGATGATTCAACCAGTGACAGTCCTCTATTCCTTTCTGTTATTTCAGGGTAACATTATACTTGAGATTAACGGTACTTGTTCTTTATTCAATCATCGAGTAATAGACGAGAATTTTACAAGGTGATAGATTACGAAGATGGAAACAACAAGTTTAATGTCTAGTGTGTTCCAATAGGTGCATATCAAACAAGCATAAATGCATACCAACAATATCATGAGAACACAATATTTATCCATGCAAATGTCTAAGTGCATGCAAGGGTTCACTAGTAACTACCCTCCAACCTTACACCAATATGGAGTCCTCTAGAACTGCATCTATAAGGACTTACCCTAGGCCCGATGGGCATAGGTGCCACCTAAGGGGATGCATTAGGTCCATAAGGACTTACCCTAGGCCCGATGGGCATAGGTGCCACTCAAGGGGAGACCTTGAGTCCATAAGGACTTACCCTAGGCCCGATGGGCATAGGTGCCACTCAAGGGGAGACCTTGAGTCCATAAGGATTTACCAGCTTGATCAGGGCTGTACCAACAGAGACTTCATAATGTAACCCAACATTATACCCCAGATAGTAATCAGTGTTCAGATTCCAAACATGGGTAACAGAATATATGTGACAGATATATTTTATTCATAACATCAAAAACGGAAGAATTCATGCTTTTGACAGATAAATGGGCATACTATTGAGCAGAGCAGACATTTCAGCATTCATCATGCAAACAGATTGTACCATCATAGGTCAAGCAATCACATAACAAGTATACAGATTGAGCAAACATACATCAAGTAGGCAGAGAATGTCATCAAACATAATATTATTCATGATCAAATCATTATACAATCCATTCAACAGAATATAGCACACATGGAACACACTAGGTGGGACAGATCATATCTTGGAGATATTCGGCATTTACGGAAGGGGACATATTAAACTTTTGACGATTTGAACAGATTTCTGAAACGTGACCCCTATTAAAAGGGGTTCATACTAACAGTTTAGCCCAGATTATCAGGAGGGGATACATCAGGATCTTGAGAGTTTAGGCATATCATGAGTGATTTAGCCATTTAAGCCTACCAAGGGCATTATGGTCATTTCGACGTTCATGGACATTCTGGTAATTATACCAACATTGAATAAGCAATGGTTCACAGAACTCGGGTATCCTATTTGCTCATTAGTTTTCTAACCGAACATTCAAGAAATTCTAAATTAAGGTCTTTTAAGTTATCGGATATTTTCAGTGATGTTCCGATTATTTAGGCTATCATGGCCTTTTAGTTATTTGACTATCATGACAAATTTTATACTATGTCACAATCATATCAGAGCGAAAATTATAATTCTCAGGGGCTCTAACAATTTATTATATCTCTAGAATTTGTTTAATGCGGCGTAACCCAACTTGACAATACTTACCAACGTTCAGATATGAGTAATTAGCGTGCATCAAAACTTAACACTGACTGCATTGTATGTCTGAACAGTCGCCCTCATACTTTACTATACGGTTTAACTTTGAGTAATCGAACATACAATCTATGCAGATCTTCCTACCTTACATCAATATGGTGAGCGATGGGCATACACGTGTCGTATTTCTCAACACTTAATGGAGCCTTAGCTATTTAAGTCTTATTAACAAATCCAGAATTTCGTCAAATACATAGTTATCGATTAACTCATGATGGTATTTCGGTTATTTTAGATTGAGATAAATCTACAATTTCTTTCTTAATTACCATTTGGTACCTCCATCATTCACGTACTCAAATGAGATTAAGGCGTCCTAACTCTCCGGCCCTTTACATGCGATTCATTCATTACAGAACTTGAGGGTATATCGTCATTCAAATTAATCAGACATTCCGGTGCTCGAGGGCATTACCGTCTTTTTGGTCATTACGATCATTCCCATTTAATTCACGCATTATTGTCATAAGGATCGAGTTAGGATTTCAACAATATTTCTAGAAAATTCTCATTCATGTGTTATACAGAGTTTGAGGGATTATCCAAGTTTGTATCACCCGTATTGCATAATGATGCCCAAGTCTTTCCATTAAAACATACATCTTGGGTAGTGTAAATTGCATAATCAGGACGAATGCAGATTTTAGGTCATTTCCTTTATCAGAGGGGTAGTTTAGTCATACTTATGCTCCAAGGGTATTTTCGTAATTTCATATCCAACATCTCATACTCTGCATTTTGAACATTGGTTCTTAGACACTATTGATAGAGTTTCAGATTTAACTGTATTATTATTATTATTATTATTATTATTATTATTATTATTATTATTATTATTATTATTATTATTATTATTATTATTATTATTATTATTATTATTATTATTATTATTATTATTATTATTATTAGCACTTTCGACACTCCTGATCTATTAATATTCTTATCCGAGTATTTTACTCTTACTGACTCGCATACTTATTTTCCGTATCGAATTCGGCTTAAGCAGAGTTCACAAAACACTCATCATAAGCATGCATGCTTTAACCAGATATCAATACGTACATAAAGCACACAAGGGGTAGTAATGTATTACCTTAACTCCGAGCTATATCTGTCGATTCATGAAACCCCATTCAATTGCAATTGAACTTGAATTTGATGTCCAACAACAATTCGTATTCAAAGAGCTAACAGTAGAGGTGGCAATCGGGTCATTCGGTTCGGGTCATTTCGGTTCGGGTCATTTCGGGTCTATCTAGAATCGGTTTAGATTCGGTTCGGGTCAGTTCGGTTCAGGTTTGGGTCTGTGTTGAGTCGGATTCGGTTCGGGTATTGGATCGGGTCAAAATCGGATCGGTTGTTTTCGGGTCGGGTCAATATCGGATCGGTCGCTTTCGGTTCGGGTCAAAATCGGGTCGTTCGGGTCGATTTCGGGTCGGGCCAACATTTAAATTTTCTGTTCAATTCGATTTGAGTTGGGTTAAAGGTTTGAGTTTTAGTATTTATGGTTTAGTTTAGAGTTATTGATGTATGAGATTAATTCTGATTCAACTTGTTAATCTATGCATTTGAATTTGATTAAATATTTAAATCAAAGCTTCATGTATCCATATCAAATTTTTTTGTATAATTATATTAAATCAAAGTTTATTATATGTAATAATAATAATAATAATTTCTGAAATGAATTAATTTATTAAACTTAGGATCTAATTGAGCTAACTAAAATCTAAAAGCATAAATCACGGACATAATTAAAATAATTCTAAAACTAAATGTGAATTTTCAATTAAATTAATCTAAATTGAAACTCAATTAAATTTAAAAAAAAAGACAATTGGTAAAAATAAAGAGGGAAAAGACAAAAATTTGGAGGGAAATAAGCCACCAATTTTTTAAGCTAGATTGAAAAAAAAGAAAAAGACAATTGGAAAAAATAGAGAGAGAAAAGACAAAATTTTGGAGGGAAATAAGCCACCAATTTTTTAAGCTAGAGATTAATTACTTTTTAGGTCATGTTGCATTTAAAATGTTACATTTTAGTCAACTTTAAGTTTTAGTTTAATTTAATTTAGTCACAAGTATTGCTACGCTTTAGACTTCGGATATAGAAATCCCCTCCCCGTAGTGATATTTAGTGATTCAATTAAAGGTTGCCCCTATGAATTGGTCTATTATGTATTCATTCCTTTTAATGCATTCTTTTGACATTTTTTCTTTGTAAATGTAAGATTAAATATTGGGAGAGAAAATAGCACATTGAAACTCTAAATTTAAAAATTAGTTTATTTAATTATTATTGAAACGTAAAATAACATAAAATGTTATTATACCACAACATTGACAAGAGGAACAGTCTCTTCCATGATATAGTATAAAAAGATAATAAAACATACTTTTTTATTATTTATTATATTGTTAAAAATAGATATTCGGGTTAAAATCGGGCTAAAATCGGGTCGATATTCAGTTCAGCTTTCGGTTCAGGTAGCATTCGGTTCGGGTCAAATCGGTTCGGGTCCATTTCGGTTCGGGTTCATTTCGGTTCAACAAAAAATTTCGGTTCGGTTCAGTTCGGTTTATTTCGGGTTTCGGGTCAACTTCGGATCATCATGTTCGAGTCAAAATCGGGTTTCGGTTCGGGTAATTCGGTTCAGGTTTCGGGTCTCGAGTCTCGGGTCAAGTTTGCCAGGTCTAGCTAAGAGTACCTTCAATCACACAATATTCCATTTTAGTCCTTATTCATAGAGCTCTTAACTGAAAAAATTAACTACATAAACAAGTTCGGGCTCTAGGTCAGATTCGGAGGCTTTTGGATCATAATTTTGCAAAACGGGCTTCAAAAACGGACTCAGAATGTCGAAAAACATAAAATAGGAGTTTTCAGAAAATTTGACTTTTTGGTCAACGGTCAAAGTCAACGATGACGTCAGCAGGTCAACGCTGACGTCAGCATGTCAACGGTCAACGGGGTCAGAGTCGATGCTGACATCAGCAGGTCAACGCTGACGTCAGCAGTCAACGGGCAGAGGTCAACTAAGTTGACTCGGTTGACTTATTGAGCTGACTCGGCCGACTCACTGAGTTCACTCGGGCTGTGTTAACTCAGCTAACTCGGATGGGTTAACTCGGCTGACTCGGTCGAGTTGACTCAAGTTGACCGAGTTGGGTTCGGGTTGACCGAGCATACGGGTCGGGTCAGGGTTTGGCAGATGGGTCGGGTCGGACTTAGGCAGACGGGTCGGGTCGGACACCAAACTGGGCTTGGTTTAGTTAGGCTCAACATATTGGACCGACAGGTTTGGGTCATGGGCTGATCTGTTTAACCAGTCTAGCAAGTTCATATCAAAACAGACCGGTCTACTTACCCTTCGAACTGGCTTCGTCGGCCGCTCACCGGAACATCGCCGGAGAATCGAAAAGTACCCCTTTTTTACCTGAAAAAAGACAGATCTGAAACTACTCAATTAACCCAAACTACACATGACCGATTATTCACCGAAATTAGATCGGAACTCACCAAAACGAACCCAAACGACCAAAAGATACGTAGCTCCGGCGAGGCGTTAAACGTTGACGGACCGGTGGTCGAAAACCTAGGTTTTCTTCGCCTCGACACGAGGAGTCTGTTGACGGTGGCGGTGCGACAAAAAGACGGCCGTGTTGGTCGGAAACAGACGAGCAGCGTTTGGGTTTCCATCGAACATTAAACCGGCTCTCCACGGTGAATGGGGGCATGGATGAGCGCGTGGTTGACGGCGTTGGATTCGGCCGGAAACAGTGTCTCGATCAGCGGTGGCGGTGAACGCCACGACGGGTCGGTGGCCGGAGATCGAGGTAGAAGTCGAATGGTGATTTAGGGGAGATGAATGGTCAAAGAGGATTCTAGAACTCCCGATATTAATTTTAGTATACTCATATTCGGTGCACTAAGGGGGTTGTTGGGCTAAATAAAACTCGATACAGACCAAGGAATATCATTCAAAATTTATCTGGGCTGAAATGGAGCCAAGCTTTAACCTTAGCTCAGTTGGCAGAGGCTTGGTTCACCAAGCAAAGGATTAAGGGTTCAAAACCCAATAACAACACCATTTTCTTTTATCTTTTTTCCTTTTTTTCCACAAAACTTAGGGTGTTACAGGTTTTAACAGCAAAAGTAGCTTCAATATCAGGTTTAGTAGCCAAGATCGAACGTTGGTTTTTTTCTTGTACAACCCAGGAAAACACTTTGGAAAGGGAAGGAAATGAAAGGGATCAACCAACAATATCTGACCACGAATATGGGAGAAAGATTCATTTAAACCCATTAAAAACTGTATAGTTTGTTCTTTTTGTGAATCATCCACCATTTTTCGAACACCTCCACAAGTGCAAGCAGAACAAGAACAAACTAATTTCGCTGACATCAGCTCATCCCAAAGAACATTATGTTGAGTGTAGTAAACTGTAACCGAAGAAGAACCTTAGACCAATTCACTGATCTTCTTCTTTAGATGAAACAAACGAGGACCATTCATTTGCTGGAAACGATCTTCAAGATCTTTCCAAATATCAACTGCAGTTGAGTGGTTTAATAGGCTAGCAGCGATTTCTTTAGAAACAACATTGAGAAGCCAAGAATTGACGAGGTTGTTTGCTCTCGTCCAAGCATTGAACTTGTCCGTAGAGAGCAAAGGAGGAGCAAAAATCGAACCACCAACGAACTCCAATTTGTTTTTGGCAGAAAGTGCCATCACCATAGAATGCCTCCAACTGTTATAGTTGTCATTAGTTAAAGGCTGTAGAACAAGCACCATCCCTTGATTTTCGGATTGGTGAAGATAATAGGGGTTACCTCCATCATCAAACTGATCATTAAGGTTCACCATGATCAAGAAGAAGCAAACCAAATACTGGAAGGAAGAAACACGAGAAAAGAAAACTCGGAAAGAAGCAAACCAAAGAGAAGAGCGAACTCGAAAGGAGCCAGAAAATGAAGAAACGCAAGAAGCGTTAAAAATCAACTGATACCATGTTACAAAGATGAAGTTGGAAAACTTTGTTTATTTCATGTACAAGGAAAGGAAAAGCTTCTAATTAACCCTAGAAGCAAGTTTCTTATTTATACAACATGATCAACTAACTGAAGCAATGATAACTAACTTCTAACAAATCGTAATCGTTTCCTTTTATATTCCAATAAAAGTTCCTCTAATGTCGACGACGAGGGTGACACCTCTCCCATTTAGGACGAAACTCTTCTATTTCCTCTCCCTCTTGTTCCCTTTAAGGATGACATCACTCTCTTTATCGACATCGTCCACGTTGGTTCTGAAGATGCAGTGTCGTCCCTGGGCATGGGCAGGAGGGGCGCCCGCCTAGGGCCTCAATTTTTATAATAATTAATATTAAGATTTATTTGTTCTCTATATTCTTTATAAGGGTTCATTTTTTCAATAATTATTATTAAGTGCTTTTTTTAATATTTATTATTAGTGACATACTCTTAATTTTTTTCCAATACTTGTTATTAGACCCGATTTTTTCTAATACTTATAATTAGAGACTCAATTTCCTATATTTTTTATTAGGGACATTCTCTTAAAATTTAATTTTTAATATTTTTTATTAGGGGTCCAATATGGACATAATTTCTTTTCAATATTTGTTATTAGAAACATACTCTTATTTTTTTTTCTAATATTCGTTATTAGAAATCTAATTTTTTTCTAATACTTATTATTAGGGACCTACTTTTAAAATTTATTTTTAATATTTATTATTAGGAGCCTAATTTTTTAATACTTGTTATTAGGAGTCTACCTTTAAAATTTATGTTTTAATATTGATTATTAGGGCCCTAATTTTTTAGTTCGCTCTTGGGCCATTAAAATCTCAAAAATGACTCTGCACGGCTCTGCGAGGAGGACACCAAGACCCTCATCGGCTCCGCTAAGATCAAGCTCACGATGTCGGCTTCAGAGTAAATCACGAGAAAACGCTCAAGCTAAAGCGACCCTCTGGGAGACCCCATGGTAAACTTGATGTTACAGTGTTGTTCAGAGAGTCACACTATCATGCGCCTGAATTGTACTGAGCACCTCCCTACTGCGTACCGCCATCGGCTTCAAGGGACTACCCAGTTGCTCGACCGAATTATGGCTATCCTTACTCGTACACTCAGCCGCAAAGTCCTTACTACGTGACCCCATCTTATGGCTACACGAATAGTGCGTACAATTATAACGCTCAACCGGCGTACGGTGAGGAAAGTGGTGGGTAGGAGGAGAAAAAGTGTAAGTTTGGGGGAATGGGGACAGGATTGGCTGTGAGTGCAGTTGCAGGGGTTTTAGGTGGATTGGCTTTGGCCGAGGGTGTGGATGCGCTGGAAGATCATTTCGAAGATGAAGTGGCGGAGAAAGTTGAAGATGATCTTGGATATGATGACGAGGGTGATGATTTCTAAATTTTCTGAACTCTTTATTAATGTCATCTGATTAATAATATTTATTATACCTTTAGTAATTTAATTATGAGATCATAAGCTCTTTAGTCTTTGGTGTTGATTTGTGATATTAAGTTTTTAACCGATAAGTGGAATATCGGATTAGAATTTGTGTGGAAAGAGACAATGGTTATGGATTTCAACGCGCCCCATGCGCCATCAAAACTACTCCCTTCTCCGAAACCCTTGATCCTCGGCTGGTTGTTTGATTTTCCTGCTCAGGTTCTCTTGCTCGGTGATGCGCGAGGGTGGAGATATCCCTCCAAAGGTCGTTGATTGCCGATGTCAAGGAGAATGACTCTAGCTGGTGGTTTGATCTAGCGTTATGGAGCGGGCTGGTTTTGGTTCTCACCATGGGAAGTCGACCATAGACGTGGCTCAGAATTGTTAGCGTCGTCGCGTTTCGCCCCTGGCCAGAGTTCTGCTTGGAGCAACGATGTCGCCGATAGATGGCGGCTCCTGAAAAAGGCGGTGGTCAGTCGGTTTCTAACTTTATATTGCCTTCGCCCTGTTTCCCCGTTAGGTGTACCTTTCCCCTCTAGCGCTGTCGGAGCCAAGTTGAGTACGGTCATTGGGCCATGGCTGCCGAAGTCTCTTTGGTAGAGGCGAGGGAGAGGACTTTAGAGTCGTTCGGACAACAACAGGGCAGGAGACACATGAGGTTTAAGGGCCTTGTACCTTCTGTAGTTTATTCTGACTCTCACGAGTCGATGCAGGATCCTCGACGCGTCCTTGCTGCCAGAAAAATCTTCATGTTTGGCCATCTCTACGCCGGTGATGGAGGGGCAGTTTGGTATTTTCACCCTGATTTTATATCACATTTCATACGAAACTGGGTTAAGTTACATGGAACACGTTTTTTCCAATTTTGATATTTCAACCTAGGTAAAGGTGTTGATATCTCTTCTAGTTCAACCTCTATTTGTTTTTTTAGCATCTTGGGGCCCACCCTTTACTTCCCCTCTGCAAAATTTGGGTGTTGAATACTTCAAGATTTGCCGTGAAATTTTTCCCTTCCATATGTTCAAGCTCTTCACGCCTGCAAACATATTCAAATGGGGGAAAGATTACTTTTTGCAAACTAGGCCTTTGACAAGGATATCTGATTATTCAGATTATCACCTCTACTGTTATATGGTTGATACTCTCAGTATTTTCTGTTCTGTCTTTGCGAATGCGGATAACTCCGGGGAGAGTTATCCGCATCAAGTATGAAGCTTTTGTCTCCCGCTATTGACATATGGAAAGAGTGGTTGGTAGCGGTGTTTTTAAGTCCTTCCTCGAGAAGTTCTGATTTCGTTTGTGTTGGAGTCTTTCGTAGGTTTTTAAGTCTTTTTCTCTGTGCTTGCGATAAATTAGGGTTGGGAGGAGGTTCGGAGGTTTCATGCTCTTCTCATATATGGGGTACAGTGGGTGATGCCTTGATAAGGACCAATGACTATGCATTGGAAGCCTGCCTCTGGATAGAGCTCTCAGGCGCGGCTACTGTCATTCATCCCGGGAAGAGAACATGGAGTTTACGTTTTGGCCTGCTCCATCATCGTCCAGGTTTAGTCGTTTTGGAAACACGTTCCATGGATATGCTGATGGAAGTGTTTTTCTGGGATGTTCCAGTTTGCTTTTCCAATTGGTTGTGCTTGTTTTCAGCATGGCCTTGCGTGATTCTTAGGTCTTTTTTGTTGTTCTTGTCCATGGTGTTTTTTGTTAGTGCTTCGTCTAGGTTTTCCAGTTCGTTTTATGGCCCTGTGTGACCCTGTGTCTGTTCTTGGCTTTTTATTGCATGTTTCTTGCTTTGGCTGAGTCCAAGAGTTGTTCCCGTTTGTACGTTTCCCGTGTTTAATGAAAATTTTTTTATGATAAAAAAAAGTGGAATATGGGATTATGTCCCGCCCCAAATATCTGTTTTTTATTAAAAAACACACATATTTGTCAGAATATAGAATGTTTTAATTTTAGGAGCATTTATAGATAGTTAATCGTACTGAAAAGGTTATCGAAATAAAAATTAATATTTTAATAAATTGTTACCATCTCGTTTAAATTGGTTATAGTTCAAACAGTTAACCAATTTATTCAGTACGGCTAATCGGTTAATGATGAACCGTTTTACATTTAATATTATAAATTAATATATAATTTATTACTACTAAGTTTAATAACTTAAAAGAATCTACCAAATAAAGTCAAATAAAGTCTTCAATCCATATATTTGAAAAGCCTTCAAAGTTAAAAGCAAATAAAAAGTTAAAAATATATTAATTACACAAATATTAATATAATCACTCATTTATATTAATTACACAAATATTAGTAATAATCAATAATTTAATATTATTATAAATTTTCTTACGATTATAATTTAATATCATTATAAAAAATTATGATTAAATTTAATATTATTATAAATTTTTCTTACGATTATAATTTAACATCATTATAAATTTTTCTTACGATTATAATTTAACATCATTATAAAATATGGTCTAAGTATGCTAATTACACAAACATTAGTTATAATCAATAAATTAATATATTTATAAAATTAATTTTAAATTTCTTATTAATTTTTTCAGTTAATCGTTTAGCCAAAAATCGTAATCGTTTCTGTCCTGTTTAACCATTACTTTTACTGGTGTGGGATTCTATTAAGAAATCATATTAAAAATTTATTCAAATTTAAAATTGAATTAAGATTTATTCAAATTTAAAATTGAATATAAATTTATTCAAATTTAAAATTGAATTAAGATTTATCGTATAATTAAATTAGAATAAAACAAGTGTGGGATTCTATTTGAGTATTTTTATTATGGGTTCGATTTTTCAAAACCAGAACACAATAACCGCAAAATTCTTTTTCAAAATCGATTGAAACCAAATCATTATCACAACGGACAAACGTATAATTTTATGCAAGGAGAAAAAACTATTAAGAAATCATATTAAAAATACAAAGAGTGTAAAATTATAAAATTTTAGGAGGTAGAAAATTAAGTTAACAATATAAAATAAAATATATATATATATATATATAAATTATGGGAGGATTTAAAATTTTTAGAGGGTCGACTGCATTCTAACACCCATGAGTTCGTTCCTTTAATTATAAGCTTAGGGGTTGAATGGAGATAGGAAGTAAGAGCCCGCTTGAAAGGTTTAGGCTCGTTCAGAAACGAGGTTAGAACAAACTTTTGGAGCGCTGTCGGGTATTTTCAACTAGCTTCTATACTTGATTTTCGCTCTAAAATTAATCCTGGACGGAGCCTTAGTCTTACTTAGACGCATTGAAGATCCAGTGTTGAATGGCTACTACAAGAAGCAAAAGCCTTCCGTAAAGATAAAGCCCAAAGCCTAGGCGTTTGGAGTCGGCGTTTGATCAAAATAATTATTTTTAGATTAGTCAAGTTAATAATTTTTATTTTTATTTTATTTTTAAAATGAATTTAAATGAAATAAAATTTGAGTTAAATTAAACAAATTTATTTGGAAAAAAAAACATAAATTAAAACATTCTCAACAAAATGACTAAATTCTAAGCTAGAACAAAAAAAATTAAGACTGTATCTATTTAAAAATAAAATAATATATATTTTTAAGTTTTTTTATTAATGATATTTCTTCGTATCCAGGGAACTTCTAAAAATAATAATCAAATCGGTGGATAAATGTAGACAATATTGATTACTCTCATATGATCATATCATCAAAGACCAGTGAAATTTTTATAATATTATATAAACATTATATATTTTTAAAATGTTATATATTTTTATCATCTTTTAGCATTTAAAAGTTTTAATATAATTTTTAGTAATTTTTGTAATTAATGATGTAATTGGCCAATGACAAAAATCGTTAACGAGGGATTTAATTGATTTTTTTTGTTTATCAGTAGGGGCTCAATTGTGTGTACAATTTTTTAAGGGCTTTTTTAAGCCAATAGTCTAATATTAAAGAGTAATTTAGATATTTGGAATTGGATGTTCGGTTAACTCGTACCATAAACGTTCAATTCAATTATGATTTAATTGTTAATATGCATAAATATATACACATTATGCACCAATACGAGTATATGACCAAAGTATTTACCATAGGTGTATTTACAGTGGCGAATTCAAATATTGAGGGTGAACATATATATATTAAGTATTAACAACATAAAAATTTTGTATATAAATAAGTACAAATAAAATTTTAGATTGGATACGCTTAGCAAAATAAATAATTAATAAAAAAAATCAAATTTACATGATGGGCATAATAAAAATTTAGGGTGAGTATAGTGAATAAAATAAATAACCAAAAAAGAATTCAAATTTCAAGTAGGTACGTATCACCCTCAACACAACCTACATCCACCGTTGTGTATTTGTTTTTTTCTTAGTTGTGTGTCGACAAAACATTGGGAGATAATGGGAAACACAAGAAAACTACCATATAGCTAGCTAGGGTGTAGCTTGTTTATGGTTGGGTGAGTCAACTCAAGCCAACCTCAAAGGCTCAAATTAATTTGCCAACAAATTTTAAGCTCGGATCATCAGTATTTATTGCTCATCAACACTTTACTTTAACTTTCTATCGGAAATAGACCCATCCATGAACTGTCAATCAGAAATACACCCAATCCATGGGCTGTGTTATTCATCCCATTTTGTAAATTCAACTCCAGTTTAAATACCGTAAATAGATTATTAGTTCATAACCTTAATCCATTCGCGGAACATGTCTACTAATTTTTTATTTAAATTTGTAAAAAAAATTGAATTAACAAATAAAATCTAAAAGCTAAAATTTTTAAAATGTACTTTGATCTAACTCATGAATATCTCCGACAACAAAGAAAGTACATCTATAATTGAGGTGCCTTATTCAATTTTTTATGATATGACATACAAACCCATTATTTTAACTACAAAGTCTATGTTATTGGCTATGTGCCTATAGTTTCTCCGTCACTCACTCTTTCGATTTCTCCGACAATCTTACCACTAATATCAGATCTTTTGAGAGTCATGAAAACATACTTTGCATATCTCTAACATCGGAAGCTTCCCTTGGACGTTTGTGAATAGTCATCCGAAGACTATTTAGTCCCCTTCTCTGGCCCATTAATATTCTGATAAGGCCAATGCAAGTATATATGCTTTCACTGGTCAAATGTATCTTCTGACACACAAACTTGTCATCCGAGCTAGCACGCCAATAGACATCAATCCATCATACAAGGCTCAACACTTGTCCCAACAAAGCATCATTTTCTCTCCTTAAATACTCAAACAATGGACCGGTAGAAGAGAGGACCAACCATAAACAAAACTCTCTCCCACTCAACATTATATCTCCGGCTTTCCCCTTTAAAGCCAATCTTCGTTTATTCCGACCACCAATTCACACCGACCTTTAGTTCTAATAAGATGAGATGAACCGTCTGAAACCATCACAACAACCTCCGTCTACGACCTTGTTCGATACCGACCGATTTTTGGCATCACACTATCAACTTAATATACCAATTAAGTGTGACATAATTGATAATGGGAGATCAGTTTATTAATTAATCCAGCAGCCTGCCCACCTGGATCCCTCTCCTTACAGTTACAATTAATCAAAGTTATGTTTCAGAAGTTTGGCCGGCAAGGTGGCATGGAGCTCGCCACTCCCCAAGTTAATGCTGAATAACCACATTAGTGTGCCTGAAACAGAAACAATGTACTACTTTCATTACTACCAACCAATGGCAATAGGCAATAGGTTATGGCAAAAACTTAATGACCAACCTATACGTACGTCAATGAATTCTTTCCTTTCCATGTTAGCTGTTGATCAAGTTTTCCCCTATAGGTATTATTGCAACATAATGGTTCATTTTTCTACAAACCGTCCATAATTATATTATGCAAAAAGATTAGTTCATACATCAGTTTCATAGGCTTCATAAGGTAGTCGTTGCTGTCAAAAAGGTGTTTTAGAAAGTCTAGTTCATTTAGAAAACTTTCATATCGTTTGACTCGAAAGCTGAATCACCTAACTTTGCAAGGTGTTACTTGTCGATGTAACTCTTCATCCACGAAGAGGAAGTCCACCAGCTCAGTTACGGAGCCAGAAATCAAAATCAATGAGACAAAAATATAATTAATTATAAAAAATATGGGATATAGTTTAAATAAATTGAAAATTAGAGGTCAAATAAGTAAATTTTCTATTCTATTTTTAGTAAAAAAAAACTTTTTGGGGGTGTCATGCTTTACTTCCGTCCCTGCATGAGCTCCAATTAGTGCTTCAATTACAGGACAGCATCTTTCTTGTGTAATCTTGGAAATTTTGGCTTCATTCGGTGCTTATAGAAGAAATTTAAGCAAAATAAAACGAGATAGTGAAGGAAGTGATATAGTAATATTTGGTAAATAGCGGTTTGAGCTAATATTAGAAGTTTGACCAATTAAGTTCACTAATTTAGATGTTTGGTGAACATCGAATTGGAATAGCGGATTGGAGTGAAACCTCTAATTTAAAAAAAATTATAATTAGAAATTTTTTAAAATTAGAGGCTTTGCCACAAGAGTTATAAAGACCATTTTACCCTTAACAATTATAAAAAATCTCCAAATAACCTAAATTTAATTTGTTCTATTTTAATCTTCACCCTCATATTGTGATATTTGTAAACTAATATTTTTTTTCTTTTTATTCTCATACATTTATATTTGTATTTAAATTTAATAATTAACTAAATTATATTAAAAATAATTATATAAATAATAAATCAATATATAGATCCTTCAAATATGCTTAGTAATGTTGTATTAAAAAATATTTTTCATAATCTAATTAATATTAATAAATACAAAATATTGATAACTAATAAAATATTCAAACAAATATCGAATATAATCATGTCCTTATATGTCATTTTGCTTGTTTAAATAATCAAAAAGATATCACTTAATTTTATAACACTTTGATACAATCAACTAATACAATTCACTAGTCAATTTAACTAATGTAAACATCTTTTAGCTATCAGCTAATGTAGTCCACTATCAACTATCCGCTAATTGCCAAACGGGATCATAGTACTATAAAAGTTGAGTTATTTTCTTGAGTTTGAAGGTCTGTAAAATATTTGCAAGTGTTGGAATAAAAACATCATTTCAATTTTAAAATATCATAACACGTTTTTTACTCTGCTTTCATAGCACGTTTCTCGTTTCTGCACTTGCCTTGTCTTTTTCTTTCACAGAAGTTTTTTACCGTTGTTAACGATGGATAGGGTAGAGGAGGATTTGGCCGGATTGGAGATTAGGGAGGCTGAGGATGAACTTTTTCCGCTTGGAAATTCGGAAACTGCTTCTCATGTTTCTTTTAAGAATTGTTTTGTCGGTTCTTTCTTAACAAGCAGCATTGTTAATTTTTAGTCGATGAGGGCAACATTAGCAAACGTCTGGCATCCGATTGGTGGTATTTCCATTTTTATTTAGGAGATAATCGGTATTTGTTTAGATTGTATTACAAGGTTGATGTGGATCGAATTGAGAAGGGATCACCTTGGAATTTCAACAATCATTTATTGATCATGCATCGATTAAATGAAGGCGAAGATCCAATGACGGTTACTCTCTGTCATGTAAATTACTGGGTCTTGATCCATAATCTGCCGCATGGTTTTATGTCTTTGGACGTTGCAAAGCAAATCGAAAATTTTCTTGGGGAGTTCATTGATTATGATACAAGTTCGATTCAATTAGGTTATCAAAGGATTATGAGAATTCGTGCTAAAATAGATGTTCGAATTCCACTTAAAAGGCGAAAAAAGTTTGGTCTGCCGAATGGGTCGACATCTTATGCTCAATTTGAGTATGAGAAGCTTACGCTTTTTTGTTTCATTTGTGGTAAATTGGGTCATGGGGAGAGCTTTTGTCCGCTGTGTGTGCTGTATCCATCAAAGGAATTTGATTTCAATTGGGATGTATCGCTGAGGGCTCTTCCACGGCGAGCGGTTGCGGTGAAAAGTATGTGGTTGATTGAAGAGGTGGCCGGTGCAGTTGGGCATCAGATTCCTGTAGGAGAAATTTCAGGAAGAGAACAGTTAGTGGGGCAAGAGGCATCAAAGGAAACTGTTGTTGAAACCGACACTAATACTGTGGTTGGGCAAAAGCCTATTGCAACCACTAGTTCCAGCCCAATAATTCCGCATAATAAAATTGTGGGCCCAATTATTATAACAGAGGGATCCACGGTGGCTGAGGATATGATCAAAATTGAGGACAATCCAATTTTTCAATCGGAGGGTTTAAAACGCCAGCGTATGCATCAAGGGGCAGAAGTTGTTGTGGATTTGTCAAAGCAATCACCTGATGATGTTGACTATGTGGGAGGATCCAAAAACTGAGATATCGGAAGGTCTGTTCATTCAGGCCAGTCGGACGCCATGAAACTCTTGTGTTGGAATGTTTGAGGTTTGGGTATGCCTCGGACTGTCTGTCGTCTCCAACATGTGTTGCGAGACTTAAACCCATCCATTGTTTTTCTTATTAAGACAAAACTTCGGAGTGCACAAATGGCGCAAGTTAGAAGACGATGTGGTTTTCTAAATGGAATTGACGTGGATGATGTTGGACGTAGTGGTGGGTTGTCAATTGGATGGAAAAATAATTGCGATATATCTCTCCGTTCTTATTCCCAAAGGCACATTGACGTTCTTATTAATGATGATTCGAATGGAAAGTTATGGTGATGTACGGGTTTCTATGGTGCACCAGAAGAACAAAACAGGGCTGCTGCTTGGAATCTCCTTCGACAAATTAATGATATGTCGGATATTTCATGGTTAATAATAGAGGATTTCAACGAAATTACTTTCCTTAATGAGAAAAAAAAGTTTAACACGGAATGATCGGCAGATGCGAGAATTTAGGAGGGTTTTATCAGATTGTGAGGTTGAAGACATCGGTTACAGGGGCAGGTGGTATACTTGGGAAAAAGGAAAGTTTCAGAGAAATAATATTCGGGAACGATTGGATCGTGGTGTTGCGAATACATCATGGCTTAATTTATTTTCTGGATATGTTCTTGATCATTTATCTCATTCTTTCTCAGATCACTGTCCACTGTTGTTAAACACTTTGGAAAGTATTGATGGGAATAACACGTGGCACTTTAGATTTGAAGCATCGTGGCTACTGGAAGATTCATGTGAGCCTGAAGTGCAGAAATTATGGGATGCCTCAGTTGGTTCAACACCAAAAAAATACAACATGTTGGGGCAGGTTTGGATAATTGGTTTCGAAAATTGAGGATGACACGCAAGGTTACAGTAAAAGGGTTGAAGGAAAGGTTAGCGCAATTATGTGATCAAAACCCTGCAGATGATATATTGGCAGACATAACTGATGTGAAATCGAGTTTAAATCTAGAAATAGAGAAGGAGGAGTTATACTGGGAACAACGTGCTCGAGCAAATTGGTTGCGAGATGGAGATAAAAATACTTCTCTTTTCCATAAATTTGCTTCTCATCGTCGAAAGAAAAATAGGGTTGAGAGGTTAGTTGACGATACTTGAAATTCTTTTGATACGACCGATAGGCTGCTGAATTTGGCAACAAGCTATTTTACAGACCTCTTTCATTTGAACGGTGTTGATAGTCATGAGACAATATTAGAAGGGGTGCATTCGTGTATTACTGAAGCTATGAATGAGAACCTTGATCGTGTGTTTAATACTGCGGAAGTTTTTTCAGCTTTGAAAGATATGAGTCCTTTGAAGGCTTTTGGGGAGGATGGGCTAGGGGTTGTTTTCTATCAAAGATTTTGGCATATCGTGGGATCTGAGGTATCGAAATTCTGTATAGAGATGTTAAGCGGGGAACATGACTATGAAAAGATTAATCACACACGTATTGTACTCATTTCTAAAGCTGGAAAGTCGTAGCGCATGACTCAATTTCGCCCGATAAGATTATGTAATGTGTTATACAAGATCATCTCAAGGATGCTTGTAAACAGATTCCAACAAGTGTTACACTTGTGTATTGATGAGGCACAATCTGTGTTTGTCCCTGGTAGGCTTATAACTGATAACATTTTACTTGCCTATGAGGTGTTACACTCTTTTAAGAATAAACGGTACGGGAGAAATGGTTCTTTCGCACTAAAATTTGACATGAGTAAAGCATACGATAGAGTTGAGTGGCCTTTTTTGGAATCGGTATTGGAAAAAATGGGATTCTCACGCATCTGGATTCTTCGAATTATGCTTTGTGTGAAGACTGTGACATATTCAGTGGTGTTAAATGGATCGGTTGGCCCAGCTTTCGCTCCATCGAGGGGTCTCCGCCAAGGAGATCCATTGAGTCTGTATCTCTTCCTTATTTGCAGTGAAGGCTTATCATCTTTGTTGAGAATCGCAACATCAAACAATATGATTAAAAGGGCTAAGATTAATAGATATGCCCCGACTATCACCCATCTACTCTTTGCGAATGATAGCCTAGTATTTGGTGAGGCATCATCTAATGGGGCATAACAAGTTATAAGTTTGCTGGGAATTTATTCCAAATGCTCGGGGCAGGAGATTAATTATAGAAAGTCTGGAATTTTCTTTAGTAAAAATGTATGTGATTTGACAAGGCAAGAAGTTTGTCAAAGATTGCAGGTTCAAGCTACTGACAATCCAAAGAAATATTTGAGACTGCCAGCTATTGTTGGAAGAAACAAAAACTTAGCAATCAGAGGTATTAAGGAGAAATTTCAAAAAAGGACAGAAGGGTGGAACATCAGGCCTTTATCAGTGGGAGAGAGAGAGAGGTTTTTATCAAGTCAGTGCTGCAAGCAACTCCATTATTTGCTATGAATTGTTTTCTACTATCATCATCTCTTTGCAAGGAACTAGAAGGGGTAACATCTCGATATTGGTGGCAAAAGTCAGGGTCAAAAAGAGGAATTCATTGGTGTGGTTGGTCTTCTCTCTGTGCCCTAAAAGAGATGGTGAAATAGGGTTTAGAGATTTATAAAAGTTTAATATAGCTTTGTTAGCAAAGCAAGCTTGGCGTATCCTTCAAAGTCCAAACTCACTTCTAGCAATGACTTTTCGAGCAAGATACTTCCCTAATACAAGTTTTTTAAACTCTAAATTAGGTGCAAATCCTTCTTACACCTGGCGTAGTTTATAGAGTGCGAAAGGGCTTTTAGAAAAAGGATTAAAATGAAGTATAGGGGATGGACTAATGTATCTATTTGGGAGGACTTCTGGTTACCAAGAAGACTCAGTAGGCTGGTTGAAACACCAAGAGTTGTGGGATTGTACACTGTTAAAGACCTTATGATGCAAGATACAAATGCATGGAATGTGAACCTAATCACTCAAACATTTAGTCACCAAGATGCCACTGAAATCCTTTCTATTAATCTTCCTGACTCCCAGCTACACGACAAGATGGTATGGAGAGGTGAGCAAACTGGTTTATACACAGTTCGCAGTGGATACATGCTACTACTTAACGATAATCATATAACCCCTGAAGAGAAGTGTATGTTCAATAAAGTGTGGAGTGTTCGATGCCCATCAAAGGTTAGAATTTTCTTGTGGAAGTCACTATAGAATTATTTGCCTAGTTTACTAAACTTATATTGCAGGAGGATTGCTTCAGATACAAAGTGCATTCGATGCAATAGCATAGTAGAAAGCTTAGAGCATGTGTTTAGAGATTGCCAATTTACACAACAAATATGGTATGGTCTAGGTGTTAATTGGCCAGCAAATGTGGGATTACTTTCCTATTTCGAGTGGTTATCATGGTTATTCAAAAATAGAGGATCACACAGTCTAGAACTATTGGCATACACAGTTTGGGCATTATGGTTTTCGAGGAATAAACAATTGCATGAAGGTAAGAGACAAAATGTGCAGAGTTTAATTACTTACATTCAAGGATGTGTATTGGAGTACAAAAATTGCCCGGAAGTTCAAAATGACCCTCTATCTCCAGCAGTGGTCCGTTGGAACCCTCTTCCAGTAGGGTGGGTAAAATTAAATGTTGATCCTTGTTGTGTGCCTGCAGAAGAAAAGGCGTTCTCAGGTTTCATATTAAGGGACGAAAAGGGACAAATTTTGGGCTCTGGAATTCAACCCCAACCTAATTTTATCTCTGTTTTTCTATCAGAAGCAAGGGCAGCTAAACACGGAATCACATTTGCTTTCAATTAAGGGATTCAAAACCTAATTGTGGAGAGTGATTAAAAAATCCTAATTCGAAAAATTGAGGCAAATACGGACGATTCATCAGAAATTAGAACTATGATTGCTGATATCAAACTAATGGTGATGGGTTTACCTAATATCCGATTCGTCTTCTCTCCGAGATCGAGCAACAAGGCCGGCCATGCAATTGCGTCTCTTGAAAAGAGGGAGCTGAAGATTTCTGGGTTGAAGAAGCACCTAACCAAGTCATGCATGTAATCGAAAGCGATCGGACTTAGATTCGTTCATAGGATGCAGTGAAGACGCTGGTTTATTGGGGTGTAATTTCATCTGAATCGTGTAAAGAACCCCCAATTCCCTTTGTTATTTGAAGGGCTCATGTCGTTTTGTTGCTTTAGGCTCTGTGTCTGCGTGTTGTTCAGACCAGGGGTTTTTTAGTCTTTTATTTGGTCTATTTTGTTGACTTTAACTTTGTTGTCTTTAAGTTTATTTTAATAAATACAAAACGACATTTATCTTAAAAGGTACTATGGGGAGCCACTTGAAATTTTCTATTCAACATTTTATTTTCCTAAACAAACAACGATACGTCGTCTTAGTGGCAGTTGCCTATCTTAGCGGGAGTAGACATCGTATGTCTTCGTCGTCAAAAAAAACGTATGTCCTTTTTTTGGTATTTTAATTTATGTTTTACTACTAAAAAATTAGATTTGGGATTTAAGATTAGGGCTTTAATGCTTAAGATTAGAATTAAGAGTATTGTGTGTAGGGTATTTTTTAGAGTTTAAGATTTAAAATTTATGGTTACGTCATATAATTTAATTTTTTTTAATATTGTGGCATAAAAAGGCACCAAAAAAAGCAGAAGACTTTTGTTCTCTTAGCGACATACTTTTGTTTTTCTTTTGTTCTTTTTCTATTTATTTATCGACATGTTTATTGTTTCTCTCAAGTGAAGGCAGGGACGGAGCCATGATCAAACTTTGGCAGGGGACAAAATATTAAATTTCAAGAACGTAAGGGCTTATTAAGTATTTAAGCTCAAAATTCATGGGACAAGGTCTAATGTATCTAATATTTAAACTTTATAATAACTTAAATTGTTATTTGACCAAAAAATTGAAGATTGACTCATTTCTCTTTAGCTCAACCCCTGCTTGATATATTTAA
The DNA here is from genome assembly GCA_958450335.1 of Hibiscus tridactylites. Lineage (NCBI taxonomy): Eukaryota > Viridiplantae > Streptophyta > Magnoliopsida > Malvales > Malvaceae > Hibiscus > Hibiscus tridactylites. Next base: position 77,304,601 of record OY288276.1, read on the forward strand.
TAAACTCTTGTATGTTTTAATTTTAATATTTATTTTTACAGAGACTAAATTATTATTAGACCAAAATCTATCTAATACTTTAATTTTATAATAGGGATCGGGGCCCCTTAGGCCTCAAGGGAGCTCCGACCCTGAGTGAAGTGTGGAGATGGAGAACAATATTGTTAAGTTATCACTAGAGGATGGTGAGGAAGAGCCTTGACAGATCCATGTCACAATTTTCACGTCACCCCTTAACGATTCAATGACTATTTTACAACAAAAATCAAAGTTTATAACTAATTTGTAACATTTAAAAGTTGAATAACTAAAATGAATATTTTGAGATAGTTTAATAATAATTTGTGAACTTTACCAAAAAAAAATTACAAATTTGTTCCGGATGCCATGTAACTAGACTTGCGGGTACTAATTATTCAAATAGGAAAATTCTACAACGTGCGACGAACACTGATGAACACCACTAATGATGAACACCGATGAAAACCATTAAATTAATTAATAAAGATTTAAAATTTCAAGGACCCATCATACAATTAATAATTATTTTTAAAAATTTATTTAATTTTTTATATATATATATATTAAAATTTTATTTTTTAATAAGGGTAAACTATATATTTAGTACCTCACATATTTCCGTATTTCTATTGAACACTCGTTATTTAAATATTATTTCAATTTGACCATATTCTTTATAAAAAAAATTAACCATTAACCCTCAACCTAAAACCCTAAATTATTAAACCTTAAACCCTTAAACTCTTAAACATATACCCTAAACTATATATCATTAAAAATAATTTCACCATCATCGATTCAATTCAATTCAATAAATTGTTGAACTCTCCTAAAAAAAATTAAGCATAGCCATGAATGAGACTTTCTTGGATCAATCTTTGTTTCAAGAAACTTGGGACAATTTCCAGCACATTTACGACGAGCAGTTGTCACCGTATTTTCAGACGACGTATCTGAATGAGATAGTAGGGGAAGATAATAATCTTTGGATCAGCGTCGGAGATGCCAAGCTTCCTACGCTGGTAGGCTTGTGTGTTGAGCTGTGGGTGAGTGTGGATTTTTCTACTACTGATGATGATAACTATTATAATATTAATAAGAAAAAGAACATAAATAAGAACAAATAAGTATAAGAATAAAGATTTAGATGAAAATTCTATGGATGCAAAGATGGACAGAAAAGGTTGATTCTGGGTGTTTTTTTTTTGTATTTTGTTGAATTAGTAAGATTTTAGGGTTTGAGTTTATTTGGATATTTCAAAGTTTATTTAGTCATGACTATGCTTGATTTTATATAAGTATGTTTTTTTTGTATTTTGTTGGAATTAGTAAACAAACGTTTATTTTAGGGTTTAAGCTTATTTGGATGTTTTGGAGTTTATTTATTCATGACTATGCTTAATTTTATATAAGATGTTATTCTGGATGTTTTTTATTTAGTTAGGAATTAGTAAGCATGAGATTATTTAGGGTTTTGAGTTAAATTTGAATATTTCAGAGTTTATTTATTCATGGCTATGCTTAATTTTTTTTTAGAGAATTCAACAATTCATTGAATTGAATTGAATCGATAATGGTGAAATTATTTTTAATGGTATATGGTTTAGGGTATAGGTTTAAGAGTTTAAGGGTTTAAGGTTTAATAGTTTAGGGTTTTAGGTTGAGGGTTAATGTTTAATTTTTTTATTATAAAGAATAGGGTCAAATTGAAATAATATTTAAATAATGAGGGTTCAATAGAAATTCAGAAATAGGTGAGGTACTATAGTTTACCCTTATTAAAAAACAAAATTTTAATATATATATAAAAAATAATTTAATTAAATTTTTTAAAATAATTATTAATTGTATGATGGGTCCTTGAAATTTTAAATCTTTATTAATTAATTTAATGGTGTTCATCGGTGTTCATCGTTGATGGTGTTCGTCGCACGTGGTAGACTCATCCATTCAAATATTTAACTTGCGAGTACTCAATCTTCACGAGTCAAGACACAAACCGACTCTTTTACTGTCCGAAGATCCTGATACTCGAAACTTCGTATACCGAATACTATAATGAACAACCCTAATATTTACAGATCACCATCTTTAAGGAAGGAGAGATTTAACCAATAATAGAGGTGCAAAATTTGAGGTGTTTTTATTGTTGGCATTTATTTTAGCCAAATATATGTCACGGAAGTGAGGTAACACATTTTTACCCCAACTACTGCATCGAAAACCAGAAGAGGGGCTCGGCCAGCATATTAATGGACCTCAACTGCTCTCATCATTCCCATTAATGCAATGCCCCAACTACATCAAAGCTGTGTCTATAAGTATCTTCACTGTCTGATCTCCTTTTTCTACCCACAGCAAAACACTGCTTCTCTTTCTTCTAAGATTTTCATTCCCCTAACGAAATCAGCAAGGACATGGCAGCCGAAGCAGGGAAGAAGGAAGAAGAGATGTCGAAGGTGAAAATCAGCACCAAAACCCACGTGAAGCCTGGAAAGAGCATAGGGAGAAAAGAATGTCAGTTGGTGACGTTCGATCTCCCGTATCTGGCATTCTATTATAACCAGAAGCTGTTGTTTTACAAGTGCGGGGAGTTTGAAGAGAAGGTGGAGAAACTCAAGGATGGGCTGAGGGTGGTTTTGGAGGAGTTTTATCAGCTGGGAGGCAAGCTTGGGAAAGATGAAGAAGGGGTTTTCAGGGTGGAATACGACGATGACATGGAAGGCGTCGAGGTGTTGGAAGCTGTCGCTGAGGGGATTGCGATCGATGAACTCGCGGCTGATGAAGGCACCAGCTCTCTCAAGGACTTGATACCCTACAACGGTGTCCTCAACTTGGAGGGCTTACACAGGCCACTATTGTCTGTGCAGGTAAATATATTTCTTTACATTATTGCTACTTATTTACATATTTTGTAGAGAAACAAATTGGAGGTAGATCCTGGTAATGTATAGATCTAAAAATTTTAAGAATACAAAATTTATAAATTTAAAAAATAAATTTTGAAATACATACAATCAATACAATGTATAACTTAAAAAAAAAAATCAAATTTCAGTGTACACTCTTCACAGGAATGATCGGTGGGTCTAATTTTTGCACAAAATTCCCATGAATATGATTAGTGGTGTTAAGCCAATGACCCAACTTTATTTAGTTTTATGGTTGTCTGAACCATCAGCTGACATAAGCCCATTAGCCCAATACGAAGAATGCTAGGGACCCCAGTCGTAGTCATGGTCTTATCAAAGGCCTTTACTTTATTAATGATGGGCCACCTGCCTCATTTCTACGGCTGCAGTGCCACACCCGCACTGGCCACGTGATTTTCTAATCGTCCCCATCTGATTTTTTATCCCAAAATTTATTATTTTGTCTCACTAAAACTATTTTTTATTAACTTCTTAAAAGTTAAATTTTTTTAAATTTTAACTATAATTATTTTAAATAATTAAATTTTATAAAATATATATTTTAAAATTATTTAATTGAATGTATATATTTTCGTATTTTTATCACTAATAAGTTTTAGGTTATAATGAATAAAAATTTAAAAAAAATTGACAAAAAATTAATAGAAAACATTTTTTATGGGATAGGGATAATATTTTAGGACTATTTTATTTTTATCTAATAAAATTAATTATAAACTATAATAAATATACTCTATATCATTTAATTATATATTTGATTATAAGCATGTTATTATTTTCAAAGGTTAATTGCTACAAAGAAGTCATTGTGCAGTTAAATTGAAATGAGTGTGTAATGTTGCTCGGTATTATAATAATTTTATTCTTTAAAATTAATACATTATATTAATTTTTTAATTCAACTATTTTTGTCAATTAAAAAAATTTATACATCATGTTAGTTTGTCAGTTGTCTAGTAATAAAGTGATTGTGTACATCAAGTTATTTCATCAGTTAATGAACAATACCAGAGAGTGAGATAAATAGATAGAAGATACATCATGAGGGTACAATATTAAATTTTTTTAATGAATGATTAAATTTATTAAATTATTTTAAATTATGATCAAATTAAATGACTGTATACGTTTTAGGACTAAAATATTATTATTATTATTATTATTTTAACAATAAAATGTTTTTAACTAAATTTTAATTGACCAATTAAATTATAACTTAAAAAGAATGTGACATATTTACAGCTAAATACAAAATGAAATGATGGAATATATTTTAATTTTAGCCATAATCAACCATGAAAGTTGTTGTATTTATGTTTGGTTGTACTCACATTTCTTTTAATTGTGCAAACTCCAATAGTTAACGAAGCTGAAAGATGGAGTGGCAATTGGGTGTGCGTTCAACCACGCCATCCTGGATGGAACCTCGACCTGGCATTTCATGAGCTCCTGGGCTCAAATCTGTAGTGGCTCCGACTCGGTTGCTGTCCCACCCTTCCTGGAGCGGAGCAAAGCCCGAAACACACGCGTGAAACTTGATCTCTCGCTCCCTCCGAACCCACTGGCCTCGTCCAACGGCGATGCCCACCCCCAACTCAGGGAGAAACTCTTCAGGTTCCCCGAAGCTGCCATCGACAAGATTAAGTCCAAAGTTAACTCCAACTCCAACCCACCCTCTAAACCATTCTCCACTTTTCAATCTCTAGCTGTCCACATTTGGCAACATGTAACCCGAGCACGCAACCTTAAACCCGAGGACTACACAGTTTTCACCGTCTTCGCGGATTGTCGTAAAAGGGTTGACCCACCCATGCCCGAAAGCTACTTCGGCAACCTCATACAAGCCATCTTCACCGTCACGGCAGCAGGGTTATTGCTGGCCAACCCAATGGATTTCGGTGCATCGGTTATCCAGAAAGCTATCGAAGCACACGATGCCAAGGCCATCGAGGAACGTAACAAGGAGTGGGAAGCCGCTCCAAAGATTTTCGAGTTCAAAGATGCCGGTGTCAATTGCGTGGCTGTCGGGAGCTCCCCGAGGTTTAAGGTTTACGACGTCGATTTCGGGTGGGGAAAACCGGAAGGTGTGAGGAGTGGATCCAACAACAGGTTCGATGGGATGGTTTATTTGTATCAGGGGAAGAGCGGTGGAAGGAGCATTGATGTGGAGATCACCTTGGAAGCTGCAGCCATGGAGCAGTTGGAGAAAGATGATGACTTTCTCATGGAACTCTAGTTTTTCTTCTTTAGCACGGACTGATAGATTAATAAGGGTGCCATTTTCACATTTATTTTGATCATATGAAAAGCTTTGTTGATTAAAAAGAATGAATTGATCGCTATGAATGTGAAAATAATTTGGTAGCTTTAGAGCAGAGTTGCTTTTGTTAGTGTGAGGTGAGAGTGAGAGTTTAAGTTTGGATTGATCTGTGTTGCTAGTTCTTTTTCTGTGTGCTTAATGAATTAATAATTGGTGTTCAATTAAGAGCACTGGACTTTGGATACCAGTTAGACTTAGTTGGGATTCTTCCATTTCACAAGGCTGCTGAAATCATTTAAAATTATGTTTAATTGGTGTTCAATATGAACATCTGTTGTATTGGAGTAGTTGGCTTAATACCAACAAAACAATTCATTAAGACAGTAGTCAAATCAATGAAAACATGGTACTTGATGTCAAATTATGTTGTACAATTACTCTCGCCGACTAAGTACAGACAAACATTTGCAAAGAACTAAAAATATACAGTCACTTAACCAAAATTTAGAAGAATCGTAATGGGACAAAACGTGGTGTTTCTTTCCTTCTTTTATACTTGTTGAGACTTGAGAAGCCTACAGTCCCTTGCTCCGAGGCTTCTGTTAGATAACTCAATCTTTCCATCCCCATTAATGCGATTTCATGTCTCACTACCGGGTTTCTGAGATGGAGGCATCGCGGCAGCTGCAGTCTCCTTGGGAGTAGCTGTTAACAATTTTAATACAAATAACATCACGGTGAGAAAGGGAGGCAATACACAGAAATTAGACAGAAATATAAAGAAAAATTCACCTTCATCTTGATTTTGGGATCCTAACTCGGTTTCTCCAGGAGAGACGGTCTGGCCCTGCGGTTTGGAAGCTGAAGCTTTTAGCTGCTCTTCTGTGATCTTTAAGTATTCTTCACTAGTATAAGCCTCATTTACGGATTGTGCAACACCTGCGGTAAGGTGACGAATTGAATGTTTCTTTATATAACTTTGAAATATACAAAGGGAATGGACCACTAAGCCATAAACAGCAGAGGTGAACATTATACTGTAGGATTTAGTGCATGTTTTGAGGGTAAGAGATCAAGAAATAATGTAAGCGAGATTCAATGGAAAAATCTCATGAAGGATCGGAAACCATAAGATAAATTCATGCCATTAATAGACTTAAATATAAGAATATAAAGCACTTACTCGAGTCGGCCTTGATACCAGTTTCCTCAGTGCTGACAACTGGTGAAGGGCTTGGGGGAGACTTGCTTATATAGGGGCTGTTTCTATTCAGCGTGTTCTGTGCTGAACTTTGCATTTCGTCAAGACCAATCTCTCGTTCAAGAGTGCTCTTGAATTCCCTTGAGACTTCCTTCACAGAAGATAAAATGCAAAGGATTCAGAAGGGCAAAGCCATTACGTGGTAAAGACACAAGTAAAACCAAAGGGTTCAGGCCCGACCTGAAGTTCTCTAATGGTGGGTTGGAATGTTCGCAATGTTTTTCCCAGATTCCTAGCAACCTGCACTTTAATAGGCCATTTGAGATGCCGAAAGGATTTAACTTGAACAGAATATTATCCTTGACAAGGTTCTGTTTGATTGTTTGGTTATAATATTTAATACTTTGTTTTTGCTTCCTCCAGAAATTTCTACAAAGAATACATGAATAGTAAAAAGCAAAATGATATTCAACTAAAAATGAATATGTAACTCAAATGTGACAAAATGAAAACATAATTATCTCAAACAAAATGTGACAAAAAGGCTGTCTATTTTTTATTATTTAAAATAAGTAGCAAGAGTAACAACAAAAATGCAGACTAAACAGTTAATGACCACATCTTGCTGAGCTCCGAGAATAATCATTACCAAAGGCATCGAAATGATTACCGATTCTCTTTTGATGCCCTTACATCATATGATTAACGATTCTTATCACAATACCTAAGTAAATATTCAACCCTTAGATTTGAAAAGCTTGAAGTCCAATGGATGAAATGTGACATACAGCATATGATTACCAATTCGTATCACAATACCTAAGTAAATGTTCAACCCTTCGTAAATGTCTTTTAACTCTCAAGTCCCCACAAGTTAGATGCTTTTAGATATATCAAGCCATTTAAAAAAAAATCAAAGAGGGATTTCAAGTAAAGACTTAAGATATAGCACTTAATCCTAAAGATAAGAAACAGTACAGACACCCGAGCATGCTTTTCAGGAAGGCATAAATTAGAACGAGCTCTGAAAGTAAAACGGGACTTGGAGTTTAAAATAGGGTATAATCCATAATACAATGGTCTTTTCCTTGCCAGATAATCAGAAAGTCATTGGAGCAATATGGTCAACAAAGATCACCAACGGAATGCATTGAGCTTAGATGAAGAAAATGTTTTCGTAAATTTAAGTCTGTTGACACAACAAAATAAGATTTCATCTCAACAAAAAGGATTCGCCAACGATCTTTTTGTAATCTAAGATGATAAGGAACTTTCAATTAAGTTAAACGACCCACTGGATTCTCCCATAAGAAATATTAAAAGATTCAAAATAGCTACCAACACAAGAAACCACATCACTTTCAGCTTCAATCAAAGTTAAGTATTCTGTAGCAAATCCAACACTATACCAGCTCAAAATTTCAGTTTCAACAATTCATTTTCCAAAGCGCTCTTTAGAAAATCCTAACCATCTAACACTATACCTTTATGACAGAATGTATACCATCTATAACTGGATGTTGCTTAAATCATTGGGGATTATTCATTGTGTGAAGCATTAAAGAGATTAATATTTGAAACTAGCTGCCATAAGGCCTATGTTTCCAAATCTTAGGAGCTACCTAAATGGCTAAATCCAATACCCGCATGAAATTACAAAAATGGAACTGTATAAACACATATATCTATTTGAAGGAAACAAACAGTCTGGAAAATCATCAAATAGTATAATTGAAAGAAGATGTAAATGTCAATGAAGAAACCTCAGCCAGACCCTTGGGACCAAATACCAACAGAGCAACCACTCCAATAACCAAAGCCTCAGGAGCTCCAACCCCGAACAAAGAGGCATGAACCACCTTTTCTTTACATCTTCCCCTTCTTTCTGGAACATCACCATTTCACAGAAAAAGATTTTGGGAATCAAATAAAAGATGTAGAGCTTAAATAAGGAGACCCAGACAGAAGATACCTAATTTAAGAGATTTTGGTGAGATTGAAATGCCTAGATGCTTTAGACCAGTCCATTGAGAGAAAACAGAAGGACCCAATTGAGGAAACCACGTGGAGAAGCGGAAAGGCAAAGCTTTGCGATTTGAAACCAAAGGGGAGAAGGAGCAAGTCGCGGACTTGGAGCAAATAAAAGATGTGCATACGAACGTGGAAGCTGAGATGGGGGACGCCATGACCGTAACTTGAAGAGGGTAATTTTAGTCTGAGTTAAACGAGAGCTTAGATTTTCCGAAGCATGGGGAGGAGACCAAAAAGGTTATCTCGAATAGGGAAGATGTCCGAAAATGCAACATGTGGAAAATGATTGTCGAGGAGATTACATTACGGGATACAGCCAAGTTTGATTAGGCAGGTTAGTCGATTTTCATTTTTGGGTCGAGACCTCTGGCAGTTTATGTCTGAGGTAGCCCAAAGATTAGGGCTTTTCAACAATGTTTACACCATGTACGGATAGAAACATGTCCGAATAGCCTTATTATCAAGCACTATAAACATTTGTAGATGCAAGCCGAATAATATTTGTAGACCAAATGCTACAAGTTCTTCATAGATTCTCATTTCTCAGTTTCCATTGGACGTAAACCCCTCTTGAAATAGCATCTCCGACTGGATTTTTTTTTGACATGTAAACGACATCTATATTCTATAGTGGAAGCTTTACTCCGGATTTTTTTTAAAAAGGGGAAAACTAACTAAATAGTACCCTAGCTATTAGGGGTGTTCATTTCGGATATCGGATTGGATCCGATCTGAAAATTCGGATATCCGAAAAATTTGGATCACCTAAAAAAACTAGATATGCATAAAATAGAAAATCCTAAATGATATGCATGGCATGTAACCCCCTCGTCCCGGTCTGGTCGGATGACCGGTCCGAGTGGGCCACACGGGGAAAACCGAAGCGAAACCCGTTAAGGTTCCCCCTCGGTTAGCAACCCTATTTTTTTTTCATCTTATCTTCTCTAATGGCACATTCGAATCCTATGTGATCAAACAACGAAAGTAAAACACATGAGACAAACATTCGAACCCAAAACAACAGTTAAACAGCCCAATTTTAATCTTTTAAACAGGCCGTTTCGAAACGCCCTTGAGGCGTATCGAAACGCCTTGACCAGGTCAACTGTCCTAGAGCCTTTACAAGGGGTCGTATCGAAACGGTGGTCAACCGTTTCGAAACGCCCACGACGGTCAATATCTCGTGGTCAACGAGATTTTGACCGTTTCGAAACCTTTACACCCGTTCCGAAACACCTTCATCTCGTGAATTTCTCAGAATTCCAGTAGCCAAAACGTTCCGAAACGTGTATCGAAACAGGGGGTTCCAGAGGCCAAACCGTATCGAAACGCGTTCCGATACGGGGTCACTGAAGCCTACCCGTTCCGAAACGATCCCTCCCGTTTCGAAACGATGGTAGTCTGTAACCTTTGAAATACAGATTTAGGGGTGTTTTGACAAGTCTAAAGGTCCCATAGGACCCCTAAAGGCACACCAAACCATCAAACAAAGTCTAGAGGCATACATCCTAGATTTAACATACTCAAACACATACAAGCATGGATTTGAACAAACTTCTTAACATGGAAAATACACATTAAAGACTTATCATAAAAAAACATGCTTGAAGACATTAAAGAGAACCAATAGGCATCATTCATCTCAAATAAGTTTACATGTCATTCAAGCAACTTAAGCATTCATAAGACATCCATCATACTAGCATTTGGCAAGATAAATCATGCTTACAAATCAAGTCAACCATAGACATACATCAAGACTCGAATCAACAATCCCTATCCCATTGCTTTACTATTACAATCTTTAAATTTAAACATCATACTTGAGCTAACCGTAAGCAATACTTGGAGGCCTTTCCTTGCCCTTGCCACCCTCTAGCTATTGATCTGCATTGTCGAACAAAAGAGAGCGTAAGCATAAAAGCTTAGTGAGGGTAAGCTCCTTAAAAACAAACCTCGACAATGCAGGGTCCAAGCACGAGCTACAACCAAGATAAAATGCATGATCTTACCTCCGATCCACGCGAGCCATAAATATAGATGATGCATGAACATATATTCAATATCATGTCATGCTCAACATGTTTAAATCCACAACATATGAAATCGCACGTATTAGACCATGTTAGCAACACACCCCAAATCACATTGGCTCACAATTAACCACATATTGGCAACATAAACTACAATCCGTATTGGCACCTAGCTATGACCCGAATACGCGGATAACTGTTGGAACTCACATCCAACAACTCAACCATTACCTGACGGTGGGATTACACTCATCACCGTTCACGCGGAGGGGATTCCACTCATCCTCACGCCTCATTTCACGCGGAGGGGATTCCACTCATCCTCACGCCCGTCGATGGGATTCCACTCATCACCGACTAATATAAATACAATTTTCGGGCGAACCCGTACTCCTCCTTGGTGACTCAATGCCACCAAGGCCACGCGCGACTTTTGACTCATGTGTACACACTAACATCCTAATGATCGATCATTTGTACCCAAGCATACTAGTGCCAATACTACACATTTCATTAATCATTCATAATATCAAATCATAACACTTCCGTGCTTAGCACGTACTCACCATGATCCTCGGATCATGAAACCACCTCATAATATCATTTCACATGTCAACACCACAAGTACATCATTAACAACCATATCACATTATATTTTACACATATGTATATCTCTATCACATTTATCATCAACATGCATGTAACAATGCATTAAGCCATGCCTCCACATATATGTATACAACATATACATAATCAACACCATCACAAATTAACACGAGGCATATACAACCATTAAAAAGTGCAACCAAAGTCTCTAATCAAAGCTTGGGATTAGGCTACCACTCTAATCCCAACTCTAGGTGGGTTTACCAAGCCCATCCTAGCTTCACATGCTTGAACCAAATACTCAAAACAATTTTAAAAATATTTAACCACTCACCTAAACATCCAAGCTCCAAGCCAAGCTAGCAACCTCCCTCAAATTTCCGGATTTCTTCCCGAAGCTTTTCCAACACGAATTTCCCGCTTCCAAACAACCTCAAACACATTTCAAACAATTCCAAATCAGCCCAACATCAAAAGACCAACCCGGAATACAATTCAATCACAATTTACAACGTTGCAAGCCATGACCAAACCCCATACTTTGCAATTTCGGACAGCCCACATACCCCTTCCAAAATCCATGTTTCCAACACCCGTTGCACCCACAAATGACCCCAAATCAACCCCTAACCATAGCACTACCATTGGGCTATCAATTCCCACCTAAAACAACCCCCAAAAATCACCCAAAACCCTCCAAAAAACCCATTTTTACCCAATTTCGGAAATCATGTTAAAATACTTTAAATTTCACATATGTTGGACCTTAAGGGTTGCAAACAACTTATTTAACAACAATAAATCAATAGCTTAGGTTAAAACCCATAAAGTTCTCATTTTTAAACAAAACCCTAAAACTTCCAATTTCTAAATCATGAACAATAATGAGAAATATTGGTACCAACATGAAGAGGAAGACAAGACTAAGTCAAAAATATATTTACCTTTCAAAAAGCCCCAAGATTGAAGAAGAAATGATATGAAATGGGGAGATGGAGAAAACCCTCCATTGTCATGAAAATGGGAGAGTTGAAGAGAGATGAAGATGACAAGCTTTTCTTTTTAATTAAAAAGGGGTTTTAAATTTTGGAAGTCCAACTATTTTCAAAAATGCCATTAAAATGGCTATTGGGCTTAAACATTAAAAATTTGGTCCAACACTTTAAATTTTATTTTGCAAATCAAAAACCGGGATATTATTTTATTTATTTATTTCTCCCGACCCCTAAACCCGGGTGTTACAACTCTCCCCCACTTAAGGAAATTTCGTCCCCGAAATTTATCGATCACGGAGGGCCACTGAAACATGCACCTCCACGCATTCCTCTCTCTCCACAACATACTAACCAACTCGAAAGACTTACCACGCAACACTTGCTATCTTACACTATGATCTCAACTGATTCTTCAAGGCATGCCAATTTCAAACTCAACTCAATCTCTTCAACAAACATAGCACGGAACAGATCTAACTCACATTTCTGAATCATGGATACACGGAACACATCTCAAATCCCTTTCTAACTCTGGTGGTAACCGTAACAGATAACAACAGAACTAGCCCGATTCACAAACTCATACAATACTGTTTGAACACTTGACTCACAACTTTCTCTGACTGGTCCTCTGTCTTCATCAATTAACCAAACACTATGCAAACGTCTTCAAAATTATTCTAGTTGAAATCTCGAATCTCTATTACTCACTTCCATTATGAACCTTCCACGGATGTAACAACTAGAAGAAAACTGAAGCTCGGTCTTGACACGCTGGCGATTTACACACTTACTCTCATATTGAACCACATTATTCATCCACTCAATCCAGAAGTGCTCATTTTTCAACCCACAATACGTCTTCATACAACTCAGATGCAATACAAATGAACTGCCGTATGCTTCGGTCAAATCAATATGTCTCAAAACACTATGTCAATCTGTACAACTATTCTGTCTCTGGAATGCAAAAATCTATCATCTCTGAAACTGTATTCTGAAGGTCTTCCTTCTACTATGCCTCGCACGTGAGGTGCCAAGAATCTGTCTTGCAACTGTTTCTCTTCAAACATTCTGACTCAGTGTAGGTTCAACATGAAATGCGGCCACAAGAATACTGGCATTCGGTAACTGAATTCGGCAAATACAACTCGCGACTCAACTACTAATCTAACAACAAATACAACTCGAAGCATTGGTTACTACGTTGACTCTCTTCGGATGGTACTCAATCTTGATATTACAGTCTTCAAGCGGTTCTAACACTGTAACTAACTCTATGTCTCATATCGAATAACTCGTCTCACGGTCTTCCAACTATCTTGATGAACAAGCCACAATCTTCTGTCTTGCATAAGCACACAACCTAACTCTACATGTAATGCATCACTGTGGTTCACAACTCTTTCTCTGACATAAGTTGATTCAAGGTCGAAGCTCTCTTCAAAGTCTCTTTTAGTTTCTCAAGGGCTCATTGTCTCGCATCTAACCACACAACTGAACATTCTTCTGTAGCAATCTATCACTGGAGCAACTATCTTCAAACACTATTTACAATTTTCTGAAAGTAACAATGCTAGACCTAGGAACTATAGATATCTGTCACAGTCTTCAATTTCTTCCAACTCACATCTTCTTCTGCCTACTTGGGATTTTCTCTAACACACTCGGCTGAACTACATGTCCTAGGAGAACATCTTCATTAACTCGGAGTTCACGTTGGCTCAACTTGGCATACAACTGATTCTCTAATAGAATCTACAATACTAACTCTAAAGCATGTCATGGTCTTCTTCGGTACTTGAATATACTCGTGTATCATCTATGAGGACTACTACAAACTGATCAGGAAGCTTAGGAAAATATTCTGTTCAACATCTCTATAAAAGTAACCAACACACTAGTCCAACAAAACAGCATAACTCGGAACTTAAAACGGTCACATCTTGCCTCAAAAGTTGTCTTCGGTACTTCAAATTTTCTCACTTTCAACTGGTAGTAAACGGATCTCAAATTAATCTTCGAAAGACTGAAGCACACACTACTAACCAACTAATCACTGACACTCAGAAACGGATGTTAATCATTCACTGTCACTTGTTTCAACTATCTGAAATCTAAACACATCCTCGTACTGTCACTCTTCCCTCTTCACAAATTACACTGTAGAACTCTGAGATGATGCACTAGGCCTAATGAGTCTAAGGTCTAACAAATCTCGAAGTTAATTCTTCAACATTCTCAATTCTTCCGGGATTCATAAGTTACAGAACAAGCAAAACAGTAGTAACCTCGAAAACGGTCTCAATAACGAACTCTTCTTCTCTATCAAAAGACAAACTGGGTGAATCTTCCAAACACTTTTAGGTAAACACAAACTAATTTAGTATTCTGCGGTCTAATCTTCATTCAAATCAAACCCATCACACTTGCTAAGCAAACCTGCCAACTAAACTCAATCAATCTTCGATCTCTAAACTGGCTCAACATTCAACAAGAAGTTCACATCCTCACTTACCACTACAGTCTCACAAAAATCTGCGTCTTCAAAGCAACTTCTCTCTTTGACTCAACGTACACACTAACTCTATGCTCTTCAAGCCAAACCTTGTCGAAGGGTATATCAAAATCGTAGGAAGACGATTATTTCACATCTGCTAGAACTAGTAACTCTGAACCACCAACAAACGTCTTCTGTACATCTTTCTGATCACTACTGTCTCCCAAAGAGGCTAGCCACACGTGCCCCTACGTCTAAGATCTCAACAAGTATATCTAATTTCTCTGCATGCCCACACAAACGGACGAATCTGCAGAGATGGCAACTTCACAAGTACACAACTGATAGTCTTCGGTCCTCTTGTTTCCAGACTGGTTCTTCAACAAAATCTGACTCTTCTAAACTGTTCTTAGAGCACCTCGTAACTTCAAGACTCAATTCTGATCGCACACAAACAGTCTAGCTGGAACTGTTCTACCCCTACCAACCAATCCTGAAGCCAAAGCTCAAGGCTCCCTTCTCGGCTCAACTATATCGGAAGTGACTTCTTCTCTTCCGCTTGCTGGAAAACAACTCAACGTACACTGACCCAATTACACAAACTAGCTCACACTCACGGACACTAACCGGCTGTCTTGCATTAAAACCGTAGGCCGAACCCCAACGGTCACCAACTAACACTTCTGAAATTCAGATTACTCACACGAGACCCCTACCTAGATCTCCCAAAGAACTAAGGTACTCTTACCTACCTCTGACACCTCATCGAGCACATTCAAACTTGCATGCTTGTTAACAACATACGGAAGTACGAACTCAGAACCAATCAGAAGAGACAAACTCAAAACTGTACCAAGGGCTTATCCACTATAACATAGATACCGCCTGACTCCCACTCATAGGTCTTCGCTTCTTTCCACCAACTAATACCAGAATCGGTCAAATCGTCCCTTCACTAACAAGAATCAACTCACATGCACGCAGACTCGAGCAAACAAATTGTACCTCAACTCCGGTACAACCATACTCCCCTAACTATAGCAAAGAACTTCCTTCACATCATCCACATTTTCAAAACCACAACTTCCACTTACCGATTCACGGCCCACACACTGGCCCTAAGCTTACTAAAAGCAATAAATCAATCAACAATTTAACATACAAGTTGGGTTAACAAAGGAAAGGTCCAAGTGGCTCAAGTATGATTTCCCTCACTTAAAATCCTTTTTCCGATGTAATAGGAGCAATGGGACTCTACTGAACACGTTTCAAACAAATCAACACACATACATGCTTAACCAAGCATATAACAAGGATTACTTGCTACACAAGAAACACATGCGTACGATCAAACAACATGCATTCTCAATCAAACAATCACACATCACAACATACACGGGTAACGAGCAACATGCTTTTAAACAAACAATCAACATACTTGTCATACAAGTAATCATACTTACAAAGCAAGTAAACACCGTGCATATCAATTCAAAACTTAAACTTACCCCACTTACCTGCCCAAGGTCTCGGAAACCTTAGGCTCTGATACCAACAAATGTAACCCCCTCGTCCTGGTCTGGTCGGATGACCGGTCCGAGTGGGCCACACGGGGAAAACCGAAGCGAAACCCGTTAAGGTTCCCCCTCGGTTAGCAACCCTATTTTTTTCATCTTATCTTCTCTAATGGCACATTCGAATCCTATGTGATCAAACAGCGAAAGTAAAACACATGAGACAAACATTCGAACCCAAAACAACAGTTAAACAGCCCAATTTTAATCTTTTAAACAGGCCGTTTCGAAACGCCCTTGAGGCGTATCGAAACGCCTTGACCAGGTCAACTGTCCTAGAGCCTTTACAAGGGGTCGTATCGAAACGGTGGTCAACCGTTTCGAAACGCCCACGACGGTCAATATCTCGTGGTCAACGAGATTTTGACCGTTTCGAAACCTTTACACCCGTTCCGAAACACCTTCATCTCGTGAATTTCTCAGAATTCCAGTAGCCAAAACGTTCCGAAACGTGTATCGAAACAGGGGGTTCCAGAGGCCAAACCGTATCGAAACGCGTTCTGATACGGGGTCCCTGAAGCCTACCCGTTCCGAAACGATCCCTCCCGTTTTGAAACGCTGGCAGTCTGTAACCTTTGAAATACAGATTTAGGGGTGTTTTGACAAGTCTAAAGGTCCCATAGGACCCCTAAAGGCACACAAAACCATCAAACAAAGTCTAGAGGCATACATCCTAGATTTAACATACTCAAACACATACAAGCATGGATTTGAACAAACTTCTTAACATGGCAAATACACATTAAAGACTTATCATAAAAAAACATGCTTGAAGACATTAAAGAGAACCAATAGGCATCATTCATCTCAAATAAGTTTACATGTCATTCAAGCAACTTAAGCATTCATAAGACATCCATCATACTAGCATTTGGCAAGATAAATCATGCTTACAAATCAAGTCAACCATAGACATACATCAAGACTCGAATCAACAATCCCTATCCCATTGCTTTACTATTACAATCTTTAAATTTAAACATCATACTTGAGCTAACCGTAAGCAATACTTGGAGGCCTTTCCTTGACCTTGCCACCCTCTAGCTATTGATCTGCATTGTCGAACAAAAGAGAGCGTAAGCATAAAAGCTTAGTGAGGGTAAGCTCTTTAAAAACAAACCTCGACAATGAAGGGTCCAAGCACGAGCTACAACCAATATAAAATGCATGATCTTACCTCCGATCCACGCGAGCCATAAATATAGATGATGCATGAACATATATTCAATATCATGTCATGCTCAACATGTTTAAATCCACAACATATGAAATCGCACGTATTAGACCATGTTAGCAACACACCCCAAATCACATTGGCTCACAATTATCCACATATTGGCAACATAAACTACAATCCGTATTGGCACCTAGCTATGACCCGAATACGCGGATAACCGTTGGAACTCACATCCAACAACTCAACCATTACCTGACGGTGGGATTACACTCATCACCGTTCACGCGGAGGGGATTCCACTCATCCTCACGCCTCATTTCACGCGGAGGGGATTCCACTCATCCTCACGCCTGTCGATGGGATTCCACTCATCACCGACTAATATAAATACAATTTTCGGGCGAACCCGTACTCCTCCTTGGTGACTCAACGCCACCAAGGCCACGCGCGACTTTTGACTCATGTGTACACACTAACATCCTAATGATCGATCATTTGTACCCAAGCATACTAGTGCCAATACTACACATTTCATTAATCATTCATAATATCAAATCATAACACTTCCGTGCTTAGCACGTACTCACCATGATCCTCGGATCATGAAACCACCTCATAATATCATTTCACATGTCAACACCACAAGTACATCATTAACAACCATATCACATTATATTTTACACATATGTATATCTCTATCACATTTATCATCAACATGCATGTAACAATGCATTAAGCCATGCCTCCACATATATGTATACAACATATACATAATCAACACCATCACAAATTAACACGAGGCATATACAACCATTAAAAAGTGCAACCAAAGTCTCTAATCAAAGCTTGGGATTAGGCTACCACTCTAATCCCAACTCTAGGTGGGTTTACCAAGCCCATCCTAGCTTCACATGCTTGAACCAAATACTCAAAACAATTTTAAAAATATTTAACCACTCACCTAAACATCCAAGCTCCAAGCCAAGCTAGCAACCTCCCTCAAATTTCCGGATTTCTTCCCGAAGCTTTTCCAACACGAATTTCCCGCTTCCAAACAACCTCAAACACATTTCAAACAATTCCAAATCAGCCCAACATCAAAAGACCAACCCGGAATACAATTCAATCACAATTTACAACGTTGCAAGCCATGACCAAACCCCATACTTTGCAATTTCGGACAGCCCACATACCCCTTCCAAAATCCATGTTTCCAACACCCGTTGCACCCACAAATGACCCAAAATCAACCCCTAACCATAGCACTACCATTGGGCTATCAATTCCCACCTAAAACAACCCCCAAAAATCACCCAAAACCCTCCAAAAAACCCATTTTTACCCAATTTCGGGAATCATGTTAAAATACTTTAAATTTCACATATGTTGGACCTTAAGGGTTGCAAACAACTTATTTAACAACAATAAATCAATAGCTTAGGTTAAAACCCATAAAGTTCTCATATTTAAACAAAACCCTAAAACTTCCAATTTCTAAATCATGAACAATAATGAGAAATATTGGTACCAACATGAAGAGGAAGACAAGACTAAGTCAAAAATATATTTACCTTTCAAAAAGCCCCAAGATTGAAGAAGAAATGAGATGAAATAGGGAGATGGAGAAAACCCTCCATTGTCATGGAAATAGGAGAGTTGAAGAGAGATGAAGATGACAAGCTTTTCTTTTTAATTAAAAAGGGATTTTAAATTTTGGAAGTCCAACTATTTTCAAAAATGCCATTAAAATGGCTATTGGGCTTAAACATTAAAAGTTTGGTCCAACACTTTAAATTTTATTTTGCAAATCAAAAACCGGGATATTATTTTATTTATTTATTTCTCCCGACCCCTAAACCCGGGTGTTACATGGCAAACAAGAAGAAACATCTAGGCATCGTCTTTTTCGTCTTCATCATCTTCATCATCATCTCCCATAGGCTCATTAGCCCGCATACTATTACGCCACACATCATGGAAAGCGGCAATGGAAATATTCAAAGAATTGTGCCCGCTTTCAAGAGGTGTGAGGTGATTCTCCATACCCGTCATCCTTGTATCAAAGGTAGTTTCTATTGAAGTAAGACGAGTATTCATGTTCGTGCGCAACCCGGTAAATTGCTCATTGAGATAGATCATGAGAGCATCCATGTTGGGTTGTGGGACTTGAGGAGCTTGGGGAGCTTGAGCCTCTTCGAAAACGGCAGCGGCTTCCAGTGGTAACTCGGCAAGACGTACCTATTCACCATTAAGATAATGAAATTTTGCCCGAGCAAGAGATTGCTCATTAATGGGATCGGTGAGAGGAGTTGGGTAGTCATAAGAGCAATCAATATCTTTTTAAGAAAGAAATAACTCAAAGCCGTACCACATGTGAAGGAGGTGACGAGAGATGTGTTACGATTTTGCACGAGGTAGACGATCTCCGCGAACATGAGTCGAGCAAGATTTGGTCGCCTTTTCTCACAGAAGCACCGAATCCAAAAATCATCCACTTGACGGATGGTGGAATATTTTCCTTCGGAGGGACGGAACCACCAAGACACCATCAAATGTAAGATCCGATCTTGAGCATTTAGGGCGGTGACAGATCCATGAAGAACATGCCCCAAAGCATGCTCATTATCAAGGCCTTCATCCTCTAGTTTGAAAACCTCACAAATAGATTTGACATCAAAAATAATTTTCTTCCCCATGAGGAAAGAGCTAATTGCAACAACTTCCCCATCACGACTAATACATTTGGCATTAGCAAAGAAAATCAAAACCAAAAGGCGATAGAAAACACCGGGAATATAGATGAAATCTATGAAGTTCCATCGACGAAATAAAGGTAGATATTCAAACTTAAAACGCTCGGAGTCGAGAAAAGGAACGGAGATTACCCTTTCGGCACGGATCTTATAATTCTCATATTGATGAAAGTGAGTTAGATCCGAATTGCCATCAAAGCATTGCTCATAGATGATTGAGTAGTTCGGACGAGCAATCGCTCCAAGGGTGGAAGATTCACCGGCTTGAGAAACCCTTGTACGCTTCCTCGAAGGTTCTTTTGGTGCCATGATCTAAAAGAGAGATTAAGCAAAAAGGATTTCTTCAATTTGAGTAAAAATCAAGGTAAAAAATTTTGAGAAAAATTTCAAGAAAAGTTTTAAGAAAACAAAGGTTTTGATAAAAAGATGAAACAAAATAACAAAACAAAACAAAAAAATTGAAAAAGAAAAAGAGAGATTACCTTGATAGAGACTTGGAAGATTGAAGAAAAACTAGCACAAAGATGAGAGAGAGAGAGAGCACAAAGCCTTGCTTGATTCAAAAACTCTTTTAGATTTGAGTTGAGGTGTGAAAAATATGAAGGAGGAAGGGCCTTTTTATAGGCAAAATCGGCTAGGGTTTTTAGGTTTTGAAGAGTTTGAATTTTGGTAAAAGTTAATCTAATTTAAAGCCAAATTTAATGCCATCAGCGCAGTCGAGTATCGATACGCCTGAGGGTGTATCGATACGGGGATAAAATTGTCTTTTCCGCAAAAATGCCTGTTGGAAAGTCGTATCAAAATGGAGGGGTCCGTATCGAAACGACTCGTATCGATACCCGTGAAGCGAAAGAAAATTCTGGGAAACATAATGAAGAACAAATATCGATATGCGTAGAGCCGTATCGATACTGTATGCCCAGAAATGCATATTTGGTTCAAAGAACAACCAAAGGCTCGAACTTAACATCTCCTAAAGGTATGCAAATGATGAATGAACAATTCTAAGCATATTTTAACAGAAGCATACTCCCCCTAACTATAGGCATGGATGAAATTAGGAGTCTAAACACATAAACATTGCATTTCACAAAATCAAGCATATTTTAGCACAAAAGAGGTCCTAAAAGGTCAAGATAGGCTAGCTAGACCTAACTCTCTCCTAAGGGACCAAAAACCCTCTTTGTCTAAGGGTTTTGTAAATATGTCCGCTAATTGATTCAAAGTGTCTACATACTCTATAACCACATCTTCCTTAAGGACATGATCTCTAATGAAATGATGCCTTATTTCTATGTGTTTGGTTCTAGAGTGTTGGATGGGATTTTTTGTTAAACATATTGCACTAGTGTTGTTACATTTTAGGGGTATGGTTTCAACTTTAATTCCATAATCTAAGAGTTGTTGCTTCATCCAAAGGACTTGAGCACAACAACTCCCTAAGGATATGTACTCGGCTTCGGTGGTAGATAAGGCTACACTATTTTGTTTCTTAGAGAACCAAGATATGAGCATACTACCTAAGAATTGACAAGTTCCCGAAGTACTTTTCCTATCGATTTTGCAACCCCCATAATCCACATCCGAGTAAGCATGAAGGTTGAAGGTAGAGTCTCTAGGATACCAAAGACCTAAATAAGGAGTATCTCTAAGGTATCTAAAAATTCTCTTAACGGCTATAAGGTGAGACTCTCTAGGACTAGCTTGAAACCTAGCACACAAGCAAACACTAAACAAGATATTCGGTCTACTTGCGGTAAGGTAAAGAAATGATCCAATCATAGAACGATAAAGCTTAGAGTCAACACACTTACCTCCTTCATCTTTGTCAAGCTTTGTAGATGAGCTCATAGGAGTGGTTTGAGGCTTTGCATTCTCCAAGCCAAACTTCTTGAGCATATCCTTTATGTATTTTGCTTGGTTGATGAAGGCGCCATCCTTCTTTTGCTTGATTTGGAGTCCCAAAAAGAATGAGAGCTCCCCCATCATGCTCATCTCAAATTCACCTTGCATTAACTTAGCAAACTCTTGACAATGACATTCATTAGTAGAACCAAAAATAATATCATCAACATAAATTTGAACTACTAAGATGTCATCCTTATACATTTTTATAAAAATTGTAGTGTCCACCTTACCTTTTTCAAATCCTTTTTCAATCAAAAAATTTGAAAGTCTTTCATACCAAGCTCTAGGAGCTTGTTTTAAACCATAAAGAGCTTTGGTAAGTTTGAAAACATGATTTGGAAATTTTAAGTCTTCAAAACCCGGTGGTTGTTCCACACACACTTCTTCATTTATAAAACCATTTAAAAATGCGCTTTTAACATCCATTTGAAAAAGCTTGAAATTATGATAACATGCATATGCAAGCCACATCCTAATGGCTTCCATCCTAGCTACGGGTGCATAGGTTTCATCAAAATCTATTCCCTCTTCTTGAGTGTAACCTTGTGCTACAAGTCTAGCTTTATTTCTTACAATGTTACCACTCTCATCTAGCTTGTTCCTAAAGACCCATTTAGTTTCTATTATAGATTGATTACTAGGCTTATCAACTAATGTCCAAACATTACTTCTCTCAAATTGATTTAACTCTTCTTGCATAGCCATAATCCAAAAGTCATCTTTCAATGATTCTTTAATATTCTTAGGCTCTATGCATGAGATAAATGCAACATGATTCATTAATCTAAGAGAAGATCGAGTGGTTACCCCCTTGGATGGATCACCCAAGATTTCACCATCTTTGACATAGTTCAACTCCCTTGGGTAGCTCACTTCCTTTTCCTCAATAGCCAAGTCCTTCAAGGCTTCAAGAGGTGGATCTTGTGTGTCCTCTTCTTTTGTTGGAATCTCATCCTCCTTTGAAGTTTGTCCTCCATCAAAGGCATTTATGATTCCTACATCATCATCATCACAAGAATCCTTCCTAGGAAGGAGATTATCATCGAATACAACATGAATAGATTCTTCTACTACTAAAGTTCTTTTGTTAAATACTCTATAGGCTTTAGAGGTTAAAGAGTAACCTATAAAAATAGCTTCATCACTTTTTGCATCAAATTTACCTAAGTTGTCTTTTCCATTATTTAAAACAAAACACTTGCAACCAAAAGGATGAAAATAGCTAATGTTAGGCTTTTTAGATTTTAAAATCTCATAAGGTGTTTTCTTTAAAATTGGCCTAATCATTACTCGATTTACAATTTAGCAAGCGGTGTTTGTGGCTTCCGCCCAAAAATATTTAGGTAAATTGTTTTCACAAAGCATAGTTTTAGCCATTTCTTGCAAAGTTCTATTTTTCCTCTCAACTACCCCATTTTGTTGAGGAGTTCGAGGAGCCGAAAAATTATGGCTAATACCATTTTCATTTAAAAAATCTTTAAACCCCAAATTTTGAAACTCGGTTTCATGATCACTTCTAATATATGAAATTTTTAGTTCAAGATCATTTTGGGTTAATTTTGAAAATGTGATGAATTTTTCCAAAGCCTCATCTTTAGTACTTAAAAATAGAACCCAAGTAAATCTAGAAAAATCATCAACAAGTACAAAAGCATAAGACTTACCACCCAAGCTCATAGTCCTAATTGGCCAAAATAAATCCATGTGGATTAGTTGTAAGCATCTACTAGTAGAAACATCATTAATGGATTTAAAGGAAGATCTATGTTGTTTACCCTTTGAGCATGCATCACAAATTTTATCATTTGAAAATTTTATCTTGGGTAAACCTCTAACTAGATTTAGGGAAACTAGTTTTTCTAAAACACTTATGCTAGCATGTCCTAGTTTCCTATGCCATAACCATGCATCATTTTCATTTTGTGCAACTAAGCATGCATGAGATGTATGAATGTCATCTAGATGCACCATGTATATGTTTCCTATGCGATGACCTATGAGCATAATATTATTAGATTTAATGTCCACAATTTTGCATCCATTTTTATCAAATAAAACATTAAATCCTTTATCACACAATTGACTTATGCTCAATAGATTGTGTTTAAGACCATCAACATATAAGACATTTTCAATGAGAATGATAGAGTGATTACCTATGGAGCCAATACCTTTAATGTGGCCTTTGGAGTTGTCACCAAATGTCACTACTCCTCCACTTTTTGGCTTTAGATCCATGAATCTACTCTTGTCTCCGGTCATGTGCCTCGAGCATCCACTATCAAGGTACCATAAGTTTTGACTTTGTGCTTTGGCCTTGTAGCAATGCTCCCCCTACAAACAAAGATATTAAGCTTTTATTTTTGGTACCCAAATCATTTTGGGTCCATGAGTGTTAGCTCCCAAAACCTTGGTTCCCTTAGGAATCCAAGATGGCATAGCAATAATATTATTTGATTTTACAAGTTCCTTAGGAACCTATACACTTCTAATTCTTTTAGCTCTACTATGTCTAGGATAGCTACCTTGTTTGTAGTAGTTAGTCTTTTTCTTAGGTTGGTGTGTTCTAGAGGATTCACCTATTTTATGCTTGACACTACCAACATTTTTCAAAGACTTTTTGAGCTCATTTAGCTTACCTAACACCTTTTGGTGTTCACTATTACATTGAGATAAAAGATTATTAAGATCAACATTTTCATCTTGAAAGAATTTTAGTTCATCTTTTAATCCTAATATCTTTTTCTCAAATTTTGAATTAGCTTGAGTGAGTAAGTCATTTTTCTCATTTAGTTCTAAAATGATCTTTCTATTCCTAATGACCGACTCTTTATATTTCTCAACTAATTCATCATAGACCTCTTATAACTCATCATATGCATCATTTAATTCTTCAAAATCTAAAGTAGATGAGTTAGAGGTTA
Organism: Hibiscus tridactylites; assembly: GCA_958450335.1. Lineage (NCBI taxonomy): Eukaryota > Viridiplantae > Streptophyta > Magnoliopsida > Malvales > Malvaceae > Hibiscus > Hibiscus tridactylites. Next base: position 77,329,517 of record OY288276.1, read on the forward strand.
CCATGGAGGAATCTTCCTCAAGTGCCATGAGGCAAAGGTTAGCCACGTCTTGTTCGTCATCCTCCGATGACTCCTCATCACTCCAAGTAGCAAGCTTGGCTTTGAGCTTCTTCTTCTTCTCAAAGCCCTTCTTCTTGAGTTGAGGGCACTCCGAACGTATGTGGCCGGGTTGTTTACACTCAAAGAAAATGATAGGATCTCTTCCTTCTTCTTTTTTCTTGCTTTTAAAGTCCATCTTCCTTTGGATTTTTCTTCCCCGGTTGGACCTCATGAAACGTGAGAATCGTTTGGCTATCATAGCCAATTCTTCAAGTTCATCCTCCTCACTAGATGAGCTCTCATCATGTTGTGAAGCTTTAGCCTTGAGAGCTATTCCCATCTTCTTCTTCTTCTCAACTTCAAGCTTCTCTACCCTTTTCTCTTCTTTCTTCTTCTCATCTTCCCTTCCTTGCTTCATGATCTCATGAGTAAGGAGAGAACCTACAAGCTCATCAAGCTTCAAAGTTTTCAAATTCTTTGCTTCGATGATAGTGGTTCTCTTCCCATCCCAAGACTCGGGAAGTGAATAGAGTAGCTTCCGGACAAGCTTGTCTTCCGGTATGATCTATCCAACGCCTTTTAGCCCATTTACAATCGTGGAGAAACGATCAAACATCTTTGACACCGTCTCATCGGGATCCATCTTGAAATTTTCATAACTAAGATTGAGAATTCCAATCTTAGTTTCTTTAACATCGTTGGTTCCTTCATAAGTAGTTTTAAGAGTGTCCCACACTTCTTTGGCACTTTTGATGGATGAGACATTTGAATAGATGTCCAGACCGAAAGAACAAAATAGCATGTGGAGAGCTTTATCATTGACTTGAATCTTTTTCCTCTCCTCTTCACTCATCTCCACTTTCTTCTTCAAAACCATCTTGCCTTCACCATCTTGCTTCAATGGAATATATGGCCCATCTTCAATGACATCCCACACTAGATAGTCATTTGAGTTGATGAAGAGACGCATTCTATTCTTCCAAATAGAATAGTTATCACCGTTGAAGAAATGAGGCTTTGTAGTGGATTGTGACTCATACATGCCCGAACCGGAGGTTGAAGCCATCTCTTGATGTATGATGATCACACTCTTCCAAGGAACTCCTCTTGTGGTTGTTAATCCTCAAAGAGGTAGGCTCTGATACCAATTGTTGAGTGGATCGAAAGATCGATATAAACCAAAATGGGGGTGAATTGGATTTTTAAAGACTTTGTGGTGGAAATTGCAAATTAAAAATAACAGACAAGGGATTTTAGAGTGGTTCAAGTTCCAAATGAACTCTACATCCACTACCTTAGCTTCACTAAGGATTTGCAACAATTCCACTAATTGCTCTTCCCCTTTTCCTAGGCTAAGGAGGCAACCCTTACAATTTTGGTTGAATTTTCTACCCAAAATTCAACCCAATCCTCACAACAAGAGAACAAAGAAATTTGTTGGCTAATGAAGTATCTCTCAATACAAATGATAGCCCAATTACAAGCACTCAACCCAATTGAACAAGATATGAATGAAAATTACAATTGGAGTTTCTAGACAATAAGGAATTTTTGCACAATTGCTTGGATTTGATTAATAGATGTTTTCTTGAAGATCAATAGTTGTTGTTGTAGCTTTTGGATGTGTCTTTTATACCTCCTCATTGATTTCTAGCCGTTTCGGTGGTTGGGAACATAAATTGAGCCGTTGGAACCCTCTCTTACCACCATAAATGCACTTCTGCAGCTACCAGTATCGGTACGCGGGAAGGTGTATTGGTATCTGTCTCAGAAAAGAAAGAGTCGTTGTGTGCAATAAATAAGGGGTATCGATACGCACGTAAGCATATCGGTACGGGGTATCGAAACGGTAAGGGTCGTTTCGATACCTTTTTCTGAACTTAGCTCACTGTCGATATCCGTATCGGTACGGGGGTTAGGCGTATCGATACGGGTCAACGACCTTTTAAAGTTTGGTTACCTACCAACTGACACCAACGGTCATATTTTTAAACCGACTTAATATTTAAAAATTATAAAGCCCGTATCGATACGGGGGTTTGTCGTATCGGTACGCTCTTCAAACTCTTTGAATTTTAACACAGGGGCGTATTGATACGAGGGTTTACAGTATCGATACGTGTTCCGACAGTAACCAAGTTTGGCAAAAAGGTATCGATACGCTTGGGAGTGTATCGATACACCTGAACGATTTTCAATGGTTTTGCCTTGGAACACTTAGAAAATATTTTGAGTTTGAGTTTTTCAAATCAGTTTTGGAGTGTTGGTGTTTTAAAACTTATTAAGGGACTTATAAAAACAATTTTAAGTTTTACAAATTGATCCTTAAAGATCTAATTATATCAAAATCAAACATAGGTTTTACAATTACGTTACGTTTCATTTTAATACCTCAACCGTTTAAAGTTAACGACACGGTGATATGAAATTTTTCCCCATTTTTAACCCCACGTGCATTATTTCTGCCTAGTCACCACTCTACATGGGTTATTAATTAAAATATTTATTTAATTAGAATAATAAATTAATAAATATAAAATCTCAAAATGTGATTATTTGGAATCGTTTTGAGTCGATTAAACTCTCTCAGATATTGGTGTTTGTCACGACGGTGACTATGAATCGAATAAGAAGAAGGAAAAGGGACCAAGAAGAGAATGATAAGATAAGGGAAATAGAGGAATTTCATTAATCAGCATAAAAACAAACATTTCCAGCATATTGGTTTATAAGGCTAGGACACAGTACAATTTATTTTTAAACACGTGTCACGACTCTATTTGGCCAACTGTAAATTCAGTTATAAACTTGCTCCTCAAGTAGTGATAGATGAGCACTCATTGTCGGGCTGTAACGATTCTTTGGCTGAGGCCTGCTCCGTTTCTGGCTCTTTTCCTTCGGGCTCTCCATGGTCCAACATCAAGTCAACTCTCTTGGACGGCACCGTTTTGATTAACTCTGAAATCTTCTTTGTTTGTTTCACTTCGACCAGATTGACAAAATCTCCAATTTCATCTGAATCCTTTGATTCTTCCAATTTTCCCAATTTCTCACCCTTCAAGGCCATGACAATACCCTCCGCACGAGATGATCCTTGTCCCCAAGGATCGAAGTCTGGGAACTGAGCTTTCAAGACCTGATAGTCTTCCCAAGTGGCGTTTTCAAGGGCAAGGTTAGACCACTGGATCAGTAGTTGGGTGATGGCGATATTGTTGCGTTTGACCATGCGTTTGTCCAGAACGAGAGCCGGGTAGACTTTGAGTTGACCATCGTCCGTGAGTTCCGGAGGATCACGAGAGGTGAGGTGTCTGTTTCCCAATTTCTTCTTTAATAGGCTCACGTGGAAAACTGGATGTACTCTTGATGTCTCTGGCAGTTGAAATTTGTAGGCTATGAATCCAATTCGATCAATAATTTTTTATGGTCCAAAGTAACGCGCGGAGAGCTTGAGGTTTTTGCGGAGTGCAACTGAAGTTTGACGATATGGCTGGAGTTTCAGGTAAACCTCATCACCAACTTGAAATTCTCTTTCAGTTCTGTTTCTGTCAGCAAACTGTTTCATTCTGCTTTGAGCCTTTAGGAGTTGATCATGTAATACCTTGTTGAGATATGAGCGAAACTGAATTAATTCTTCCATTGAGTTGACTGTAGAGGGTTGAAATTCTTGTAGGATAGGTGGTTTGTAGCCGTATAGAGCCTCAAATGGTGTGATGCCTAAAGTTGTGTGGTATGCTGTGTTGTACCACCACTCAGCTTAGGGTAACCATTTTACCCAATTTTGGGGTCTTAGGAAGCACATGCTTCGAAGGTACTGTTCCAAGCATTGGTTCAAACGTTCAGTTTGACCATCTGTTTGGGGGTGGTAGGTAGTACTGAAGAATGTTGTTGTGCCCAGTTGCTTCATGAATTCCATCCAGAATATGCTAGTAAATGTTTTGTCTCTGTCAGATATAACTATTCTTGGTTGGCCATGCAGCTTATAGACCTGAGTCAGATAGGAATTGACAATTTCCAATACAGTGTAGGGATGAGTAATGGGAAGAAAATGGGCATACTTTGTAAACCTGTCAATTATCACCAAAATGCAATTATACTTCATGGAAGGGGGTAGCCTTTTTATGAAATCCATAGAAATCACCTCCCAAGCCTGTTGTGGAATAGGAATAGGCTGTAGTAGTCTAGGTCGATGAATGTGTTCTATTTTAATTCTCTGGCAAACATCACATTCTCTAACATAGTTTTGAACAACAACTTTTAATCCAGGCCAATAGAAACAAGATTGAATCTTTTAATAAGTGGCTTGCATACCTGAATGATCACCTTGTGGAGAATCATGTAGCATAGGCATTATTTTCTATCTCAAGTTTCCATTAGAGCCCACATATACTCTACCTTTGTACCTGAGAATGCCTTTAGTGAAAGACCAAGGGGGCTGAGCATCTGACTTTACTAACAAGGCAGTAATTAGGTTTTGGGCAAAAGAATCATTTAGATAACTGTCTTCAACCTCCAGAACCCATTCAGGAATTATGGTTGTTGATTGTAGGGTGTAGAACTCAGAATCATCTTCTAATCTTCTAGACAATGCATCAGCAGCTACATTCAATCTGCCCTTCCTGTACTGAATGAGATAGTCAAGGCCTAAGAGTTTAGTGAGGCATTTTTTCTGAATGGTTGTAGTGAGCTTCTGGTCGAGGAGGTGTTTGAGTGCCTCATGGTCTGTTTTTTATCACAAATGGCCTACCTTCAAAATAGTGTCTCCACTTGGAGACTGCCATCAGTATAGCTAGGTATTCTCTTTCATAGATAAGGAGATCTGAATTTTTTGGTCCCAAGTGCTTGCTGAGATAAGCAATGGTCTCCCTTCTTAGGATAAAACTGCACCAATACCCTTAGAGCTTGCATCAGTCTCTAAGCAAAAAAGTTTAGCAAAATCTGCCAGAGCTAGGACATGAGCTTGATACATCATAGTCTTAAGTCTTTCAAAGGCATCTTTGGACTCGTTTGACCAGTGAAAACCATCCTTGCGTAGCATAGTAGTAAGAGGCCTACTAAGGGCACCATAATCTTTAATAAACTTCCTGTAGTAACCAGTTAGGCCCAAGAATCCCCTTAAGGACTTAAGGTTTTTAGGTAGTGGCCAATTTTGCATAGCTTCCACCTTTGTTGGATTTGTTGCTACCCTATTGAAAGAAATTAGGTGGCCCAAATACTCAACCTGTTGCTGTCCAAAAAAACATTTAGATTTTTTGGCAAATAGTCTGTTTTGCTGTAGAACTTCCAAAACCTGTTGGAGATGAAGCAAATGTTGATCCAAGGTTTTACTGTAAATAAGAATGTCATCAAAGAAAACCAAGACAAATTTTCTGAGGAAAGGGCCAAAAATTTCATTCATTAGTGCCTGGGATGTAGCAGGGCATTGGTTAAGCCAAAAGGCATAACCTTAAACTCATAGTGGCCCTGATGAGTTCTGAAAGCAGTTTTGTGGACATCTGCAGGTTTGATTCTGATCTGCCAGTAGCCTGACCTAAGGTCAATCTTGGAAAAAAATTTACCCCATTTAACTCATCTAACAAATCTTCAACCACTGGAATGAGGAACTTGTTCTTCACAGTATCAACATTAAGCTGTCTGTAGTCTACACATAATCTACAACTGCCATCTTTCTTTTTAACCAAAAGGCATGGGGATGCAAAAGGGCTCATGCTTGTTTGTATAATCTCTGAAGATAACATCTCCCTTATTTGCTTTTCAACCTCCTCTTTCTGGTGATGGGGAAACATGTATGGTCTAAGATTTATAGGTTGGGTTCCAGGCTTTAACAGAATAGCATGGTCATGATTTCTTTGGGGTGACATACCTCTAGATTCTTCAAATACTTGTTGATATCTTTGTAGGATAGGTTGCAATTGTGCTGGAACTTTAGTGTTGTTCACTTCTACAGTCATCAGAAAAATCTCTCCCACAATCTCATTGTCTCTTTCAGCAAGCTTTTGTAGTTTGTCCCTTGAAATCAGTTTCACAGAGGGCATCTTTTTTCCTCCTTGTAAGGTGATGTACTGAGGGCCATACTGGAAGCTTAAGGTCATGTCATTAAAATCCATCATCACTGGACTATACTTCTTCATCCAATCCACCCCTAGAACCATGTCACTTCCTCCAAGGTGGAGCACTATAAAATCATGTTCAAATTGATGGCCCTGCATTTTCCATGTCAAATTGTTGCTTTTTGCTGAAGTGAGAAGTTTTTCCCCATTGGCTACTGTGATGGTCAGAGGGTCAGTTTTCTCCACTTCTAGCCCTTTCTTTGCTCACATGGTAGTGATGAAACTATGAGTGCTCTTACTTTCTACTAGAATATTCAAGGGCCTCCCTTTTATAGAGCCCTTAATTCTCAGTGTGATATACCTTGCATTCTCAGTAAGTGCATTCATAGAGATCTCCAAGTTGTTGTCATCAGTATCCCTGGTAGTGAGTATTTCAGGTTCAGTCAATTCTGCCAGATCCTCAATCTCCTTAATTGGTTCTTCTTCCTTCATTAGGTTTAACTGTTTAGCATTACACTTGTACCCTGGGTTAAATTTCTCTCCACATCTAAAACACAGATTGTGTGCCCTCCTATAATCCAATAAGGCTTGTTTGTTCTGAGTTAGGCTGGAACTAGTATTCTTCTGCACAGTAGGGGTTAGAACATTGTAATTTCTAGATATGGTATTAGTACTTGAGTAAGAGGTTGGCTTGTTGAGAGTTCTCTGCCTTTTTGCATCATACTCTAGAGCTAGTTCATTCAACTTAGCTAGCCTGTAGGCCTCATCCACTGTCCTTGGTCTATGAGCTTTGACTCTGTGCTTGAGTTCTTCTTTTAGACCACTTACAAAGCTAGAGACAAAATAATTCTCATCCAAGGATGCATTTTGTTGAATCATGAAAGGTTTAAGTTCTTCAAATTTCTCTTGATATTCCTCCACTGTGAATCTCTGGTTCAACTTGTTAAACTCCTCTATAGCATCACTGATTGTTTTATCACAGAATCTGTGACACAAGTCTGCAGCAAACTCATGCTAGGTTGCCTTGTTATTCTGCATGATGTATCCATCAAACCAAGATTCAGCCTTCCCTATCAGGTACATCGCAGCCACCTCCAATTTCTGGTTTTGAGGTACAGCAAATAGGGAGAAATACTTTTGACACTTATTTACCCAACTCCTTGGGTTATCCCCTTCAAAAAATGGCAGTTCAATTCTGGGTCTGAATGTAAAACCTCCCATATTGCAGTGAGTGTTTTTCTCAAACAGGTAGGAATCTTTTTCTATTGTTCTCTCCGTACCTTCATTTATATCACCACCAAGTTTTAATTTCTGCTGTGAAGAGCTAGCATAGTTGTTCATGTTGGGTTTAGGAGCTAAAACTCCTACCCCTTCTGGTTTTGGTGAGTATTTTCCTTGCTCATCCACTATCACTACTTGTATGGGCTTTTTTCCTTCACTTTTAGGGGGAGTGGCATTTGCTTCATTGTTACTAATGGGTGGAGTGTTACCTGTTTCCTGTTGTTCAGATTCTTTCTCATCCTTCTTGGAGAGCAGCTTGAAAATCTTCTCCAAGTAATCTTGACTTTCCTGGGAGCTTCTTTCCAGGATGGTAAATCTTTTTTCCATGTCTTGTTTTTCTTTTGTCCACTATTTGGGAACTACAGTCCCCTCCATTTGCTGCTCCACGTTGCTCTGAAGTGTATCTAACTGTTTTTTCATTGCAGCAACGTCTATCTTAGACATGGTGTGTGTTTTCTTTGCTCTTCCCAGCTTGGATTGGATCAATAAAACCTTGCTCTGGATACCAATTTGTCACGACGATGACTATGAATCGAATAAGAAGAAGGAAAAGAGACCAAGAAGAGAATGATAAGATAAGGGAAATAGAGGAATTTCATTAATCAGCATAAAAACAAACATTTCCAGCATACCGGTTTATAAGGCTAGGACACAGTACAATTTATTTTTAAACACGTGTCACGGCTCTATTTGGCCAACTGTAAATTCAGTTATAAACTTGCTCCTCAAGTAGTGATAGATGAGCACTCATTGTCGGGCTGTAACGAGTCTTGGGCTGAGGCCTGCTCCGTTTCTGGCTCTTTTCCTTCGGGCTCTCCATGGTCCAACATCAAGTCAACTCTCTTGGATGACACCGTTTTGATTAACTCCAAAGTCTTCTTTGTCTGTTTCACTTTGACCAGATCGACAAAATCCCCAATTCCATCCGAAACCCTTGATTCTTCTAATTTTCCTAATTTCTCACCCTTCAAGGCCATGACAATGTTTGTAGGGTTCTTAATTTAGAGAAAAGGGAGAAAATCTGAAGGCATTTATCTTTGAAAGATGGGTGGTAGGACACTGAGGAAGAAGGAAAACCCGGGTTCCTCTTTATGGTATGTTATTGTTTCTTGTCATGGCTTTTTATTTAAGGAAAAAAAAAGAGAAATTTTTTTCTCTATTTATTAATTCTTGTGTGTGTTAAGTTGTTGATTGATTCTTATTATCAGATATACTGAAAAGTTTATTGATTCTTGTGTGTGAGTTGATTAGTAAAACTTTCAAAAGCAAAGATTCTTCGGCGTTACTTTGTATTCTTCTAATTTATACCATAATTTACTGCAGTTTATTGATTATTTTACTTTTTATTTTTTCTTTTAGTGTTTAATAAATGTTTGTTGACTAGTTTAATATTATATTTTAGATGAAGTGGTCTACTACTTGAAATAGTGCAGAATACTAAAATATTGACATCTTAAAGATTTTTGCATTGATTGGATACTGGTCATATGGGTGGAATCAGCAACTTGTGTCTTTAAGTTTACATGACTGTGTATATGTGCATTTGTTTGCCCTTTTTTATTTTGATACTTGTAGTCATGTCTAAAAAAGTAATTATAGTTTTGTATTTATTGTGCAACTGTCAATTCAACTAAATTTACTGTTGTTATGCATCATGGTGGATTTTTTTAATTTAGGTACTGTCAAGTATAGTGAGAAAAATTGATTATTTTTATTTATGTGATGTGGGTGAGATGTCAATGTTTGAGCTGGTAGATATGATTTAGAATTTAGAGATAAAAAAGGTGTAAAATTGTTTAGAATTGAAGGAGATATGACTAGGGTTTTACCTCTGTGCACTAATATTGATGTGTTGAACATGTTTATCGAGATGGTGTACCTTGTTCAAAATCGCCACACCGATCTTGTTACCTCTTTCACCTATTGCACGCCATTGAGTTATTTGTTTTCTAAGGTGGGAATTGATTGCTCACTTGATTATGCGGAATCACTCAAAGATCCCATTGATGAGCGCACACTTCTCCGGAGCAAATTTCACTACACAGATGGAGAATGGACTCGAGTTGAGAATTCTCCACTCGTTGTCGCCCTCGAACCTCCATCTCAAGTTTCTCCACCAAACAATAAAGCCTTCATGACATTCATCATCGAGCAATTTAATGTAATGCGTACTCACATGGACTTAAGCTTCGCTACCATTGATACTCGCCTCACTATCATGGATGGACGTATCCAAAATGTTGAGACTCGAGTCACCTCAGTTGAATTTCAAGTAACTTCTAGCTTAGGATTTCCCTATTCTCATGCACCTATTACCGGTTTCTATGGCGAATGGAGGCAATTCTGTATGAGCAATGCCAACGATAAAGATGAGGAGGATGATGAGCCTTAGATCATTGCATTTCATTGCATCTCATCTAGCTTAGGATTTCCCTATTCTCATACACCTATTTATGTTTTAAGTTTAAGACCTATGCTTTGCTTTTATGTTTGAAATTATGGTTTGGATATTATGTTTTGAATTTATGAACTTATTTTGCTTTGGTTTTAATGTTTAATGACATTATGTTGCTATATTTGTGGTTTGGCTTATGGATTGAATATTCTATTATCTCAGTGATTTTGATCTAACAAAAAGAGGGGGATGGTTAAGCTAAATTTTTAAACTCGTTTTAAAAACCTAGCTTAAACTTAGGGGGGTTTACTAAAAAATTTACTTTGGTTTTGTTATATCAAAAAAGGGAGATTGTAAAACCAATATTTGATTTTGATATAACAAGTAATTCAAGGACAATTTTGCAAAGTAAATAAATTTTTAAGTAATCAAAATATTCGATTTTGACAAGTACAAATTATTCTCAAAGTTTTTTCCAGTCAAAACTTAAACCCCATAAATTTTTCTAAGTGTTTTCAGGTCAAAATATACAAAATCGCCCAAGCATTTTGAAACACCCTCAAAGTGTTTCGATATGTTTTGCCACTGGAGACATATGTTTCGAAACGGCTCACACCCATTTTGATACGGCTCACACTTGTTTCGGTATGACCTTCATCTGGGCCTTTGATTTTTAAGCATTGTTTCGAAATGGCTAACAAACGTTTTGATATAGGGGTTAAGTAATTTTAAAATTGGGCATTTAATGAACTAGTTGTTACTTGTCAGAAACTAAATTTTAAAGATTTGGTTAAGTGTTTCAATACACTCCCAAGTTGTTTCGAAACACCAAATTACAGTTTCAAAATGTTTCGATATAGCTCTTATTTGTTTCGATACAACCTTCTTTTTGCACTTGTTGTTTCGATACGGCCTATAGTCGTTTCGATACGGACCCTATTTTACACATAACGACTCTTTCTTTTTTGAGTGTTTGTTTTGATATAGGGGCCCCATGTTCCGATACGGGTAGTTGCAGAACTGCATTTATGGAGGAAAGAGAGAGCCCCAACGACTCTATTGATGATCCCAACCACCCAAACGTCTAGAAATCAATGAGAAGGTATAAAAACAAGTCTCTAAAGCTACAACAACAACTATTGAGCCTCAAAGCAACAACAAAGCATTCAAATCCAAATCTTGTTCATTTTAGAGTCAAATTTTTGTACCCAACTCAAGTGTGTTTTCATTGTAATTTTTATTGAGAGCTTGGGGAGTGTTTGATTGTATTTGGGTAAACATTATCCTTTGAGAGGCACTTGTTAATTTTACCAAAATTCCTTCATTGTAAAAAGTGTGTTGGATTAAGCTTTGGGTAGAAAGTTTAATCGTTATTTGTTGAGTGGATCGCAAGATCGATATTTACCAAGATGGGGGGTGAATTGGAAATTTAAAGGTTTTAAGGTGGAAATTGCAAATTGAAAATAATTGACAAGAGATTTAGAGTGGTTCAAGTTCCAAATGAACTCTACATCCACTACCTTAGCCTCACTAAGGATTTGCAACAATTCCACTAAATTGATCTTCCCCTTTTCTAGGACAAGGAGGCAACCCTTTACAATTTCGGTTGATTTTTCTACCCAAAAATCAACCCAATCCTCACACTTGTGAACAAAGAAATTTGATGGCTAAAAGGTATCTCTCAATACAAATAATAGCCCCAATACAAGCACTCAACCCAATTGAACAAAATATGAATGAAGATTACAATTGGGATTTTTACACAAAATGGGATTTTTGCACAATTGCTTGAATTTGATGTTTGGATGTTTGCTTTTGGATCAATAGTTGTTGCTGATGCTTTTGGATGTCTCTTTTATACCTTCTCATTGATTTCAAGCCGTTTGGGTGGTTGGGAACATAAATGGAGCCGTTGGAACCCTCTCTTACCACCATAAATGCAGTCTGCACCAACCCGTTTCGGAACACGGGGTACCTGTTTCGGAACGGACTAAAATAGAAAGAGCCGTTGAGGTGCATTTAAGAGCCCATTTCGAAACGCCTTAGGGCCGTTTCGAAACACTTTTGCCACTGTCAAGGGTCGTTTCGGAACGGTCTTAGCCCGTTTCGAAACGCCTTAACGATTTTCAGAAATTCAGTTAAAAACACTATAACGGTCATATTTTTAAATTCAACTTAAGACCTGTTTCGAAACGATATGGATCCGTTTCGAAACGGATTTGCTACTGTCAAGGGTCGTTTCGGAACGGCCTTGATCCGTTTCGAAACACCCTTTTTATCTTTAAAAAATCAGCAAATATTTGAACCGTTGTACTCTTTTTAAATCAAATATGAAGAACAGTTTCGAAACGAGTGATACCGTTTCGGAACGGGGTCAAGTGTTTTGATACACGTTTCGGAACGGTGGTCGACAGTGATGAAAACGTTTCGAAACGCCTGAGTGCCATTTCGAAACATGAGCTTAAAATTCACTGTTTTGACTTGAAACACTTAGAAAAATATTTGAAAAAGTTGTTTTTAACTTGGGCATAATCTTAAAATTATATAGGGATATTTTGAGGACTTAAAATTCGTTTTGACATTTTCAATTTAGTCCTTAGGTTTTTAGTTATATCAAAATTAAAATATTTGTTTCACAATCTCCCCCTTTTTGATATAACAAAACCAAAGTTAGAATTTTTGAGAAATTTGAAAGTTTTGAAAAAATATTCTAACTCCCCCTTAATTTAAGATAGGTTTTTAAAGTTAAAAAAAATTTGATTTGAAATCCAAGTTGTAAACCTTTAAAAAAACTTTTAAAATTTAAAACGAATTTTAGTGTGGCTCTTAAATTTCTTCTCCCCATTTTTGTTAGATCAAAAAGAACAATGAAAGCTCATAGAGAAGATAAAGGATTAGTACCAATAAGCAATAATAAGCAACCATAATATTAATTCATAATCAAAATATCCAAAACATAAACCAACATTAAGTTCAACATAAAATCCCAAAAAAAAAGCCAATAGCATAGGTTCCTAAAACATGAGAAAACATAAAGATGCAATCTTAATCCTAAAATGCATAGATAATATGATATGATATGATATGAAGATCCTAGGCCTCGTCATCATCATCCGAAGTATCATCATCGCTCTTGGCTTGAGAACGGTGAAACTTCGTCCATTGCCCATAGAGCGTAGAGAAGTATAGATCCAAGTTGGAATGAGAAGTTTCAAGAGTATGAAGACGATCCTCGACATTCTTCAAACGAGTGTCCATAGATTCAAAACCCGAAGCAATGCGAGTGTCCAAAGCATTGAATCGAGTGTCCAAAGCATTGAACCGCTCGGTAATGAGAGCCGTGAGGGCTTCATTGTTTGCAACTTGAACTTGCGGTGGAGGAGCAACGGGAGGAGGAACGGCTTCTCTATCAATTCTTTCCCAAACATCATCCACATGTGTAAACCCGGACTTGCGAAGGGATGACTCACCAATCTTGGTCTTGCGAGGTTCCGGAGAGTCGTAGGAGCAATCGATGCCAAGATCATAAAAGATGTAGCTCAAGAGTATGCCATAGGTAAAAGACTTCAACTCATTTGTGTCAATAAGCTTGATATTATTGACTATCTCGGCAAAAATTATCTTAGGCACATTTGGGCGCTCACCCTTACGGAAACACTCAAGCCAAAAATGATCAGTTTGACGGATATGAGAGTATTTACCTCCGGAAGGTCGAATGAACCAAGAAACCATCAAGTGAAGAACGCGATCGTGCACATCCAAAGTAAGTACCTTACCGGTGAAGGTGCCAAAGTGACGTTCATCCTCAATACCCTCATCCTTAAGTTTAAAAATAGACTCCAAAAGAGCAACATTGACAACAAACTTTTTGCCCAATAAGGATGATTCAATTCCTATAATCTCGGTTTTGGTCTCATCATAAATAAAACGAGCATTAGAGTAAAAAAGGAGTACCATGTGTTTGTAGCAAATATCCGGAATGCTTAAGAACAAGATGAGATTCCACTCACTCAAACGGTCGAGATAACGGAATAGAAATCGCTCGGAATTGAGGAAATCAAGATCAATGACACGTTCTTTGCGAATCTCGAAATCCTTGACATAAGAGAATCGAGTACGCATCTCCGAAGTTTTGAGGGATTTCTGAAAAAGCAGAGGAAGATTCGGACGAATGCTCGAATCACCGGTTTGAACGGCCTTGCGCTTTTTGTTAGCTTGATCCGCCATCTAAAAAAAATTAAGCAAGTGTATTTTAAAATTAAGTGTATGCATTGATATTTAAAATCAATCCAATAATAAATCCCACTTAGGTTTTTGAAACAAAATTTAAAAAAGCAGTAAAGAAAAATACGACTGAAAAATTTTATATTCGAATAAAAAATTTTGAGATTTGGAAAAAAATTTACAAGATATGGAAAACCCACAAAGAAAAACATATAATTTATACAAAAATAAAATTTTCTACCCTAAGATTCGAACATAAATTGAAAGAAAAAAAATTACCTTAGTTTGGGATTTTGGATGATTTGATTAAAATCCTTGCACAATGTTGATGATACTTGCTTAGACTTGAGTTTTAGAGTAAAACCCCTCACAATTTTGTGAAAAACAATGAGTTTGAGAGGGTATTTATAGAGAGGGAGGCGGTTTAAGGTTTTAAGAGTTTGATAAAAAGTGAACTTTATCATTAAAAGCCCTAAATAAAGCAATCCGCGATGCCGTTTCGGAACGGTCAAGACCGTTGTGAAACGGGGCGGCTAGGGTTTTGACCGTTTTGAGACCACAGACTGACCGTTTCGATACGGTGTTGACTGTATTGAAACCCTTTTGACCCGTATCGGAACACGTTTCGATACACCCCTTGGCAGTAGCAAAAACGTTTCGGAACGCTTTTGAGGCGTTTCGAAACGCCCTTCTCTCAGAACTGGATTTAAGGTATCCGTATCGAAACTGGGTCACCCGTTTCGATACACCTGGGCCTGGAAGTGCAGATGAGGCTCTAAAAGTGCAGAAAAATGAAGTTTTAAGAGGCCTAACATGCATAAATGCCATGAATGAGCAGGCAAAACATATTCAAGCATAAACATACTCCCCCTAACTATAAGCATGGATGAAATTAGGAGTTTAAACACATAAACATGGCATTTCACAAGATCAAGCATATTTAAGCACAAAAGATGTCCTAAAAGGTCAAGATAGGCTAGCTAGACCTAACTCTCTCCTAAGGGACCAAAAACGCTCTTTGTCTAAGGGTTTTGTAAATATGTCCTCTAATTGATTCAAGGTGTCTACGTACTCTATAACCACATCTTCCTTAAGGACATGATCTCTAATGAAATGATGCCTTATTTCTATGTGTTTGGTTATAGAGTGTTGGATGGGATTTTTAGTTAAACATATTGCACTAGTGTTGTCACATTTTAGGGGTATGGTTTCAACTTTAATTCCATAATCTAAGAGTTGTTGCTTCATCCAAAGGACTTGAGCACAACAACTCCCTAAGGATATGTACTCGGCTTCGGTGGTAGATAAAGCTACACTATTTTGTTTCTTAGAGAACCAAGATATGAGCATACTACCTAAGAATTGGCAAGTTCCCGAAGTACTTTTCCTATCAATTTTGCAACCCCCATAATCCGCATCCGAGTAAGCATGAAGGTTGAAGGTAGAGTCTCTAGGATACCAAAGGCCTAAACAAGGAGTGTCTCTAAGGTATCTAAAGATTCTCTTAACGGCTATAAGGTGAGACTCTCTAGGACTAGCTTGAAACCTAGCACACAAGCAAACACTAAACAAGATATCTGGTCTACTTGCGGAAAGATAAAGCAAAGATCTAATCACAGAACGATAAAGCTTAGAGTCAACACACTTACCTCCTTCATCTTTGTCAAGCTTTGTAGATGAGCTCATAGGAGTGGCTTGAGGCTTTGCATTCTCCAAGCCAAACTTCTTGAGCATATCCTTTATGTATTCTGCTTGGTTGATGAAGGTGTCATCCTTCTTTTGCTTGATTTGGAGTCCCAAAAAGAATGAGAGCTCCCCCATCATGCTCATCTCAAATTCACCTTGCATTAACTTAGCAAACTCTTGACAATGACATTCATTAGTAGAACCAAAAATAATATCATCAACATAAATTTGAACTACTAAGATGTCATTTTTATACATTTTTATAAAGAGTGTAGTGTCCACCTTACCTTTTTCAAATCCTTTTTCAATCAAAAAATTTGAAAGCCTTTCATACCAAGCTCTAGGAGCTTGTTTTAAACCATAGAGAGCTTTGGTAAGTTTGAAAACATGATTTGGAAATTTTGAGTCTTCAAAACCCGGTGGTTGTTCCACATACACTTCTTCATTTATAAAACCATTTAAAAATGTGCTTTTAACATCCATTTGAAAAGGCTTGAAATTATGATAACATGCATATGAAAGCAACATCCTAATGGCTTCCATTCTAGCTACGGGTGCATAGGTTTCATCAAAATCTATTCCCTCTTCTTGAGTGTAACCTTGTGCTACAAGTCTAGCTTTATTTCTCACAATGTTACCACTCTCATCTAGTTTATTTCTAAAGACCCATTTAGTTCCTATTGTAGATTGATTACAAGGCCTATCAACTAATGTCCATACATTACTTCTCTCAAATTGATTTAACTCTTCTTGCATAGCCATAATCCAAAAGTCATCTTTCAATGTTTCTTTTATATTTTTAGGCTCTATGCATGAGATAAATGTAACATGGTTCATTAATCTAAGAGAAGAACGAGTGGTTACCCCCTTGGATGGATCACCCAAGATTTCACCATCTTTGACATAGTTCAACTCCCTTGGGTAGCTCACTTCCTTTTCCTCAATGGCCAAGTCCTTCAAGGCTTCAAGAGGTGGATCTTGTGAGTCCTCTTCCTTTGTTGGAATCTCATCCTCCTTTGAAGTTTGACCTCCATCAAAGGCATTTATGATCCCTACATCATCATCATCACAAGAATCCTTCCTAGGAATGAGGTTATCATCGAATACAACATGAATAGATTCTTCTACTACTAAAGTTCTTTTGTTAAATACTCGATAGGCTTTAGAGGTTAAAGAGTAACCTATAAAAATGGCTTCATCACTTTTTGCATCAAATTTACCTAAGTGGTCTTTTCCATTATTCAAAACAAAACACTTGCACCCAAAAGGGTGGAAATAGCTAATGTTAGGCTTTTTGGATTTTAAAATCTCATAAGGTGTTTTCTTTAAAATTGGCCTAATCATTACTCGATTTACAATATAACAAGCGGTGTTTGTGGCTTCCGCCCAAAAATATTTAGGTAAATTGTTTTCACAAAGCATAGTTCTAGCCATTTCTTGTAAAGTTCTATTTTTCCTCTCAACTACCCCATTTTGTTGAGGAGTTCGAGGAGCCGAAAAATTATGGCTAATACCATTTTCATTTAAAAAATCTTCAAACCCTAAATTTTGAAACTCGGTTCCATGATCACTTCTAATATGAGAAATTTTAAGCTCAAGATCATTTTGGGTTAATTTTGAAAATGTGATGAATTTTTCCAAAGCCTCATCTTTAGTACTTAAAAAGAGAACCCAAGTAAATCTAGAAAAATCATCAACAAGCACAAAAGCATAAGACTTACCACCCAAGCTCATAGTCCTAATTGGCCCAAAAAAATCCATGTGAATTAATTGTAAGCATCTACTAGTAGAAACATCATTAATGGATTTAAAGGAAGACCTATGTTGTTTACCCTTTGAGCATACATCACAAATTTTATCATTTGAGAACTTTATTTTAGGTAAACCTCTAACTAGATTTAGAGAGACTAGTTTTTCTAAAACACTTATGCTAGCACGTCCTAGCTTCCTATGCCACAACCATGCATCATTTTCATTTTGAGCAACTAAGCATGCATGAGATGTATGTATGTCATCTAAATGCACCATGTATATGTTTCCTATGCGCATAATATTATTAGATTTAATGTCTACAATTTTGCATCCATTTTTATCAAATAAAACATTAAATCCTTTATCACATAATTGACTTATGCTCAATAAATTGTGTTTAAGACCATCGACATATAAGACATTTTCAATAAGAATGGTAAAGTGATTACCTATGGAGCCAATACCTTTAATTTGGCCTTTGGAGTTGTCACCAAATGTTACTACTCCTCCACTTTTTGGCTTTAGATCCATGAATCGACTCTTGTCTCTGGTCATGTGTCTCGAGCATCCACTATCAAGGTACCATGAGTTTTGACTTTGTGCTTTGGCCTTGTAGCAATGCTCCCCTACAAACAAAGATATTAAACCTTGGTTTTTGGTACCCAAATCATTTTGG